>CM055118.1:227042684-227657289 GCA_029206835.1 Rana muscosa
GCAATGCCATTTCTTATTGCTGATTTGTGAATTATCAGGTTTATTCAAATTTTACTGCATAGAGATCCATTCTATGCTGACCGATGCTACATCCACCTCCATCCTATATCCTACCATCCATCTAAGTGAGTATGACTGTTTGTTTTTTATTCCCATACTTCTCTTTTAAGAATCTATCAATATGGCAGCAACAAATTCTTAAAGAACTTATATTTAGGAAACAGAAGTACACCAATACTCAGAGCATACAGACACAGCACAGTATCCCCAAGCTCATTTAGCTATCGGCCGAAAAGCTGATTGTAAGCAAAGGGACTGGGGATAAAGCTGATGTCATTACCCAAATATTGGCAATGCCCACATTTGAAAAATTACTTGTCACAGGGCGAACGGTTCCTGATGGGGAACTGAGAGACTAGTTCCACATCTGGTCCACTTTACCTTGACAGTGCGCAGCATTGGGCAGATTTGAAAGATGCTATTGGTCTGAATAATGGCTATGGATCCTAAAGGGGAACTAGTCTCTCCATTCCCCATGAGGCTTTGCCCACCCCTAGTATAAAACTCCTCAGCCAAGTACCTGTCAGCATGACAGACGCAGTGGTTGGGGAAGGCGGCGTCTAGTGTGGACACTCCTTCCCCAGTGCAGACCAGGAAAAATTCACATACCTACCTGTCTGAAAAATACATGAATTGGGTGAAGGCATTTGCAGTTTCAGTGCTGTGCCCCAACAAAATTCTAAAGGGTGTCTAATGACTCGTACACATGATGAGATTATCGGATGAATGATCGTCCACTTTTTTGTTGCATGCTAGTCTCATATTGAAAATGAAGAGGTTGTTAAAGTTATGAAAATTGTCATACAACAGAATACAACTTGGGGAGTGATGTAATGGGTTGTATTGTAATGTACTGTATTTTTTTGTTTACGAGCATGTGTGGTCTTGATCTTCCAATTTTTTTCAGTTAAATACTGTACTGAATAAATGAAAGTCGTACGTTCTGGTATCATACCAAAAAAAATGTTTGTGCTTGTCCCGTCGGATATTGTTGGATGAACTGACGAGATCGGCTCTTGAAAGCTGTGTACTAACGATCAGATTATCGTACAATCGCTCCGAAATCGATTTTTGTCATCCGATTTTCTGATCGTGTGTACTAGGCATAAGACACCTTTTATGAATTCCCCCAACTGACTTTTTTTAACCACACATTGATAAGATTATTTACGGTAAGCTGATCTAGTTTAGACGTATCAAAATGTTGGCATAGGTGGTGCACAGTGGCTGCTTGAATAAAGCGCCCTGGTAAAAGAAAATGCATCTCTGTCTAGTTAGCTAGTGTTTACAAATTGTTTCTATTTTTATTTTATTTTATATTATAGTGTGTTGTAAAGTAGTCCTTACATTCAAATCTAAAGATCTAATTGATGCCCCAACTAAATATCAATTATAAGGTTGAGAAAATACAGGATAATCACATTGTGAAGAACAGGAGCTCCTGTTTATTGTCTCCGGCCCCAGGCTGCCTTCCTGACGCGAGCCCTGCCTGTAATCTTTAGAAATACTGCTCTTGCTCTCTATTAATTTAAGGATATGGAGGTGACAGGACAGCCCGGTATAATTAGTTCACGTTATTAATGATTTAATATTGTCCTTTTTGTGCAGCTCGCTGCCTTCATGAAACCGAACAGTTCATCTCTGCCAGAAATGTTTTATGTCTAGAGTAAATGAGATCACTCTGTTATACCATCTTTCTAAGACGGCACAGCCAATCACAGGCAAGGGCAGGGCAGCTTGATTAGTGGAACTCATGGTTGGATGAGTCCTTTAACCATTTTCATGCTGGAAAAAAAAGCAAAATTAACTGTGAGTGGATCCTGTATGCCAGGAAAAGACTGCTGAGCATTAAAGAAAAGACAAATATCAAATATTTTAACTCAACATAATTTGTATATAATAAAATAGCACAATTACAGGTGGACCTGAACTCAAAAAAGTATGTTTTTTATCTCAGAGGGAACATGTAGAAATGTTTATTGTGTAATTTCTCCTAAAAAATACAGCACTTCCTTTGCCTCATGGCTGTGTATCTGCACTCCAAGTTCCCCTAAGGTACTGCTGCCCCTGACTTGTACTCTCATCATATTGTAGTGAGATTTGGTGATGTCACAGTGTTGTGCCTGAGGACCTGTAGCACAAGGAATCCCCTGCATCATTCATTCTGTGAATCTGAGCTTCCTCCATCTCTCCTGCTGCCTATTTCTAATTACCCCACCTGTCCCCAGATCAGGAGTCGTGGGTGGCAAATCTGACATGAGAAGGCAATATCCGGCCTCTGCCAAGATGGCTGCCTTCACACAGTGACACAGAGCAAAGATCATCATCAGGGAACCTACAGGAAATACTGGTGACTAGTCCCTTGCCCTTTGCTTGCCTTTTTGGTCACAGTTTTAAAGGTACAGATCAACTTTAAGTTCTGAACTTATGTGAGAAAAAAATTCTGGTCCTGGGGACAGAAATTTTTGCTGCACATGACAGACATTCTAATCAGAAATCCCAGGTTTAGCCTAGCCTCTTTTAGCCCAAAATAGGTAGTAACCTATAACCTAAAAAAATGAATAAATGCAATGTCATATAATGCAGGGCAAGTTCAAAATCAAGAACTCCTACATACATTCACAATAATTTGAGTGGCAATAGTAAAAAAAATTAACATAACCCCTGTAATACTTATTACATATTAAGGGACCCTTTGATTTAGTTATAAAGCCAAAAATACATGCCATGATCATGCAAATTATTTTCATGTGAAACTCCAGCCATTTTTTTTTATTGGTTTTGGATAGAACAGAGAAGGGTTAGAGCATCTTTAAAATTGTTATCCCTGCCTGCATCTCCATAGTAGAGTTTTTCCTCAATCTACCATCCTTGTAATATTTTCAAAAGATGGCTTGAAAATCTAATGCCGCGTACACACGTCCGTTTTTAATGTCATTTTTAAAACCAACATTTTTCTCGTCGTTTTTTTTTCTTGTTTCCTCTCAACCCTGTCTTGCGTACACACGATCATGAAAAAATACGCTCGAGCAAAGTGCAGTGACGTACAACACGTACGACGGCACTATAAAGGGGAAGATCCATTTGAATGGCGCCACCCTTCATGTTAGTAAAGTTTGTTGAGCGACGATTCGACCTTTTCAGCCTCGTGCTTTTCAGTCCGTTACAGCGTGACGAATGTGCTATCTCTATTACGAACGCTAGTTTTACCAGAACGAGCGCTCCCGTCTCATACTTGATTCTAAACATACGTGTTTTTTTCCCCTCGTAAAAGCATACACACTACCGTTTTTCACGGCGTTAAAAAAAAGACATGAAAAACGACGTGAAAAAATAAAGCATGTTCGAAATTTTTATTGGCCGTTTTTCACGTCGTTAAAAATGCTCTGGAGCCTACACACGATCGGTTTTAATGCCCATTTTTAAAAATGGCATTTTTAACGTCATGAAAAACGATCGTGTGTACGCGGCATAACTCTATATGGCGTATATGCCAATAAAAGTGCAGAGATTCTCCTCATTTCCTGTCATAATAACTCAAGAGGAAGTAAAAGGAAATCTCGCAAATGGGGTAATAGATGAGAATAAAAGAATAACAGAGGTTTGAAAGCTTTGTTGTGTTATTTACAAAGAAAAACAAAGTTTAGGATGTAGTTTGCCACAATGGTGCAATGCAATTTGTGCAATGTTTACAAGTACTGGCACTGTAGAAGAAATACACATTTCTCTTGTTTGGTTTTTAAATCTGTACTTAATTACATTATATATTCATCATATTGATCTACACATATTATTGTACAAAATACGTGTTTTCCTTTATTGCTTAATTCAGTGGTCGCCAACATTTCAGACCTCACGGACCTCACAACTCACAACTTTAAAATTCCTGTAGAACACTAAAATTAATTTGACATGCCTTATACACACAATGCTCCGGATCTATGCCCTCTTCCCACTGGGCACACTGCTGGCTTATACACACAATGCTTCGGCTCTCCGCTGCTCCCCCCCCATACCCCACTGCCCACTCTGCATTCTGCATCACACTGCTGCCTTACACAGATTCATCATTGGATCTCACCTTCTTATCCAGCCATGTGCTCAAACTCTGTGCTCCCTTTCACAGTCTGTGAACAGAGCTGCCATTGGAAGTCCCCTCCTTCTTCACCTCCCATTCTCTTCACTACTCCTGGCAATTCCCTCTGAGTTCACGGGAGCCTGAACTACAGAGGAGGCTTCGGGTATCAATGCGCGCTGACAGTATTGACTTCAGCGTGCATTGAGAACAACACTGGAAACAACACTGGCCGGTATATATCCGCCACATTTGTGGCAGAACCCCCTGGGAACCACCAAAATTGTCTTGTGGACCATCAGCGGTCCACGGACCAATGGTTGATGACCACTGGTTTAGTTCCACACTTCTTCTCTTTTGGAACACACTATAACTTCAGGACTGCTGGAAAACAATAAGCATAAAGTCACCTTTATTATGCGGAAGGTTATTATTATTTTTTACATAAGCCTGATATTTGTCCGCCTGGAATATTCATTATTCTCTATGTCTGAAACATGTGCTTGCATCTTTTCTTTATATGCCAGAGAATATATAAACACTGCATGGCCCTGAATTAAACTAAGGACATGGGACACTAATTTGAGGTCTGTAATAGACTTGGGAAGTTTGATTAGAAGGTTAGTAGAAGGTCAGTGTGAGTTTACATTAAAAGTACAGTTATTTTTTTTGTCCCATTAATGTCCTCAGCATTTAATTCTATAGATGATACCCACCTACCTTCCAGTAATCTCCCAGCCGCTAATTAGGGATGAGCTTCGAGTTCGAGTCAAACTCATGTTCGACTCGAACATTGCCTGTTCGCCCGTTCACCGAACAGCGAACAATTTGGGGTGTTCGTGGCAAATTCGAAAAGTCTATGGGAGAAATCTAAAGTGCTAATTTTAAAGGCTTATATGCAAGTTATTGTCATAAAAAGTGTTTGGGGACCCGGGTCTTGCCCCAGGGGACATGTATCAATGCAAAAAAAAGTTTTAAAAACTGCCGGTTTTTTTGGGAGCAGTGATTTTAATAATGCTTAAAGTGAAACAATAAAAGTGAAATATTCCTTTAAATTTCGTACCTGGGGGGTGTGTATGATATGCATGTAAAGTCACGCTTGTTTCCCGTGCTTAGAACTGTCCCTGCACAAAGTGTCATTTCTGAAGGAAAAAAAGTAATTTAAAACTCACTCGCAGCTATAATGAATTGTCGGCTCCCGGCAATACATAGAAAAGTCATTGATAAAAGAAAAAAAAAGCGTGGGGGTCCCCCCAAATTCAATTACCAGGCCCTTCAGGTCTGGTATGGATATTAAGGGGAAACCTGCCGCAAATTTAAAAAAAAAATGCGTGGGGTTCCCCAAAATATCCATACCAGGCCCTTCAGGTCTGGTATAGATTTTAAGGGTAACGCCACCCCAAGTAAAAAAAGAAATGGCGGGAGTTCCCCCAAAAATCCATACCAGACCCTTTATCCGAGCACGCAACCTGGCAGGCCGCAGGAAAAGAGACGAGAGAGCGCCCCCCCCCCCCCTCCTGAACTGTACCAGGCCACATGCCCTCAACATGGGGAGGATGTCCCCATGTTGATGGGGACAAGGGCCTCATCCCCACAACCCTTGCCCGGTGGTTGTGGGGGTCTGCAGGCAGGGGGCTTATCAGAATCTGGAAGACCCCTTTAACAAAGGGGACCCCCAGATCCCGCCCCCTACATTGTACCCCTACCATTTCACGAAGAAAGTGTAAAAAAAAATGTAAAAAAAAAACAGGCACCTTGGAAAAGTCCTTTATTAAAAAAAAAATAATAAAAAAAAAAATTCCAGCGATGAAATCCAGTGTCCCGCGGTGATCCGATGTCTAGCGCTGTCCACACGAAACGTCATTGGCTGAGCCTGAGCGGACCTGATGGGGAACTTCCTCCCCAGTGTATTAAATGAATAGACCCGCCCCTTCTAAAGTTCCCCATCAGGTCCGCTCAGCCAATTGCGTAGGTGTAAGGCTAAGCGGACCAGATGCGTAACGTGAGAAGGGGCGGGTCTATTCATTTATTACACTGCGGAGGCAGTTCCCCATCAGGTCCACTCAGCCAATGACGTAGGCCGGTATCTGACATACGAGGGGGTGGACCTGATGGGGAACTTCCTCCACAGTGTAATAAATGAATAGACCCGCCCCTTCTCACGTTCCGCATCTGGTCCGCTTAGCCTTACACCTACGTCATTGGCTGAGCGGACCTGATGGGGAACTTTAGAAGGGGCGGGTACCCCTTACCAAATCACATAGGGGGGCCAGGATCTGAGGGTCCCCTTTGTTAAAGGGGTCTTCCAGATTCCGATAAGCCTCCTGCCCGCAGACCCCCACAACCACCGGGCAAGGGTTGTGGGGGTGAGGCCCTTGTCCCCATCAACATGGGGACATCCTTCCTATGTTGAGGGCATGTGGCCTGGTACGGTTCAGGAGGGGGGGCGCTCTCTCGTCCCCCCTCTTTTCCTGCTGCCTGCCAGGTTGCGTGCTCGGATAAAGGGTCTGGTATGGATTTTTGGGGGAACGCCACGCCATTTTTTTTTTATTTGGGGTGGAGTTCCCCTAAAAATCTATACCAGACCTGAAGGGCCTGGTATGGATATTTTGGGGAACCCCACGTATTTTTTTTTTTTAATTTGCGGCAGGGTTCCCCTTAATATCCATACCAGACCTGAAGGACCTGGTAATTGAATTTGGGGGGTCCCCCACGCATTTTTTTTTTTACCAATTACTTTTCTATGTATTGCCGGGAGCCGACAATTCATTATAGCCGCGAGTGAGTTTTAAATGACTTTTTTTCCTTCAGAAATGACATTTTGTGCAGGGACAGTTCTAAGCACGGGAAACAAGCGTGACTTTACAGGCATACTATACACACACCCTAGGTACGAAATTTAAAGGAATATTTCACTTTTATTGTTTCACTTTAAGCATTATTAAAATCACTGCTCCTGAAAAAACTGCCATTTTTAAAACTTTTTTTTGCATTGATACATGTCCCCTGGGGCAGGACCCGGGTCCCCAAACACTTTTTAGGACAATAACTTGCATATTAAGTGAAGTGAAATTTACTAAAGCGCTAATGAATATTAAACTTGGGTGTAACAAACAAAAGATAACTGAATAGTGACAGCTGCAATCATTCAAAAAGGTTTCTGTGTCCTCCAATGTGAAATATAAAACAATATAATGATGCGCTTACACCAACCTTCTGTGTTAGGACAGTGAACTTACACCTCATGCATAAATAACACCAATGCAAAAAGTTCTCCGTGGCAATATGCAAAAAATATAAATGTAAAATTAAAATGCTCAATGCTGATTACACAGTGTTCATATATAAAGTGCTAGTGCATACAAACAAAAATTGAGCAGCATACATGTGTTGCAATGTGGACTAAATGACAGTCCCAATCAAAACTTTCCATAAGCCCTGGTTCACACTGGTGCGATTTGACATGCGATTTGACATGTCAAATCGCATGTCAAATCGGCAATATTTGCCGCAAATTGCGGGCAATGGCACCGTCCTAATCGGTGAGACGCCGCATCTGCACCGATTTCAAAAAGTAGTTTCTGTACTACTTTTTGCGATTTCGGCCGCGATTTACATTGACATCTGTGTCAGATGTCTTTGTAATCGCGGCTGAAATTGGGACTGCCAGCGAGAGTGAAATCTTCAGCTGAACTCGCACGGCTTCACTTCCGCAGCCCAGTGTGAACCTGGGCTTAAAGACTTTCTCCACTTTGATACTTGTCTCCAGGTGGGCGTTTGAACAATTCACTGGTTATTAGGTACACAGTCCACCTGCATGCATCAACCAAAAGAAACCTTTCTCATTGCAGTGAATTTGTTCAAAAGGAATTCACTTTCCTTAGTGATCAGCGGATTCCAGCAATATCAATGTGGACATATGCAGGGAATAAACAGAAACAAATCATAGCGCAATACCGCCCCACCACAGTACAATGATCAACTGTGTGTGTGGTTAAACTCACAAATCCAGGAATACAAACAGCGCTTAGTTTAAGCTCAGTAAGACGATATCCTCATCAAGCTGCTGGTAACATCAATAGGCTTCTCCCCCTACGCGATACATCATCGACACATGACTTATTCATGGGTATGCCTAATAATAAGTCATGTGTCATACTGAGCTTAAGCTAAGCGCTGTTTGTATTCCTGGATCTCAACCCTCAATCTCTCCATAAATTGTTCCTGTCTGTACCTCCCTCGTGTTGGAGGTGAGGCTCGATGTACGGCAGCTACCTACATATATGGTGGGAGTGTCAGGCCATTCAGCCCCTTTGGTCTCAGATCTCTGCCATATACAGTAGCCTATACGATCAGCCCCTGACGCCCTCCCCAGAAATAGCTTTGTTGTCCATGCTCCCTGGCTCCATAGCTTCTCAGAAACGCACCTTACTACGCTTCTTCTTGTCGGCTGCCAGGCAGCTTATCCCCTGATTCTGGAAGACTACTACTACCCCCCCCCCCCCCATGTCCTTATGGGTCTCTGTGGTCAATGACATCATGCACATGGAGTAGATGTTGGCCCTGGATAATGACACTTATGACAAATTTAAGACCCTGTGGCTCCTCTGGATCGACTACTCTACATCAGACTCCCTGAAGGCATTATTGGCACCTCAGAGCCAACCCCGAAGTTTGCCCTGAATCCATTTTGCAGGTTTGCTGAGACGTGATCTGCTCGGTCCACCTTTCTCTCTATCCTCTCCCCTCTTTCCCCTTCTTCCTCCCTCTTCCTCCTTTCCCCCCTTCTCTTTCTGTCTGTTTTCTTCCATCTAGTAGTCAGACGTCATGCTAATCGATTTTACTGGTCTTCACTGTTTTTTGTATAGTGTATCGCTGTCTGCCTAGAGGCGGCGGTGACTTGTTCAGATCTACTTTGGACACGCTTCATACAGCATTGGGAAAGCATGATTTACAGTATATCTTTATATGTTACAGACTTCTGACAGTTATCTGTGCTGTTTTATTTTGTTGAAAAGCAATAAACACATATTTGACTCTAAAAGTACAGTTATTTTTTTAATGGAATTGAAGCCAAGGTTTGTTATTATCAGGAAGCTTATCTAGAGCAATAAAGCAAGACACTGGAGCAAGTGTACGTAGACAGGAAGTGCCTAAAACGGCCTGCTGGAAAGAGCGCTTAAAAACTATAAAAACAAGTATATTCTAAAAGAAAAAACATGGCAATTGTTTATGATGCCATAGCAAACCAAATGTCAGAACAGTTAGGATTTACTTTAATGTTAGACAAGTGCAAAGCAAGTTTGTCTATGTGTCCTTCAACATTTTTGAAGTAATGCTTCAAATGGTTTAGGTGCCTGTATGTTGGCTTAGATCAGTGGTTCTCAACTCCAGTCCTCAGGACCCACTAACAGGCCAGGTTTGCAAGATAACTGAAATGCATCACAGGTGATATAATTTGCTGCTCAGTGATTGCAGTATTCTAGTCTGGAACTGTGCAAGGTAATACTTAAAATCTGGCCTGTTAGTGGGTCCTGAGGACAGGAGTTGAGAACCACTGGCTTAGATCTTCCACAAAACACCTGGAGACCCCTGAGACTGAGATCAAACTGCTAAAGAAATGGCAAATAACGTTTATGGTTACTGCCTATGGTTTGTACTCTACCACCTCTTTTGCATTACTGTTGGCCCAAAACTATGATGGATTGCTTTTAAAGCAGTAGCAAAGTGCAAAAAGGTAGGAAGGAATTGGCTAAAGCCCAAACATTCAGGAGTCACTCAGGGTTTAGGAGATCCTAACTGGAATAAAGGCACTAAGAGGTTCTTATACATCTCTTTTCAATTTCTTGGAGGGTGACTATGTTTTAAAAACCAAAGTAGCTAGGACAGAAAGCAAAAACTTATGGCAGTAGTTCAGTTCAGTAGGATCAGTTGTACCTCTTAGTTAATACTGCTATAATGGCTGGCTGTACAAGTATATTAAATATAAATATGTGCAGGGTTTTTAATTTTAAGAATACGCTTAGCAAGTATTAAAGACTTATGTGACGCGTTACCAATATAGTAAGAAAAAATTCCTTCCTGACAAAAAGTAGGGGGGTATCCCCTTAACGGGAACAAAGATGGCAATAAAAACCTAATAGTGTCACAGAACCTTTCTCTTAAGTTGCTCATGCTTACATGTATACTGTAGCTAACTATAGTTCCCCTTTAACTATCAAGCTAAAGCACTTAATGCATATAGAAATTGGTACTTCTTTACCCATCATCTGTGAGATAAAATGGTGCCACTTCACAAGAGACATCTAGCAGGTCTACTCTGATATACAGACGTTTGCAGGATTGCATTATTTTCAGATTTGTGCACTTGGTCACTCTTTGAAGAGAAGAGTCCTCTAGATTGTGCCTCAAACCACATAGCAGCTTTATTACTCACTTATACCCTTCCTTTGTTACAAAGTTCATTAGCAGACCTTCCCTTTTCTGGTGCCTTCCAGCAAGTATAGCATTTATCTAGATTATTCCCAGCAGTCTTCTTCAGCTGACAACTCCTAAGTATCTTTGCAAGTTTCGCATCTCTCATAATTGGATGTGACATCAGCAAACAGCACTTATCCGACACAAAGATTCACTTTGAAGGGAAGGAACAATTTTCAAGAGTCAACTTGTTGTTATCTCATTAGCTCCTTCGTCTGCTTGTTATCTCCACAGCAACATGCACTGGAATCTAGTCAAAAGTCAAGCAAAGAGCGGAAACTCAGCAAGGGGTATTTATGTGAGTGAAGAAAGGCCTTTTGAAGCCAGTTGTCCAAGTTTTTCATCTTAATGGTCTATGCTGTGCTGGTACTACACCCATGATATGCAATTCCATCAGCTAATCACTGTTGTATTTCATCACAGGTGATTGTTAATTAACTACAGCTTAGTCAGATGCAAAAGGAGGCAGAGCAGAAAGAGTTAAATTCTTGTAGGGAGTAAGGTCTGCCCAAAGATTCTGAAGGTATCTCATGCTCTATTTTCATGGAATTGGTACCTGTAGGCTAGATTCACACTAGTGCAATTATGTAGTGCAACTTGGATGCTACTTTGAAGTGGTTTGCATATTCTATGAGGCCAAACTTGTGCTGGAATCGTACCAAAGTAGTACAGGAATCTTTTCCAAAATCGCACTGTGCTAATTTGCATTGATGAGAACGGACATACTTGAAAACAATGGGGTTGATTTTCTAAAGGAAAATATACTGTACACTACAAGTGCACTGGCTCCAAAGCTTAGTAAATTAGGTAAAGCTTCACTTTGCAAAGAGTACCCAATCACATGCAAGGAAAATAACAAAATGCATTTTTGCATGTACATGATTGAATGGTAGAAATCAGCAGAGCTTACCCTCATTTCAAAGCTTCCACTTGGATTTAGAGAAAATGCACTTGAAGTACACAGTATATTTGCCTTTAGTAAATCAACCTCTATATATTTCCCATTGCCATGCAATTCAGTGAAACTCAAGTCGCATCGGAAATCGAACTAGTGTGAATGGAGCCGCAGAAAGAATGTGGACAGATAAGACTCCAAGCCCAGGAAAACAGGCATGAACAGCAGTTACCAGTTAGAGCAACAATGTCTCCTAAGTTTTTGTTCTTGACTGCTAGATGGCCTTTAAGAATATTCTTCTACTGTGAAGCCCCGTACACACGATCGGTTTGACTGATGACAACCGTCCGATGGATGGTTTTCATCAGACCAACCAATCGTGTATGGTACCCATCGGTCTTTTTTCCATCGGTTGTAAAAAATAGAACTTGTTTTAAAATTTTCCGATGGATAAAAAACCGATCGAAAACTCCGATCGTCTATGGGCAAGTCCATCGGATCAAAAACCCACGCATGCTCAGAATCAAGTCGACGCATGCTCAGAAGCATTAAACTTCATTTTTCTCGGCTCATCAGAGTGTTTTACGTCACCGCGGTCGGTTTTTTGACTGATGGTGTGTGGGGAAGACTGATGGAAAACAGTTTCATCGGATATCCGATGGACAAATCCATCGGACGAAAATCCATAGGTTATCCGATCGTGTGTACGGGGCTTCAGTGTCCCATCTGGGCTTGGGTGCTGCCTGGGAGAGTTTTTTAGATAAAGACAGTTATCACAACACTTTATTGCAAAGGATTGGACTCTTAAGTGTATGTAAAAAGTATATCCAATGCCCTGCTAAAAGAAAAATAATTACAAGTTTGCTTTAGTAAATCACAGTGCCTGTGTGTGCCATCTTCAATTCATCACTAACAAGCCTGAAAAAGTTATTTGTATGTAGGGGAAAGAGAAGAATGACTGCCTATGGGAAACCTGCTTAATGCTATGAATAGAATGACCCAGCAACTCCATACATAGGAATCAGCATGTATCAGGACTGTTATGCCCTGTACACACGATCCATATCCGATGGAATTTTTCGTTTGAATTCCGTTCAAAGCTGTCTTGCATACACACCATCAGAACAAATTCCGACCGTCTAAAACGCGGTGACGTACAACGTCACTATAAAGGGGAAGTTCAAATCCAACGGCGCCACCCTTTGGGCTGCTTTTGCTGATTTCGTGTTACCGCGTGTTAGTAAAAGTTTGGTGTTAGCCGATTTGCGCTAAAAATAAATATTAAGATATTTTGGAGACCTGGCTTTAAAATAAAATACGAAGATTCATGAGATCACAAGAAACAAAGAAATACGTTTGTCAGAACTCGGTGTGAATATCCGCAGCGAAAAATACAATTTGTTCTAGCATTAGAAAGAAGAACAGAATGCGCTTCATTTAACGATGCATTAATTTGCAGCATGACGAATGTGCTATCTCCATTACGAGCGCTAGTTTTACCAGAACGAGCGCTCCCGTCTCCTAATTTAGTCTGAGCATGCGTGGATTTTTCTCTGATGGAGTTCCACACAGACAATCGGAATTTCCTATGGTTTTTAATTCCATCAGAAAAATGTAAAACAAGTTCTATTTTTTTACACCGATGGAAAAAAGTCAGATGGGGCCCACACGATCGGAATTTCCGATGAAACAAGTCCATCGGACTTGTTTCATCGGAAATTCCGATCGTGTGTACAGGGCATTAGGCAGGTACATGGCCGGATTTCCATTACTGCAACCTTTAGGCACTCAAACCTTGGCATCCCATGCAATGCCCCTCTGCTGGGGTCATCACTAATACAAAGCACATTTTCTTGTTTAATCGCTTGCCTACTGGGCACGTTCACCCCCTTCCTGCGCAGGCCAATTTTCAGCTTTCAGCGCTGTCACACTTTGAATGACAATTGGGGTCACCCATATAATATTTGTATAATTTTTTTTAACAGAAATAGAGCTTTTTTTTGGTGGTATTTGATCACAGCTGGGATTGTTTTTATCTTTTGCTAAACAAATGAAAAAAGACCAAAATTTTTTAGAAACATATAAAATGACCTGTCTAAAAATATTGTGACGATGTGACAAAAAAATTACAGTATATGAGATAACTGTGGTTTTACTAGAGGTGGCAGTAATATATTTGACCAATACCTGAACAGGGAAAAGCTGTCCCTTTACCTATCTAGAAGCCCAGGTCTCCTATACCGGATTAAAATGTAGTCCTGACCAGGTTTGTTTCCCAAAAATCACCCCATGCCAAAAGATATATATGAGTATATTCCAATGTTAAGCTAGCTAAAATCCCCAGAGAGCAGCCAGAAATGCAGGCATAATAGAAATGCCATCAGACCTCTGTGCCAAGCAATGCATTCCAAAACATGTACTAGGTTACCATTCAGGTTGAGGTTTATGTAAGGGGGGGGGGGAGTGACACTGAATGATCTCTGGGGGAAAGTATTAGTGATGTAAAACTTTTTTTTTTGTCCAATCTCATCTCTCAGATGAGCCTCAGCTGTCAGAGTCTGTTGGTAGCTACATACTTCCTATCTAATGTTTATGGATGCCTTTGGAAATCATGGATACCACAAACATTTAAAGCGTAACTCCACTTTTGTTGAGAAAAAAACATTCCCCTCTTGGTGATCTCTGTACATTGCAATGATTATAACAACCTTTGTTGCAGATTCCTACCTTTTGTTATTCTGAAGAAATCCATGTGTGTTTGTCTGTGCCTCTGTACTGAGTGGGTCTAATGGGAGTGGTTTCATAATTAACTGTCAGGTGTGCAGCTGCAGGGCACTAATGAGGAAATCAGCTGGGCCTGCATTCCTTTAGACGTGCTCCTATTGAAAGTATCTCTCCAAAAATGTTATTTTTGTTGCAGGGGATGCCTGAAATCTGACTTGTATCTTACACAGACTTCTGGGAAAATTGGTGAGCCAATCACACAAGCAGGACATTATTAGACATGTGCATTCATTTTTGTCCGAATGCATTTTCGTCCGATTTTCAAGTATTTTCGTTATCGTTTTAACAAACGAAAACGAAAGTGCAGAATCCAAAAACTGAAAGATCCGACATAAACAAATACTTTATTTTCGTTTTCGTTGCAACAACAGTTCGATATAGATAGGAGATTCGACATGACGCTGACAATAACAATCTGTGTCTATCAAAAATTAAATATGATGGTGCGCTAGAAACCAACCCTCTTAATAAACACAGTGACAGGTAATAAATAACTCAGTGAATAAATATTCTCCGTGATAAATGGTCCGTGATAAAAATATGATCCGTAATAACAATATATACAAATAAATCTACGTGAATACAACTACAAATAAAAACTCAGTGCTAATAAAAAGTTCCGTAAAATAAAACGTTGTAATGATAAAATAGTATATGCTGATTTCCGTGCCAATCCTAAAAAATAAATAACTAGTGCCAATAGATATATGATACCATCAGCAGTGGATACAAAGGTATGAAGCCAGCCTAAATGGTTAATACCAGTGTTGCTGATAACTGCAGTACACTTAAATGACCAGCTTCAAAGTGTTCCAGTGCTTTTGTATAAACAATAAGTGAATATATTCCAACCACACCAAGTCCTGTTTAAAGCTTATTGGATGCTGGTTCTCTATCTCTTCATTTCAATCAAGTGTTGGGAGTGGGAGGCAGTGATGTCATCCAGTCTAACCAGTGCCCTGTCTCTCCTTTTTCCCGCTCGTTCCGTTACAGCTATTTGTTTGGAAAGCCTAAGCAGCTCCGTTTTAATGTCCGTAATGGCGGAGGTGAATGATCTTTTGATGTCCGCAGCTATATCTGTCATGATAGCGTAGGTCAGAGGTCTGTCACCATCATCACGGCCCGCTGCCGAGTCTTCAGATGGCGGCAAGGAAACTTCGTCGTCTTCTAATTCTTCCTCCATGTTTTGCCTGTGAGGTGTCGCCATTTTTGAGTTTCTCCCTCCCCCGCTATATCTGTATTTGTTCAAGTTTGTTGAAGCTATCCTTCTTTTGGGGGTAGTCAGAGAGTGAAGAACGTGGTTATGTGTCCCCTTTCTGATTTGTGTGGACATATTCACTATGCGCACGGTTAATTTTCAGACCCAGGTCTCACAGCAGCTCAGTGTTCACTCACACATCTGCCATCTGCGCTGTGCGCCAAGCCAATATCCCTAAATCCTAGGTGAGGATAGTAGGAAGCGGAACAGTCCTGTGTAAATATAATCACAGTAGGGGGGTAGGTGTGATTTGTGTATTAGTTGCGGTGAGGGAGGAACGACTCTTGTATCAAGTCGTAAAGAACCGGCTGCAGCTTAGTAGAGTAGGATTATATTACTGTAGCCTGTGTGTCTCTATTTGTGTGTTTGTTTGTTTGTTCCTGCAGTATAGTGGCTTATTGGGAAGAGACAGGTGTGACTGGATCTCTATTACTGTTAGGCCCAGGGTGTAGCAAGATGGCCGCCGTTCCGGACCACAGGGACAGGGCTATCACACAACTGGACAGTCACTTTGATCTGTCTTTCAGGTCGTCTCACCTGTGGTCTAGTTGCAGTGCTCCCTCCTCTTTTCGGGGAAATTCCAGGCCGTTTCAGGTCAGGGAAGGTGACCTCGTCGGATCCCGGGTGCAGCAAGATGGCCGCCGGGCACTGCAGTAAGACACCTCCAGCCCTTGTTAGGTATCTCACCCTCTGTCTGCCCTCTGTTCCTGCTGTGGGGTGAGGTGGCCGTCCGTGCTGCGATCCGGAGGTGTCGCTGAGTGGTCTGTGGCGTAGATTACCCGAGCAGGGTGGATCCGAGGTAGTCACAGGCCCCAAGATGGCGACGGCGCGGCGGTGGTTGGATTCAGCCGCAGGTCTGAGGACCGGCCTCTAGACCTCTCAAGCCCATTTATCCTGCCTTGGGGTCAGGCGATCGTCCGTGTTGTGATCCGGAGGTGTCACCGGGTGGTCTGTGGGATTACCCGAGCCGGATGGATCCGGAGCAGTCATAGGCCTCAAGATGGCAGCGGCGCGGCACTGGTTGGGTTCAGCTACAGGCCTGAAGACCGGCCTAACTATCCTCCAGACCTCTTAGACCCAGGTATCCGTGTCCCCTTTGTGGTACAGCAACAGGGCCCAGCACCGTACTGTCTCGGTTTTTCTTCTATGTCGCCGGATGGCGATGGATTAGGGCTCAGGCTGCAGAGCTCAGCCATGACACGTCCTTCTCCTCTCGTCGCTGGACACGCCCACCAGTTCTCTATCTCATTGCAAGTTTCTTCCTACCAGAGGCAAGACATCCAGCGCTCTCACTTGCAGGGATGGTATTCATAAAAAGGAAAAAACAACAATCATTGCGCAATTCCTCTGAACAGAGTATAGCTAATCTCTATCAGATTCCACTCACATACAGCCCGGAATAAGAGGCGCTTTCATAGCTCAGTTTGTGCGATCTCATCACTCGGCATCTGCTTGCATGAACAGCTGATGGCGTGACTATGCTCATCTCCCCTACGCGTTACGTCAATGCCACTTGACTTACTCATGGGTACCCTTATGCTGGGAGCAGCCAGGTTATAAATAGTGCTGATCGCGTCTTGTTGTCATAGCATAACAAAGATCCGACATAAACAAATGCTTTATTTTCATTTTCGTTGCAACAACAGTTCGATATAGATAGGAGATTCGACATGACGCTGACAATAACAATCTGTGTCTATCGAACCTGTGGTCGAATGTGCCTAACCTTAACGCTATTAGTCCGAGATTATTCTACATAGAGAGAAAAGATTCCACATAGAGAGAAAAGATTCAAAATTATAGAGAGAAAAGATTCGACATTATAGAGAGAAAAGATCGCTGCTGGAATTGGGTGGGGGAAGTAAAATAAAAATAATGATGATGATGAATGTTATTGGCTGATTGTAACCAAAGAGGAGGAGCAGTAAAATAGCTAGAACTAACTTGACAATTCAACATGAACGACGAAGATTCGACAAAGCATCGAAAAACATACAAACGTTGAATCTGTCATTGAAGGCTTATGGTGTCTGTCGAAAGTTCTAAGAAGATTCGACGGAGCAGCTCAACTGTACGATGCTGCAATCATTTATTTCCGGTCAACTGCATCCGCCCATAGGCTATAGAAAAATTCTAATATTGGTTGACTAGTAATAATAATGAATAAATATGATTATTACTAGTCATACAACATTAGAATTCTACTAAAGCTAGCTTGTAGGCAGAACATTCATGTACAATTGCGGCGTCATACAGTTTTGCTGCTCTGTCGAATCTTCTTTGAACATTCGACAGACACCATAAGCCTTCAATGACAGATTCCACCTTAATTAATTCAGATTTTCGGACTAATGCAATTTCTAACGAAAAACAAAATAAATAAAAACGAATTTCGGAAGTAACTAAATACATTTATTTTTCGGACGAAAACGAAATTCCGAAACTACATTTTTCAGTGTGCACATGTCTAGAAATTATGTTTCTGGGGAGTGGTCAGTACACACTCTGTGTACAGAACATCTTCAGGTAGCCATATTGCAATGCATTTTCAGAAAGTTACAGCGGCTGCAGATTGAAAAGGAAAGATAATTTTAAATTAAAATTCAATTACAATATGATTAGTGTCGCAATTATATGCGCTATATAATTTTTTCTTTATTTGCTTTTTTTCCCCCACAAAAGTGGAGTTACCTAATGCATCTAATCTTATAACCGCCACCCCTTTAAAACTTTTTAATGTGTGTCTATGGGGAAACGTGTCAGGTGGAGCCACAGTCTCTGACGTCACCACGCACGAGCCAGTCTGGTTGTGAGCTGCGGCTGTGTTTTTAACTTTGTTTACTTGGATGTCAGTATCGTGTGTGTTTTTAAATAAAACCGCTTGAATCGATTACTGCACCATGAAGTCTTCTTTTCTCTGCACCTTCCAATAACATTAGATGTGAAAGCACACTGGTCCATATACTTGCCGTATGCTCTTTATCGACCTGGAGGAAAATATCATAGTGGGAGCATTACACAGCGTGAGCAGGGAGTTCCCACCATTGGAGGAATCCATGGATGTGTTGCTCTAGACCAGCTGAATCTCCTTTGATGTGTCTTTTGATGTGCCCATATGATCTCTATAACTTGAGATCCACCTCATCTGGTAAGCGGCGTTGATCCCCTTTTTTTTGATGAACAGAACATATGTTGAAACCTGCTGTCAAGTTGTTTTCTCAATCAGCACCGTTATTTCAATCACTGTCCATCTAATTGTATTTTCATTGTTACACATGGACAATTAATCACCTGGCACGTTTGCTTATTTTCAAAATTTTTGTTGTTTTTTGCCTTTTTTGGCAGGTCACCATTTTGTACATTTGTTTTTTCTGGACTTATATTGTTTTTATCTGTGGTAGCACAACTATTTTTTATACATTTGTACAAACTGAATATTTTGTTTTTTTAGTTACAGCACCCAAATATTCATATATATATATATATATATATATATATATATATATATATATATATATATATAGTGTGTTTGTTTTTTCACAGTATATTTCTACTTAGAGGGTTTTCTTAGTGCAGATATTCCACCATATACCCGTTACCAATTCACATAGGGGGGCGGGATCTGGGGGTCTCCTTATTAAAGGGGGCTTCCAGATTAAGATAATCCCCCCCGCCCGCAGACCCCCACAACCACCGGGCAAGGGTTGTGAGGATGAGGCCCTTGTCCCCATCAACATGGGGACAAGGTGCTTTGGGTTGGGGGGCAGAGCCCCCCCGCCCCAAAGCACACATCCCCCCATGTTGAGGGCATGTGGCCTAGTTTGGTTCAGGAGGGGGGTGCTCTCTCGTCCCCCCTCTTTTCCTGTGGTCTGCCATGTTGTGTGCTCGGATAAGGGTCTGGTATGGATTTTTGGGGGGACCCCTACACAATTTTTTTATTTTTTTTTGGTTCGGGGTTCCCCTTAATATTCATACCAGACACAAAGGGCCTGGTAATGGACTGAGATGGGGAACCCATGCCGTTTTTTTCAATGACTTTTATCTGTTTTGCCAAGACCCGACAATTCATTACAGCCGCAAGTAGTTTTAAATGACTTTTTTTCCTTTAGAAATGTAATTTTGCTGCGGGACTGTTCTAAACATGGGGAAAATGTGCCACTTTACAGGCATACTATAGATACCCCCCAGGTATGAAATTTAAGGAATATTTCACTTTTATTTTTTTCACTTTAAGCATTATCAAAATCACTGCTCCCGAAAAAACGGCCAATTTTAAAACATTTTTTTTGCATTGATACATGTCCCCTGGGGCAGGACCCAGGTCCCCAAACATGACAATACCATGCATATAGGCCTTCAAAATTAGCACTTTTGATTTTACATGTTAATCTCCCATAGACTTTTAAACGGTGTTCCGCGGCTTTCTAATTTGCCGCAAACACCGCAAATTGTTTGCTATTTGGCGAACAGGTGAACACCCGATGTTCGAGTACATTCGACTCGAACATCGGGCTCATCCCTAGTTAACATATCATACTATGTTGGACTTTACTGGTACCAGAGAGGAACGACCATTCCTTTTGTTGTAAAAAATATTTTATACAAAAAGTATTAAAAAACATTCATAAAATCATGAACATGTGCTCTAATTGGATGATATTCGCCATATAATAAGACACAAATAATACATCTTTGCTAAATGTTTCAAGAGGTCAATGCGTTTCGCATCTAATCGCTTCCTCAGGACCTTATTGTGTCGGCCGCAAATAAATTTGGCATTGTCCCACCATCAGCCTTTTTTTGGTAATGTTTGTAAATGGATGGGGTACCTCTTTAATAGCCAAAATTCTCTTCTTATAAAAAAAATATCATACTACTTGAACCTAACCCATACATCCACTTAATCCATGATAAAAATGCTGGCAGCACCAAACTGACCTTCTTTAAAGAGTAACTACCATTTTGTTCAGACAAAAACAATCCCCTCTGGGTGATCAGTATGCATTGCAAGGATTTTAACAAAAGTTGTTGCAGATTTTTACCTTTTTCTGTTCAGAAGAAAAAGCTATTTGTTGTCTGCAGAGTGAATCTGAAAGAAAGTAACTTTTTCATCATGATTATTATAATTCAGCTGATGCACTTGCAGGATTCTAATGAGCAAAATTTCAGGTTCTGCATCCCTTTAGAAGTGATTAACCCTTTGGAGTATCTTACCAAAAATGAAATGTTTACTACAGAGGATGCCTAAAATATGACTTGTATCCTAATGCAGACTTCTGGTAAAATCTGTGAGCCAATCACACAAGCAGAAAGTGACATTTCTAGGGATAGTCTGAACATCAATGGTGTACGGAAAGCATCCTGGTTGCCTTTTTGTATTGGAATTTACAGTATTTTGTATTTACATTTACATTTAGTGCTGCAGATTGAAAAGGGGAGGTCGTTTTTAACATACTGGGACTTCACGTCACTGGGCATTCTATTCTAGGGACCCAGCTTGGAAGTCACAAAATATAGGATAAGGTCTTGGGAATTAATGAGCAAAGGTTATGTATAAGAATTCTGCTTCCTAGTATCCAAGTGAAACATATGAATCAATGTCACTGGGAGTGAGGTGATGATGGGTTACTGGGCTGGTGGAGTCCGGTACAGACTCAACTGTACAGGCTAAGAAATGCTACACAATACAGAAAGCAGAGTATTAAAGAACTGCTTTACAGTATGCATAGACTGTAATGAGGAACTGCTATTTGGACTGAACACTGTAGAGTTGGACCAAAGATTACAAGGAGTTAATTATGTATACTTGTGGAGAAGTATGCCTTTTTAGTTGGAGTGCTTCTTTAAATGCCAGCCTTATGTTGTTTGACAGCTTCAGCTTGCCTTTTTTTTGGGGCACTAGCTAGCATTCCAGGTCCCCACTTGTGCAGTAAGCCCTGCCCGCATGCAATAGTATTTTTTCATTTGCTATTTTTTTTTCCCTATGAAAGTGGAGTTTACCATTTAAATACTGTTCAGACTTATTTTAAGATATAATGATTTCCCTCATGTTTTGCCAGAACCATATACACTATATTAGGAAAAGTATTGGGACACTTGCTATTACACCCACATGAACTTTAATGGCATCCCAGTCTTAGTCCGTAGGGTTCAATATTGAGTTGGCCCACCCTTTGCAGCTATAACAGCTTCAACTCTTCTGGGAAAGCTGTCCACAAATGTGTCCATGGGAATTTTTGACCATTCATCCATTTGTGAAGGCAAGCACTCATGTGGACGAGAAGGCCTGGCTCGCAGTCTCCGCCCTAATTCATCCCAAAGGTGTTCTATCGGGTTGGGATTCTGTGCAGGCCAGTCAAGTTCCTCCACCCCTAACTCGCTCATCCATGTCTTTATGGACCTTGCTTTGTGCACTGGTCCAAACCATTTGGTGGAGGGGGATTATGGCGTGGGGTTGTTTTTCAGGGGGTGGGCTTGGCCCCTTCGTTGTAGAGAAGGGAACAAGACATTTTGGACAATTTCATGCTCACAACTGATTTGAGCCCTGACCTCAACCTTATAGAACACCTTTGGGATGAATTGGGTGGAGACTGCGAGCCAGGCCTTCTCGACCAGATCAGTGCCTGACCTCACAAATGCATTCTGGAAGAAGGGTCAAACATTCCCATAGACACACTCCTAAACCTTGTGGACAGCCTTCCCAGAAGATTTGAAGCTGTTATTGCTGCAAAGGGTGGGCCAACTCAATATTGAACCCTACGGGCTAAGACTGGGGTGTCAATAAAGTTCATGTGCGTGTAAAGGCAGGTGTCCCAATACTTTTGATAATATAGTGTAGTATGCTGAACCACATACCTTTTCTAATGAGAAAAAGTAAAATGAAGAGCTTAACCTATTAAGACTCAAGCCTTGATTTTTATTGGCAAGACGTCCTCAGTCACTAGAGTGTTGTCAAGTTCAGGCTGTTTGCAGGTCTTTTAGTACCACATAGGCCACATAGGCCGTGGCCTTGGTCTACATGTGAACTAGGAGTGGTAGTAAGTTAGGCCAAGCCACATGACATTAATGACAAGATCAGCCTGTTTGATGCCAATTTTAACCACGATTCAGCTATTTTCCCAACAAGCACAGTTAGGCCAAGACAACAGCTTAAATAGTAAGTTTTCCAACAGCATATTCAAAAAATGATTTATTGTTTGGTATACTCCATTGTAAATCTTTGGCCCTTCTCCCCTCACCTATTCTTTTTTCTGTTTTACTAGCCAGTACTAAGGACAAGCTTCCAGTTTGGGCTGACCACTAGTCTCATGCATGGCCTCTGAACTTTGGTCAGGTGGCTTGGAAGGGTCTATCATGGGTGTTACCCAATGTGTCAGTTCCCACCCTATAAATGCTAGGGTTCTCAAGAGTCTTTGATCATTGCGTGTTGTAACAGATATGGAGTAGTTAAAGAAAGCTCACAGAAGGCAGGGAAGGTTAGGTGCCCATGCTGGTGCTCAGTGCTTGTTGCCAAAAAAAATGTAATCGTTGCTATGTTTACATGGAGTCACAGACACACAAACGGTGTGTTCTAGACCTGTCTATCGGCTTAGGGAAAGATTTGAGAGTTTTAACAGGAGCAGTTAGAAACAAGTACTGATAGCTGAAAAAAATGTGTCTCTATTTTTAAATGCTGTCACAGACACTCACAGAGTTTATTTTGAAGTGTTACAGCAGATTAGGCAGAGCTTTTCAGAGTGTTATCCACAGATAGTTACATGATGGTGGTCATTGCTGAAAACATCCTTATATTGAGACTGTGTGCATTATCCTATAGCAGATATACCGCCCTCCCCCCACTTTTTTTTTTTTTTTTGGGGTGCTTGTTTTTAATTTCACGTTTTAATTTTTCTCTTTGAGTTAGGTTTAAAAAATGGGGGTGGATGTATAGTATTTAATAAAAGTGTTTAAAGACTGCACACCTACTCATTTAACCCAATAAATTGGGTTCTTTATGTCAGTATAATAAATACAATGAAATCTTGATTTGTCAAATGAAAATATAGATGTTGTGGGTCCTGTTAATAAAGTGGCTCAGTTATTGTTTAACCACTTCAATACCGGGCACTTTCACCCCAGTTCTGCCCAGTCCAATTTCCAGCTTTCATCGCTGTGACACTTTAAATCAAATGTCATGCAACACTGTACCCATATGAGATTTTTTAGCTTTTTTTTTTTTTTTCTTCACACAAATAGAGCTTTCTTTTGGTAATATTTAACCACTTCAAGACCAGGCACTTACATCCCCTTTCTGCCCAAGCCAATTTTCATCTTTCAGCGCTGTTGCACTTTGAATGACAATTGCGCGGTCATGCTACACTTTACCCATTTGTTCCCACAAATAGAGCTTTCTTTTGGTGGTATTTGATCACTGCTGGGGTTTTCATTTTTTGCGCAACAAATAAAAAAAGACCAAAAGTTTTTTTTTTTTAAAAAAACTTTTCTTTGTTTCTGTTATAAAATTTTGTAAATAAGCAAGTTTTCTCCTTCAATGACGGGCACTGATATAGCTGCACTAATGGACACTAATGAGGTAGCACCAATGAGGTGGCACTGATGAGGTGGCAGTGATGGGCACTGATGATGGACACTGATAGGTGGCACTGATAGGTGGCACTGGTATGCGGCAATGATGTGCACTCTTAGGCGGCACTGATGGGCACTCAAAGGCGGCACTGATGGGTACTTATGCGTGGCACAGATGGGCACTGATAAGTGGGCACTGATGGGCACACGTGGTAAAGAGCCTCTGTCAGTGGCTCTTTACCGAGATCGGTGTTGCGGTGTGTCAGACTGACACATCACAACACTCATTGCTGCGATGCATGCCCCACGGGTGCGCAGCGGCTGTTATCCTGCTGAACATCATATGATGCCCAGTCAGGATAACGGAACCACTTCCCGGCCGTCATTCTGCTATAGGCGGGGTGGGAAGTGGTTAATCACTACTGGGTTTCTTTTGCTAAATAAATGTAAAAAAGACAGAAGATTTTGAAAAAAATATATTTGTTTCAATTCTCTTATAAATTTTGCAAATAAATAATATTTCTTCATACATTTTGGCTAAAATGTATTCTTCTCAATTTTTGGGGTGAAAATAGCCCAAATTAGTGTGTGTTACACCAGCTTCAGCATTGTTTACAATCCTGAATTCTTTCCAGCCACCATCTTACTTGTCCAGATGTGCCATGAAGGTGATATACCATTCTGGCCCATCCTTACAGTGTCTGTGGACATGTAAACCACAGTTCTGCAATCGTGGTCCAGTGTGGGCCAATGCATATTCTGGTGGAGGGCAGGCATGGCGTTCTTGGCAAAAAATGGCTCCTGGGTACCTGACTTTTGGGCACTGCACAGGCTATGATCTGGCAGAGGGGTGTAAAAAGGACAGGACCTGAAGCCTAAGCTGCTAGAACCAGTAGCTCATGGATGGGGGGCATACCTTGGGTGCCCAAGCACCTTGTTCAGACAATAAGTGCTATCCTTTTTGCATTGGGGTGGCAGAGGCTGCAGACCACCACAATGGAGTCATTTGGAGCTGCTACATTCAAAAAGGCCTACACTGCAGAACTCTTTAAACTTGCTGGCTATTTAAGAGCTTGAATACTGTTCCAAAGCCAATTTTATATGTTTGTTTTTAATATTTTGGGAAAAATAAGGATATGTGAGAGGGGATGGGATGGAAGAGGGGGGTGCATAGAATGTGAAGTTGTGGTTTCGGTGCACTCTCTTTTGACATTTTATTAACATTTTAGGAAAATGCAGTGTGTTACTGTGATAAAAAAAGAGTATAAAAATAGAAAAGTGACTGCAGAAAAAAAGACCAAGTGGTCCATTGAGTCTGTTCATATTTTTTGCCTGTTTTTTTTTTCTTTTTGTTAACTTTTTTGTCTGAATATAAATCAATGTTTGTTCCAAGCATGTTTAACCACTTAAGGACTGCCTCACGCCGATATACGTCGGCAGAATGGCACGGCTGGGCACATCAACGTACAGGTACGTTGCCCTTTAAGAGCCCAGCCGTGGGTTGTGCGTGCGCCGCCGCCGGCGCGCTCGCGACCCGGTCCTGAGCTCCATGACCGCGCCCGCGGGACCCGTGGACCCGATCGCCGCCGGTGTCCCGTGATCGGGTCACAGAGCTGAAGAACGGGGAGAGGTGAGTGTAAACAAACCTTTGCCCGTTCTTCTGTCAGTGATCGTCTGTTCCCTGTCATCTGAACAGACGATTAGTGACGTGTAACGTGTGGCCACGCCCCCTTCAGTGAGAATCACTTCTTAGGGTACACTTAACCCCTACAGTGCCCCCTAGTGGTTAACCCCTTCACTGCCAGTGTCATTTTCACAGTAACCAGTGCATTTTTATAGCACTGATCGCTGTGAAAATTACAATGGTCCCAAAAATCATAAAAATGACATAAAACGACCCCCTATTTTGTAAACGCTATAACTTTTGTGCAAACCAATCAATAAACGCTGATTGTAATTTTTTTTGCCACAAATATGTAGAAGAATACGTATCAGCCTAAACTGAGGAAAAAATACTTTTTTTATATATTTTTTGGGGGATATTTATTATAGCAAAATTGTCGCTCTATCTTTGTTTATAGCGCAAAAAATAAAAACCACAGAGGTGATCAAATACCACCAAAAAAAAGCTATTTGTGGGAAAAAGGATGCCAATTTTGTTTGGGAGCCACGTCGCACGACCGCGCAATTGTCAGTTAAAGCGACGCCGAATCACAAAAAGGGGCCTGGTCCTTTAGCTGCATATTGGTCCGGGGCTTAAGTGGTTAAAGCCATTTACTGTTGACTGACTGACCCCTGCTGGAAGTTTATTCCAAGAATCAACTATCCTTTCAGTAAAATAATACTTTCCAAGATTAGTTTTAAACCTTCCTTAAACCTTCCTTAAACTTTTAAACGTTTCCTCCAGTACACTAACTAGGCTTGCTATCATACTGTTGTGCACTTGCCAGTTTTTCTGAAGTTGAGGGCTTATCTTTTTTTTGAAGAACACAAAGTCCAAATTCAATTCAAGTTTTAGCCCACGTTCACACTGGGGCTGCGGGGGTGAAGCTTACGAATTCAGCTGAACTTGCACGACAGTGACATACCGAGGGGGCGGACCTGATGGGGAATCTCCTTCACTGTGTAATTCATGAATAGACCCGCCCCTTCTCATGTTCCGCATCAGCGGACCTGACCTGATGGGGAACTTTAGAAGGGGCGGGTCTATACATTTAATAGACTGCGGAGGAAGTTCCCCATCAGGTCCGTTCAGGCTCAGCCAATGACGGACAGCGCTGGACATCGGATCGCCGCAGGACACTGGATTTCATCGCTGGAATGTTTTGTTTTGTTTTGTTTTTTAATAAAGGACTTTTCCAAGGTGTCTGTGTGTTTTTTTACATTTTTTTACACTTTCTTCGTGAAATGGTAGGGGTACAATGTACCCCTTACCAATTCACATGGGGGGGCGGGATCTGGGGGTCCCCTTTGTTAAAGGGGTCTTCCAGATTCCGATAAGCCCCCTGCCCACAGACCCCCACAACCACCTGGCAAGGGTTGTGGGGATGAGGCCCGTGTCCCCATCAACATGGGGACATCCTCCCCATGTTGAGGGCATGTGGCCTGGTACGGTTCAGGAGGGGGGGACGCTCTCTCATCCCCCCTCTTTTCCTGTGGCCTGCCAGGTTGCGTGCTCGGATAAGGTTTTGGTATGGATTTTTGGGGGGACTCCACGCCATTTTTTTTTTTTTATTTGGGGTGGATTTCCCCTTAAAATCCATGCCAGATCTGAAGGGCCTGGTATGGATATTTGGGGGGAACCGCACGCATTTTTTTTTTACATTTGCGGTGGGGTTCCCCTTAATATCTATACCAGACCTGAAGGGCCTGGTAATTGAATTTGGGGGAACCCCCACGCTTTTTTATTTTTTTTTTATCAATGACTTTTCTATGTATTGCCGGGAGCCGACAATTCATTAATAGCCGCGAGTCAGTTTTAAATGACTTTTTTTCCTTCAGAAATGACACTTTGTGCAGGGACAGTTCTAAGCATGGGAAACATGCGCCACTTTACATGCATATCATACACCCCCCCTAGGTACGAAATTTAAAGGAATATTTCACTTTTATTGTTTCACTTTAAGCATTATTAAAATCACTGCTCCCGAAAAAACGGCAGTTTTTAAAACTTTTTTTTGCATTGATACATGTCCCCTGGGGCAGGACCCGGGTCCCCAAACACTTTTTAGGACAATAACTTGCATATAAGCCTTTATAATTAGCACTTTAGATTTCTCCCATAGACTTTTCGAATTTGCAGCGAACACCCCAATTTGTTCGCTGTTCGGCGAACGGGCGAACAGGCAATCAGCAGTCAGCATCATAAAAATGGGAGTGTGACTAAAGCACCATACATTATGCAATGTTCTGTCCTCCAACTATGGGGGCTGCGGGCACATGGAACTGGGTCTCAGGAGTAATTAGACCATGGGGGGGGAATCAGCCCTCTGTAGTTTTGCAAAAACTTTTCTCTCGTGTTTTTTTATAAACTCTCTGTAAATTTACTGAAGGTTGGCAACATTGAATTGGGGTGCTGCTGGTGCTACTGTATATTAAAGCCAAGCAATAATATAAAAAAAAAAAAAAATACTACACAAGCATATTATGTGATGCCAGAAAGAGGTATTGTTGACACTGTCCTTAAGAATCATACTGTTAGTGTAATACCACATACAGTTTACAGGAACTCCCAAGCATGTAAATTACGTAATTACAAGGATTAGTGTTTTTAGTGTCGTCCCCAAAGCTACATACACTGAAGGACCCTCTGCCTGCTGAATTGTACTTTTTACATTTTATTTTCTGCTTTGGTACATGCCTCTGAGGGCAGTGCCCTATGCTTTTTTATTGTTTGAAATCCCTTGCTTAGCCTTGAAAATGGTCAGAGCAAATTTTCAAGAATAACCCTTCATTGACTTCAGTTGGGCTCAAATTAAAGTTAGCAATTTCCAGAATTACAAAATGAATGTGATGAATGGCCCATGAATGAAGTCAAGAAGCATGTTTGCTCATCACTATGTAATACAGCCCCTTGAAAGTCTAGCTTCGTCCAGCCGAGTCAGGAGGGACAGATGTTGATGGGTCTTCTTTTTAACTGCATTGAAATGTACTTTTATATCTTCTTGGTGAGTGTCACTGTGTCAACAAGCCATATCCTCCATCTGGACTGGATCACAGAAGAAGGCATGCTTCTTGCATACAGACATGAGAGACAGAATGACGCTAAACTCAAAATCTATCCAAAAGTTGTATGGCAGTGAGAACAAGAAGGCTGTTTGGACTGAGCAAATAGTGGAAATTGAGTTATTATGGTTGGGTCAATAGATCTAAAGATTTTCATAGGAAGTTCCAATTTATCTTGGATATCTCTGGTTGATTGGATTGTGTGCTTCTATCCGTAGCAGATGGTCCCAATCAGTGTCAATGTTTGTGCTGTCAGGGCTGGCTGAATTTAGTAGTTCCTTTTTATAATCAAGGGCACAAAATTGACCAGTGAGAAGAAAGTATCCAATGAAACAAGTCAGAATGACAGTAATGAGGTGTGCAGAAAAACTTGAAGATGGAGATTATTGAAATAACTTGTGTGCAGATTAAAATTAAAATAAGTGATACTTTGTTATGTTTATATTACCAAGCCAAGTTAAGTGTGCCTGCAGGACTCAAATACGGTGCTGCATCACTCATTTGAAGGTGACTCAGTGGTGTGGGCATGGAAGAAAGGGAAAATAAGGTAGCAGCCGGAGTTAAGAAAATATATGACAGTAAGAGGAAGCTGAGACACACTGAGCACAGTCCTAAGAAGCTTAATGCAGCATGTAGTCATCCATTGGATTGCAACTTGCAGTACACGTACCCCCAGGAGTATTTATGACAACATTAAGGAGTTTCCTGCTTATCAAATGAAATTCAGCATACTCGTTTTGGAAGCCTTTCCACTCAGTCTGGGTGAGCTGTATTTGGGTATTTTAAAAACATAAAAGGTATTTTAAAGGTATAGTCAATACATGTGCTATAAGGCCTACTTTTGATAATTGTAAAACATTTGTTGCAATAAGGAAGTACATCATATATTGAAATATAAAACCACTGTAGTCAATGACGGACATCCGCCTTACAAGAGACACTTTGGGGTTGATTTACTAAAACTGGAGAGTGCAAAATCTGGTGCAGCTCTCCATAGAGACCAATCAGTTTCCAGTTATTTTTTTTGGCAAACCTTAATCAAACAAGCGGAAGTTAGAAGCTAATTGGCTACCCTGCACCAGGCTGCACCCCTTTGTGTCACAATGCAACTGTAGTACAAAATTACCCTGCTGGTGACCCTGAGAAGCAGTGGGGTTGATTTACTAAAACTGGAGAGTGCAAAATCTGGTGTAGTGGTGCAAGGTAGCCAATACAACTTCAGCATGTTTAGTTAAAGTGTTACTAAACCCAGGACCCTGCATTCATTATATCTGGTCTCCCACAGTACACAGAACATGGAAATGCCATAGTTTGAGTAAATATAAATTGCTAAATACATTTCCTCATCAGCAGTTAGAGCAGTCGTGTGACTTCTATCAGTGTCTGGTTAAAGTTTGTAGGAGGAATTTTCATTCTCTCATGATTTTGAGGACCCCTGACCCTCTGCCTGGACAGTGCTGGTTGGCCCTGTGCTGATCACATGCACTCTCCCAAGAAAAAAAATAACTCTCTAGCAATACACCCCAAACTGAGCACGTGCAGCTTGTCCCCTATTCTCTGTATAATATGGAGATGGTTTGGGGACTCTTGAAGAAGGAGAGGATCAGAGGAGACAGAATCAATACAACATTTTTACACAATTCAGAGGATTAACCCCTTAGGTTTCACAGTGAGTATAACAAGCATGCTTTACTGCATATACAGACTGATTTTACTGTTGTGGGTTTAGTAACACTAAGCTTTGACAAAAAGCTGGAAGCTGATGTGTATACATGGTGCCCCTTTCCAAAACACAGATCCGGATTTCTGTGGGCCTCCCATTAAGATCTTTGCAGAGCTACCAGTGGGGTAGGTGCATCCTTAAACTGTTATATCTGTCAATGTCAGCGGTAAACTAGAGGGCTGTTATTTAAGTGTATCTAAGAGCAGAACATTTTATTTCTTTTAGTTTTGGATAGAGTCGTAAGACGTTAGAAGTATTGTTAGGTTCTAATCTTTGTCTATGTCCCTGTCAGGGAGATTTACTCTCTTTGTTTGTCCTGGTGACTGCTAGCACTGATACTTAACTACTTCCTTACCGGGCCTATTTTGGCACTCCTCTCCTACATGCAAAAAATCCAAATTTTTTTGCTAGAAAATTACTCAGTACCCCCAAAACACTATATATATATATGTTTTTTTAGCAGACACCCTAGGGAATAAAATGGCGGCCATTGCAACTTTTTATCTTGCACGGTATTTGCGCAATAATTTTTCAAACATATTTTTTTGCAAAAATTTCATGAATTAAAAAATATTAAAACATTAAAGTTAGCCCAATTTTTTTCCATAATGTGAAAGATGAATTTACGCTGAGTAAATAGATACCTAACATGTTACCCTTCAAAATTGCACACGCTCATGGAATGGTGCCAAACTTCGGTACTTAAAAATCCTCATGGGTGACGCTTTAAAAATGTTTAATGGTTGCATGTTTTGAGTTAGAGGAGGTCTAGGGCTAGAATTATTGCTCTCGCTCTAACGTTCGCTGCGATACCTCACCTGTGTGTTCTGAAAACCGTTTTCATATGTGGGCAGGACTTACATATGCGTTCGCATATTTCATTTTTTTATTGTTAATTTTACTTTAAACTTTTTACTTTGACACTTAAAAAATAATAATAATAATTTGATCACTTTTATTCCTATTACAAGGAATGTAAACATCCCTTGTAATACGAATAAGCATGACAGGTCCTCTTTACAGTGAGATATGGGGTCAATAAGACCCCACATCTCACCTCTAGGCTGGGAAGCCTGAAATCAAAAATAAAAAAAATAAAAAAAAAGATCACCGCTTCGTAGCCGAGGCGGCGCCGTTTTTTTGAATGCAGAGACCGGGCGTGATGTCATAACATCGCGCCCGGCCTCCGAACGATCACAGAGACTCCGGCAACCATCTGGTCCACTGGAAATCTCTATGGTAGGCAGCCAGGGCCGGCGGATCTGTTCTCCGACTCACCGATCGCACAGGTGAGTCGGTAGAAGCACCGGAGGGCGTCGGGAGGGGGTGTCCCCTCTCACTGCCTGTAAGTAAGAGCCAAACGGCGGAACAGCCTCAATGATCATACTTACGGTGCACAGAATCGCCGGCTCTAAAAAAAAATATCTGAATGATGCCTGTAGCTGCAGGCATCATTCAGATATCCCAGCTCAAAGTCAAGGACGTCCAGGGATGTCCCCAGGGAGTGGGGATTTTCCAATTGGGACACGTGTTCTGTTGACAACCATCTAAGGAGGGATTTCCTCTCAGTACTAGTTGCATCTACAATGGTTCAAACTACACTGACATAGCATGGGGAATAAATGTATGTTGCCACATCCCATATTAATGTACAAACACAAAGGAATTTTCCTCCCAAAAGGAGGGAAATTTAAAGGCTCCATACCGAGGTAAAAATATAGCAAATAAGAGAAGTAAAAACTGCAAAGTTTTTATTGATCACATCATGAAACCATAGCTCAGATTTATATTATCTTCTATATTATTACATAAAAGAAGCTGCACTAAAAAGTGTTAAAAACATCCTTAAAAAATCAATCGTGCTTGCATGTTCTTCTGCGCTCCAAAGTCCAAAGCCGATTTTGGTCTGTGCAATTTTTTTTTTTCATTTAGGCCGGGTTCACACTGGTACGATGCGACAATCGTACTACTTTGGATCCAACTTTGCCCTGCGACTTGAAGACTGACATGCGTCCAACTTCAATGAACAGGGATCTGACTTCGATCCCCGACAATACCAGGCACTGTGTCTGGTATGAATCTTGAGGGAGAACTCCACGCCAAATAAAAAAAAAAAACGGCATGGGTTCCACCTCTATGAGCATACCAGGCAATTCGGTCTGGTATGGATTTTAAGGGGAACGCCCTACGCCGAAAAAACGGAGTGGGGGGTCCCCCCAAAATCCATACCAAACCCTTATCCGAGCACGCAGCCCGGCCGGTCAGGAAATGGGGTGGGGACGAGCAAAACGGCGATCCGACTTTGATCCGACTTCAGTGATATTCAATGGGCTGAAGTAGGATCAAAGTCGGACCAAAGTAGTACAGGGAGCATTTTCAAAGTCGGACCGACTTGTGTTGGACCAGTTAAGACGGCTCCCATAGGGAAACATTGATTTTCACACGTCATGCGACATGAGCTCCCAATGTCGGAGCGTTTGTCGTACCAGTGTGAACCCGGCCTAAGCAAGAAGGAGGTTGGTGCTACATGTTTGGCTTTGCAGAATTAAGCTCAGTGAGTTCAGTTGCCATTACAGCACTGTGTCAGTATAATACATGGCTCTGTAACACAGACAAAAAAACATTTAAAGGGGTTGTAAGGGTTAAAAAATTAAAATAAAAAAATAACAAACATATCATACTTACCTTCCCTGTGCAGTTCGTTTTGCACAGAGTGGCCCCGATCCTCATCTTCTGGGGTCCCTCGGTGGCTGTCTCGGCTGCTCCCTGCAAGAGCTAACCTCCGTTCTGGGAAGCGCTCTCCCAAGGGGGTTAGCTTGCGGGCACGCTCCCGGGTAATACAGTGGCGGCCATAGCCGCCAAGTGTATCACTCGGCCCCGGCGCACCGCGTCATTGATTTGATTGACAGCAGCGGGAGCCAATGGCTGCGCTGCTATCAATCTCCAATGAAGAGCCGCCTCAAGCTGGGAGAAAGCATTGCGGGATCGTGCACACGGAGTTTCGTGGCTCAGGTAAGTAAAACGGGGGGCTGGGGGGCCCGAGAGTGTAAGGTGTTTTTTCACCTTTAACCACTTCCATACAGGGTACTTATACACCTTCCTGCCCAGACCAATTTTCAGCTTTCAGCGCTGTTGCACTTTGAATGACAATTGCGCGGTCATGCTACACTGTACCCAAACTAAATTTTTATCATTTTGTTCCCACAAATAGAGCTTTCTTTTGGTGGTATTTGCGATTTTTATTTTCTGCTAAAAAAAAAAAAAAAAGCCTGAAAATTTTGAAAAAAAAACGTTTTTTTTTTGTTTCAGTTACAAAACTTTGTAAGTAAGTAAGTTTTCTCCTTCACTGATGACCACTGATGGGGCTGCACTGACAGGCACTGATAAGGCGGCACTGATGGGCACGATGAGGCGGCACTGATGGGCACCGATAGGCGGCATGGATGGGCACAGATAGGCGGCACGGATGGGCACAGATAGGCGGCACTGATAGGTGACATGGATGGGCATGGATGGGCACTGATAGGTGGCATGTATGGGCACTGATAGGTGGCATGGATGGGCACTGATAGGTGGTACTGTAATGTGTTGTACTAATGGATGCCAATCAGTGCCAAACAATAATGCCTGCAAATCAGTGGTGCCCATTGTGGGCACTGATTGGCATCCATTGTGGGCACTGATTGGCATCCATTAGGCATTTAATTGGCATCCCTGGTGGTCTAGGGTGGCATACTTTATGGTGGGCATCCCTGGTTGTCTGGTGGCATCCCTAGTGGTCCACTGTGGGCATCCTTGGACACGGCTGATCACGTGGTAAAGAGTCTCCGTCGGAGACTCTTTACCTAGATCGGTGTTGCGGGGTGTCAGACTGACATCCCGCAACAACGATCACCGCGATGCGCGCCCCCGGGGGCGCGCAGCAGCTCAATATCCTGAAGACGTCATATGACGTCCAGTCAGGATATTGTAACCACTTTGCCGCCGTCATTTTAAAATAGGGCGGGCGGCAAGTGGTTAATCATAAAATATATTTTTTTTTAGGTTTCAAGGCTAAAAAAATCCTTTTTATTTTTTTTGTCTACTTTGCATATAAAATCGTTCTTTTAACAATACAATTTTCATGCTTACATAACTAAAAAATATTTTTTTTTAGTCCTGCATCTATTAAATAAAGGAAATACACAGAACAATGGTATCCATGATGATGATAAATACAGCATACCAGACAATGATGATCTTTTACTAAGCATGACAGCAAAAAAAGCCACCTAGAGAATACACACAAGTATAAACCATATTTTAGTCAATATGGGATGTCCACAGAACAAATGCCAATATATTGCATTGACAAGCAAAAGCAGAGTGAGTACAGTACACTGCAGTCTCCAATACGAGGTAATGTTCTTAGTGGAATCTTAATTAATATAAATCAATGTTTGAGTGACAAACCTATAAAGGTTCAAGGACCTACATGAAGCATAACAGTGCATGCATTACAAATGACATCATCAGAGTATTATTATTGATTTATAAAGTGGCAGGATCTTCGACGGCTGTAAAGAAAGAGACACGGGAAAGGTTCAATTTTTGTGCTGCACCAAGCAGAATTGAATAACGACTTTCATACAAAAACTCACGCTCTTTTTCCACCTTCCATTTTCATAATTTTTATTGCCTTATAAAAAAGACAATACTAGGATGGACTATTAATGTCCTGTGATTTCTGCAGAGTTGCCCACATTTTAGTGTCTGTAGGGGAAAAGTGGCTAATGTGGCAATGGTCAAAATAGATGAGCATATTTTTAGTTATTCACTTAAACATTCAACCAGCGCAATGGTACTATTTGCAGATCATCAAGCCAGATGTGAATAGGACCTTATAGTTTTAAAATGGGGCTTGCCAATGTCATACATTTTATAAAGAATGAAAAATTTTTAATTTAGAGTCTGTATAGATTTCTATGTGCTTCCTTAAAATGTAACTCCCGCAATTTTTTTTCATTGGTTTTGGATGGGCATCTTTTTACTGCTGTCTGCATCACAGGTCCCTATAATCCTATTATTTTTCCAGCAGTAATAACATGACACCATTCTCTGCAGAATTCTCCTGTAAGTCAAGATTTGGGGGCAGGCCTTGACACCCTGGGCTTAAAGGGTGATGGTCAAATGATTATGAGTGTCATCCAACTTGAAAGACAAGCAACGATGGACTATTGAGTGGGGGAATCTGCAGGTGGAGCTATATTTTTACTGATACAAGTGGCTGGGGGCTTATTTTTTTTTAACTTGTGCCCAAGCTGGATGTGGCCATTAAGAGTAAAACATTTTGGATATGTGCATATGATAACACTGTTTTTGGTGCCTGCATCCCATAGAGCAGGGGTCCCTAACCCCCAGGCCGTGGACCGGTCCTTGTCCTGTTTGCAGCCGGGCCATGAAGGCTGCACTGAAAGAGGTGCACTGGGCGAGCAGAGGGATGACATCATCGTTTCTCCCCGCCCGCCTCACATCACTGTTCCACTCTCTGACTGTCATAGGATGGCAGCATAGCAACTGTGCATGTGTCGGTTTTCCCGTTCTTGAATGCGGGATGCTTCGGATGCTGTACTGCTGAGGAGAGATATTGCAAGAAGAGCTATACATGTAAGTGTTTTCACTGCAGAAAACCTTTACAAATTGGTCTTAAAGTGACAAGTTGCATCTAGTGTTTGTGCTGGTAGGTTACAGTGGGAAGCTGCATCCAGTGGCAGTGACAAGTGGCAATGATGGCAAGTGACACACTGCATCTAGTGGCAGGCAATGTTGGCAAGTGACACGCTGCATCTGGTGACAGGTGACGGTGGCAAGTGACAAGCTGCATCTGGTGGCAGGCGATGGTGGCAAGTGACAAACTGCATCTGGTGGCATGCAACGGTGGCAAGTGACACACTCAGGGCTCCCATTGATTCTGCATTATGGTGAGTTGAACTATTTCATTTTATATTACAATGTAATAATAGAAATAATGCACTTCAATCATCCTGACACCATAAAAACCATGGTGTTGTGATGATTGAAGCGCTAACACTAGCCATTGCCCTGACAAATCACCCACAGTCGCCGCCTGGTCTGCCTCCTGGGGCTGGTGCTTGGCGGAATTTTTCTTCCACAAAACAACCATGAAATTTTGGTTTCTCATCACTTTTTCCCTAAGTAAAAGTGGTCATCAGGATGAATTGAGAAGGAATGTACATAGTGGAGACACTACAGAACTCCCCCACTATATTCAAAACAAAAAAAAAGTGTTTTGTCTATAAATACACTTTTAATGACCTCTTAGGTTTAAAGCATGTAGACAGCTGCGCCATGTTAGTAAACTATCAGATATAAAAAGAAGAAACCTCCGCGCTAGCTGGGATAAGACTAATTAAACGAATAAAAGAAATGGTAGGGAAGGGAAGCGAACCGGGATGGGGCACTGCAGCAGTCACCAGGGAGTCTGATCCAAACAGACAATGGTGAGTAAAGTGAAAAAAGTGATGGTGACTGTGCTGTGATTACACTAGTGCAGGAATGGTGAAAAGAAAAATCTGGAATGGACCCAACTAATAGTTAAGTTATGTGAATCAAACAGATGCAATAACCGTGGTGACATCAAACATATAGCATAAATGATGAGGTGCATGTGGTGAGTGAACCACACCTAGGTGCAAAATAGTGATGCAAAAAAATATAGCCAATAGTGAAAACACTAAACAGTGGTATATACCAAAATGAATCATGTGTCATTCAGAGTATGTGTATAGCCAAACAATAAATCTCTCCGATGGCACAAAAAAACAATAAACAGTGAAATATCCAAAAATATTGCTATAAATGGTATGAAAGAGAGTCCAATGTGTAACAAACAAGTCCCGTCACCCATTCGAGTGCTTAAAGGAAAACTTCTGTGCAAATCCACCCAGTGCTCACAAGCAGCTTACCTCCCCACTGGGAAGGGACAGCATGAACTGGAACTGCTAATATGATGAAGCAGCAACCTTGCATGGAAGTACAATCTCACTCGCATAGATGCATGGGAATAGTGATGAGCCGAACACCCCCGGGTTCGGTTCGCACCAGAACCCGCGAACGGACCGAAAGTTCGTACGAACATTAGAACCCTATTAAATACAATGGATGCGAACGTTCAAATTCTAAAGTGCTAATTATAACGACTATTATGCATGTTATTGTCCTAAAAAGGGTTTGGGAACCCGGGTTCTGCACCAGGGGACATGTATCAATGCAAAAAGGAGTTTTAAAAACGGTCGTTTTTCGGGAGCAGTCATTTTAATGATGTATAAAGTGAAAAAAAAAAGTCAAATATTCCTTTAAATATCGTACCTGGGGGGTGTCTAAAGTATGCCTGTGAAGTGCCACGTGTTTCCCGTGTTTAGAACTGTCCCTGCACAAAATGACACTTCTAAAGGAAAAAAAAGCCATTTAAAACTGCTTGCGGCTTTAATGTAATGTCTGGTCCCGGTAATATGGATGAAAATCTTTAAGAAAAATGGCATAGCTACCCCATGACCCCCCCCCCCCCCCTACCCCAGCCCATTACCAGCCCCTTTGGGTCTTGTATGGATATTAAGGGGAACCCCGCACATAAAATAAAAAAGGCCCTATATACTCTGAACAGCCGTATACAGGCGGTGCATACAAGACAGGGACTGTAGGTTTGTTCTTATGTAGAATCTGTTTGTAATTTTGAACAGGTACATTGTTTAAGTGTAGCTCCAGCCCAAAAATCTATTTTTAAACTTTTTGGAAAACATAGGGAAGGGTTATCACCCCTGTAACATTTGTTTTGCTGTCTGTGCCCCTGTTCAGAACATTTCACCTCACTTTCCGTCCCAATGACAACTGTTTTTGAAATGTGGTGTTTTTCTTGAAACAAGGATTGCTGATAAAGCATCAGTACAGAGGAGACACCTTTCTCCCATATTAATTCTTACAGGAGAGAATTTTCCTTCCTAGGGGTAGATTTCCTCTCACTTCCTGTTGTCTTCTTGCGTTTGCAAGTAGGAGTCGTTTGTAAGTTGGATGTTTGAAAGTAGGGACCTGCCGTATATACTCTGCAGAAATAGGCCCCTTAGTTGTTGGTGTTGGCACAACACTGTAAGCACTCACAGTTACTCTTGGTTGGTGCTGGAACGCCCTGCTGTCAACTATTATATCAGGAATTGTAATTACATATAATTGTTGAACAGTGGTAGTAAAAATTGGGCCTTTGATGGTGGTGCTGGTGCCACAACACTGTAAGCCCTGACAGTTACTCTTGGTGGGTGCAGCAATGGGCCCTGCTGCGAATTATTAGATCAAGAATTGTAATTGCATGCCCCTGTTGAACAGGGGCTGAAAAATTGGGCCTTTCGTGGTGGTGGTGGTGGTGGTGGTGTTGACACAACACTGTAAGCCCTCAGAGTTACTCTTGGTGGGTGCAGGAATGGGCCCTGCTGTGAATTATTAGATCAAGAATTGTAATTACATGCCCCTTTTGAACAGAATAGCACAATGACAATTTCCCTGACTGTCCAAAAAACAAGGATTTCAAAGATGGTTGATGAGGAATGCTTTAGCACAGTATAGCACAATGAGAGTTTCCCTCACTGTCCTTCCCTGTCCCTACAAACAAGGTTTAGCACAGTAAAACACACTGACACTCTCCCTACCTATAGTTTTCTGTCCCTATATTTTTTTTTTTTTTAAAGATGGTTGATGAGGAATGCTTTAGCACAGTATAGCACAATGAGAATTTCCCTCACTGTCCTTCCCTGTCCCTACAAACAAGGTTTAGCACAGTAAAACACACTGACACTCTCCCTACCTATAGTTTTCTGTCCCTATATTTTTTTTTTTTTTAAAGATGGTTGATGAGGAATGCTTTAGCACAGTATAGCACAATGAGAATTTCCCTCACTGTCCTTCCCTGTCCCTACAAACAAGGTTTAGCACAGTAAAACACACTGACACTCTCCCTACCTATAGTTTTCTGTCCCTATAATTTTTTTTTTTTTAAAGATGGTTGATGAGGAATGCTTTAGCACAGTACAGCACAATGAGAATTTCCCTCACTGTCCTTCCCTGTCCCTACAAACAAGGTTTAGCACAGTAAAACACACTGACACTCTCCCTACCTATAGTTTTCTGTCCCTATAATTTTTTTTTTTTAAAGATGGTTGATGAGGAATGCTTTAGCACAGTATAGCACAATGAGAATTTCCCTCACTGTCCTTCCCTGTCCCTACAAACAAGGTTTAGCACAGTAAAACACACTGACACTCTCCCTACCTATAGTTTTCTGTCCCTATAAAAAATGTTTTTTTAAAGATGGTTGATGAGGAATGCTTTAGCACAGTATAGCACAATGAGAATTTCCCTCACTGTCCTTCCCTGTCCCTACAAACAAGGTTTAGCACAGTAAAACACACTGACACTCTCCCTACCTATAGTTTTCTGTCCCTATATTTTTTTTTTTTTTAAAGATGGTTGATGAGGAATGCTTTAGCACAGTATAGCACAATGAGAATTTCCCTCACTGTCCTTCCCTGTCCCTACAAACAAGGTTTAGCACAGTAAAACACACTGACACTCTCCCTACCTATAGTTTTCTGTCCCTATCATTTTTTTTTTTTTAAAGATGGTTGATGAGGAATGCTTTAGCACAGTATAGCACAATGAGAATTTCCCTCACTGTCCTTCCCTGTCCCTACAAACAAGGTTTAGCACAGTAAAACACACTGACACTCTCCCTACCTATAGTTTTCTGTCCCTATAATTTTTTTTTTTAAAGATGGTTGATGAGGAATGCTTTAGCACAGTATAGCACAATGAGAATTTCCCTCACTGTCCTTCCCTGTCCCTACAAACAAGGTTTACCACAGTAAAACACACTGACACTCTCCCTACCTATAGTTTTCTGTCCCTATAATTTTTTTTTTTTTAAAGATGGTTGATGAGGAATGCTTTAGCACAGTATAGCACAATGAGAATTTCCCTCACTGTCCTTCCCTGTCCCTACAAACAAGGTTTAGCACAGTAAAACACACTGACACTCTCCCTACCTATAGTTTTCTGTCCCTATAATTTTTTTTTTTTTTAAAGATGGTTGATGAGGAATGCTTTAGCACAGTATAGCACAATGAGAATTTCCCTCACTGTCCTTCCCTGTCCCTACAAACAAGGTTTAGCACAGTAAAACACACTGACACTCTCCCTACCTATAGTTTTCTGTCCCTATAAAAAATGTTTTTTTAAAGATGGTTGATGAGGAATGCTTTAGCACAGTATAGCACAATGAGAATTTCCCTCACTGTCCTTCCCTGTCCCTACAAACAAGGTTTAGCACAGTAAAACACACTGACACTCTCCCTACCTATAGTTTTCTGTCCCTATAATTATTTTTTTTTTTAAAGATGGTTGATGAGGAATGCTTTAGCACAGTATAGCACAATGAGAATTTCCCTCACTGTCCTTCCCTGTCCCTACAAACAAGGTTTAGCACAGTAAAACACACTGACACTCTCCCTACCTATAGTTTTCTGTCCCTATAATTTTTTTTTTTTTAAAGATGGTTAATGAGGAATGCTTTAGCACAGTATAGCACAATGAGAATTTCCCTCACTGTCCTTCCCTGTCCCTACAAACAAGGTTTAGCACAGTAAAACACACTGACACTCTCCCTACCTATAGTTTTCTGTCCCTATATTTTTTTTTTTTTTAAAGATGGTTGATGAGGAATGCTTTAGCACAGTATAGCACAATGAGAATTTCCCTCACTGTCCTTCCCTGTCCCTACAAACAAGGTTTAGCACAGTAAAACACACTGACACTCTCCCTACCTATAGTTTTCTGTCCCTATAAAAAATGTTTTTTTTAAAGATGGTTGATGAGGAATGCTTTAGCACAGTATAGCACAATGAGAATTTCCCTCACTGTCCTTCCCTGTCCCTACAAACAAGGTTTAGCACAGTAAAACACACTGACACTCTCCCTACCTATAGTTTTCTGTCCCTATAATTTTTTTTTTTTTAAAGATGGTTGATGAGGAATGCTTTAGCACAGTATAGCACAATGAGAATTTCCCTCACTGTCCTTCCCTGTCCCTACAAACAAGGTTTAGCACAGTAAAACACACTGACACTCTCCCTACCTATAGTTTTCTGTCCCTATAATTTTTTTTTTTTAAAGATGGTTGATGAGGAATGCTTTAGCACAGTATAGCACAATGAGAATGTCCCTCACTGTCCTTCCCTGTCCCTACAAACAAGGTTTAGCACAGTAAAACACACTGACACTCTCCCTACCTATAGTTTTCTGTCCCTATAATTTTTTTTTTTTTAAAGATGTTTGATGAGGAATGCTTTAGCACAGTATAGCACAATGAGAATTTCCCTCACTGCCCTTCCCTGTCCCTACAAACAAGGTTTAGCACAGTAAAACACACTGACACTCTCCCTACCTATAGTTTTCTGTCCCTATAATTTTTTTTTTTTTTAAAGATGGTTGATGAGGAATGCTTTAGCACAGTATAGCACAATGAGAATTTCCCTCACGGTCCTTCCCTGTCCCTACAAACAAGGTTTAGCACAGTAAAACACACTGACACTCTCCCTACCTATAGTTTTCTGTCCCTATAATTTTTTTTTTTAAAGATGGTTGATGAGGAATGCTTTAGCACATTATAGCACAATGAGAATTTCCCTCACTGTCCTTCCCTGTCCCTACAAACAAGGTTTAGCACAGTAAAACAGACTGACACTCTCCCTACCTATCATTCTCTTTCCCTAAACTAAAGGAATCCAGGTTAAGCAAGAAAAAAAAATGTCACTGTCCCTGCCTATGCTTCTCTTTCCCTGCTCCGGAACACACTACACTAGGCCGCCGTGCTGGCGGCCTTTTATAGTGTGGGGCGTGTACTAAACACCCTCAGCAATAATTGGCCACAGGCATCCTGCCTGTGGCCAATCATTGCTCTCCTCGCTGCCGGCGCTGTGATTGGCCAAGCATGCGGGGTCACAGTGCATGCTTGGCCAATCACAGCGCCTGGATGACACTGCGATGGCGTAGTGCATTGTGGGCCGCGAATTAGGCGCGAACGGCCCAAATCGTTCGTTGTTCGGCGAACGATCGAACAGCCGATGTTCGAGTCGAACGTATGTTCGACTCGAACACCGAGCTCATCCCTACATGGGAATACACAAACGGAAAGATATTAATAGCGTGACTCTGTGGGTCCAGCAAGACAGGTGACCAAAGTATATTCTCACACTCACCTTTAATTTGGTGAGCGTGGGCATCAATCCTACGAACACCGCGCTCGTATATGTTGCAGGCTGTAATAGTATCGATCAAACGGTCCTCAAGCTTGCAGCAACCACAGAGTGCCACGTCATGTCACATGACTTCTTCAGAAGATAGCACTTTTTTGTCTTCTCTTTGCTCTGACCTCTCTCTGAATCAGAGAGAGGTCAGAGCAAAGAGAAGAGAAAAAAGTGCTATCTTCTGAAGAAGTCATGTGACATGACGATATGCGTTAGGATCAGCACAGATACACCGACAGCTGCAGGAGAGGAGACGAGCTTGGCGCTCGTATGAGATCGTCATCCTTCTTCCCTTATGAGATGTGAGTGTTTTTATACTGTTTTAATAAACGTCCCAGTGGTTACAGACCTATACTATGTGCACTTTTATTTTTTGCACATGTTCTACTGGCACTCTGTGGTTGCTGCAAGCTTGAGGACCGTTTGATCGATACTATTACAGCCTGCAACATATACGAGCGCAGTGTTCGTAGGATTGATGCCCACGCTCACCAAATTAAAGGTGAGTGTGAGAATATACTTTGGTCACCTGTCTTGCTGGACTCACAGAGTCACGCTATTAATATCTTTCCGTTTGTGTATTCCCATGCATCTATGCAAGTGAGATTGTACTTCCATGCAAGGTTGCTGCTTCATCATATTAGGAGTTCCAGTTCATGCTGTCCCTTCCCAGCGGGGAGGTAAGCTGCTTGTGAGCACTGGGTGGATTTGCAGTGAAGTTTTCCTTTAAGCACTCGAATGGGTGATGGGACTTGTTACACATTGGACTCTCTTTCATACCATTTATAGCAATATTTTTGGATATTTCACTGTTTATTGTTTTTTGTGCCATCGGAGAGATTTATTGTTTGGCTATACACATACTCTGAATGACACACGATTCATTTTGGTATATATCACTGTTTAGTGTTTTTACTATTGGCTATTTTTTTTGCATCACTATTTTGCACCTAGGTGTGGTTCACTCACCACATGCACCTCATCATTTATGCTATATGTTTGATGTCACTACGGTTATTGCATCTGTTTGATTCACATAACTTAACTATTAGTTGGGTCCATTCCAGATTTTCCTTTTCACCATTCCTGCACTAGTGTAATCACAGCGCAGTCACCATCACTTTTTTCACTTTACTCACCATTGTCTGTTTGGATCAGACTCCCTGGTGACTGCTGCAGTGCCCCATCCCGGTTTCCACTTTTTTCATGTTAGTAAACTAGCTAGTCTGTCCAGGTTAATGAAGGGTAAGGCCTCATGTACACTGCTGCTGCTAAACAGACGTTTAGGAGCAGTTGGGCATTTTTTCAACTGCTCCAGAACTCTCCTCTATGTTATCTTATCAGTACATGTACACAGGTTAGTTTATAGTCGTTTCTAGGCAGTTGAGTTTTTTTTTTTTTTTGTATATTATCTCTTTATTTATCAGTTTTATAAGCAATTTACAGCATATCAAATCGGTGTCTCCACCTTACGCTTCAATTTTATGTCAATCAAACATATACCTTCCCACCCCCTCCCCCTCCCCTAAGAGGGAAAAAAAAAATCCTACCCCACCTCTCTCTCCCCTCTTCCCCCCCCCCTATTTGCCTCCAGTAGCAGTTGGGCCATCCCCTTCTTCCCTTCACGGAACCTTACCTCCTTTATTTCTTATTTCCCCCACTTCTCTTAGCACTCCAGTAACATTGTATATTCCCCCGTCTTTTTAAACTCTGTCCACTTCCCCCATACTTTGTTATATGTTTCTATAGAGTCTTCCCTTCTATGTAATGTTTCCTCTATTGATCTCAGCCAATCTATTTTAGCTACCCACTCTTTCATTGAGGGGGCTTCAGGGTTTTTCCATCGTCTTGGGATCAGACTTTTAGCTGCGTTCAGGAGGTGTGGTACCAGGGAGTTTTTGTATTGTGCTGCCTTTTTATCTGTGTCATGAAATAAACATTTCCATGGGTCTTTCTGAATCTGTTCCCCTGTTATTTGATATGTGTTCTCTATTATTCTCTCCCAGTAAGGCTGAATCTTCCCACACTCCCACCATAAATGTGCGAAAGTCCCCAGTGCCCCACAGCCCCTCCAACACGTTGGTGAAATCTCTGCCCTCACCCTATTTGCTCTCTGCAGAGTCACGTACCACCTCGCCATTAATTTGTAACACATCTCTATCGTCTTGACATCACTGGAAGTAAAGCAGGCAATCTTAAGGATCTTATTCCTATGTTTTTCCCCCTGTAAGACCCCTATTTCCTCCTCCCATTTTCCCAAATAGGTCCTATTTCTTCCATCAATATTTTATAAATTTTGGAAACACTCTGCCTCAGGCACCGGGGGAGGAGAGGAGTCACTCAATTGAGTTCATCTCCCCCCCTCCCCGCAGTGGCCGGGGGAGTGTTTGTGCAAAGTGCTGTATTTGTGCATATCTCCACCTATCCAGTGTTCTGCCCCCCCCCCCATTTTTGTGTTAGCTCTGTGAAGGTGCATAGCCTATTTCCCATCATCACATCTTGTAGTAGTATTTGATCTTTCTTTGACCATCTAGTAAAATATAAGTGATCATCTTTCCCCGTTTTAAAATAGCTTGTGTCTAATAAAGAAATTAGAGGTGAATTGTGTTGCCAGTGATATAATCTACTCAGTTCGTCCAATGTCCTAAAAGTGTGTTTAGTTAATGGATTTGTGTTTTTTGCCAGTTCCCTATACTGTCGTGGGATCCATACCCTCTTCCCTAAGTCTACTTTGCTTTCTGCTTCTTCAATTTCCACCCAATCCTTTCCCTCCTTGTTACGTATCCAACCTGTTATCCGTGAAATTACGATTGCCTGATAATACTTCCTGACGTCTGGAGCTGCTAACCCCCCTAGCTTTTTCCCTTTTACCAATGTTGCATAAGAAATTCTAGGGTGCTTGTGTTTCCAAATATATCTCAACGCTAAGGTGCTTAATTTCGCAAAAAATTCCTGAGGGACTCTTATTGGGATCATTTGAAATATGTATGTTAATTTGGGCAGGATAATCATTTTTAAGGCATTTATCCTCCCTAACCAGGACAGGGGTTTATATCTTAGATAATTAAGTTGACCTTTTACCTTATTTAATATGGGAATGTAGTTTGCCACAAACAAGGACTTCCATGACGCTGTTAGCTTTACCCCCAAATAACCCAGTTCCTCCTTGCACCAGGCAAAGGGGAAAGAAGGCTGGATTGCCCTCTGCTCCTTTTTTGCCAAGGTTATGTTTAAGATCTCGGATTTTGATATATTGATCTTAAAATTTTACATTTTCCCATATCTACCTAATTCCTTCAGTATGATAGGTATAGTTGTCCTAGGATTGGAGATAAAAAATAACACGTCGTCAGCATATGCGGCAACCTTATACTCCCTATCTTCAACTCTCACTCCTTTTATGTCCTTATTTTCCCGGATTGCAGCCAATAATGGTTCCAGTGCTAATACGAACAGCATTAGTGACAGGGGGCAACCCTGCCTTGTGCCGTTGAATAATTCCAGGGGAGGGGATAGAATTCCATTTATCCTAATTTTAGCTGTTGGATGAAACTAAAAAGCGGATATCCATCGCATCATCTTTTCTCCAATTCCCAGGAATCTCAGTGCTCCCATCATGAATCCCCAGTCCACTCTGTCGAAGGCATTTTCGGCATCAACCGACAGAAATACGACTGGGGCCCCACTCTTTCTCGCCTCATGCATTAAAAGCAAGGACTTAAGGGAGTTATCCTTTCCCTCCCTCCCCGATACAAATCCGACCTGGTCACTATGAATCCATTGAGGTAATAGAGGCTTTAGTCTTCCTAGGCAGTTGAGTTTAGAAGCTTTTTTTGGAAAACAAAAAAATTTGTTCAGACGCTGAGTTTAGAGGCATTTCAAGCGTCAAACGCTTATAAACGTTTCGTTTACAGGCGTTTTTCATTTTTGGCTATGTAAAAAAATAGAAACGCTTTTAAACGTAAATGCGGAAAAACGCAGCTAAACGCGGCAAAACTAGCATTTTAACCACTTTGTTGCTTATGGACCAGGCCCCTTTTTGCGATTCGGCACTGCATCGCTTTAACTGACAATTGCGCGGTCGTGCGACGTGGCTCCCAAACAAAATTGACGTCCTTTTTTTCCCACAAATAGAGCTTTCTTTTGGTGGTATTTGATCACCTCTGCAGTTTTTATTTTTTGCACTATAAACAAAAAAAGAGCGACAATTTTGAAAAAAATGCAATAATTTTTACTTTTTGCTATAATAAATATCCCCAAAAAATATATAAAAATTATTATTTTTTTCCTCAGTTTAGGCCGATATGTATTCTTCTACATATTTTTGGTAAAAAAAATCACAATAAGCGTTTATTGATTGGTTTGCGCAAAACTTCCATGAAAACATCTTCTCAACACATGTCTGTGTATTGTGCATTCTGGACAATTCTTTCCCCATACACTGTCCAATCTGATTGGATGACATTTAAATCCACTCATTTCTCTGAGCAATTCATTTCCCCATACACTGTCCAATCAGATTGCACAGTGTATGGGGAAATGAATTGTCCAGAATGCACAATACACAGACATGTGTTGAGAAGATGTTTTCATGGAAGTTTTGGCTCCACCAATGATTATAGACTATCACCATAAAATGCACAATTACAAGTCCAGTAAACATCTGCACAGTTGTTGATAGGAGGAAGATCTCTAGAATGATTATTGAGTTGTTTCAAAAAGAAGTGAATGAAAGGAATAAAAGTGGAAGCAATATTCTCCATGTGATAAGGAAAAGCTCATTAACATGATCAGCATTACAATGAGCACAAGCTCAATGTATAAGCAGTTGTGCACTCTGGAGAACGCAGATGCGTCCGTGTGCAACACACATATTTAACAAGCTTAAGCGTGTGCACCCTTTCAGGCGAGCATAACATGGTGTGCTTTGTCAATGCACATGTGCAGTTGAGTAAGCTGAAAGAAGGGTGTAAAAAGACTTGATTAGTTGTAAGACAGATCTACATGTTCTGGACAGAATTTGCGCATTTAAACAATATTATATACATACTTTTTAGCCTGGTAACAAAAGATGGTAAACTAGCAAAGTTATCTACAGTATTCAGACAAAAATGTTGAAGATTACATTGGCTGCGCTTGCTAATGGTAGGCGTGAAAGATTGCGCAAGTGCGCAACAGCGCTTTCTATGTAAATATGGTTTGGTGCATATAAGTGCACCATAATTTTTGATAAATGTCTTGAGTCCCGTTTTTTGTGCAATTGCTCCAATTTCTCCACTGCACCACAGGCGCAGGTCTTTAGTAAATCACCCCCTTTGTGTTGGTGCAAACTTTCTTCTGGACAACTCTTCAAGGAGAACCCCTGAGACGAGCATACGGAACAGTAAGGTAACGGCAGGCCCACATTTAAACCAGCAGCTCCTACGGGGGTAGTGCTACATGTAAAAATACTGTATGCTTGCACTTAGCAAACAAATGCGGCAGAAGAAGAATTTGACAGTGTCTTTTTACTGGACTTTTATAAGTTTTATCTTCCCAAAGAAAAATATCGAACTCTTCACAATCACGCCTTATTCATGTCATCAGTTTTCCAGTTTATGGCAGTACCTATATTTGTGAGCAACTAGGGATGATGCGCACAAAGGGCAAAATTAGAACCAAAATATCTAATGAGCACCTTGAGAATTCATTGAGATTTGCTACTACATTCATCGAAACAGATATTGATGTGTTCGTTTATCAAAAAAAAAATCAAATATCAAACTAGTTTTATGCTGCCATCTTTTACTTTTATGATGAAACATATTACAAAACAATGGAGTTTTATTACACAATTAGTACATTATCCATATCAGTGATCGTTAAAAGGGAAAATACAACGGATGTGCCTTTCCCCCTCTACCATATATGGAAGGTTTTGTTTTTTTGAGGAGTGGATACCTATTATAAAAAGATGAGATTTATGGAGGTTTGGCCCGTTGCCCTCCCCAAACCCCCAAAATCCTGAGACACATGGCCTAGGAGGCTGTGGAACCAATCTATAAGCACAGCCTGATGTCATGCAAGTGCAGTGGGTAGCCGGCTACGAAACAGCAACCACAACCAAGATGGCATAGATCCGAAGACCAGCAAAGAATCGGCCCAGATGAAGACAGAGCTGGACTCCTGGGCTGGCGAGTGTCAGTTTAATAAAAGTAAGCAGGTACAGTATTTGTAGCTACTGACTTTTTTATTCTTATAAAAAGACTGTACTTCCTTTGTAAGGTTGTTTATCATTCCTGTTTGCCAGCAGCATTGCCATGTTAAGGATTTTTTTCCTGGCAGGGATAGAAGCTGCCAGCTGCACAATTGGCATATAGTCTGTAACAGTACCCAGTCTGTTTCTTTAGTAGCCCCATTATGCTCCTACTAGTCAAGCCAGACTGCAAATTGGTCAATTTATTATTATTTTTGTTATTTGTTTCTTTATAGCGTTGAGGCCCTCAAACCTGCTGCATAGGTAATTAGTATCCTCTGATGATCACTTTGTAGGTTTTGGTGATGGCCACTGAAGTGCTTTTTCTGCACAGATGTATATAGAAGAGAAGAAAATGCATGCGGTCACTTGACCTCTGCACTCTGTCCATTACGTTCTAATCACTTCTGAACTCTGTGCATTATACACTCCTGACCTCAGCAATCTGTGCATTAAGCACTCCTGACTTCCTGCATATTGTGCATTATTATACCCCCAACTTTTTGAGATGGGAATGAGGGACACCCCTACCACGCCCGCCTTAAAGGAGAATTGTACAAAAAAGATGATTGCTTAAACCCACAAGTGTTTTTTTACAACTTCTATTCCTTAATATTGGCTTTTGGAATTTACAGATGCAGCAATTAAGACATTGGATGAAAGGTTTAGCACTGAAAAACCCTTTCAGATAGATAAAAAGTGCATTTTATATACATTTTATATACAATTATATAGATCAGACCAAAATGAGGAACAAATGAGGAGGAATGGGGGACAAAGGGACATTGTTCCAAATGAGGGACAGTCCCTCGAAATCAGGGACAGTTGGGAGCTATGCATTATAAACTCCAGACCCATGCACACTGTGCACACTCTTGACCCAGAGCAGAGTAGGCTTAGATTTTTTTCAACATACCCCTTTAAGCCCATCCCAATGTTAAGACAATTTAGCCACATGTACTATTTGCCACATTATTGCTCTTCTCAGAATGCCCAAAGGTGCTCAAAGTTTTTTCACAATCCTAGCTACGAACTATGAGTTCTGTTATCTTGCACTGCCAAGTAGCCATGTTAGGGACTGCACCAGTAAATATTGCATGTACCAGTATAATATGGCATACACACTGCAAATGTCTCTTGGGCCAAAAGAGGTGTTAAAGAGGTGGAATGCGACAGGTCTAGTGTGCCGTGACAAAAAGTGGGTGTGGCCATGCGGATGTAGTTTAAAGATATACCCGCAGCAGCTTTAATAAAAATCCCTCTCCTAACACTGGAATATAATAAAACCCAGCTTAAATAAAAAAGGAGTACCAGTCTAACCCCCTCCCCAAAATTTTTTTCAATGGGCTTTACAGCAGGCGCCAGCATCTTAACTATGCACATACGTGAATCCCTCAATACAGACCCCCAGTACAGACCCTCCCTTCCTTCTCAGTAGTCACCCCCAAGTACAGACAAGCCCCTCAGTACAGATCGCCCCAGTACAGACGCCCTCCTCCTCTGCATTAGACTCTTCCCCCTTAATACTTTTCCCCAGATGCAATGCAGATTTCACATGCAGCAGCAGCTAGAGGTCCTCCTTTGGCGACAGCAGTTCACTTATATGCAAATACAGATGCTGACCGATTTATATGCAGATTCTACAGTGACTCATTCATATACAAAGTAGACATCAATTTGAATATGCATGAGCTGTGAGCACACTGTAGTAGGTTCAGAGCCTCTGAGGGACAAATCCTGTGTACTTGGGATGCTGGGACTAAAGTGAAAATATGGAACAGTCTTGTAAACACTGCAAATGTTGGTATGCAGGAAGGTAGCTATCAATTTTTGCTCCAAATAAGTCTCATGCAGCATACTAATTCTCACTTGGAGAGATGTTGTTCTTGATGTTTTTAATGAGTTATTATGTTTATATTTAATAACGCTTGTGTCAATTACTTTGGACAGTAGTATGGGAAAATGGGGGTTCTAAATAAATTTTTAATAATAATATTAATAAAATAATAATAATCACCACAATAAAGACTGGAAAAACTAATAGAATTTAAAAAATTACCCAAGCCTCTCCTAGGTCTAAATACTACAATAAACAAGATCAGAGAAAGGTAACCATTCCTCAGGCTTTGTCAGTATAATGGATTTTGTATGTTTCCTGACCCAAATAGGTCAAACTATAAAAGTAGAAATAAAACAATAATAAAAGGTGAACTCTCAGGGTTTGAGGAAAAGCTTGAGTACCACACAGTGCAACAAAATAATCTGCGGATCTCCTGTTCTATTGTAATGTTTACTTTAATATTTATATCTGTAATTATCTTGCTATTCTGATGCTATAATTAATTGTCTGGGGCTGTAAGCTGGAAACTGAACTTTATATTTATACTTGGGAGGAATTGTTATTGACAGATTTGCTTTCGGGTTAAAAAAAAACAAAACATCATTATAGGATTTCCATAAATATATTTTCTACAATTTAGAAGATACTGGTAATATATATATATATATATATATATATATATATATATATATACATATACACATATATATATATATATATATATATATATATACTATATTACCAAAAATTTTGGGACGCCTGCCTTTACACGCACATGAACTTTAATGGTATCCCAGTCTTAGTCTGTAGGGTTCAATGTAGAGTTGGCCCACCCTTTGCAGCTATAACAGCTTCAACTCTGCTGGGAAGTGTGTCCACAAGGTTTAGGAGTGTGTCTATGGGAATGTTTGACCATTCTTTCAGAAGTGCATTTGTGAGGTCAGGCACCGATGTTAGAGAGAAGGCCTGGCTCGCAGTCTGCACTCTAATTTATCCCAAAGGTGTTCTATCGGGTTGAGGTCAGGGCTCTGTAAAGGCCAGTCAAGTTCCTCCACCCCAAACTCACTTATCCATGTCTTTATGGACCTTGCTTTGTGCACTAGTTCAAATCATTTGGTGGAGAAGGGATTATGGTGTGGAGTTGTTTTTCAGGGGTTGGACTTGGCCCCTTAGTTCCAGTGAAGGGAACTTTTAAAGGAAAGACATTTTGAACAATTGCATGCTCCCATCTTTGTGGGAACAGTTTGGGGATGGACCCGTCCTCTTCCAACATGACTGCGCACTAGTGCAAAAAGCAAGGTAAATAAAGACATGGATGAGTGAGTTTGGGGTATAGGAACTTGACTGGCTCTAGAGAGTCCTCACCTCAACCCAATAGAACACCTTTGGGATGAATTAGAGCAGAGACTGCGAGTCAGGCCTTCTCTCCAACATCAGTGCCTGCTCTCACAAATGCGCTTCTGGAAGAATGGTCAAACATTCTTGTAGACACACTCCTAAACCTTGTGGATAGACTTACCAGAAGAGTTGAAGCTGTTATAGCTGCAAAGAGTAGGCAAACTCAATATTGAACCCTACGGAGTAAGTCTGAGATGAGTAAGGGCAGACAGCGAGCACCACAGGGCAGGCAGCGGGCACATCAGGGTAGGAAGCGGGCACATCAGGGCAGACAGCAGGCTCCGGGTCATCAAGCTGGGCAGCAAGCTCCAGGTCATCGAGCTGGGCGGCAGGCTCCGGGTCATCGAGCTGGGCGGCGGGCTCCGGGTCATCGAGCTGGGCGGCGGGCTCCGGGTCATCGAGCTGGGTGGCGGGCTCTGGGTCATCGAGCTGGGCAGTGGACTCCAAGACAGCAAGCTGGGCAGCAGGATCTGGGACATCTGCCTGGGCAGTAGGCTCCGTAACGGCAGGCTGGGTAACAGGCATCGGCTCAGCAAGCTGAGTAACGGGCCCCAGCCCAGTGGGCTGGGTAACGGGTCCCGGATCAGCAAGCCGGATGCCAGGCACTGGTCCAGAAAGCCGGAAAACGGATACTGGCACAACAGGCCTGGTAAAGGGGCACCGGTTTAGCAGACTGGGTGACGGGCACCGGTTTAGCAGACTGGGTGACAGGCACCGGTTTAGCAGACCGGGTGACGGGCACCAGTTTAGCAGACTGGGTAATGGGCACCGAAACTCCGGGCAGAGACACGGGCACCGAAACTCCAGGCAGAGACACGGGCACCGAAATCCCAGGCAGAGACATGGACACCGAAACCCCAGGCAGAGACATGGGCACAAAACATCAGTCAGGAATTCAGGCACCGGTTCTTCAGGCGGGGACACAGGCACCGGATCTTCAGGCGGGGACACAGGCACCGGATCTTCAGGCGAGGACACAGACACCGGATCTTCAGGCGGGGACACAGGCACTGTGTCATGGAAACCCTGTCAGGAACAGACGCCCTGGACTTCCTGGTTCCCGCCCCCGCAGGTGACGCCCGAAGGGCTATTTAAACTCCTCACTTGCAGACAGTCCCTGCTGTCTGCTCTACAGCGTTTATCCCAAGTGACCTGATCTGCCTTGTTTAACTGTATCTGACCCGGCTTCCTGTGACCCTCCTGCTATCTGCCTGTACCTGACCATCGGCCTGTTTTCTGACTTCGGTATTGCCTGATCCTTTTGTGCCTCGCTGCCTGCCAGTTTACCCGACCCCGGCTTGTCTGACGATCCTGCCTGACCTTGGCTCTTGTTCACCTGCTGCTGCCTAGTGGTTCCAGTTTACCTGCTGTGCCTCCCGGTCCGGGTCATCTGCTGAGTTCCTGGTTCCTGTCTGCTCATCTGCTGGTTCCTGTCTGCTCATATGCTGGTTCCTGTTCACCTGCTGCTGCCTAGTGGTTCCAGTTTACCTGCTGTGCCTCCCGGTCCGGGTCATCTGCTGAGTTCCTGGTTCCTGTCTGCTCATCTGCTGGTTCCTGTCTGCTCATCTGCTGGTTCCTGTCTGCTCATCTGCTGGTTCCTGTTCACCTGCTGCTGCCTAGTGGTTCCAGTTTACCTGCTGTGCCTCCCGGTCCGGGTCATCTGCTGAGTTCCTGGTTCCTGTCTGCTCATCTGCTGGTTCCTGTCTGCTCATCTGCTGGTTCCTGTCTGCTCATCTGCTGGTTCCTGTTCACCTGCTGCTGCCCAGTGGTTCCAGTCTACCTGCTGTGCCTCCCGGTCCGGGTCATCTTCTGAGTTCCTGGTTCCTGTCTACTCACCTGCTGTAGTTCCTGGTTCCTGTCCACTCACCTGCTGTAGTTCCTGGTTCCTGCCTCCTCACCTGCTGGTTCCTGATCACCTGCGGTAGTTCTTGATCCTGCCAGGCACTCGTACCCCTTCCACCTCCGTGCTTCCTGTTATACCACCAGGGGCCGCCGGTGGGAGCCGTAAGGGAGGCCTCCCTCTGCTAACCGGGCTCGTCACCGTCAGGTACGTGACAGTAGCAGACAGCCATGTCTGAGCCCGAGCAGGGAGCCTCACCTATGGAGGAACTATGCCGACACCTGGCGGGACTGACCGAGGCCGTTAAGAGCCTCCAGCAAGGCTACACTCACCTGGAAGGACAAGTGCGGGCCCTCACCAACCCCGATGGAGCTCAGGGGGGTCCACGTGCCTCCACTTCTTCCGCCGGGGCAGGAGCTGCGCCCACGGTGGTCATGCTTCCCCCTGAACCCAGGGTCCCTACACCCGAAAGATTCTCCGGGGACCGGAGCAAGTTCAGGGCTTTCCGGAACTCTTGTGAGTTGTACTTTGCCTTACAGCCCCGCACCTTTTCCTTAGAAGCTACCAAGGTGGGCTTTGTAATTTCGCTGCTTTCCGGAGACTCACAGAACTGGGCCCACCGCCTGCTAGAACGCAAAGATGCGTCCTTGGACAGCCTTACACTTTTTTTTGACGCCATTGCCCAATTGTACGAGGACCCTCAGCTCTCGGTCACTGCAGAGAACGCCCTGCGGACCCTTCAGCAGGGACGCAGAGCAGCGGAAGATTATGTAGCTGAATTCAGGCGCTGGAGCGCAGACACCAGCTGGAATGACGCTGCCCTCCGTCACCAGTTTCGCATAGGCCTTTCTGACCCATTGAAGGACGAACTGGCTAGGGTAGGAATACCAGAAAATTTGAACCTACTGATCGATCTGACAATTCAGATCGACCGATGCCTGAGGGAACGGAGGGTTGAGAGGGCCACGGGCTTCACCCGGCCGACCTGGATGCTTCCCCGGGTCCCCAGTCATCCGCACCCAGCTTCTGCAGCACCCTTGACCCCCTCGTACGATGCTCCTGAACCCATGCAGCTTGGGGTCCTCCGCCCTTCCCTTACTCCGGAGGAACGCCAACGCCGACGCGCGCACAACCTGTGCCTGTACTGCGGGGAGCCCGGTCACTTCGTTAGGAACTGTCCCCTGAAGTTCCGTAAGTGCTTGTCAGTATTCCCTGCTGTGATCAACCCTCAGACTAAATCCCCCTCTCACTTCGCTCTTTCTATCTCCCTGCAGCTCCCAGGAAGGACCCTGCAAGTCGTCGCAATTATTGACTCTGGGACTTGTAGTTGCTTCATGGACTCAACTTTTGCCCGTACTCAACTTATTCCTCTACTTCCCAAGACCCATGGACTACGGGTTCACCTGGCTGATGGGTCCCTTATCAAGTCGGGGCCCGTGGTCGAAGAGACGGCTCCCCTACCTGTCACTGTCTTCTCCTCTACCGGGGTGCAAGGAGAATATCTACGGCTGGATATTATCTCCTCTCCACTGTTCCCCATAATTCTCGGTATGCCCTGGCTACAAGCCCATAATCCTACCATTAACTGGGTCACGGGGGTGATCACGTTTCCTTCCTCCTACTGCCAACGGTCCTGTGGCTCACACAAACCCCCTGGGCCTGCCACCTTAATGTGTACCGACACTGAGGCCGGAATACGTCAGGCCATCCCTGAAGCTTACCTGGACTTTCTCGATGTGTTTAGTAAACAGGGGGCAGAGACACTACCACCCCACCGAGCCTACGACTGCCCCATTGATCTACTTCCCGGAGCAGCTATTCCTTTCGGTAGGATTTTCCCTTTAACGGAGGTGGAACAGGGGGCCCTGAAGGACTACATCGATGAGAACCTTTTAAAGGGGTTCATTCGCCCCTCTACGTCGCCAGCAGGCGCAGCCATTTTCTTTGTAGAAAAGAAGGACCATACCCTCAGGCCATGTGTGGACTACCGTGAACTAAATAAGGTCACCATTAAAAATCGTTATCCTCTTCCTCTGGTACCAGAGTTGTTCCAAAGATTGCGAGCTGCCGTTATTTTCACTAAGCTTGACCTCCGGGGAGCCTATAACCTGGTCCGAATCAAGGAGGGCGATGAGTGGAAAACCGCCTTCCGCTCCCGGTTCGGACATTTCGAATATTTAGTGATGCCCTTCGGGCTGTGCAATGCCCCTGCCACCTTCCAGTATTTAATTAATGATGTTCTTCGGGACTTTTTAGATCTCTTTGTGATTGCTTATTTAGATGACATACTAATCTTCTCTTCCTCCCTTGACTCTCATCGCAGGCATGTCAGAAGTGTGTTAGACCGGCTTCGGCAGCATAAACTATATGCGAAGGCTGAGAAATGCGAGTTTGAGCGGGAGAGCATAGCATTTCTGGGATTAATCATCTCTGGCGAAGGCATCAGGATGGACCCACAGAAGATCACCGCAATCTTGGACTGGCCAGCGCCAGTGGATAAGAAGGGAATCCAACGGTTCGTTGGATTCACCAACTTTTATCGTAAATTCATCCGGGGGTTCTCCGCCAACATTGCACCCATTACTCAGCTAACCAAGCAAGGTACCTGCTTCCACTGGTCCCCTGAGGCCCAAAAGGCCTTTGAGGATCTCAAAGGGCTCTTCACCTCTGCATCCATCTTAAAACACCCAGATTCCTCCCTACCATTTGTACTTGAGGTAGATGCTTCTGAGGTTGCAGTAGGGGCAATATTGTCACAGAGGCAAGGAACCAAGGCTTTGCTTCATCTGGTGGCTTTCTTTTCTCGCAAATTATCTGCGGCAGAAAAGAACTATGACGTGGGAGACCGGGAACTCTTGGCGATTAAGTCCGCCCTGGAAGAATGGAGGTACTTACTTGAAGGTGCTGCTCACCCGATCTTAGTATTCACCGACCATAAGAACTTAGAGTACCTGAAAACTGCAAAAAGACTAAAACCACGACAAGCCAGATGGGCCCTGTTTTTTTCCCGGTTCTCCTTCCATGTGACATACCGCCCCGATGCCAAGAACACTAAACCTGACGCCTTGTCCCGAATGTTTCATGGATCCAAAGAACTCTCCTCACCCGATACAATCCTCGCTCCTGGGAATTTTCTCCTACTTCAGGAGGACCTACTCTCCCGGATCAGACAAGCCACCACTAGACAGGAACCCTCTCCTGAACTGGATCTGCAAACCAAGGATGGATTACTCTGGCACCAAGACAGGATATTCATACCAGAAGAACTAAAGATAACCGTGCTAGAGCTCTGCCACGATCATGCCCTTGCTGGGCACTTTGGCGTGGCTAAGACCACTGAGTTGGTACAACGTACCTTCTGGTGGCCTCGACTATGCGAGGATTGCAGGAGGTTCATGGAGTCCTGTACTACATGTACCCAGAATAAAGGGTCCAGATCCAAAGCCTGGGGACTACTGAAGCCCTTACCCGTTCCAGAGAGACCGTGGAAAATGCTTTCTATCGACTTCATAGTTGAACTCCCCCCGGCTGAGAATCACACCACCATCTTTGTGATTGTGGACAGTCTGTCCAAGATGGCACATTTTGTTCCTATGAGAGGGACCCCCTCGGCCCCGGAAACTGCACAAATGTTCATTAAAGAAGTCGTCAGGCTCCACGGGGTACCTGCTAATATAGTCTCCGATCGGGGGGTACAATTTACCTCCCGGTTCTGGAGGTCCCTCTGCAAGACTCTGGGAATAGAGCTATCATTCTCTTCGGCTTACCACCCTCAAACCAACGGACAGACTGAGAGAACAAATCAGACCCTCGAGCAATATTTGCGTTGTTTCTCCTCCTTTGCTCAGAATGACTGGCTCTCCCTGCTTCCGCTAGCGGAGTTCTCCTACAATAACTCCATCCACTCCGCAACTAACCAGACCCCATTTTTTGCGAACTTCGGGTTTCACCCCACATTTCTGCCCAACTCTCTCCCTGAGTGCTCAGTGCCCGCAGTTCTGGAAAAAGTGAATTTCTTCTCCTCTAACAACCTTTTTCTACGCGAAGCCATGGCAAGAACTCAGGAGTATAACAAGACGGTCTACGACAGGAGGAGACGGGGTGAATTAGCGCTGGCACCGGGCGACCAAGTATGGCTTTCCACCATCAATCTAAGATTGGCTTGCCCGTCCAAGAAATTGGGCCCCAAGTTTCTAGGGCCTTTTCCTATCAAAAGGAAAATCAACGAGGTGGCCTACGAGCTGGAGCTCCCCGACTCCCTGAGGGTCCACCCTGTTTTTCATGTTTCTCTATTGAAACCGTCAGTCTCCAACCCATTCCCAGGTCGGACCCCGACTCGCCCTGATCCCGTCATCATAGACGGGGAACAGGAATTCGAGGTAGAAGCTATTTTAGACGCACGAAGAAGATATAGCCAGAGTCAATTTTTAATAAAATGGAAGTGTTACGGACCAGAGGAGAACTCCTGGGAACCCGAAGAGAACATTCACGCCAAAGACCTGATACAAGCCTTCAGGAGGTCTCACCCCGAGAAGTTTGCTCCTAGGGGCATCCAGAGGATGCCCCTTGGGGGGGGCAATGTCATGGAAACCCTGTCAGGAACAGACGCCCTGGACTTCCTGGTTCCCGCCCCCGCAGGTGACGCCCGAAGGGTTATTTAAACTCCTCACTTGCAGACAGTCCCTGCTGTCTGCTCTACAGCGTTTATCCCAAGTGACCTGATCTGCCTTGTTTACCTGTATCTGACCCGGCTTCCTGTGACCCTTCTGCTATCTGCCTGTACCTGACCATCGGCCTGTTTTCTGACTTCGGTATTGCCTGATCCTTTTGTGCCTCGCTGCCTGCCAGTTTACCCGACCCCGGCTTGTCTGACGATCCTGCCTGACCTTGGCTCTTGTTCACCCGGTCCGGGTCATCTGCTGAGTTCCTGGTTCCTGTCTGCTCATCTGCTGGTTCCTGTCTGCTCATCTGCTGGTTCCTGTCTGCTCATCTGCTGGTTCCTGTTCACCTGCTGCTGCCTAGTGGTTCCAGTTACCTGCTGTGCCTCCCGGTCCGGGTCATCTACTGAGTTCCTGGTTCCTGTCTGCTCATCTGCTGGTTCCTGTCTGCTCATCTGCTGGTTCCTGTCTGCTCATCTGCTGGTTCCTGTTCACCTGCTGCTGCCCAGTGGTTCCAGTCTACCTGCTGTGCCTCCCGGTCCGGGTCATCTTCTGAGTTCCTGGTTCCTGTCTACTCACCTGCTGTAGTTCCTGGTTCCTGTCCACTCACCTGCTGTAGTTCCTGGTTCCTGCCTCCTCACCTGCTGGTTCCTGATCACCTGCGGTAGTTCTTGATCCTGCCAGGCACTCGTACCCCTTCCACCTCCGTGTTTCCTGTTATACCACCAGGGGCCGCCGGTGGGAGCCGTAAGGGAGGCCTCCCTCTGCTAACCGGGCTCGTCACCGTCAGGTACGTGACACACTGGATCTTCAGGCGGGGACACAGGCACCGGATCTTCAAACTGGGACACCGGACCTTCAGACTGGGACACCGGATCTTCAGACTGGGACACCGGATCTTCAGACTGGGACACTGGATCTTCACATCGGGACACCGGATCTTCAGACTGGGACACTGAATCTTCACATCGGGACACCGGATCTTCAGACTGGGACACCGGGACTCCAGACTGGGACACTGGGACTTCAGACTGGGACACCGGGACTTCAGACTGGGACACAGGCACCGGAAATTCAAGCGGGGACACAGGTACCGAGAAATCAGACTGGAAGACAGGCACTGAGACATCAGACTGGAAGGCAGGCACCGAGTCGTCAGACTGGAAGGCAGGCACCGAGTCATCAGATTGGAAGGCAGGCACTGAGACGTCAGACTGGAAGGCAGGTACCGAGTCGTCAGATTGGAAGGCAGGCACTGAGACGTCAGACTAGAAGGCAGGAACTGAGACATCAGACTGGAAGGCAGGCACCAAGACGTCAGACTGGAAGGCAGGCACCCGGACATCAGACTGGAAGGCAGGCACGGGACATCAGACTGGAAGGCAGACACCGGGACATCAGGCTGGGATACAGGTGCCGGGACTTCAGGCTGGGACACTGGCATCGGTACTTTAGGCTGGGACACTGGCATCGGGACTTCAGGCTGGGACACTGGCATCGGGACTTCAGGCCGGGACACTGGCTCTGGCACTTCAGGCTGGAACACTGGCACTTCAGGCTGGAAAAGATTGGTAGGTGTGGAGGCAGGTTGGGTTAATGGCAAGATCATATTGGTTGGAAAAAACTTCAGTTTTTTCTTTGGCTTAGCCACTGAAGCTCTGTGGGTGACTGCAGGACTGTAGGTATGGGGTGCAGAAGACTGGAAAGAAGGGTTGGAGTATGGCAGGGAAGAGGTAGCAGGGTAGCAGTAGCTGGGGGAAGCTCTTGTGGGTTTGCAGGCAGCTGAGAAGAGGCTGGTGGGTAAAAGGCAGGATAGGTGCAGGGAGCAGAAACTGGATATTGGTATTTGGTTGGAAGCAGCGTATACTGGGCTGCGACTGAGGTTGCCATGGGTGATGGAGAACAATACATTTGGGCAGGCAGGTGTCTGATGGCAGAGGTGGTTTGTTGTGGGTTCGCTGGGGGTGATTGCAGTATGTCAGACTGCGCTTGGAGCACTGGTTGGACAAAGGACGGATCACATGCTGCCTGTCTAACAAGTGTCTGTACAGAGTGAATACATTCTCTAAGCTTTTGTTGAGGATAAGCTGAATAATGCTCAAAAAAGCATGCAGAATCATCCTCTAGCAGCCACACCAGGGACTCCACCTGATCAACACTGAAAGGGGGAGAGTAATCATCACGACCCTTTGGAACACAGGACAGGGCTAGCTCAGCACACATTTGAATCAAGGGCTGAACATCCCCAAATGGCATATAGCCCTGATCAACCAGGGAGTGAGCTAAACGAATACTCCCTAGCAGCTGATCACTGGTCCACCCTTTCAATGCCTGGTGGCAATATTCACTACTCTCTGACGCCAGCAGAGCATAATAAACAACCTCATCGGCATTCATGTTTTAGCAGAACAAACTGAACCAAAATGGTTCCTCTGTGCAGCCACTTCTGGTCAGGGATGGCCCAGAACTGTGTGGACTGCAACAGGAAATGAGGAAAATATCCTGGACGGCCACACTCCGTGAAAAAGGCATCTTTATTGTAAAAAATAAAATAAAATCCAGTGTACAGCAGTCAAATCATATAGAGAAACGGGAGAATAACTAACGCGTTTCACATCAATCGATGCTTAGTCATAGCACCTGTCAGCTCCTACTAGGGCGGGACACTTTCCTGTGAAGGTTCAGAAGCTTTGAGAGCGGCAATCCTTTTCTCTATTGCAACAGAGGAAACCCAGACGTGTATATGTGAAATATAATGATTTATTAAAGATAAGTGAAATAATATAAATACAACCACCTCCAATACCACACAGTGCATAACAACCAATACCAAACAGAACCCACAAATAATAACAGTAACAGACAAGTTATGGGTAAAACCAGAATCATAAACAGGGCCAGGCCAGGGTTGTCAACGGGAGGTCAGCAGCTGGGGAAAGGGAAAACAAACAGGACAAGGAGAGGATGGATGGATAACAGGAGGGACGGGTACAGGTACAAGGCTCAGGGTTCAGGTAACAAACAGGAACAGGAACAGGATCAGGTACAGACACAGAGCTTCTCAGGTTCAGGGTCAGGGCGCAAGGAAAGATACCAAGGCAATGAAAGTACTCATCAGCTTGGTATTTATGAGACTGGCAGTAATTGGCCTCACATAACACCTGAGCACAGGAGGTGCTGTCTGCTCCACACTGCCGGGATACACCTGCTGGTGGACACCGGTACTAAGGCCCAAGGATCCAACAGTGCCACCAGCAGGTGAGTCCTCTCGCTACAGGTCCTGAATGTTGAACGACACCCGCTGGTGGACACTGGTACTGCGATCCAAGTGACTGATAGCGCCACCAGCGGGTGAACCCTTTCCTGACAGACTGCTACAGAATGTTTAGCCTTGCACATGGCATTCCTCGCCGAAGATTCTGATAGTATATAAAAATCTGAAATATCACGGGATGTTATGTGAAGTTATGAAATTGCAGTAAAGTGCTGAAGATTCATTCATGTGTGGACATTCCATTATTTTGAATATTTAGGCCTCAGGCCAGGGATGTCGTGAGCGGCCTATGGCCAGGAAACATGTTTACAAGATCATAGACACAAAGACAGTAGGGATGAGCTTCGAGTTCGAGTCGAACTCATGTTCGACTCGAACATTGCCTGTTCGCCCGTTCGCCGAACAGCGAACAAATTGGGGTGTTCGCGGCAAATTCGAAAAATCTATGGGAGAAATCTAAAGTGCTAATTATAAAGGCTTATATGCAAGTTATTGTCATAAAAAGTGTTTGGGGACCCGGGTCCTGCCCCAGGGGACATGTATCAATGCAAAAAGAAGTTTTAAAAACGGCCGTTTTTTCGGGAGCGGTGATTTTAATAATGCTTAAAATGAAAAAATAAAAGTGAAATATTCCTTTAAATTTCGTACCTGGGGGGTGTGTATGATATGCATGTAAAGTCGTGCATGTTTCCCGTGCTTAGAACTGTCCCTGCAAAAAATGTCATTTTTGAAAGAAAAAAATGCATTTAAAACTGACTCGCGGCTATTAATGAATTGTCGGCTCCCGGCAATACATACAAAAGTCATTGATAAAAAAAAAAAAAAAAAGCGTGGGGGTTCCCCAGAATTCAATTACCAGGCCCTTCAGGTCTGGAATGGATATTAAGGGGAACCCCGCCGCAAATTTAAAAAAAAAATTGACGTGGGGTTCCCCCAAATATCCATTCCAGGCCCTTCAGATCTGGCATGGATTTTAAGGGGAACTCCACCCCAAATTTAAAAAAAATGGCGTGGAGTCTCCCTAAAAATCCATACCAGACCCCTTATCCGAGCACGCAACCTGGCCGGCCGCAGGGCAAAAGGGGGGGACGAGAGAGCGGCCCCCCCTCCCTCCTGAACCGTACCAAGCCACATGCCCTCAACATGGGGAGGATGTCCCCATGTTGATGGGGACAAGGGCCTCATCCCCACAACCCTTGCCCGGTGGTTGTGGGGGTCTGCGGGCGGGGGGCTTATCGGAATCTGGAAGACCCCTTTAACAAAGGGGACCCCCAGATCCCGGCCCCCCCCTATGTGAATTGGTAAGGGGTACATTGTACCCCTACCATTTCACGAAGAAAGTGTAAATTTTTTTTTAAAAAAAACACACAAACACCTTGAAAAAGTCCTTTAATTAAAATAATAAATAAAAAAAAAAACATTCCAGCGGTGAAATCCAGTGTCCCGCGGCGATCCCGATGTCCAGCGCTGTCCTTCATTTGGTTGTGCCTGAGCGGACCTGATGGGGAACTCCCTCTCAGTATTTTAAATGTATAGACCCGCCCCTTCTAAAGTTCCCCATCAGGTCCGCTCCCTCGGTATGTCGGACCCGCCTACGTCATTGGCTTGAGCGGGGAACTTCCTTCACTGTGTAATTTAAATTTACATAGTGAAGGAAGTCCCCCGCTCAAGCCAATGACGTAGGCGGGTCCAACATACCGAGGGGGCGGACCTGATGGGGAACTGCTCTCACTTTGGCAATACATGTATAGACCCGCCCCTTCTCATGTTCCGCATCTGGTCCGCTGAGCGGACCTGATGGGGAACTTTAGAAGGGGCGGGTCTATTCATTTAAAATACTGAGAGGGAGTTCCCCATCAGGTCCGCTCAGGCACAACCAATAAAGGACAGCGCTGGACATCGGGATCGCCGCGGGACACTGGATTTCACCGCTGGAATGTTTTTTTGTTTTTTTTTAAATAAAGGACTTTTTCAAGGTGTTTGTGTGTTTTTTTTAAACATTTTTTTACGCTTTCTTCGTGAAATGGTAGGGGTACAATGTACCCCTTACTAATTCACATGGGGGGGGGGGCGGGATCTGGGGGTCCCCTTTGTTAAAGGGGTCTTCCAGATTCCGATAAGCCCCCCGCCCGCAGACCCCCACAACCACCGGGCAAGGGTTGTGGGGATGAGGCCCTTGTCCCCATCAACATGGGGACATCCTCCCCATGTTGAGGGCATGTGGCCTGGTACGGTTCAGGAGGGAGGGGGGGCCGCTCTCTCGTCCCCCCCTTTTCCCCTGCGGCCTGCCAGGTTGCGTGCTCGGATAAGGGGTCTGGTATGGATTTTTAGGGGGACTCCACGACATTTTTTTTTTTAATTTGGGGTGGAGTTCCCCTTAAAATCCATGCCAGATCTGAAGGGCCTGGAATGGATATGTGGGGGAACCCCACGTCAATTTTTTTTTAAATTTGCGGCAGGGTTCCCCTTAATATCCATTCCAGACCTGAAGGGCCTGGTAATTGAATTCTGGGGAACCCCCACGCTTTTTTTTTTTTTTTTTTATCAATGACTTTTGAATGTATTGCCGGGAGCCGACAATTCATTAATAGCCGCAAGTGAGTTTTAAATGACTTTTTTTCTTTCAAAAATGACATTTTTTGCAGGGACAGTTCTAAGCACAGGAAACATGCGCCACTTCACATGCATATCATACACACCCCCCCAGGTACGAAATTTAAAGGAATATTTCACTTTTATTTTTTCATTTTAAGCATTATTAAAATCACTGCTCCCGAAAAAACGGCCGTTTTTAAAACTTTTTTTTGCATTGATAAATGTCCCCTGGGGCAGGACCCGGGTCCCCAAACACTTTTTAGGACAATAACTTGCATATCAGCCTTTATAATTAGCACTTTAGATTTCGAACGTTCTAAAGTTTACACAAACATTTTGTCTGTTCGCAGGTTCTGGTGCGAACCGAACAGGGGGGTGTTCGGCTCATCCCTGAAAGACAGGTAGGTGAGTGCTCTTTCCAAGAAGAAGCAGGGCAGGACTGGTACATTCTGGTGCCAACAATTGCCCAATCACAAGCCCCCCTTACAGGCCAGAATAGAATATGGTCTAAACAAAACATTTTGAAACACACAAAAACCTCAAAGTGGGCACTGAGGACAGTGTCCATTTTCTCTATGCAATTTGTCATAGCATTTATGTCGGGCACAGTATATTTTTTTATAATTTTTATAATTAGTGTATGCATGCTAAGTAAATGTAATACATGGAGGTATTTATTATTACTCAGAGAAAACACATGTAGCGCTACCCCCAGTTAAGAGAGCCGCTGATATTGATTTGGGCCCTGTAGTGCACTGCTGTCAACCCCTGGCAATCGGCTCTAACCTCCCGTGACACAGCTGGTGATAGAGGGATAGGACCGCGTGACCGCAACTGTTGGTGACGCAGTCCTATAACAAACATACACAGAATATACTTTAAAACTCCTATTAAAGTAAGCGGAACTGACACCAAATGTACTTTACCCAGATATTTTACTGAGGCTAATGGGCAAGTAATAAACAACAGTATAACAAGTTGCAGATCCCTGCAATAAACAGTAATAAAGATAAACAGAGTAATCAGAATAATAAAGTATTGCTATGCAACTCTAGCGCTGCCCTTTTACAGCTACTTCCCCTCATGGGTAGACTAACACCCAGCAATGTCTACCTATGCAGTCAGGCCTGACTGATCTAGATGGAAGTTCAGTGAAACAATATTCGCTAGCAATCTTTTCGGTGGTGCACTTGAAGAACAACTTTGTAATCCCAACGAATAGTAAAGATAAAGGTATCTGTCTTTAAACAGCTCTCACCACCCGGGCAAGTCAAAGTCCGTTTCCTCCATCGATTCGTCTAGGAACAGGAATCCACCGACATCCAAGTCTTCAATCCTTCTGGTGTACTGCAGCAAGGAGGATTAGATGTCTCTAAGGCTCTGCTAGGCTGGCAGAGGGCTCTTTGGAAAGGAGCACACGGCCCAGGCTTCAGGCCTTGTGCACACAGCAGTTCAGCACAGACATCCTCTTGCTAGGAGAGGGGTGTCCAAAAAGACCGACCAAAACTTCGCCTCCCCTTTATAAAGTCTCCCACAGCAGTCTCTGTTCTGGAGCAATGCACCCTGGGTGCTGCAAGATGTACTGGGAGATGTAGTCTCTCTTTCCTCTGCTTTCACTTCCATAATGTCTCTTTACTTCCTCCCGACTCACCTCTCACCTGGAACTTCTTGTCTCTCTGCATTAAAGGGGAACACCCCGCTACACACTCCCCCCACTTGAACTCTTTGGTCCCCAAAGATAAACTTCAACAAATACTGTTTACCATTTTGGACAATGTCGAGCATGATGTTGGCATAGGGAATTCCCACCAAAACTTTGGGATGGAACTCTCTTGCCCACAGGTCACACTACCATGAGTGGCCTGCCTAACTGTGCCAGAGAGTGAGCTGGGGTTGCCCTCCACCAAATGGACGGTGGAAGGATCAGGTTGTTCAACACTTCTCCTAGCCGTTACAACAGAGTCCTCTGAGCTCGTCCCCATTTGGGGGTAAGTTAGTTTCTTGGGAGGCCTGATGACTCTGCGAGCCCTCTGCTCTCTTGGTGCTTCTGACTCTGGCACCACAGGCTCTTCTTCAGGAGTAAGTTCAGGTAACATTGCTGGTTCTGGAACCTCTGATTCAGAAGTCGACTGACGTATGGAATCTCTAGAGTCCTCCTCTGCGCAAGTGTCAGGAACATCTTCCCAGTAATCAGCTGAGGGACTGAAGGGTATGAATTCAGTAGCCTCCGGATTCAGCGTTGCATCTGGGGTATCCCCTCCATTTGGGAGATCTATGGTGGACGTTCCCAGAGTCGAGGGAGGCCACAGCCAGTCCAGTTCTCCACCTTCTTCTGTACTCAATTGGGAGGCCTCCCCATCTTTGGCTCGAGAGGTCTGGGACCGAGTGTTCGGCCTAGGAATATCCAGGATAGAGGCCGGTTCAGGGGAGTCTCTCACGGGAGGTATTCTGACTGCCTCAGCAAGTGGGAGCAGGTGGTTCCGATGCCACGTCTTCAGTGGACCCACCTTTCCTTCTGGCTTTAGTTTGTAGACAGGCAAACCGGGCAACTTCCTACAGACAACATAGGGCTCAGATCTCCACCTGTCGGCAAGCTTGTGTTTTCCAGGGACCCCCAGATTGCGTAGCAGTACTCGGTCCCCGGGCTGCAGATCTTGCACTCGAACCTTCAGATCAAAATTTCTCTTGTTGCGGGCCCCCCTTTGATCCGAAGCCGCCTGGGCTTGTTCATAGGCCACCTGCAAGCTACGTCTAAGTCTGTCCACGTATCCCTTGTGGGATGTAGCTGAGGTATTGTCTATAGAAGTGCCAAAGGCCAGGTCCACAGGTAGCCTTGCTTCTCTCCCAAACATAAGTCGATAAGGGGAGTAGCCAGTGGCGTCACTTGTGGTACAGTTATAGGCATGTACTAGGGCTGATATGTGCTGACTCCAGTGTTGCTTCTTCTCTGTTTCTAAGGTTCCCAACATGTTGAGCAGGGTCCGGTTAAATCTCTCCGGCTGAGCATCTCCTTGTGGGTGGTAAGGCGTGGTTCTGGTCTTCTTTATTCCTAATGAATCCAAAAGTCTTCGGATCAACCGACTCTCAAAGTCCCTTCCTTGATCTGAGTGGAGTCTCTGTGGTAGTCCGTAATGGACAAAATACTTCTCCATAAGTATCTTGGCCACGGTGGATGCCTTCTGGTCTTTGGTTGGGAAAGCTTGAGCATAGCGGGTGAAATGGTCGGTTATTACCAGAACATTCCCCAATCCACTCAGGTCGGGTTCGAGGCAGAGAAAGTCAATGCATACCAGATCCATTGGGCCTTGACTCTGTAAGTGGCCCATTGGGGCAGCTTGATGGGGTACGGTCTTTCTCTGAATGCATCGTGCACAGGAATGGCAATACTCCTCTACTTCTGCCCTCATGCAGGGCCAATAGAACCGATTTCTGACGAGCTGGAAGGTCCTTTCTGCCCCTAGGTGACCATGATGGTCATGCAGGGCAATTAGTACAGTCTCTCGGTGCTTCTCTGGAAGAAATAACTGCCACTTATCTTCTGAGTCATCAGAGGGGCCCCTTCGGTAGACCACTCCCTGATGTACCTGTAGCCTGTCCAATTCCTTCCTCAACAGGCGAGCCTCCTTTGAGGGGTGATGTAGGAATTTGTTGGGATCCTGATTCTCCAGGGCTTCGAGGACCAATCTCCCCATGGGGTCTTCCAATTGGTCACACCTCAACTCCTTCTTGGACAGTCTCGGTAGGTTGTCTTCCTCCAGTTGAGTTACCCCACAATAGTGTTTGGGGACTCCTACCATGGTAACCCCTATTTCTTCTGCTCTGGAGCCTCCTCTGGCTTGGAATTCAGCCCCTTGACAAAGGGCCCGCACCCCGTCCGGTGCCACTTGGGTCCAATCTTCCCAGTCATTTGTCGTGGCATGAGACCTCCGGGACAGGGCATCTGCATCCCTATTTCCGGCTCCTGGTCTGTACTTCAGACTGAAGTTGAATCCAGACAATGCGGCCAACCACCTGTGTCTGGTGGCATCTAGTTTCGCGGTGGTGAAGAGGTAGGTCAGGGGGTTGTTGTCTGTCTTCACAGTAAACTCTGCCCCATACAAGTAGTCTTTTAGCTTGTCAACTACCGCCCATTTGAGGGCCAGGAATTCCAGCTTATGAGTGGGGTAATTCTTTTCTGAGGGGGTCAGGCTCCTGCTCACATAGGCCACTGGTCGCAGTTGTCCTTCATGTTCTTGGTAGAGTACACCACCTAGACCCTCATGGCTGGCATCCACATGTAATTCATAAGGTCTGGTAGGGTCGGCGTAGGCCAGGACTGGGGCAGTGGTTAAGCTCCTCTTCAGAGCATGAAAGGCCTCTTCACACCTTGGGTTCCACTGATCTTGAACTGACTCACCAGGCCTCCTGGGCCCTGAGTCATCCTCTTCCCCTTCTGCCTTTAGCAATTCATTCAACGGGCGGGCAATCCGAGCAAACCCCTCCACAAACCTCCTATAATAGGAGCAGAACCCCAGGAAGGATCTGAGCTCTGTTACTGTGGTGGGTCGTGGCCAGGAAGTGACTGCTTCCAACTTCTCAGGATCTGTGGCCACCCCTTCTTCAGACACTATGTGCCCCAGATAGTTCACAGAAGACTGGTAGAACCGACACTTCTCGGGGGAAAGCTTAAGTCCCTCTTCGCTGAGTCTTCTCAATACTTTCTCCAACCTGGCTTCATGTTCTTCCAAGGTTCTTCCAAAGACAATGACATCGTCCAAGTACACAAGGACTTCTATAAGATTCATGTCTCCAACAGTCTTCTCCATAAGGCGTTGAAAGGTAGCAGGAGCTCCAGACAGACCCTGAGGCATCCTATTGAATTCGAAGAATCCCACCGGGGTTATGAAGGCTGTCTTCTCCCTGTCTTCTGGGTGCATAGGGATTTGATAGTACCCACTCTTGAGGTCCATCACACTGAACCATTTGGCTCCAGACAAACTTTGTAGGGCATCTTCTATCCTTGGCGTGGTGTATTGGTCAGGGATGGTTCTCCTGTTGAGAGTCCTGTAATCGATACAAAGCCTCAACGACCCATTCTTCTTTCTGACCACCACGATTGGGGAGGCATAGGGACTTCTAGACTCACGGATAACACCAGTCTTCTTTAGTTCTACAAGTTGTTCCCTCAGATCCTCCAGATCTGCCAGGGGGACCCGCCTGACCCTCTCTCGGAAGGGCTTATCTTCTTGGAGGCGGATCCGATGGGTGGCACTTCTTGCACACCCCACATCGAATTCATCTTCGGAAAAGATCTTCTCCCACCTGGTCAGCTGGGCCTTGGCTCTTTCTTTCCAAGCCCTGGGTAGGTTCGGGTTTTCCACGGACAGTTTCTCCCAAACATCTCCTCCGTCACCCGTCCCCTTGACTTCGGACCAAGTGACCGGGGCAGCAGGGCTCACCTGACCAAGCAACACTCTGGCAGGGATCTCCATGGGTCCTCCCGTAGTGTTCCTAACACTCACCGGAACTCTGCCATGGGCCTTCTTCAGGGCCTTGAACGGAATCACTTCTGGTATCACTTCCAGGCCTGAGGACTCTTCCCTTGGGTCTGATTCCAGCATGACAAAGGGGCCAGGTTGTTCCCACGAAAGCTTCACAGTGGCCCTAAGACAGGTTACTTCTCCGGGCTGTAGCACTACTCCTTCTCTGCCAAGTCTCCACACCTTCCCTATCCCCTCTCCCGGGGTCTTCTGCTCTAAGACCAGTCGTTGGTAGGCCGTCTTTAGCATGGGATGGATTTTGGTGGCTGAATGGTTTCTCTCTTTCACTAGAGGGGTCAGGAGTCTCCTGACTAGATCCGTGTTTGTCCCAATGATCAGGGAAATCTTGCTGGCTCCAGGCGGCCGGGGACACACAACTGCCAGGGTGTCAAACACTTCAGCCTTCCCAGCCACGGATGGGTCGAAAGTCATCTTTATGGGCAGGTACCCATCATAAGGGAAACTCTGGGTTCCAAGTCCCCATATCTCCAGCTCTTCTATCTTCTGGATAGGCAGATGACTCAAGTGCCTATCATAGAAGTCCCGGTATAGTAAAGTCACCTGTGCTCCGGTGTCCAAAAGAGCTTTAGTATAGACTCCTTCCACTTGAATGGGCACAGTAGGAGACGGGCCCACCAGTTCCTTTGGGTATGGCCGGACTGGAGTCACCTCTTTTTTTTTTTTTCCGACCCTTGCCCTGCTCCTTTTGGACTTTAATTTTTCCTGAGCCTGGCATGCATTGACTTTCTCCCTCTCAATGGGGGCACAAACCCGCTGAGGGATGTTATTGTTCCTTTTAGGTGGATGTTCCTTCTTTGGGGTGCTGTACTTCCACTGAGGGGTCTTGCCCCCTCCCTCTGGGGTACATCTTGGTGGGGGTGTACTATACCTCCTCCTAGGAGTTTTGTCTCCTCCATTCTTGGCCTTTTTTTTTAGTTTGGAGCGCACTGAAGATGATGGGCACCCGGTTGACTCCTTCACCGGGGCCCCTTTGGAGTTTCCCGCCGGCTTGCAATTATCTGTTCTCTTCTTCTTTGGGCTGGAGCATACGTTAGCAAAGTGGCCACTCCCTCCGCAGTTATAGCAAATCACCTCTTCTCGGTCCTGTAGGGAGGCCGGTGCTGAGGTGTTCGGGAACAACTCCTTTCTTGGGCTTGGTTTCTCTCGTCTTCTCTGATCTTTCTCCATCAAAGAGGTCAGCATCTCCAACACTTGGGCCATTTGCGATTTCAGAGTGTCAACCTCCGCATCTCTTTCTGGGCTCTTGACCGAATGGACCAACACTGGTACAGGTGTGACATTCGCCTTGGCCACCTGCTGATCTTCCTCCAGCGCCTCTTCGTCCCTAATAATTTTATTAGATCAGAGTAGGTTGGTGACATTCCTCCTCCTGAGGTTTTCAGGTGCAGCCAGACCGGGTCTGAGCGCCGCGCTCCCCTCATGATCTGCTTCATGCGTGCTTCATCTGCATCTTTGGGCAGCATTCCCTTCTTCAGTACAATCTTGCATAACTGCCTGTTCAGCCTTCTAACATATTCTGACAGTTTCTCATTCGGCTGCTGGAGAGTGTGTTCAATTTGATAAATCATCTCTGACACCTTCTCCAGCTGACCAAACTCTTCCTGCAGCATGGCCAGGCAATCTTGAGCTGTACAGTTTTCATTTCCAAACCGGAAGCTCTTCACCGCTTCTGCCGCGGCACCTTTCAGACTTTCTAAGACTCGCTGTCTCTTCTGTGCCTCAGGCACCTCCCATGCTTCTACTGCCTGCAATGCCTGTTCCACCCAAGTGTCAAAATCTTCCTCCCCCGCAGGGACGGGGAGCTTCCCTGAGAAGGTGCTAAGCTTCCGGTAACCGGCCTCCACATGCACCGTACTGCTTTTCTGGCACTTAATTACAAGGTCTCCTAGAGCATTCAACAATTCAGGCCCTATAGCGGCCAGCGGTGATCCCGGGCTTAATAGTTCCTTAAACTTTTCTGCTTTAGGGGATAGTGGTGGAGATAATTGTGGGAGTGATGGCTTTGGTGTCTGAAACCATTCTTCCTTCACTGGCAGCGTATGTATCAAGTGATAGATCTGATTATCTATGGCTTGTATACTCTGACTTTTAAAATGCTCTGGGATTTCATTTTTCCATTCTACCAGTGCGTATGTAAACAAGATCACTGGATCTGGCCTAAAATCCATCACCCATGCTTTGTGGCTCGGAGACAGTAACAATACGAGCTGTTTTATTTCCTCTTCCTTCCATCTTTCCCCCGGGAGTACAATGACTACCGCCGCGGTTGGATCGGCGCCAATCGCTGCGCACCACTGTGACATTGCCAGCGGGTCCATGCTGGTACTTCTGACCGGCTTGATTGCAGCGTGCAACGTACAAGGATCCCGGACTCGAGCCCCCACGTGTAGCGCTACCCCCAGTTAAGAGAGCCGCTGATATTGATTTGGGCCCTGTAGTGCACTGCTGTCAACCCCTGGCAATCGGCTCTAACCTCCCGTGACACAGCTGGTGATAGAGGGATAGGACCGCGTGACCGCAACTGTTGGTGACGCAGTCCTATAACAAACATACACAGAATATACTTTAAAACTCCTATTAAAGTAAGCGGAACTGACACCAAATGTACTTTACCCAGATATTTTACTGAGGCTAATGGGCAAGTAATAAACAACAGTATAACAAGTTGCAGATCCCTGCAATAAACAGTAATAAAGATAAACAGAGTAATCAGAATAATAAAGTATTGCTATGCAACTCTAGCGCTGCCCTTTTACAGCTACTTCCCCTCATGGGTAGACTAACACCCAGCAATGTCTACCTATGCAGTCAGGCCTGACTGATCTAGATGGAAGTTCAGTGAAACAATATTCGCTAGCAATCTTTTCGGTGGTGCACTTGAAGAACAACTTTGTAATCCCAACGAATAGTAAAGATAAAGGTATCTGTCTTTAAACAGCTCTCACCACCCGGGCAAGTCAAAGTTCGTTTCCTCCATCGATTCGTCTAGGAACAGGAATCCACCGACATCCAAGTCTTCAATCCTTCTGGTGTACTGCAGCAAGGAGGATTAGATGTCTCTAAGGCTCTGCTAGGCTGGCAGAGGGCTCTTTGGAAAGGAGCACACGGCCCAGGCTTCAGGCCTTGTGCACACAGCAGTTCAGCACAGACATCCTCTTGCTAGGAGAGGGGTGTCCAAAAAGACCGACCAAAACTCTGCCTCCCCTTTATAAAGTCTCCCCCAGCAGTCTCTGTTCTGGAGCAATGCACCCTGGGTGCTGCAAGATGTACTGGGAGATGTAGTCTCTCTCTCCTCTGCTTTCACTTCCATAATGTCTCTTTACTTCCTCCCGACTCACCTCTCACCTGGAACTTCTTGTCTCTCTGCATTAAAGGGGAACACCCCGCTACACACACTTGCCCAAAGGATAGAACCATCTTTGTTCAGGCATCCCTGTGCAGTAGTCTGTATGATCTTGGAAGCAGTCTCTCACTTTTTGGTGCTACATACATTTATTACAGATTGATGACAAGGGAGGGCTGACTGACTATCTCATCCTGCCTGCAGTATAAAAGCATCCCCCCTGCCGAGCAATGGTCACTTGCATGGAGCTGAAGGCCTGTTTTTTTTTAATCTATACTATTGCTTGGTATTGTGGCATTGCAGGAATTAATTAGTTACATAGTTAGTCTGGTTGAAAAAAGACAAAAGTCCATCTAGTTCAAGCAATACAAGGGGAAAAAATATAAACTAAAAAAAATAATAATAATAATATTACAATCCTATATACACAATCCTATACCCACAGTTGATCCAGAGGAAGGCCAGCAAAGTATGATCCAATTTGCTCCAGCAGGGGAAAAATTCCTTTCTGATTCATACTTCGTAATTCATACAAAGTTACTAATAGGTCCACTTTAACTGACAAATCAAAACCTTTCTTTGTGTTTTCAGCTTTAGATAATGAAAGCAATAAATCTATGTGCTACTAGAAAGACCACAAAAAATTTAAAAAAAAAGTGCATGAGCACAAATGATCAATAGATATTGAAACTTTGCTTCAAAATTGCCTATGTTTACTAATAAAGCAACTTAGAAATTAGAGAAAAAGGTGGTTTTGGTTCCACATGGTAGGACTTGACTTTTACATATTTCTTACAGTTATAACCAAGACGGTAGAATGTTCCGATTCTAGGGTATCATGTGATGTTCCAGTGGCTCCATAATTTAATACATGCAACGGTTCAATTGGCTAAGATCAAACAACAGATAAAAACCCAATTTAGCTCAGTTTGACATAACGATCTTATTAGTGTTCTGCATTATGGTATATGAAATCTCATTAGCCACACTAACAGCTAATGTAAAACATATCATTAATTCTTCAGGCAGTTACAAATAAAACTCATTTAACTGACTATGATTTAACCCCAGCCACATGGCAAGGAATTGCAATTTAATATGACTAGGAGTCGGCCAGCGGAAAGAATGGCAAGTAATTAGTGAAAGTCAATGCTATCTAAGCACATAGGGTGTTAACGAAATAATAGTAACCTTTTAATTGTGCCATAGTCTGCAAAAAACAAAGTACAAACAAAGATAATAGAAGCATATTAAGGAAAGAAAACATCATTTTTTAGAGTTGGGAAGTTGTATTTTCAGGAAAATTGCTACAAAGTTTTATGCCATTGAAGGCAGAAAGCAGATTGCAGTCCTAAAAATGAAAAAAGCAGTTACAGAATAAAGAGCACCTGTCACCTACAAACCATTTATAGAACTGCATTCTTAGTCATGAGCATGCCATTTAGGGTTTCCGCTTTTTCTTAAAGCCAAACCTGAACACTTTAGTGGCGCACAGCTAATTTTTGTAATTTAAAAAATATACCATAGGATTGGTATAGACCTGGGACACCTTTGGGCACTCCAAAGATAATAGCACACATAGTGCCCTCTCACCCTCATGTCAGGCCCTGTTCGGGACACTTGATTCAAAACACAGACTGTCCGAGTGAATCCCGGACAGATGGCAACCCTAATGCCATTTTTATTTAACTGGGGGCTGACAATATAACATTAACGATATTTATAGTTTCTAAATACTGTAGATACAAAAATAAAAGCTACAGGGCACTGGTTCAAAGCCTATATAAAAAAATCTTCTGCAGTACAGTTCAACCTTTCTATAATATGAGGTCTAGTTTGTATGTTTATGTTTTACCCTATTAGGGCTTTGGACAGCCGATAACAAAAGGGAGAAGACAAGTAAAAATACAGAAAAGTTAGTATATAAGGGGGAAGATCAGTTTTATTTGGACTTAAAGAGAAATTGCAGCTCGTCACATAATTTGTAATAAAAACATATTTTGCCATTCTGAAGCTTCCCTCCAACCAATTTGCATATTATTTTATATATTCTGTGATTCTGTACGCTGCAGAAATCTCCCTCCACTAAGTCTGGCTGCAGCCATTTTAACTGTGGGCAGCTGAAGTTGCTGCCTGTTCACTTCCTGGATTTACACAGACACACAGAGGCACACCTCCAGCTCTGCATCTCTGCAGATTTCATCGGCCCTCTTATGACTCATCCCCCCTCGCTTCCTGGCAAACTCTCACAAGACTGAGAGAGAGCTGTGCATGATGTCATAAGCCTAGGCTAATGACCATACAAGAAACAGGAAGTGGGCGGTAGAAGGTATTTACTGGCAGAAAAAAAAAATGTTTTACTATTCAACAACAAGGTCAGAAGATTTAATAGATGGAAAGTTGAGAAATGACTGAAGGTCTGCTTTAAAGTAGAAGTCCATTTTAAAACTAAAATCCCTGCATCTACAGATATCCACGATCTAACACTAACCTATCTAACCCTGTAAAGAGTAAATCAGTATACACACCTTTTCTGCAGCCGACCTGACTTGATTCCATGCTGAGTTGTCAGCTGCGGCTTCACTGTGGAGGTGGGTGCAGAGGACACATACCACAATGGAAGCCCCGTAGTAAGTCTATGGGTGACGTCACTCCCCATTAATTTCACAGCCGTTGTTGGCCGTGTCCACTGCAGAGCTTCTGCAGCTGGAGATCGGATTGGACACATTGAATACTCCCACCGCCAGGCTCATCCCCTACGCATTATGCCACCGATGCCCTATTGGAGGCAGTTTTTTTTCTGTTTGTTGCCTATGACCAATGCGTGAGCTGTGTGGAGCCATTTGGAGAGGGAATTCCATCACCCTTAAAGGAACCTGAACACCGGAGTTTGGTCCATCAGATTGATCTGCTTACATGCTTGTTGACCCTTAGGGGGTTAAGAACCAGGCCCCTTTTTGCGATTCGGCACTGCGTCGCTTTAACTGACAATTGCGAGGTCGTGTGACGTGGCTCCCAAGCAAAATTTACGTCCTTTTTTTCCCACAAATAGAGCTTTCTTTTGTTGGTATTTGATCACCTCTGCGGTTTTCATTTTTTGCGCTATAAGCAAAAATAGAGCGACAATTTTGAAAAAAATTCAATATTTTTTTTACTTTTTGCTATAATAAATATCCCCAAAAAATATATTAAAAAATTTTTTTTTTCCTCAGTTTAGGCCGATACGTATTCTTCTACATATTTTTGGTAAAAAAAATATCACAATCAGCGTTTATTGATTGGTTTGCGCAAAAGTTATAGCGTTTACAAAATAGGGGATAGTTTTATGGCATTTTTATTAATTATTTATTTTTTACTAGTAATGGCAGCGATCAGTGATTTGTTTCATGACTGCGACATTATGGCGGACACATCGGACACTTTTGACACATTTTTGGGACCATTGTAATTTTTACAGCGATCAGTGCTATAAAAATGCACCGATTACTGTAAAAATGACACTGGCAGTGAAGGGGTTAACCACTAGGTGGCACTGTAGGGGTTAAGTGTTCCCTGCATTGTGTTTCTAACTGTAGGGGGGATGGGCTCTGTGTTACATGACACCGATCTCCGCTCCGAGTACACAGAGCCGAGATCCGTGTCATTGTCACTAGGCAGAGCTGGGAGATGCTTGTTTACACAAGCATCACCCTGCTGTATACCTCTGTGAGACCATCGCGGGGATCCCCGCAGCGATCGAGTCCGCGGGACCCGCGGGTTCCGACTCAGGGGGCTGGCGGCAGGGTCGCGAGCGCGCCGCCGGCGGTGCGCGCTTGACCACGCGGACAGGCACTTAAAGGGAACGTACAGGTACGTTGATGTGCCTGTCCGTGCCATTCTGCCAACGTAAATTAACAGGAGGCGGTCGGCAAGTGGTTAATGAAGGGGAGCTTGCATTTCACCTTGTGAAAGGAGCACAAGTGAAATTGACGTTATACTGTGGTGTCATCTCAATGAAGCACCTTATAAAATAGAGACTTTTTTAATTGCACATGTTATCAGAAACTTTATTATTTATTGCATCTGCTTTTTGTATTTAATGACTACATATGGATTCAATTTGCACTGGCACACTATATATTGTGAGGGGGTTAGCTCGGCAGCGGGTGTGTGTGACCCCCGGGATGGGCTCCCCACACAAAAACAGGCCCAGCAGACGGAGGTTGTGGTTTTCAAAATCAAAAAGGTGCCGTTTATTTTCTATTTACAGTGACAAAAACACAGCAAAGCAAAAGAAACAAACAAAATAAATCCTGGTCAACTTGACCTCTGACTAAACATACAGGTTTCCTAACTAACAACTGGGATCAGCCTAGTGCTGTCCTAGTCCCTGGTTTTAAATGTCCAAGCAAAATATAGCCACACAGGCTTTCTCTCACCGCACAGGGGTTCACTCTCCCTAGACAGTCCACACAGGTCTGCTTCCAGGCATGAGCTAACATCTAATGAATCTGGGAGTTTTTATAGAGGCCTTAAACGAACTGACAGGCTTCAGCTGGCCTCATCAACTCCCTGCCTGCACGACGCCCAGCCCTCTCCCTAGAGGTATGAGTCATCAATGAGCCCACTAGTCTCAGCTGGGCTTATACAACTCTCCACCTAGCTGTATAAATCGGCGTAAAGCCTGAATCTGGGCGAAATATATCTACCCCCCTGGATGCAACCAGGTGACTTTACCTTCCTGCTGTCACATACCCCCCCCTCTTGTTTTAACCTCGGGGTTGGAACACCAGCAATCAGGCATTCATGTACTCGAGACAAAGCATCCACATTCCCCATTTGAACGCCAGGGCGATGCTTTACTGTGAAGTTGAATTCCTGGAGGGCCAGGAACCACCTATTCACTCTTCTATTTGTTTCCTTGTTTTGAGCCATCCACTTTAACGGAGCGTGATCCGTAACCATGTCAAAGTGCCTACCTAGCAGGTAGTACCGAAGGGAATCTAGAGCCCACTTCACCGCTAAACACTCCTTTTCAACGGTGGCGTAATTTACCTCATGGGACTTCAACTTCCTGCTGAGGTAAATGACTGGGTGCTCTTCCCCGTTCCAGACCTGGGACAATACTGCTCCTAACCCCACATCTGACGCATCACTTTGTACGACAAAGTCTTTAGAGAAGTCGGGTGAGTACAACACTGGCTGGCTACATAAGGCTTGTTTCAAGAATTGGAATGCTGCCTCAGCCTCGGGGGTCCATTTAATCATGACCGACCCTTTCCCCTTCGTCAGGTTGGTTAGGGGCACAGCCTTAGAAGCAAAGTGGGGAATGAATCGCCGATAATACCCAGCGATTCCCAGAAAGGCTCGTACCTGCTTCTTGCTGTTGGGACGTGGCCAACTCTGGATGGCCTCGACTTTGTTGAGTTGGGGTTTTATTACTCCCCTCCCAATGGTGTACCCAAGATATTTGGCCTCCTCCTGCCCAATGGTACACTTCTTGGGGTTAGCCGTAAACCCTGCTTCCCGAACAGAGTCCAGGACTGCTTGCACTTTTGGCAGATGTGAGGCCCAATCTGTGCTATGGACAATTACGTCATCCAGGTAAGCCGCAGCATACTTCCGATGGGGCCTCAGCATCTGGTCCATTTTCCGCTGGAATGTGGCCGGCGCATTCTGTAACCCGAACGGCATTCTTTTATATTGGAACGCCCCGTCTGGGGTTACAAATGCGGTTTTCTCTTTGGCTGACTTGGCCAGGGGGATTTGCCAATACCCTTTTGTGAGGTCAAGAGTCGTCATGTATCGGGCTGTTCCCAGCCGGTCGATCAACTCATCTATACGTGGCATGGGGTAGGTGTCAAATTTTGTAACTTTGTTCAACTGACGAAAATCGTTACAAAATCGCCAGCTCCCATCCGGTTTAGGCACCAACACAATGGGACTAGACCAATCACTTTGGGACTCCTCTATCACCCCTAAGTTCAGCATTTTCTGTACTTCCTCCCGTATTGCCTCCCGTCGGGCCTCTGGGATCCGATAGGGTTTTAACTTCACCCTTTCACCGGGCGGGGTAATAATGTCATGCTCTACCCCAGATGTTTGTCCCGGCAGCTCAGAGAATACCTCCTTGTTGCGAAGCACAAACTCCTTAACCTCCTGTTGTTGGGGTTGTGACAAGGTGGCTGCGATTCCAACCTCAGGAATCACGCAACCAGTTTGAGCTGGTGACCAAGTGTCTGCGACTAGGGACTCTCTATCCCTCCAGGCTTTCAACAGATTAACGTGATAGATCTGTTCGGGCTTTCGCCTTCCTGGTTGTCTGACCTTGTAATTCACTTCGCTCACTTTTTCCATTATCTCGTAGGGGCCTTGCCATTTGGCAAGGAATTTACTTTCAACCGTAGGGACAAGTACCAATATCCTATCCCCCGGGGAAAAGGTACGGGTCTTGGCTCCACGGTTGTACACTCTCTGCTGTGCCAACTGCGCTTGGGCCAAATGTTCCTTCACGATGGGCATTACCTGTGCAATTCGATCTTGCATCAGGGCGACATGCTCAATCACACTCCTGTGGGGAGAACTCTCACTTTCCCAAGTTTCCTTGGCAATATCCAACAGCCCTCTTGGGTGTCTCCCATACAGTAACTCAAAGGGGGAGAATCCCGTAGAGGATTGGGGCACCTCCCTAATAGCAAACATCAAATAAGGAAGTAGACAGTCCCAATCCTTTCCATCCCTATCCACCACTTTCTTCAACATTTGTTTTAGGGTTTTGTTGAATCTTTCAACCAGCCCATCGGTTTGGGGGTGATACACAGATGTACGTAATTGCGTCACTTTGAACAATTTACACAGCTCCTTCATAACCCGGGACATAAAGGGTGTACCTTGGTCCGTAAGCAGTTCTTTACAAATACCCACCCGGCTAAAAACAAGAGATAGCTCTTTGGCTATGGTTTTGGCCGAGGTATTTCTGAGAGGGATCGCTTCTGGATAACGGGTGGCATAGTCCATTATAACCAATATGTACTGGTGCCCCCTAGCGGACTTGATTATAGGACCTACCAAATCCATTGCGATTCTCTCAAACGGGACCTCAATGATGGGTAGAGGGACCAGCGGGCTACGGAAGTGTGGCATCGGGGCCGACCTCTGACACACAGGGCAGGAGGAACAATAATTTTCTATGTCCTTCATCACCCCAGGCCAATAGAATCTCTGTAATACCCTCTCTCGGGTTTTCTCTGTCCCCAGATGACCTCCAAGAATGTGCCCATGGGCCAACTCCAACACCAACTTCCTGTAAGGTTTGGGCACCACAAGCTGCTCAACGGTTTCTTCTGCCCTTTTTGCCACCCGATACAGTAGGTCCTTCTCTACGCTGAAGTATGGGTAAGTGCAGGTATTATCTGGGTTCACTAACTCGCCATCTATTTTCACTACGTTTTCCCGTGCCTTTATTAGGGCGGGGTCTTTCAACTGTTCTGTGGCAAAGTTTTCCCTGTGAACCTCAAGATCAGAAAACTCCACAGACGGTAGGTTTTCGTCTGAGGAGGTGGGCTCCTCTCCAGTTTCTTGAGTCTCCCCTGCCAATACTGACAAGGGAAATTCGGGAGAGTCCTCACCACTCTCAGAGGAGTTCTGGCTATCATATTCCTGGTACATAGGGGCACCAGTGGGGGGCTCAGGATCATCCCACAGTTCCCAGAACTTCGGAAAATCCCTTCCCACAATGGCGTCATGCGGTAACTGAGACACTAAGCCCACTGGATGAGAAAGGGTACCTTTGGGGGTCTCGAAACACACTGTAGTCACTGGATACTCTCGGGTGTCCCCATGCACACAAATAACAGCTACCTTGCTATTCCCAGAGACCTCTGTTTTAACTAATTCAGCCTTTATCAGGGTCACAAGGCTACCTGAATCCAGCAATACCACAACATTTCTACCATTAATACACATTTTGCATAAATGTTTCTCAGTTCCCCGAATGGCAGTGCATGCGACTGTCGCACACAGCGACTGACGTCTGCCCGTCAGAAAGTCACACTGCATGGGTTCCTCCAAAACCGGGCAATTTGCTGCAATATGTCCCGCTTGCCGGCAGCGGTAGCAAATGATCCTTCTTGCCGCCTCTTGAGCCGCTGATTTCCCAGGCTGTTCTCGCCAAACTTGGGGTAGAGCTCCCACCCTCTCACTCTCTCCACCCTTACCCCTTGGAATCATCTTATCCGCCCCTGGGGATGGTCTGGTCTTAGGGTGGAAAGTCCGAGTGTCTCTGGAAGAGGCCGTCAGGTTCTCTGTAGCCAAGTATTTCTCCACACGATCCACAAGACCATCGGCCGTCTCTGGGTCTCCATGGCTTACCCACTTTTGGATGGCAGTAGGAAGAGCTCTCAAAAACCGATCCATTACAACACGTTCCACAATCTTTGGTGCGGACAAAGTCTCTGGCTGTAGCCACTTTCTGCTCAGGTGAATGAGATCATACATTTGAGACCTGGGGGGTTTTCCAAGCTGGAAAGTCCAGTTATGCACACGCTGAGCCCGGACAGCCAGGGTGACACCCAGCCTTGCCAATATTTCAGCTTTTAGCATCACATAGTCTTTTGCTTGGTCAGGCTCTAGGTCATAGTAAGCTTTCTGCGATTCACCCGTTAACAGAGGAGCCACCAGTCCAGCCCACTGCTCCTCAGGCCACTTTTCTCTTTCAGCAGTCCTTTCAAACGTGGTCAAAAATACCTCTGGATCATCCTCTCCAGTCATTTTTGTCAATAAACGACTCACCCCAAAGGACGCGGTATTAGTGGGACGGCTTTCCTCACTGGTCTGCGGACGTTGCTGCATTACTGCTTCCATTTGTTGTAGTCTCTGCTCTTGCTTCTGTAATAGGTCTATGAAGCGGGCCTCAGATCGTTGCTGGGCTTGTTGCTGAGCTTCCAGACTCTGTTGGTGAGCTTGCTGCTGGGCTGCAAGGCTCTGTTGATGAGCTTGCTGCTGGGCTGCGAAGTTCTGTTGTTGAGCTGCAAGGCTCTTTTGCAAACCTGCATTTGTCTGCTGTTGATTGGCATTTGCTAGAGCCAGCTGTTTCAGTATCTCCTCCATGCTGGCTTAAAAAAAAACTGCCCGCATTCTCCACCAACTGTGAGGGGGTTAGCTCGGCAGCGGGTGTGTGTGACCCCCGGGATGGGCTCCCCACACAAAAACAGGCCCAGCAGACGGAGGTTGTGGTTTTCAAAATCAAAAAGGTGCCGTTTATTTTCTATTTACAGTGACAAAAACACAGCAAAGCAAAAGAAACAAACAAAATAAATCCTGGTCAACTTGACCTCTGACTAAACATACAGGTTTCCTAACTAACAACTGGGATCAGCCTAGTGCTGTCCTAGTCCCTGGTTTTAAATGTCCAAGCAAAATATAGCCACACAGGCTTTCTCTCACCGCACAGGGGTTCACTCTCCCTAGACAGTCCACACAGGTCTGCTTCCAGGCATGAGCTAACATCTAATGAATCTGGGAGTTTTTATAGAGGCCTTAAACGAACTGACAGGCTTCAGCTGGCCTCATCAACTCCCTGCCTGCACGACGCCCAGCCCTCTCCCTAGAGGTATGAGTCATCAATGAGCCCACTAGTCTCAGCTGGGCTTATACAACTCTCCACCTAGCTGTATAAATCGGCGTAAAGCCTGAATCTGGGCGAAATATATCTACCCCCCTGGATGCAACCAGGTGACTTTACCTTCCTGCTGTCACAATATATATATATATATATATTGTGAGGGGGCTAGCTCGGCAGCGGGTATGTGTGACCCCCGGGATGGGCTCCCCACCCAAAACAGGCCCAGCAGACGGAGGTTGTGGTTTTCAAAATCAAAAAGGTGCGGTTTATTTTCTATTTACAGTGACAAAAACACAGCAAGGCAAAAAAAACATAAACAAAATAAATCCTGGTCAACTTGACCTCTGACTAAACTTACAGGTTTCCTAACTAACGACTGGGATCAGCCTAGTGCTGTCCTAGTCCCTGGTTTTAAATGTCCAAGCAAAATATAGCCACACAGGCTTTCTCTCACCGCACAGGGGTTCACTCTCCCTAGACAGTCCACACAGGTCTGCTTCCAGGCATGAGCTAACATCTAATGAATCTGGGAGTTTTTTATAGAGGCCTAAATGAGCTGACAAGCTTCAGCTGGCCTCATCAACTCCCTGTCTGCACGACGCCCAGCCCTCTCCCTAGAGGTATGAGTCATCAATGAGCCCACTAGTCTCAGCTGGGCTTATACAACTCTCCACCTAGCTGTATAAGTCAGCGTAAAGCCTGAATCTGGGCGAAATATATCTACCCCCCTGGATGCAACCAGGTGACTTTACCTTCCTGCTGTCACATACCCCCCCCTCTTGTTTTAACCTCGGGGTTGGAACACCAGCAATCAGGCATTCATGTACTCGAGACAAAGCATCCACATTCCCCATTTGAACGCCAGGGCGATGCTTTACTGTGAAGTTGAATTCCTGGAGGGCCAGGAACCACCTATTCACTCTTCTATTTGTTTCCTTGTTTTGAGCCATCCACTTTAACGGAGCGTGATCCGTAACCATGTCAAAGTGCCTACCTAGCAGGTAGTACCGAAGGGAATCTAGAGCCCACTTCACCGCTAAACACTCCTTTTCAACGGTGGCGTAATTTACCTCATGGGACTTCAACTTCCTGCTGAGGTAAATGACTGGGTGCTCTTCCCCGTTCCAGACCTGGGACAATACTGCTCCTAACCCCACATCTGACGCATCACTTTGTACGACAAAGTCTCTAGAGAAGTCGGGTGAGTACAACACTGGCTGGCTACATAAGGCTTGTTTCAAGAATTGGAATGCTGCCTCAGCCTCGGGGGTCCATTTAATCATGACCGACCCTTTCCCCTTCGTCAGGTTGGTTAGGGGCACAGCCTTAGAAGCAAAGTGGGGAATGAATCGCCGATAATACCCAGCGATTCCCAGAAAGGCTCGTACCTGCTTCTTGCTGTTGGGACGTGGCCAACTCTGGATGGCCTCGACTTTGTTGAGTTGGGGTTTTATTACTCCCCTCCCAATGGTGTACCCAAGATATTTGGCCTCCTCCTGCCCAATGGTACACTTCTTGGGGTTAGCCGTAAACCCTGCTTCCCGAACAGAGTCCAGGACTGCTTGCACTTTTGGCAGATGTGAGGCCCAATCTGTGCTATGGACAATTATGTCATCCAGGTAAGCCGCAGCATACTTCCGATGGGGCCTCAGCATCTGGTCCATTTTCCGCTGGAATGTGGCCGGCGCATTCTGTAACCCGAACGGCATTCTTTTATATTGGAACGCCCCGTCTGGGGTTACAAATGCGGTTTTCTCTTTGGCCGACTTGGCCAGGGGGATTTGCCAATACCCTTTTGTGAGGTCAAGAGTCGTCATGTATCGGGCTGTTCCCAGCCGGTCGATCAACTCATCTATACGTGGCATGGGGTAGGTGTCAAATTTTGTAACTTTGTTCAACTGACGAAAATCGTTACAAAATCGCCAGCTCCCATCCGGTTTAGGCACCAACACAATGGGACTAGACCAATCACTTTGGGACTCCTCTATCACCCCTAAGTTCAGCATTCTCTGTACTTCCTCCCGTATTGCCTCCCGTCGGGCCTCTGGGATCCGATAGGGTTTTAACTTCACCCTTTCACCGGGCGGGGTAATAATGTCATGCTCTACCCCAGATGTTTGTCCCGGCAGCTCAGAGAATACCTCCTTGTTGCGAAGTACAAACTCCTTAACCTCCTGTTGTTGGGGTTGTGACAAGGTGGCTGCGATTCCAACCTCAGGAATCACGCAACCAGTTTGAGCTGGTGACCAAGTGTCTGCGACTAGGGACTCTCTATCCCTCCAGGCTTTCAACAGATTAACGTGATAGATCTGTTCGGGCTTTCGCCTTCCTGGTTGTCTGACCTTGTAATTCACTTCGCTCACTTTTTCCATTATCTCGTAGGGGCCTTGCCATTTGGCAAGGAATTTACTTTCAACCGTAGGGACAAGTACCAATATCCTATCCCCCGGGGAAAAGGTACGGGTCTTGGCTCCACGGTTGTACACTCTCTGCTGTGCCAACTGCGCTTGGGCCAAATGTTCCTTCACGATGGGCATTACCTGTGCAATTCGATCTTGCATCAGGGCGACATGCTCAATCACACTCCTGTGGGGAGAACTCTCACTTTCCCAAGTTTCCTTGGCAATATCCAACAGCCCTCTTGGGTGTCTCCCATACAGTAACTCAAAGGGGGAGAATCCCGTAGAGGATTGGGGCACCTCCCTAATAGCAAACATCAAATAAGGAAGTAGACAGTCCCAATCCCTTCCATCTCTATCCACCACTTTCTTCAACATTTGTTTTAGGGTTTTGTTGAATCTTTCAACCAGCCCATCGGTTTGGGGGTGATACACAGATGTACGCAATTGCGTCACTTTGAACAATTTACACAGCTCTTTCATAACCCGGGACATAAAGGGTGTACCTTGGTCCGTAAGCAGTTCTTTACAAATACCCACCCGGCTAAAAACAAGAGATAGCTCTTTGGCTATGGTTTTGGCCAAGGTATTTCTGAGAGGGATCGCTTCTGGATAACGGGTGGCATAGTCCATTATAACCAATATGTACTGGTGCCCCCTAGCGGACTTGATTATAGGACCTACCAAATCCATTGCGATTCTCTCAAACGGGACCTCAATGATGGGTAGAGGGACCAGCGGGCTACGGAAATGTGGCATCGGGGCCGACCTCTGACACACAGGGCAGGAGGAACAATAATTTTCTATGTCCTTCATCACCCCAGGCCAATAGAATCTCTGTAATACCCTCTCTCGGGTTTTCTCTGTCCCCAGATGACCTCCAAGAATGTGCCCATGGGCCAACTCCAACACCAACTTCCTGTAAGGTTTGGGCACCACAAGCTGCTCAACGGTTTCTTCTGCCCTTTTTGCCACCCGATACAGTAGGTCCTTCTCTACGCTGAAGTATGGGTAAGTGCCAGTATTATCTGGGTTCACTAACTCGCCATCTATTTTCACTACGTTTTCCCGTGCCTTTATTAGGGCGGGGTCTTTCAACTGTTCTGTGGCAAAGTTTTCCCTGTGAACCTCAAGATCAGAAAACTCCACAGACGGTAGGTTTTCGTCTGAGGAGGTGGGCTCCTCTCCAGTTTCTTGAGTCTCCCCTGCCAATACTGACAAGGGAAATTCCGGAGAGTCCTCACCACTCTCAGGGGAGTTCTGGCTATCACATTCCTGGTACATAGGGGCACCAGTGGGGGGCTCAGGATCATCCCACAGTTCCCAGAACTTCGGAAAATCCCTTCCCACAATGGCGTCATGCGGTAACTGAGATACTAAGCCCACTGGATGAGAGAGGGTACCTTTGGGGGTCTCGAAACACACCGTAGTCACTGGATACTCTCGGGTGTCCCCATGCACACAAATAACGGCTACCTTGCTATTCCCAGAGACCTCTGTTTTAACTAACTCAGCCTTTATCAGGGTCACAAGGCTACCTGAATCCAGCAATACCACAACATTTCTACCATTAATACACATTTTGCATAAATGTTTCTCAGTTCCCCGAATGGCAGTGCATGCGACTGTCGCACACAGCGACTGACGTCTGCCCGACAGAAAGTCACACTGCATGGGTTCCTCCACAACCGGGCAATTTGCTGCAATATGTCCCGCTTGCCGGCAGCGGTAGCAAACGATCCTTCTTGCGGCCTCTTGAGCCGCTGATTTCCCAGGCTGTTCTCGCCAAACTTGGGGTAGAGCTCCCACCCTCTCACTCTCTCCACCCTCACCCCTTGGAATCCTCTTATCCGCCCCTGGGGATGGTCTGGTCTTAGGGTGGAAAGTCCGAGTGTCTCTGGAAGAGGCCGTCAGGTTCTCTGTAGCCAAGTATTTCTCCACACGATCCACAAGACCATCGGCCGTCTCTGGGTCTCCATGGCTTACCCACTTTTGGATGGCAGTAGGAAGAGCTCTCAAAAACCGATCCATTACAACACGTTCCACAATCTTTGGTGCGGACAAAGTCTCTGGCTGTAGCCACTTTCTGCTCAGGTGAATGAGATCATACATTTGAGACCTGGGGGGTTTTCCAAGCTGGAAAGTCCAGTTATGCACACGCTGAGCCCGGACAGCCAGGGTGACACCCAGCCTTGCCAATATTTCAGCTTTTAGCATCACATAGTCTTTTGCTTGGTTAGGCTCTAGGTCATAGTAAGCTTTCTGCGATTCACCAGTTAACAGAGGAGCCACTAGTCCAGCCCACTGCTCCTCAGGCCACTTTTCTCTTTCAGCGGTCCTTTCAAATGTGGTCAAAAATACCTCTGGATCATCCTCTCCAGTCATTTTTGTCAATAAACGACTCACCCCAAAGGACGCGGTATTAGTGGGACGGCTTTCCTCACTGGTCTGCGGACGTTGCTGCATTACTGCTTCCATCTGTTGTTGTAGTCTCTGCTCTTGCTTCTGCAACAGGTCTATGAAGCGGGCCTCAGATTGCTGTTGGGCTTGTTGCTGAGCCTCCAGACTCTGTTGTAAAGTTGCAAGGCTCTGTTGATGAGCTTGCTGCTGGGCTGCAAGGCTCCTTTGCAAACCTGCATTTGTCTGCTGTTGATTGGCATTTGCTAGAGCCAGCTGTTTCAGTATCTCCTCCATGCTGGCTTAAAAAAAAACTGCCACTGGTTCTCCACCAACTGTGAGGGGGCTAGCTCGGCAGCGGGTATGTGTGACCCCCGGGATGGGCTCCCCACCCAAAACAGGCCCAGCAGACGGAGGTTGTGGTTTTCAAAATCAAAAAGGTGCGGTTTATTTTCTATTTACAGTGACAAAAACACAGCAAGGCAAAAAAAACATAAACAAAATAAATCCTGGTCAACTTGACCTCTGACTAAACTTACAGGTTTCCTAACTAACGACTGGGATCAGCCTAGTGCTGTCCTAGTCCCTGGTTTTAAATGTCCAAGCAAAATATAGCCACACAGGCTTTCTCTCACCGCACAGGGGTTCACTCTCCCTAGACAGTCCACACAGGTCTGCTTCCAGGCATGAGCTAACATCTAATGAATCTGGGAGTTTTTTATAGAGGCCTAAATGAGCTGACAAGCTTCAGCTGGCCTCATCAACTCCCTGTCTGCACGACGCCCAGCCCTCTCCCTAGAGGTATGAGTCATCAATGAGCCCACTAGTCTCAGCTGGGCTTATACAACTCTCCACCTAGCTGTATAAGTCAGCGTAAAGCCTGAATCTGGGCGAAATATATCTACCCCCCTGGATGCAACCAGGTGACTTTACCTTCCTGCTGTCACAATATATATATATATATATATATGATACACATACTTATTTAGTCATATATTGTGACTTTTTAGTTATTATTGTTCTTGACATAGAGGCAGCGCAATCACACATTTATTATTGATTTATTGTGGATGTTGAAACGCTTAAATGTATGGCCTCTCTCCCATCTGTAGTTTTTCCCTTACACATACCAAGGACTACAATGACCATACACAGCCCTCAAAATGTTTCTGTAGCTTCTGCCTAAATTATTTACCTGCACTGATTCAATGGCATACTCACAAAAGCAAAGTTGCAAGCCTTCCAGATCCTGCAGAACATTTGGGATTTTAGACACAATCTCACAAGCTTTCCTACACGATCCAAGATACTGCACCACTGTCATTATTCCACTATTGCTGGGCAGAGCAATTTACTGGCCAACAGTGACATCATAGTGCCACTTCCATATAGAGGCACAGCAGCAGCACATGTGCTAAGGTAAATAACCACTGAACACCAATAAATGGTTTTCACACAAATGATGGAGTGCCCTTTGCCCTGACACCAACACTTGGACTTTCATTGACATCAACAATGGAGCTTATTTTTGAACCCATAAAGCAGCAATTTTCACCAGTCCATAGTCCTAGCATAATAAAGACAACGTCATGGTTCACCATGAGTATAGCATTTCCACTGTCCCACGCTTGGGTTTAGGATGTCTGCTTTGCTTTGCTTTGGGTGGGTGGATTTGATACTACCAAGGCTGCAGGAGCTCAACAAACAAACTGTCTCAGGCTCCACTCCACCTCCCAGACAGGTGCTGATTCCTTCTTGCTCCTTTTAGGGCCTCCAATGCAAGTCGGTTACCCCTTTCAGGGCCAACATCCCGGTAATCAGGGTTGGATACATAAAGTTGTCTCTTATCTTACTCCTTAGAGGAACCAGAAACCCAAATAATTGGGACACATATCTGCTGTCCAGGACACATCCCTGGCGTCCTCTATATTTGTTACTGATATATGACATCTGCACCCTGTAGGCTGTGCCATATACCTTACATAGTCTGACTACTGCACTCTACATAAAGTACCTCTGACCTAAAATTTCATATCTTCGCATTTGCTAGATGCTATGTATTCCCCTGATTATTGTGGAATTCTTCTTTAAGGTAAGCTCAAAGTTTTAGGTCTCTGGCTGGTGTGCAAAAAAAAAAAAGTGTTGTGGGAGAGTTTTACTTTTTTTTTATTATAATTTGTTTTAATGTTTGTGAGTCTCAATATTTAGGCCAAATCTTTTCTCTCTGCCATGTTCCCCAAGGCCCTATTTTATCTTAAATATAGCAAAACATCAAAGGTGCAACATTACATGTCATATGCTGTGAAGCAATGTCCACTTTTAATTACATGTAAATTGCAGTGTATAGCTCCTATCTTCTGTGTCTCACTCTTTATTGATTTTAGATATTTTTGGCAATGTCTCCATGTGTTTGGTGGGCAGCATATTAACCCTCAAGGTGTCCTTCCTTATTATTTTCAAATGTTGGCAACGATCCGAAAACAACCTTTACTGTGCCACCCTATAACCAAAATCCTGTGGATACAAAATTTTGTTTATTTCATTTAGAAGAAAGCAGTGCAATAATTCTACCTGGTTAGGTGGTGTGATTTGTGCCCTTTTACATTGTACAATGCATCATGATAAGTGTGGAAGAAATTTCAAAAATTCCCTAGGGAGCTTAGCTTAAAGCCCAGACGTGTTAAGGAATTCAAGTCCTCTGTGTTGTTCAGAGCAACATGTTCAAGTCAATGCTGACCTCTCCAGCAGCAGAAATGTATCCTCCCTTTGGTCTCCTGCTACTCTTTTCAGAAGTTGGGTGTTAAGGATCACTCTGGAGGAGTTTACTAATACAAGTTGCAAAATCTGGTGCTGCTCTGAATATAAACCAATCACCTTGCAGGTTTTATTTCAAAGCTTAAGGTGTTACTAAACCCAGGACCCTGCATTCACTATATCTGATTTCCCACAGTACAAAGAACATGGAAATGAAATCATTTTAGTAAATATAAACTGCTAAATACCTTTTCACATCAGCCGTATATAGCAGTCTTGTGACTTCTATCAGTGTCTGGTCAAGGGTGTAGGTGGAGTTTTCATACTTGTAACGACACCCCGTGTATGAAAGGGGTTAAAGTCGTTTAGGATATTCCATTCCCGAACACCAAGGCAGCTACCAGACAATCCAACCAGGCGAACAAGAACCCCATACGAATGATTCTCCCCCAAATACGAGACGAAGCTCTGTGTTGAGGGTCAAACAGTAATATGAACTTTATTGGAAGGAATACATGCTCTTTATATACACTTGAGAATACTGCAGTAACCACATGAACAATGACCCGGATCCACCCACAACATCACACAATGGTTACATAACGAGCCCCCAATACACATTATTCTGAGTGTCAATACATCCCTTAGCAGACAACAGGTGAGTTCATTAACTAATCCCTTAGACAGCATAGGTGACTCATAGACCTGACCTTTCAGATCCTAGTCTTGCTGTCTCCTAGACTACAATACACATTATCATACATATCAACACAGAACTCCTTCACACAATTACAGGGTCAATTACCACAAACAACATTGGGGATCTAATTACTTTTTCATTTAACTTCCTGGAATGCCCAAATAAGGAATTATACTTCCTGGGCATAGCCCTCACAGTGTACAGGGGATAACATCTTCATATTTCTTGAGAGTTATTGTTATTGAATATTACTGTCCCATTTTACGTAGTCCAATATATATTTTCTCAGTCACTCTATGCCCCCAATGGACATAGGGTGATTTAGACATAAGAGGTGCATGGGGATCTGAAGCAAGGGTATCCCATACTTTCTAAGGGATTCGGGGTTCCACTGGCCCTCCCGTTACATCTCTCCCCTTTCGGCAGGAGACTAACACAGGAGGAGACCCCAGAAGGGTTGACTCCGAAGTTATTCCTTAGTTCCATTCCCCCAATGCCAGTATCCACACAGTACCCCAAACAAATTGTTCCAAACAGAGCATTACTCACCCAGCCAACCTCTGCCTCTCTCAGAGAACATACCCGCCGCTGGGGAGAGGCCTGGACTGGACCTTCTCCCTGGAGTCCTTTCAGCCGCTGGAGAGAGGACAGGGTGACTGGGCTCAGTCCGTCATGCTGTTGGGGATCTGGGCCAACTGCCCAGCATCCCTGGAGTATACAAGTGGAGACTGAAGTCCCATCCACTTGTGGTAGGTGAAAATCCCCTAGTGCTTGCAAAGCAAGGCTGACATCCTCCTGTCTCAGTGTCGCACCATTTTCTGGGGTTGTATCAGTGAAGACTGAAGTCCCATCCACTACCACAGGAACTCCCTCTTCTGTTAGTTGAGGGTAGAGGACAGAGGCCAGCAGCACTCTGCTCTATTGCCAGCTCTTCTGCTGGGTTGCTGTGAGTGGAGACCACGGTCCCATCCCCCGATATCAGCTCAAGCTCCAGTTGTGTGCAGAGGCCAGTAGCATTCTGCCCTACTGCCAGTGATTCAGCTGGGAGTAAAAGGCTTTACCACCTCAGCTTGTTGCTGGAGAGAGGGGCCAACTTCCCCGACTCCCTGGAACTCCACAGTTGTTTCCGGTGCTGGGCAGAGGTTGGTAGCACTCTGCCCTGTTGCCAGAACTTCTGCTAGAAACCCCTCACCATCTGCTCCGGCTAACTGTTGGGGAGGGAAAATGGCTGCTTCTCCTCCCTGCATCTCTGAAATCCACTGGGAAAGAGGAACCATCACTGTCTCACCTCGGGCCTCTGAAACTGCCATGGGTGTAGAGCAGGGATCTACAGTACTCTGTCCTGCTGCCAGTATTTAAGCAGGTGATGCATAATCCATAACATCCTCTTAACAGTCCATTAAGTCCATACATTCTGTAATCTGTGGCTGGGGAGATGAGCCAACTGCCCCAGCTCCCTGGAACTCCACAGTTGTTGCGATTTATGGGTAGAGTTTGGTAGCACTCTGCCCTGTTACCAGCACTTCTGCTGGGGACTCCACATCATCTGCTTCGGCTTTGGAGATGGCAATCTCCAGATTTTCCACTGACGATGCTCTGGCATGCTGCTGGACAGGTACAGTCCTCCATCCAAGATCATCCCAAGCAGAAACAGGATCATCAAGGTCAGTCAGCACTTCAGCTTTGGGGATGGCAATCTCCAGATTTTCCACTGCCGATTCTTCAACCAGGATTTTAGAGTTGTCAACTGGTATAGTCCCAGGCAAAGGGAGCCCCACCCTGCTGCTGAGCAGAGTCTAGCAGCTGTCTGTAGGCGATCTCCAGCTCCCATTCCTGAACGGCCAGAAACTCCAAATCTTCCTCTGCCCAGTGCGCTTCCGAGACATTCAGTCCTCGCTCTCTGTGCTCCATTATTTCCTCCAAACGCCACACCCGATCACTCCCAAAGTCAGGGTCCCTGGACAGCCTCCAATACAACAATCCCAGGCCATCATAGTCAAAGCCCTCCGTGGGGCTGTCATTCGCTGACCACGGGCACTCTTGGGCTACATACCACCAGAGGGCTCTATAGCTCTCGTCCAACCGCAACTCTGCCCGGATCAGCCTGCTTAACTCAGCTGTCCACTCCTGCTTCAGTTGTTCCCCTAATAACAGCATTCATACTTCATACTGCGACCAGTACCTTACATGGATGGAGGGGAGAACTTTTCCCTGGTGTTGCTGCTAGCGCTTTCCTCCAGAGTTTGCAGCGGATAGAATCAGACCATCCCAGCAGGACCTCCTCTGATACTGGTCCTCTATGCTGTATCTGCATCTCTTGCAACCTCCTTCTGAATTCCTCTTCCATGGCGGCTGGTATCTGTACCTCTCCTCTCAGTTGGTGCTGCTGTGACTTCTGCTGCTGCAGCACCTCTTTGCATCCACAGCCGCTATAACTAGGTCTATGATCTCCGCTGGAGGGTTAGGACTATACTGTGCCAGTCTTATTTTAACAGTCCGATCAAAACTTGCCTCTTCGGGTGTCCTGTCTGTTACGCTGGGCCTTTAGGTTATGTTGGGTCTTTCGGCTCTATCCATTTTGACTAGTTCTGCGATAATGTCCCTCTTCTTATGGTTGTTGGCCGGTCTGCCCCGGTTCTCCAGTAAGTCCTTGAGGGAAGAGAGCTTTAGCCGTTCATATTGTGCTTCCATTGTCCTGTGTCCTCTTGTAGCTGTCCTTCTGGCTGTGGGAATCATCCCACTGCTGCCACCAGTTGTAATGATACCCCGTGTATGAAAGGGGTTAAAGTCGTTTAGGATATTCCATTCCCGAACACCAAGGCAGCTACCAGACACTCCAACCAGGCGAACAAGTACCCCATACGAATGATTCTCCCCCAAATACGAGACGAAGCTCCGTGTTGAGGGTCAAACAGGAATATGAACTTTATTGGAAGGAATACAGGCTCTTTATATCCACTTGTCCCCCGCCCACTGTCAATTGACGGCGGGCGGAGGATACTCTCGTTCTGGGAGGACGTCATATGACGTCCTCCCTTTAAAACGAGCTAGGAGGCGCGCGCGCCCGCCGCGTTCACAAGGCCCCGGTGCGCGTGCCCGGCGGCCGCGATTGCTGCCGGGCACCCGCGATTGCCCGGGAAACGAGCAGGAAAGTGGATCTCTGTGTGTAAACACAGAGATCCACGTCCTGTGAGGGAGAGGGGACCGATGGTGTGTCCCTTGTACATAGGGACAACCATCGGTCACCTCCCCCAGTCAGTCCCCTCCCCCCACAGTAAGAACACTTTGAGGGAACATATTTAACCCCTTCCCGCCCCCTAGTGGTTAACCCCTTCCCTGCCAATCACATTTATACAGTAATCAATGCATTTTTATAGCAGGGATCGCTGTATAAATGTGAATGGTCCCAAAAATGTGTCAAAAGTGTCCGATGTGTCCGCCGCAATATCGCAGTCACAATAAAAAATCGCAGATCGCCGCCATTACTAATAAAAAAATAAAAAAATAAAAATGCTATAAATCTATCCCCTATTTTGTAGACGCTATAACTTTTGCGCAAACCAATCAATACGCGCTTATTGCGATTTTTTTTTTTTACCAAAAATATGTAGAAGAATACGTATCGGCCTAAACTGAGGAAAATTTTATTTAAAAAAAAAAATGGGTATTTATTATAGCAAAAAGTAAAAAATTGTGTTTTTTTCCAAACTGGACGCTCTTCTTTTGTTTATAGCGCAAAAAATAAAAACCGCAGAGGTGATCAAATACCACCAAAAGAAAGCTCTATTTGTGGGAAAAAAAGGATACAAATTTCGTTTGGGAGCCACGTCGCACGACCGCGCAATTGTCATTCAAAGTGTGACAGCGCTGAAAGCTGAAAAATGGCTTGGGCAGGAAGGGGGTTTTCGTGCACAGTAGAGAAGTGGTTATACACTTAAGAATACTGCAGTAACCACATGAACAATGACCCGGATCCACCCACAACATCACACAATGGTTACATAACGAGCCCCCAATACACATTATTCTGAGTGTCAATACATCCCTTAGCAGACAACAGGTGTGTTCATTAATAATCTCTTTGACAGCATAGGTGACTCATAGGCCTGACCTTTCAGACCTAGTCTTGCTGTCTCCTAGACTACAATACACATTATCATACATATCAACACAGAACTCCTTCACACAATTACAGGGTCAATTAACACAAACAACAATGGGGATCTAATGACTTTTTCATTTAACTTCCTGGAATGCCCAAATAAGGAGTTATACTTCCTGGGCATAGCCCTCACAGTGTACAGGGGATAACATCTTCATATTTCTTGAGAGATATTGTTAATGAATATTACTGTCCCATTTTAAGTAGTCCAAGATATATTTTCTCAGTCACCCTATGCCCCCTGGACATAGGGTGATATAGACATAAGAGGTGCATGGGTATCTGAAGCAAGGGTATACTTTCTAAGGGATTCTGGATTCCACATTACACCACTGCACTGGCTATCCTATCAGGATGCAGGACCCCTGTCCCTCTGTCTGGACAGTGCTGATTGGCCCTGTGCTGATCACATGCACTCTCCTAAGAAAAAGAAAACTCTCTAGCAATACACACCAAAGTGGCTAGACAGCCACTTCAAATATGAAACAGTATAGTTTCTCTTTAAGCAAACCGGTGCTTTAACATTCAAGGTAAAGCAACAAGTTTGCTTTAAACTCCCCCCTCCCTCTTCATCTCCAGCAGAAAATGCATTTCCTCGCTCTCTTGCCCCACAGTTCAGCACCCATTCCAGACTGCTGCATCTCAGTCCTCTCTGGCATGCCTCCCAGTCCTCCCAATGGTGTGAACACTCACCAGACCTCTTGGCTGCCTCTGGGGAGCTCCTGCAGACTTGCCCAGCAGTGTTCTCCCGCTGTCCTCTCTTGCTCCTCCTGTGCCTTCTGGTCAGGACATCTCTGTGGGTCATAAAAGGGTCCTGTCCACTCCCTCAAAGGCCCCTACAGCCTAACACTCCATCTCCATCTATCACTCGATCAATTCTACCCCAGCAGGGCTGACCCAGGGAATTTAAGAAGGCCTGCCCCCTGCCAATCCAGATTAGGGATTGTCAGGGCTCCTCCTGTCCTCCTTACCTCTCTTTCCAGAAAGCACCAGAAGATTCTGGAAAGAAGTGAAAGGCCCTAGTGACACCACCTGTGAGGCACCCAGCTCTACTCTAGGTCACTTTCAACCCAGATCACAAAAACACACCCAGGCTTGGCTACCAGCCAAGCCTGGAAATTTGTATTTTCTCAAAAAAAATTGACATTACTTTTCTAGCACACAAGAGGGTGCCACAATTATTTCAAAAATGTAAGGACTCATTCACATGTGCTTTGCACTCTGTAATTTTTGCCATGGCTGCGAAGCATCATGGCAGTGACATGTGTACACCCCTAGCCACTGCCTCTGTTGCTCTGTGTTTGAGCTTTGGGGTGCACACCCTAATGCAATTGGCTACGCACAACTATGTCCATGTGAGTGCTCATAGTGCTGGGTTGTTCACTTAATTTTGAGTAAGTTTCAGTACTACTCCCTAATAGAGAGGGGAAGGAAGCAGGACTGTGAGCAGGGCCGGTGCTACCATTTGGAAAACTAGGCAGCCGCCTAGGGACACTGGTTTCCCTCCGCGTCTGCATGCTCTGCAGGCTGCAGCATGTAACTAACTCAGTCCCAGGCAGCTGCTCCGTCCGACCAGTGGTGTAATTAGAGGCGCATCAAAGAACTGAAACCAGCGCTAGAGGAAGCCGATGCTTCCTGTATAGCGCTGCCTCCTGTGACATGGGTAGGGTAAAGGGGGTGGAGTCAGGGGTGGAGCCAATGGGGGCGGCAAAATTAGGTTTCACCTAGGGTGTCAAATATCCTTGCACCAGCCCTGACTGTGAGGATGTGGAGGGAAGTCAGTGAAACTGTGTGAACATGTGTTTCTCTATTGGAGCTATGTTAGTTGGCCAAGTTTTAAGAAAAAAATGGAAACCCTCAGTATTTTACTTCTTGAGTGAATTATTTTGATAAATATCTGTATGTAGTGGGAAAAGGACAAATACTAATAAAGATAATGTAGTATCTATAGTGGCGCTAGTTAATTTGGTTTTGCCAAGCTGGATTCTGCCCAGTGTCCACGAATGGGTAATTAGCGTGGGTAACAATCTTCACACCGATTTGTGCCGCCCCAGGTGAGTAGGGACTTTGGTCTCTGTGGCTGGAACCTTGGGGAGCCACAGCAAAGATTACAGCAAGGCCACTTTGTGAGGCACTGGTGTTTGAACCCCCCATTAGAGAGGCCAAGCGTTGAGGAGACAGATCTCTGACTTCCAAGAACTGAATATAAATGGTATTATGTGCCTGTGGGGGTTATTTGCCCTATTACACCTTACCTTACCTGAAGCCAATATATAGAGTGAAACAACAGTTAGGAACACGAAGCCTGTAAAATGTAACATGATCTTGACTGTGCCTGCAGGCTTGGTAATGCAAATAATAAATTTTTGGTGAATGCACATCCTGAACACTGGTTAGAGACATAGAATGGTTCCTTCTATGATAATTAGATGACAAGATTAATTTACAGGCTTGTTTTTTAATTGGTATTTGAAAGATTAATATATATTGTCTTTTTTCTGTCTATAATATTATAATTACGGCATTTAAATATATCTTTCTTTCCTGTTTTCATTCTGCCCATCCCCATTAGTACAGTGTGCTCTACTTTATCTTAATGATATCTTGTTTCCAGTGGTCAAACCGCCATCAGATCTTAGATACCCTTCATCTGTCTTTGAAGAGATTTTGTCTCTCATACATTTTACACTGCTGGTAAAAAAAAAGTGCTTTTATATTACTAGAAATATACCCATAAGCCTGAAACTGTATAGAACCACTGTGATCACATTGTACAGTAAAACTCATCTTGCAGCATAAACCAGTTCCCTTTTATCTTCTGAGATACATGGGACATGTTTTCAACATGGGGCTTACACAAGGTTAGGACTAATGCGGCGTACACACGATCGCTTTTCATGCCATTTTTTAAAACAACGTTTTTCTCGTGGTTTTTTTTCATGTTTCCTCTCAAGCCTGTCTTGCGTACACACGATCATTAAAAAAAAGTTCAAGCAAAGCGCAGTGACGTACAACACGTACGACGGCACTATAAATGGGAAGTTCCGTTCGGATGGCGCCACCCTTCATGTTAGTAAAGTTTGTTGAGCGACGATTTGCGCTTTTCAGCCTCGTGCTTTTCAGTCCGTTACAGCGTGACGAATGTGCTATCTCCATTCCGAACGCTAGTTTTACCAGAACGAGCGCTCCCGTCTCATACTTGCTTCTGAGCATGCGCGTTTTTTTCACCTCGTAAAAGCATACACACTATCGTTTTTCACGTCGTTAAAAAAAACGACATGAAAAACGATGTGAAAAAATAGAGCATGTTCGAAATTTTTAATGGGCGTTAAAAATGCTCTGGAGCCTACACACGATCGGTTTTAATGCCCATTTTTAAAAATGGCATTTTTAACGGCATGAAAAACGATCGTGTGTATGGGGCATAAGACCCTTTTCACACTGAGAAGCTTGAAAACTGCCTATAAAACGGCAAGCGCTGTTGCAACGATTTTCAAACGCTTTTCAGGTGCTTTTGAGAAGTTAGCAGTGTGCTTTTTTTAAGGTCAAATGACCCAAAAAACTGCTTCATGAACCATTTTGAGGCGCTTTTGAAGAGCTTTTCAGGCGCTTCCCATTTATTTCAATAGAGAGGGGTGTTTTTGAGGCGCTTTTTTTAACTCTCTGAACATGCTCCAAAGATGTTGTTTGCTCTGCCCAAGTGTGAAAGCATCTATTGATTTTATTGGGAAGCAGTTTTCATGAGTTTTTCAGGCGCTGGGGCGGTGCGCTGGCGGGGAGGTGAAAAGACGATTGCAAGCAGCATCTTTTAAAAAAGCGCCTAAAAGGCTCTTCAAAAGCACCCGAAAAGCACTCAGTGTTTTTAATGGCAGTTTAGAAGCGCCTCAGTGTGAAAGGGATCTCAGACCCCTTTCACACTGGGGCCCCCGTCAACTTTAGCGCTGTTTAATCTGCGCTTTCGGACGATAACCCCCGCTAGTGACCGAAGAAGAAGTAAAAACAATGGGGTAAACTGTCAGCGCAAAAGACTGGTGCATAACAAATGGACGGAGGATTGATCTGAAAAACACAGTCACAGTTCTTTAGTCCATATGCTGGTATATAATAACTAACCCTATAAAGGGGGGAGGACAGTGAGAGGATGGTGGGCGGCAGCTCTCCTCAGAAAAAGCTGGCACTGTAAAGGAAAGACAAGGAAACAAAACAGGAAGTGCCATCCAATTGCAATATGTCAGTCACAATTTATTTAGTTCAAAGGAAATGCACTTACAAACATATGTAAAAACGGGCTCATCTGCATGTGATGATCGCGGTGCGGTCTGGTCTCAGGTGCATCCAGGCTCACGGGTAGGCAGGGAAGTGTAGTTTTTCCATCCTGTGGCCACCAGGAAGCCGGCCAGAACCAGCGTGGAATGCGGGCGGTGACGTCACCGGAAACGGAACCAGGGAGAGCACCGGGGGAGAGACAGTATAGAGCAAAATAAGAGGTTGTGGCGCTTCCGAAGAGCTTTTCAGGTGCTTCGGAAGCACTGCCCATTCATTGCAATGGGCAGGGGTGGTGGAGGAGGTGTATACAGTACTCCCAAACTGCCCCAAAGATGCTGCTTGCAGGACTTATTCTAACATCCCGCAAGCGCCCCGCTCGAGTGCTTTCACACATTGGAAGCAGTTTTCAGGAGCTATTTATAGCGCTAAAACGCCTGAAAACTGCCTCAGTGTGAAAGGGGTCTCAGGAAGAACAGAGCACAGGAAAGGTAGGTATAACTGGGTCCGGTGTGGGCTTTAAACAGACTCTGTGACTTTGCCAGTTCAGTGACAGATATGTCAGATTTACAAATCAGTCAAGAAACATGCCATAAAACCATATTTTGTAGTTGTATGTGTTAAAATTAATAGATATTAATGTTAAAAACATAGTTGTGCATAGCCTATTGCATTAGGGTGTGCACCCCAGAGCTCAAACACATATGCATGTGTATATTGTCATTAGGGCAGTTTTTTATGTTTATTATTTATTAATATTTTTTGCAATTTTCTTAATTTTTTACAATGTTTTTTTTTTATAATTTTTTTAGGAGCCCCTTTGGGTGACTTTGGTGAAATATCAAAGGTCTAAACAGACCCCTGATGTCTCACTTTTGAGACAGAGTAAGGGACTTAGGACAGAGATTCTGGACAGTGATTGAATGGAAAGTTCTCTTTGCTGAGCAGCTCCCTGTTCTTCACAAACTGAAGCATAGTAAACACAGCAGCCAGCAGGAGATGGGAGAATGGAAGCCTGGCAGTGATGTGGGCACAGGAGAAGCCGGACAGTAGGGGGAATTAGTGCTGCACGCAGTGATTAGGTTATGCCCAGGCACATCTGGCACACCCTGTGCACATGCCTATGGTTAAAAATATCAACAGTATAATATTTACAAGACAATTGCAGAACGAAAGAATTTTTTTTGTTTAATTATTTACATACATTTGTTTAGTTACATTTTTTTTTAATTCCTATTCGGAATTTGTTTTGTTTATTCAAATTCAAATTGATTCAACTTTTCAAATTCCATTCGAATTTGAATCAAATTCCATTCAAATTGAATTTCATTCTAAATCAAATTTATTCTATTCGAAATTCGAATTTTGGAAGATGGTTATATTCTTTCTATTCCATTCTATTCTATTGTTTTTTCTATACTATTCTTTTCTATTATATTCTATTCTTTTCTATTCTATTATTTTCTATTCTATTCGAATTCAAATTTATTCTATACGAAATTCGAATTGCGGAAAACGGTTATATTGTTATATTCTTTCTGTTCTATTCTTTCCTATTCTTTGTTCTATACTATTCTGTTATTTTATTTTCGATTCGATTCTTTTCTATTCTTTTGGAATTCAAAATTATTCAATTTGAAATTTGAATTTCGAAAGATGGTTATATTCTTTCTATTTCATTCTATTCTATTCCTTTATTTTCTATTCTATTTTATTCTGTTCTTTAATTCTCTAATCAATTTTTTTCTGTTTTACTCTATTCTTTTATTTTTTATTCTATCCCTTTTTTTCTATTCTATTTTCTTTTATTTTTTCATTTTGTATTCTGTTCCGTTTTACTCTATTATATTCTAATGTTTTATTTTTTATTCTATTCTATTCTATTCTATTATTTTCTATGTTATTCCTTTATTTTCTTTTCTATTTTATTCAGGTTGTGACCCTATTTTTTAGCTGTAGTTAGGCACTTGGTCACCTCCCCACCCCTAACCCCCAACCTGAAATTGCATGCTTCTTGCCGGCACATATACATTATATGAAGTAGAGTCTTGTTGCCTCCTTGTGAGAGCCCTCCGTCCCCTTGCTGGATTTCAACAAAATATAGGGAATATTGGATGATGCAGATGGCTGCACTAGTTGCATTTCTAAATACTTTTAGAACCGGTTTACACATGAACACACGTGTGTTTTTGAGCATTACCACACTTTCCATTTTGGACAGCCAGTTAGTTTCAATGGGCTGCCAAACACATGGGAACAGGGAAAAATAGGGCACCGCACTAAACCACGTTTAGGGGAACTGTGGTACCATGTGATTTGGTGGCCGTCAATGCATCATGTTTTGGGGTGACATTAACAATTAATGGCACTCCCACTCATCAAGCAAGGTCAAGCACTTTCCTGCACTTTTCCCGCACAGTGTTCTGGTGTGAATGTGACCTTTTTATCAAATAAAAAATAGAATTATCTTGCATGACATTTTTTAGATGCTGCAAATAGGCTTCAGATATTCCTGTTTGATCATTTTCTAAGATGAAGCTTCTTTAGTAAAAACAACTTGTATGATGGATGCATCCATTTGCCTAATTGTAATAACATTTTAAGACATCTTTTCAATAATTTCTAACAAAGTGGAAAGTAGCTTTTGAGATTACTGATCAAAAGTGCAGGAAGAATAGAATTCCCTTTGGACTCATGTGGAAGTGATTGAAAAGGCCATTGTTAAAACCATACATTTAATATTACACCACACCAGAGCAAATTTCTCTCTTCATGCTTTTCAAAGTATACCTACTGTAAACCATCCGCTGCATTCCAAAGACAAAGAAAAACAGATGTACAAGCTTCTTATATAAGATTAAACTGCAGAAGGAACAAAATAACACTTATTAGATACACTGAATGTGGAGGGTTTTAATATTTTTATTCTTGAAAGCTGGTCATTTTTTTCAAGCAATTTAATTATGGGGAAAGTTTTCTTTTTTCTCATTGTAATCCCTAGAAAGGACGGAGCTTTTATTGTAAACAATTATTAATCAAGTCTTCATGTTTTATTCATTTAGAAGAGATTTTCCAAGTGGACAATTCCACTTTTTTAATAATGAAAGCAAATATCATAGTCAAATTATTCCAATAGTATGCATAGCTCACAAACTGTTTAAATGATAAAAAAAGATGCATTGGACCAGAGGGGTACCTGGATATGTATAGGTACTAGGGACAAGGCAGCAGCTGGGATGTATAGTACACTATACTATAGTACTACTGCCACCGGTATGGACAGAAGACCAGGGGGTACCGGAGAACACGCCTGGAATCTATCAGAGAAAACAAGTCAGTGCTAGAACTAGTGACCTGGGTTGTCAACGTCAGTATATTTACTGACAGTTTGTAAAAATAAGTTATTTTTACAGCTGCCAGTTAGGGATGAGCCGAACACCCCCCCAGTTCGGTTCGCACCAGAACATGAGAACAGGCAAAAAATTTGTTCGAACACGCGAACACCGTTAAAGTCTATGGGACACGAATATGAAAAATCAAAAGTACTAATTTTAAAGGCTAATATGTAAGTTATTGTCATAAAAAGTGTTTGGGGACCCGGGTCCTGCCCCAGGGGACATGTATCAATGCAAAAAGAAGTTTTAAAAACTGATGTTTTTTCGGGAGCACCGATTTTATTAATGCTTAAAGTGAAACAATAAACGTGAAATATTCCTTTAAATTTTGTACCTGGGGGTGTGTATAGTATGCCTGTAAAGCAGGGCATGTTTCCCGTGCAGTGGCGGTGCGTCCATAGAGGGCGCCGGAGCGCCGCCCCCTCTCGCTCCTGCACCGCCACTGAAAGACAATACACAGATTCATGCATTGCATGAATCTGTGTATTGTCACCGCTGCCGCGCTGCCCACTATACATATGGCCGGCCTCCTGGTGAGCGCCGGCCATATTAATTAGAGCGGCGGCCGGCGGTGGGTGTAACTTGGAAGTGTCTATCTGAGCCAGCGGCTCTGATAGGCTTTCCGAATACAGCTCTCACTCTGTATTCGGCTTCCAAAAACTCCTCCCAGGTACGCACGGGGGTGCGTTCCTTGGAGAAGACTGTGTGGAGGTTTCAGCCAATCAGGTTCACCGGATCTGGTTACCGGTAACCTGATTGGCTGAAGCGACATCGAGGATGGCGCGGACCGAGGAAGGTAAGTGCAGGGCTGGGGGGGGGGGGGGAAACAGGCTGCATTTGGGGGGAACTGGCTGTATATGGGGGACAAACTGGCTGCATTTGGGGGGAACTGGCTGTATGTGGGGGACAAACTGGCTGAATATGGGGGGAACTGGCTGAATATCGGGGACAAACTGGCTGAATATGGGGGGAACTGGCTGAATATGGGGGGGAACTGGCTGAATATGGGGGGAACTGGCTGTATATGGGGGACAAACTGGCTGAATATGGGGGGAACTGGCTGTATATGGGGGACACGCTGGCTGCATTTGGGGGGAACTGGCTGTATATGGGGGACAAACTGGCTGCATTTGGGGGGAACTGGCTGTATATGGGGGACAAACTGGCTGAATATGGGGGGAACTGGCTGAATATGGGGGACAAACTGGCTGAATATAGGGGGAACTGGCTGAATATGGGGGACAAACTGGCTGAATATGGGGGGAACTGGCTGAATATGGGGGACACACTGGCTGCATTTGGGGGGAACAGGCTGCATTTGGGGGACAAACTGGCTGCATTTGGGACAAACTGGCTGTATATGGGGGACAAACTGGCTGAATATGGGACAAACTGGCTGAATATGGGGGACAAACTGGCTGAATATGGGGGGAACTGGCTGTATATGGGGGACAAACTGGCTGAATATGGGGGGAACTGGCTGTATATGGGGGACACGCTGGCTGCATTTGGGGGAACTGACTGTATATGGGGGACAAACTGGCTGCATTTGGGGGGAACTGGCTGTAAATGGGGGACACGCTGGCTGCATTTGGGGGGAACTGGCTGTATATGGGGGACAAACTGGCTGCATTTGGGGTGAACTGGCTGTATATGGGGGACAAACTGGCTGCATTTGTGGGGAACTGGCTGTATATGGGGGACAAACTGGCTGCATTTGGGGGGAACTGGCTGTATATGGGGACAAACTGGCTGTATATGGGGGCACACTGGCTATATATATGGGGGCACACTGGCTATATATATGGGGACAAACTGGCTGTATATGAGGGCACACTGGCTATATATATGGGGGCACACTGGCTGTATATGGGGGCACACTGGCTGTATATATGGGGGCACACTGGTTATATATATATATATGGGGGCACACTGGCTGTATATGGAAACAAACTGGCTGTATTTGAGGGGGCAAACTGGTGGCGTTTGGGCACAGTGGCTGCATTTAATGGGCACAGTGGCGGCAATTGTTTTTTTTTTTCAGTTTGTTTGCGCCCCCCCAAAAATTTTGAGCACCACCCGCCACTGTTCCCGTGCTTAGAATTGTCCCTGCACAAAATGCAATTTCTGAAGGAAAAAAAGTAATTTAAAACCACTCACAGCTATAATGAATCCCCGGGTCCCTTTCAATACAGAAAAAAGCCATTGAAAAAAACGGCAGCCCCCCCCCCCCCAGTACATTACCAGGCCCTTTGGGTCTGGTATGAATATTAAGGGGAACCCCTGCCGTTTATTTTAATGATTTTTATCTGTATTGCCGACCCGACAATTCATTAACAGATGCAGTAGTTTTGACTTTTTTTCCTTCAAAAATGACATTTTGCTCAAGGAACCAAATTTTTTAAAAAAATAATGCGTGGGGGTCCCCCCCAAATTCCATGTCAGGCCCTTCAGGTCTGGTATGGACGGGCTTTCCCAGTGACGTGCGGTTGACCCCGTCCCCCTCTGATGTAACGCAGGTTTCCCATTGCATCAGAGGGGGGCAGGGTCACCCGCACGTCACTGGGAAAGCCCGGGTGTCCCCACTTGCTGGGGAATAGCCAATGATGTAGGCGGGGTCTGACGTAAGAGGGGGCGGGGTCACCCGTCAGATCATAGGGTAAGCCCCGGCTTTCCCCGCTTGCCGGGGAATAGCCAATGACATAGGCGGAGTCCTGCCTATGTCATTGGCTATTCCCCGGCAAGCAGGGAAAGCTGGGGCTTACTCTATGATGTGACGGGTGACCCCGCCCCCTCGTACGTCATGGGGGTTTCGTGTGGAGTGGAAACTGGAGGAGACTGCACCGCTGGACATCGGATCACCGTGGGACATAGAGAACAACACTGTACAGACTGGATTACATCGCTGGAATGTGTTTTTTATTTTTTATTTTTTTATTTTTAATAAAGGACTTTCCCAACTGTGTCTGTGTGTTTTTTTTTTTTTTAAATCACACTTTCTTTGTGAAATGGTAGAGGTACAATGTACCCATTACCAATTCACATAGGGGTGGGTGGAATCTGGGGGTCCCCTTTGTTAAAGGGGCTTCCAGATTCCGATAAGCCCCCCGCCCGCAGACCCCCACAACCACCGGGCAAGGGTTGTGGGGATGTGGCCCTTTTCCCCATCAACATGGGGACATCCTCCCCATGTTGAGGGCATGTGGCCTGGTATGGTTCAGGAGGGGGGGCGCTCTCTTGTCCCCCCTCTTTCCCTGTGGCCTGCCAGGTTGCATGCTCGGATAAGGGTCTGGTATGGATTTTTGGGGGGAACCCACGCCATTTCTTTTTTCATTTTGGTGCGGGGTTCCCCTTAAAATCCATACCAGACCTGAAGGGGGGACCTTTTTAGGGGGGACCCCATGGCATTTTTTTTTTGGTGCGGGGTTCCCCTTAATATCCATACCAGACCTGAAGGGCCTGATATGGAATTTGGGGGGGACCCCCCACGCATTTTTTTTTTTTTTAATTTTGGTTCCCTGCGCAAAATTTAATTTTTGAAGGAAAAAAAGTCATTTAAAACGACTGCATCTATTAATGAATTGTCGGGTCGGCAATACAGATAAAAATCATAAAAAAAAATGGCAGGGGTTCCCCTTAATATTCATACCAGACCCAAAGGGCCTGGTAATGCACTGGGGGGGGGCACCTGCCGTTTTTTTCAATGACTTTTCTCTGTATTGACGGGAACTCGGGGATTCATTATAGCCGCGAGTGGTTTTAAATGACTTTTTTTCCTTTACAGGCATACTATACACACCCCCCAGGTACGAAATTAAAAGGAATATTTCACTTTTATTGTTTCACTTTAAGTATTATTAAAATCACTGCTCCCGAAAAAATGGCCATTTTTAAAACTTTTTTTTTGCATTGATATATGTCCCCTGGGGCAGGACCCGGGTCCCCAAACACTTTTTATGACAATAACTTGCATATAAGCCTTTAAAATTAGCACTTTAGATTTCTCCCATAGACTTTTACAGGGTGTTCCGCGGCTTTTCGAATTTGCCGCAACACCCCAAATTGTTCGCTGTTCGGCGAACGGGCGAACAGGCAATGTTCGAGTCGAACATGAGTTCGACTCGAACTCGAAGCTCATCCCTACTGCCAGTAAATGTCTCTAATGCCTTATATAGAAGGAAAACCGAGGCTAGTATGGACTAGTATGGACTATGTGGGCACCTTATGCGTACTGATAAACAGTGAGATGTATATATTTAAAAGGTTTTTATTACAAAATGGTATAAAGGATTTGTACAATTCATAGAGACAAAAATACTTTTGGCTTGGCTTTAGCTTGGTTTGTGGAGACGTTATATTTATTTATATGATCTTTTTCCAAACCATTCCAGACTACCAACACCTCCTGGTTTTTGTGTCCTTGGTGGGGTCACCAACCCCATATGACATACCTGGAAATCTGACCCACGACTTGGCTCTCTGTGGCCCAGCACCCACAGCCTTTATGGTTCGGGAGATGCCTGTTTGTCTTTTTTCTACCGTAAAATGCATTTTTCTATATCCACGGTTTTACTTATTATGTTCTCTTTCAATTCATAGTGACGTGACAACAAATCCTGCACTCTGTATGTAGCGCACACCCGAAACCCTGCAATCTGTATGTGGCACACACTTGAACCCTGCACTCTGTATGTAGCGCATTCTTGAACCCTGCACTCTGTATTTAGCGCACACTTGAACCCTGCACTCTGCATGTAGTGCACACCTGAACTCTGCACTCTGCATGCAGCACACACTTGAACCCTGCACTCTGTATGTAGTGCACCCCCGAACCCTGCACTCTGTTCGTAGCACACACCCGAACCCTGCACTCTGTACTTAATGAACACTCATGGTATTTAATGCCCCTTTAAGGCACTGTTAGTGCAGGAATACTGCTGCTTACTGGATGTGTTTTGTTCCCAGCCAAGTAGGAATTTTGCATTGAAATACTGCGTCACAACCGCAAGTCAAGCTTTTAGCTTGTGGCTTCTGTGCAGCCCTATTGAGCCCAACGGGCAAGTTTGACAGGCGATGCTGCTTGTGAAACTTGACACGCTGAGTTAAAATTGCCACACTATGAAGCTAAGCATCAAGGCAATGGCAATGTGCACCCTACAAGCAGCTGCTATGTTCATTTAGAGGTGGGGGGGGGGTCAGGGAGCAGTTATGTTTATTCATCCTCTTTAGGCCACTCCCTCTATTAGATGCAATCTGGTCATGTCCCTGCCCTCTTTGACATGCATAACAGAACTTATTTTTCAATGGTATCTCTGCAGGGAAACTGATAAGATGGTATGCTGTGTTGACTTTTTGAATGTAAGGCTCCATTCACACCTGAGCGTATCGATTACTGGCGTTTTTCAGCCGTTTTTTATAGCTTTTTTTGCAGCCTTTTCCAATTATTTTTTTTAAAGCATTTTAGAAGTGTATTACAAGTCTTTTACAGCTTCAGGCCTTTTTCTATAGCCAATAGAAAGCACTAGGGGGAGGAAATTAGGGGTGAAGAGCTGCTTTTTGAGTGTTTTACAAGCGTTTTTCTGCTCAATTCGGGCGTTTCTATTGAACTCTATGGGGCCAAGAACGCTTGTAATCTGCCAAAATGAAGCGCATGTACTTTTTTGAGCTTCAGGTGTTTTGCTTCAGGCGACACAAAGCTTATATGTGAACAGGCGCCTTTGAAATTAATGGGATTTTGCTTGTTGCGCATTTTGGAGCTTCAAAGCTGAGCGCTTTACAAGCCCAAAAACGCTTAGGTGTGAACAGGGCCTAAACCAGGCCAAATACCCATTATGGGTTTTGTCAGTGTTTACAGATTGTATTTAGACTGTTTAACCACTTCCCGCCTGGCCTATAGCAGAATGACGGCTGGGCGGTGGTTCAGTTATCCTGACTGGGCGTCATATGACGTCTAGCAGGATAACAGCCGATGCGCGCCCGTGGGGGCGCGCATTGCGGCGATCGGTGGTGAGGCGTGTCAGTCTGACACACCGCTACACCGATCTCGGTAAAGAGCCTCTGACTGAGGCTCTTTACCTCTTGATCAGCCGTGTCCAATCACGGCTGATCACGATGTAAACAGGAAGAGCCGTTGATCGGCTTTTCCTCACTCGTGTCTGGCAGCCGATCGGCTGCTCTCCTGATAGGGGGGGTCTGTGCTGATTGTTTATCAGCACAGCCCCCCCTCAGATGCCCGCCCAGGACCACCAGGTATGCCATCCTAGACCACCATGAAAATGCCAATCAGGGCCCAGGCAGCTGCCAATTAGTGCCCAGGCAGCTGCCAATCAGTGCCCATTCCCAATGCCTGCCAGGGCCAGTGCCATCATTGATGCCTATCAGGGCCATCTATCAGTGCCGCATACCAGTGCCCACCAGCGCCACGTATCAGTGCCCATCAGTGCTGCCTATCAGTGCCCATCAGTGCCCAGCAGTGCCGCCTATCAGTGCCACTCATAAGTACCCATCAGTGCAGCCTTTCAGTGCCCATCAGTGCCGCCTATCAATGCCCATCAGTGCTGCATATCAGTGCCACCCATCAGTGCCGCCTACCAGTGCCCATCAGTGCCGCCTATCAGTGACCATCGTCAATGTCCATCAGTGCCACCTCATTGGTGCCACCTCATCGGTGCCGCCTTATCAGTGCCCATCAGTGTTTGCCTTATCAATGCCCATTAATGAAGGAGAAAATGTACTTATTTACAAAATTTTATAACGGAAACAAAAGAAAATTTTCAACATTTTCAGTCTTTTTTTATTTGTTTATCAAAAAATAAAGACCGCAGAGGTGATCAAATACCACCAAAAGAAAGCTCTATTTGTGGGAACAAAATGATAAAAATTCTGTTGGGGTACAGTGTAGCATGACTTGCGCAATTGTCATTTAAACAGCGACAGCGCTGAAAGCTAAAAATTGGCTTGGGCAGGAAGGGGGTGTAAGTGCCTGGTATTGAAGTGGTTAAATATCGATTGTTTTCGTTTCTAATGGGAGTTCTGTCATTTTTTCAGGTTGTCAGTAAAAAAAGTGTGATCTGTCAGTAAGTTGCCAGTAAAAAAAGTTCCGGGAGTTTGGCAACCCTGCTAGTGACAAGGTTGATGCTGGGGGGATTATATTACACTATTTCAACAGGAAGGTTCAGAGGACCAGGGTGCACATGAGAACCTGTAGGGACTTTGCCACAGAGATTAGCCTGGTCAAGGTTAATGCTAGTGACAAGGCTGCACCTGGGAGAATGATGCTATACTGCTCTCAAAAGTATGGTCAGAGGACCAGGGGGGTATCTGGGAACCTATAAGGAATTTGCCACATAGATTAGCCTGGTCAATGCTAATGCTAGTGACAAGGCTGCAGCTGGGAGGATTATAAACATTACTTCTATAGGAAGACGCTCATCCACAGTACGGGTAGATCAGTTCTCTAGTAATAGTTAGCTTCACACATTTTTTCTGTAGCGCACACACCCCTGTCTTTACCTGCATTTAATTAGGCTCCTCGCAGGCAGAGAGAGGCTTACCGCACCACAAGCCCGTACCCTCCTGTGTGAGGAGGCTGAGCGGTGTTAGTTTTTCGGGCCTGCCTGCGGCTGGTGTTATGATCCTCCGGAGAATGATTTCAGACCGCGAGGTTGGTCTCTGCCATAGACCGGGTGAATAAAAGTCACTGCCACTGACTTGGAGAACGGGTCACTGGGGAAGAAAAAAAAACATACACATCTAAAATGACATAAGTTGGAATGAACAGATCTTCCCCTAGAGGAAAATCCCTTCCTTCCAAACGTAAACTGCATCATCACTAGCAATGTAACAGTTGCACAGCACCGCCACCTAGTGGTAGTGCTGTGATTAAGACACTGATGTTGGCCAATTCTCTTCTTCTTGACTGTGGCCCTGAACTATCTACAACCCCAAAGTCCTTGTATTTCTGTGGTGGGGAGAGAGGGGAGAAAAAAAACAACAGCCCCCACTCCTCCAATGAGTAGAATACCCCTTTTGTTAGGGCAAAGTTCCTGGGTTTTAAAGAGTGCACTCAAAAAAAAACAAAAAAAACAAAGCAAACACAAGAGTCTTGTCTCTTAAAGGTAATAGTGTGGGTCAGGCAACACCAGCGGCTTCCAATGCTTATCGAATGTGTCTATATGGTACTCAACGTTATCTTTGTCCTTCCTGCAAATAAGTACCTTGTCCGCATAAATGTGCCGACCCAACATCCAGGCAGCCTTACAGTCTTTGTATATCTGGGTAGCTGCAGGAGAACATGAGAAGTATCTGCGGGCCTGGGGTACTTTAATGTGTGTCCATATAAAGTCTGCGTACCACCGGTGTCTATAGGCCTCCACTTCAAATAAAAGTTCTTTAGGCAGGTACCTGTACTCCCACCCATACTCGCTGGCAACTTTCTGGTTGAAAAGTCTCTGTAATCGGGACAATGGTGGCATGGTAGCACGGTCTCCCGTGCCAGGCAAGTCGATGGCATTCAGATGCCGAGGAACTACCTCAGGACCAGACACAGGGGCCCGCAGAGACACCCGTCTCGTCTCAGTAGCTGATGCAGGTGTCTCCAACGGTGAAAGGGCAGACAAGGGGACAGATCCCTCCTCAGGCTTTGAGGCCTCCACCTGGGGCGTACTATCCCCAATGGACATGGGTGGGTCCCTAGCACTACGGGACAAGGACAGGGGCATCTTATCCCAACCCTTTCGTTCAAAAAGTTCATCTATAGCGGCGTCATCTCCCGCATCAGAGATGGACTCCAGATCGGAGGTGTCACACTCCTCCGCAGGCAGGTAACTCTTGGTAGAGGACTAGTCACCGCCTCCGACTAATTCACGGGCATGTGAATCCCTAACACTTGGGACCTTGGACAGAGTCTCTTCCCCCGGCTTACCTCGGCTTGTAGCTGAACCAGGACGTCTGGGACGTTTCCCTTTGGATGCATCCGTTCCGAGTAAGCGCTGGGCCGTAGCTCCACCACGGCCGCGGGAAGCTTTCACAAACTCGATCTTCCTCTTGGGTGGTGGGAGAAAGGACTCTGTGGTGACCGAAGCAGCATCCTCCGGTCTCTCAATCTCCGGAACAATCTCATCTGTGACTTCCTCCGAAGTCCCGACAGTGCGCGCAGGGGGGGGCTGTGTAAGCTCTGATTCCTCCTTCCAGAGTGGTGGTGCCCGTAAGGCAATTGAGGTGGAAAGCCCGAGGCTTTTCTGTAGGTTGCTCCACCTCAAACAAGAACTCTTTACATAGCTTGCATCGCCCGAATGGCTTCAGATGAACCACCAGTCCCGAGCAGCCGGGACAAATCACTCCGAGAGCCTCCACATCCTTACATCAGAGTCCACACAGAGCTTCCTTACATCAGAGTCCGCACAGAGCCCCCCTTACATCAGAGTCTGCACGGCCCCCTTAGACTCTAATGTAAAGGAGAACCCTGATTTAAGGGGGGATCTGACATAAAGGGGAACACTGTGGACTCTGGTGTAAAGGGGAACTCTAATGTAAGGGGGTCTCTGCTCACCAAAGCCCCCCCTTGCATTAGAGAGCATAGAGCACCCCTTAAATTAGTTTGACACAGTGGGAGGCAGGAGAGAAGATGAGGATAGATGCTCAGGCACAGGCTTCCTGCATCTTTTCTCTTCTGGGTTCAAACTTCCTGCCCACACATCTCGGGAGTCAGGGTGGGGCAGACCCAGGAGGAGAGGGGCAGAAGGAGGAGCAGCAGATGAGCTCTCTCTCCTCTCACGTCGTTGCAGAGAGAGGAGGGGGTGGGGAAACTGTCAGTGCCGGCTCTAAAAGCTAAACTGTGTGTGAGAGATACACAAATCTCATCCATGCAGCCATCAACCTCATTCATGGTTTCGCTGAAGGAGACTCAGGCAAGGCTGCACAGTGGTAGGTGAGTGGCGGCCGCGACCTGTGTTAACCCTGTCCAAGCCGTGGTCGCCACTTATCTCCCGCTGTGAGGCCTGGACATCAACAGGCCACAGAGCAGGCAGCCCCGGTCTACCGGGAGAATGCCCGGTCTGCCTATGGCCAGTGTGGGCCTGGGTGCCGGCCTGACACCCCCCCCCAATGTGTGGCACCCGGGGAAGACTGCCCCTCCCCCAGTTGGAACGCCACTGCGATGCATACTAGCACATTATTCCTTTACCTTGCAGGGTAAAAATATTTGCAATAAAGGTTTCACAAATAAAACCTGGAAGCTATCATTGAAGACTTTTCATGAATAGGCAGTTGGTTTAGCTGGCATTAGTACACAGTTACATAGTACATGTGCATAGAGTGTGTGTGTGTTTGTCACTACCATTTTTCATATACCTTTACATTGTGTTTGCTAAGAAGAGCAATTTTTTTTACACTCCCCACTGACACCACCAGCTCTGGGAGAGAGTTCCATATTCTTACAGCTCTAACATTAAAGAATCCTTTAAAGTGATTGTAAAGTCACTGAGGACAATTACTGGGATCCCCTCTGTTATAGCAAGCTATGCAATACAGTGTGTGTATTTTTTTATTTTTTATTATTATGAAGCGAAATACCTTATTTCACAGTGAGGCTGTGCGGTCACGTGACCTCTCACCGCTCTCCTTCCCCGATCTAAGGACTACAGCGGGAGGGGCTAAGATTCCACACTAACATCAGCCGGGAGGTCATGTGACCACACAGCAGCACTGTGAAATAAGGTATTTAGCTTCATAATTAAAAAAAAACACACACACACACTGTACTGCATAGCTTGCTATAACAGAGGGGATACCAGTAATTGTCCTCAGTGACTTTACAGCCACATGGAACAATGACATAAGGGGAGAGGTGGGCAGGAGATCGGCTCACACACACGCACACACTAGGAACTGACAGGCAGGGAGAGAGGGGGAGAGGTAGAGACTCTGAACACACCGGGATGATGGAGGCACATAAATTGACAACAGTAGCACATGGCGAGCACACCTAGGGGGACACAGGAACATGGAGGATCAACCAGGTATTTTAGAGGATAGAATGGAGCAAATGACACTGCACAAGCACTATGCTGTTTATTGTGCTTTAAAGGAACAGGATCTTTTTTTTTTTATGGTTACAACCGCTTTAAAGTGATTGTAAGCCCTTACCTTGTAAAACAACCCATTCAGTTTAAAAAAGAAATGAAAAGCAAACCATTTGTATATATATATATATACAGTATAAAAAACATTAAAATAACAGTTTTCCCCCCTTTTTTATAAGTGATTTTATAAGTGATTTCCTCTGTTCTCTGCTACATAAAAGTTGGGGGAGGAGAAACAAAAGGACACTAAACTTCCCAGTGAAAGGCTGTGCGTGTGGGGTGTGTCAGGACAAGACTGATCATTGGAGGAGAGTAGTCTGAGTTCCCAGCATAGCTAGAGAACAGACTACAGTGTGCTCTCCTGCTTAGTGTGGTCAGTTTTTAATAGGAAAGCAGAGTGACTGTCGGGAACACCAGGAATTTCACACAAAGGAAGCAATACAAAGAGAACAGGAAACTTTTTTCATACTATACAAGTATATTGTACAGCAGGCACATATCAGGAATAGAAAATGTTGGGTTTACATATTCTTTAAGATTAAACTACTTTTCATCCAACTTCATTGTGTTGGCCACGTGTCTTCTTTAGAGAGACCTAAGGTTAAATAGTATCCTCCCAATGCTATTATCACCCTTTAAAGATTTGTATTTTTTGACTATACCCCCTCTTAAAGTGTTTGTTAACCCCCAAAAAAATCTGATCCTGTTCCCTTAAAACAGATTACACAACACAGTGTCTGTGTTGTGTAATCTGCCCCCTCTAAACTGTAAAAAGCCTGGCTGATCCTGCCACTTCCTGTATCCTCCTCTATGCACTGATCACGAAAATCAGGGCTGCTGAGCCCTGACCACTGTGGTCAGAGTACGTCCCTTGGTCATCTGCAGATGTCCTCTCTGCTCTCCTCTCTCCCCCCTCACCCCCTCCTCCCTGGGGTGTGAGGGGGGAGAGAGGAGAGCTCTGTGTTCTGTGTCTTTGTCTCTGCCCCCCCATCCCCGCTGCTATTAGTACAAGTAAAAAACGTACAATGGTCACTGCCAGCCCCTCTATTATAGGCAGGCATACCACACTGTGTAAGTTATTTCTAAAAGCGAGGATTGTAAATACATTTTCAGAGCTATCTTCAGGCTGGTCAAGTGACTCACGGACGCTTTACATCTCAGACATAGGGCTTCTGTGGGAGGGGCTGAGCCCCACATGAACGCCCCAGCTGACATCAGAGGGAGATCTCTGGCCCCTCCTGCAGAAGCCATGTATATGAGCTGTAAAGCGGCCACGAGTCACGTGACCGGCCTGAAGTTCGCCCTAAAAAGGTATTTACAATCCTCATTTTGAGAAAAGACTTACACAGTGTGGTATGCCTGCCTATAATAGAGGGGCTGGCAGAAAGTTATTATGTTGAGTTAACAAACACTCAGTGGCATAGCATGGGGGGGTGGGGCGGTTTCCCCGGGCGCAAAATTTAGAGGGGTGCAGCGGCAGGCAACTGTGCTGTGCAGTCTAGGAGACTGTAAGCTATTTTGCTTCGCTATGAGAAAGAAGTTGTGGTGCAGTAACGGCTTAGGCTCCAGCGGTGACACTGACATAACAGTGAGTAAATGTACACTGAAGACCATTCATGATGATCCCAGGGATTGTGACCATGCGGAGACTGGGGGGAAGGAGGAGGGCAGGCATCCTCTCCATTACACGCCACTCCCCACACACAAGGTCCAGGATCCCGGCTAGTGCGACATGTTGTCTGTCCACTTAGCCCGCCCCACAGCCCTGACTTCTGACCATCGCCTCTTCTCCAGAGTCCTGCCTGTGCCTGTCAGTGTGCTGCTACGTGGCCCCGGCACTCTGACCCTGCACCGACCACCCCAGGACTGGAGGAAACTGGGGACAGGAGGAAGAGGATGAGGCAGCATCCACACAGACAGAAGTCCCTTCTTACCGGCAGCTACACGGACATTATGAGTACTCCTCTACAGAGGAAAGCTCTGTAAGGGATGATGACAGCCGGAGGGGGGCTGGGGCTGAGCTCTGAACTGGAATCTGCGGGAAAGAGAGCTTCGTATTTGGGGGGGAGATGTACACAGTGCACCCCCCTCAACCCTGCACACAGAGCACCCCCCTCAACCCTGAACGCCACACAAAGTGCACCCCCCTCATCCCTGAAAGCCACACACAGAGCATCCCCCTTAACCCTGCACTCCGTACACAGCGCACCTCTAAACCCTGCATTCCATACACAGCTCACCTCTGAACCCTGCATTCCATACATAGCACACCTCTCAACCCTGCACTCCATACACAGCGCACCTATGAACCCTGCATTTCGTACAAAGCGCATCCCTCAGCCTTGCACTCCATACACAGCGCACCCCTCAACCCTCATTGCTAATAATTAGTTCTAGTTCTTCTTTTCTGTCTATTAGTGGGTCCCATCACTTATGCAGTCTGTGGTGTGCAGGCAGTGAGATGATGTGCTGTAACCTTAAGCAACAAATCAGTGGGTTGTAATGATGTGCTGTAACCTCTGGCAACCAATCAGTGAGCCGTAATGATGTGCTGCAATGTCTAGCAACCAATTAGGGAGCATTAATAATGTGCAGTAACCTCTAGCAACCAGTTAGTGGTAATGATGTGCAGTAACCTTCAGCAACCAATCAGTGAACAGTAATGATCCGCTGTAATCTCTAGCAAGCAATCAGTGAGCAATAATAATTTGCAGTAACCTCTAGCAACCAATCAGTTTGTAGTAATGATGTGCAGTAACCTCTAGCAAACAGTGGGTAAGCGGTAATTATGTGCAATTTAAATTTACATAGTGAAGGAAGTTCCCCGCTCAAGCCAATGACGTAGGCGGGTCCGACATACCGAGGGGGCGGACCTGATGGGGAACTGCTCTCACTTTGGTAATACATGTATAGACCCGCCCCTTCTCATGTTCCGCATCTGGTCCGCTGAGCGGACCTGATGGGGAACTTTAGAAGGGGCGGGTCTATACATTTAAAATACTGAGAGGGAGTTCCCCATCAGGTCCGCTCAGGCACAACCAATGAAGGACAGCGCTGGACATCGGGATCGCCGCGGGACACTGGATTTCACCGCTGGAATGGTTTTTTTTTTTTTTTTAAATAAAGGACTTTTTCAAGGTGTTTGTGTGTTTTTTTAAACATTTTTTTACGCTTTCATCGTGAAATGGTAGGGGTACAATGTACCCCTTACCAATTCACATAGGGGGGGGCGGGATCTGGGGGTCCCCTTTGTTAAAGGGGTCTTCCAGATTCCGATAAGCCCCCCGCCCGCAGACCCCCACAACCACCGGGCAAGGGTTGTGGGGATGAGGCCCTTGTCCCCATCAACATGGGGACATCCTCCCCATGTTGAGGGCATGTGGCCTGGTACGGTTCAGGAGGGAGGGGGGGCCGCTCTCTCGTCCCCCCCTTTTCCCCTGCGGCCGGCCAGGTTGCGTGCTTGGATAAGGGGTCTGGTATGGATTTTTAGGGGGACTCCACGCCATTTTTTTTTTTTAATTTGGGGTGGAGTTCCCCTTAAAATCCATGCCAGATCTGAAGGGCCTGGAATGGATATTTGGGGGAACCCCACGTCAATTTTTTTTTAAATTTGCGGCGGGGTTCCCCTTAATATCCATTCCAGACCTGAAGGGCCTGGTAATTGAATTCTGGGGAACCCCCACGCTTTTTTTTTTTTTTTTATCAATGACTTTTGTATGTATTGCCGGGAGCCGACAATTCATTAATAGCCGCGAGTCAGTTTTAAATGCATTTTTTTCTTTCAAAAATGAAATTTTTTGCAGGGACAGTTCTAAGCACGGGAAACATGCGCCACTTTACATGCATATCATACACACCCCCCAGGTACGAAATTTAAAGGAATATTTCACTTTTATTTTTTCATTTTAAGCATTATTAAAATCACTGCTCCCGAAAAAACGGCCGTTTTTAAAACTTCTTTTTGCATTGATACATGTCCCCTGGGGCAGGACCCAGGTCCCCAAACACTTTTTTGGACAATAACTTGCATATTAGCCTTTATAATTAACACTTTAGATTTTGAACGTTCGAGTCCATTGTATTTAATAGGGTTCTAAAGTTTACACGAACATTTTGTCTGTTCGCAGGTTCTGGTGCGAACCGAACAGGGGGGTGTTCGGCTCATCCCTGGTCACCAGTACAGCATTTGTACATTCAAATCATATCCCCTCTCAAGCGTCTCTTCTCCAGAGAGAATAAGTTTAGTGCTTGAAGTCTTTCCCTGTAGCTGAGATCCTCCAGTCACTTTTTTAGCTTTGTTCTTTGGAACCTCTCCAGCTCCAGCACATCCCTCCTGAGGACTGGTGCCAGGTTTGTGATCTAATAGGATCCCCATAATGGTTACATAGTTGGCAAGGTAGATTCTGACCCAATTACTTCATATACTGTATAAAACCAAAGGATCTGCTCACCATGCATTTGCTATCTATGTCCACTATTTCATTTCACAATTTCACTAATTCTGTATGTCCTCAGGGTGCCCACGTGTCTCGGATTGCCCGGGACTATCCCGCAATTACCATGTATGTCCCATGTCCGAGGCACCTTCATTCCAGGACAATATAGTGTCCCGGAATGAAATAGAGGACACAGCCTGTCAGCCAGTGCAGCCACTGCATTTCCTGGACTGGTTGCTAGGGCCGGGCCCGCTTGGCGTCTAGTAACCAGTGATGTCACATACTATCAGACAGGCCAGGAGCGAAGCCTGCGCTTATTGCTGCACAACACTCTACGGCCCCGCCCCTCCTCCTCCGGCGTTTAGCGGCATTTAGCAGGGACTGGTCTGGTGCGATCTTCACTCTCCAGTGACTGTCAGCCAGGGGCGGACTGACCATTCGGGCATATCGGGCACTGACTGAGGGGGCCCACCCCTGCCTGTGTTGCAAAACATCCGGAGCAAACACATAGAGAGAGCTCTGCTGGTCTGATTTGAAGCTTTCCTGGCAGCTGCACACTGGCCGCTAACTTCGCTCTTCCTCCCGCACTAACTTTGGGAATAACAGCAAGTAGAAGAGCCGTGCCAGTGAGTACACTTGATATCACAGGTATCCAGCCTGTCCCTGACAAAACTAGCCCTGCAGCCACAGAACAGATGCCTCTGATCCTTCCCACGCGCTACCCCCCTCCTCTCCCTGTGCTTGATAATGGAGGTGAAGTCCGCTCCAGCCAGCTACTGTCTCTGATGTTCTTCCAACCACTGCACAGTGCCTCTCAGATCCTCCCCCCGTGCTCTCCCCCTCCTCCACTTGGGCTTGATAACAGAGGTCACTGCAATGGCTCCTTTTCAGCCTCACAGACTGCACACCTGTTTTCTCTGCATGCCTGCTTGCTGTGAATCTCCCTCAAACACCACAGTAGAAGAGGGGGCAAATTTAGGGCCGGTTCATACTGCTGCGACGTCAAACATCACATGTGATTCGCACCGCACTGCTGTGCAAATATCATGTGATGTCTGTGCGATGCAAATTCAGCCATACAAATTGTATGGCTGAAATCGCATTCGGACCAAACTCACACAGGACCCATTTTTTGGTCGGCACTAGAATCGGATCGCATGGGTGTTCACACCCATGCGATCTGAATCCTGTCTGAATTCACAGTTCGCACTGCGATTTGTGAACTTTACTGGAGGTGTTATTAACATTGTATTGACACCCCCAGCAGTTCGCAAAGGGCAGTGTGAACTGCCTGCGAGTTGTATGCGATGCAGGAACCCATACATATATCGCTGCAGTGTAAACCGAGCCTGAAGCCTCATACACACGACCGAGTTTCTCGTCAAAAAACAACAAGAAACTTGCTGGCAGAGCTTTCTTGCCGAGTAAATCGGTCGTGTGTAAGCGGCTATCAGGTTTCTCGTCAAGAAAACCGACAAGAATCTCAACGAGAAAAAATAGAGAGCCTGCTCTCTATTTTCTCATCAGGATTCTCCATTTTCTCGTCGAGATTCTCGTCAGCATGTTTCTCAACGAAAAAAGTGTGTGTGTGTACACTTACCTGTCGCCGTGGAAACCAGCGCATGCAGTATTGAAGGGATGTGACATTTGAAAATAAATTATTCTGTTATATCAACTTCAGGTGCTTGGTAGCTGGTGGTGATCCAAGACTGGTTCATCTTTGTGACAGGGGTCACTTTGGGCACAGGGTGAGCCAGGAAATAATGGACATTAAGAATGTCTTGGATTGCTTTAAATTGGGATAGTAATATTAATCCACAAAATGTACTGGTTGTTTGATTCTGAACTCAACAAAATAATTAAGAGATGCTGATGTGTCACCTGTCTGCTTGTGTAATGTTAATGAATCTCAACTATGCTACAGATCCTTTCATTGTGAATAGTGATAATTAACTCTGTACTTGTGTGTATTGTAAAGCAGACAGACAGTCTGGTGAATATAAAGGTCATGCATAGTCATTTAAGATGTAAAGGGATTAGCTAAGAGATGTCAGAATATGTGTATTGGGAGCTCGTTATGTAACCATTGTGTGATGTTGTGGGTGGAGTTGGACCATTGTTCATTTAGATTAATGCAGTATTATTTTGGTGTTTAAAAAGAGCCTGCTCTCATTAAAGATTGTCAGTCCAGTTGGAAACTTCATACAGAGTGTTTATCTTGTATGTTTGGAAGGATTAATCCTATGGGAAGCGGTCGCCTGACTGTGGAGGATCGGCAGTGGATGTGTGTCCAGAGAGGGAATATCCTAAACGGCGTTAACCCCTTTCATACTTGGGGTGCCGTTACATTGGTTGGCAGCGGTGGGATTTTCCCTCCATTTACTGGGACACTCCAAACCACCACAGTGAATGACCAGCTATGCAGCCTGCAGGAAAGCCACACTGAAAGACTTACTTGAGAGCCGTGGAGGGACCGGTGGGACAAAGAACAAGGCCACCTTGATCAGGGAGGTAGCCGAGATGGATCAGAGGGATGGTGATGCAGGACCCCGGTCAGTTGAGACTTGTTTCAGCAACGAGTTTGAGAGCGGTTGGCATTATATGGTGCTAACCCATCAGAGACCGCCATACAGAATGCCATTATGGACATCCAGCTGCAGGATGAGCGACAAGAGAGAGAACTGGAGCGACAAGAGAGAGAACTAGAGCGGCAACATGAGCAGAGAATGGCGGAAATACGTCAATCGGTGACAACGCCTAAAGATGCAGCGCCTGTCCGTAAGTTGCCCTTTCGGGCGTTCAAACTATTTAAGGAAGGAGAGGAGGAAATTGAAGCGTTCCTGCAGGACTTTGAGAGACTATGCCAGATACATGAAGTACGGCCCCAAGATCGGGTCGCCTTACTGGCGAGTAATTTAACTGGCAGAGCGGCGGATGCATATCGGGCCCTGGAAGATGAGGACGCTAAAGACTATGACCGGGTAAAAGAAGCTCTGCTAGCCCGATTTGCCATTACACCTGAAGCCAGCCGGATTAAGTTTCGAGAATCCCGGAAACAAACCCACATAACAAACGTGGAGTGGGCACATCGTCTGCAACGAGACCTTAACCACTTCTCTACTGTGCACGAAAACCCCTTTCCTGCCCAAGCCATTTTTCAGCTTTCAGCGCTGTCACATTTTGAATGACAATTGCGCGGTCGTGCGACATGGCTCCCAAACGAAATTTGCGTCCTTTTTTCCCCACAAATAGAGCTTTCTTTTGGTGGTATTTGATCACCTCTGCGGTTTTTATTTTTTGCGCTATAAACAAAAGAAGAGCGTCCAGTTTGGAAAAAAAACACAATTTTTTACTTTTTGCTATAATAAATACCCATTTTTTTTTTTAAATAAAATTTTCCTCAGTTTAGGCCGATACGTATTCTTCTACATATTTTTGGTAAAAAAAAAATCGCAATAAGCGCGTATTGATTGGTTTGCGCAAAAGTTATAGCGTCTACAAAATAGGGGATAGATTTATAGCATTTATTTTTTTTTATTTTTTTTATTAGTAATGGCGGCAATCTGCGATTTTTTATTGTGACTGCGATATTGTGGCGGACACATCGGACACTTTTGACACATTTTTGGGACCATTCACATTTATACAGCGATCCCTGCTATAAAAATGCATTGATTACTGTATAAATGTGATTGGCAGGGAAGGGGTTAACCACTAGGGGGCGGGAAGGGGTTAAATATGTTCCCTCAAAGTGTTCTTACTGTGGGGGGAGGGGACTGACTGGGGGAGGTGACCGATGGTTATCCCTATGTACAAGGGACACACCATCGGTCCCCTCTCCCTCACAGGACGTGGATCTCTGTGTTTACACACAGAGATCCACTTTCCTGCTCGTTTCCCGGGCAATCGCGGGTGCCCGGCGGCAATCGCGGCCGTCGGGCACGCGCACCGGGGCCTTGTGAACGCGGCGGGCGTGCGCGCGCGCTGCTGGCGGCGCGCGCGCCTCCTAGCTCGTTTTAAAGGGAGGACGTCATATGACGTCCTCCCAGAACGAGAGTATCCTCCGCCCGCCGTCTATTGACAGTGGGCGGGGGACAAGTGGTTAAGGGCTGGTTCCAGGGAAGCCACGCTCATACCATAGAGGACATCACCCAACTAGTACTCTTAGAACAGTTCTTTAACCACACCCCTCCGGTATTACGGGATTGGGTGCGAGATAAGCGACCACGGACTGTACAGCAAGCGGCTACTTTGGCCGATGAATATCTGGACTCTCGAAGGTCAGGCGAAAGCGAGCGCTATCCACCATCTCGGCCCAGTTTACCAGCCTCTAACCCAACTTCAGCACCACCTCCAGCGGCCACTTATTCTCAGCAGCCCAGGTTCAACTCCCAGGACTACTCACAACCCATCAGGTGTTTTTGGTGTAAACAGCTAGGGCACAAAAAGCCAGACTGTCCGTTGAATCCAGCCAGGCAGTCCCAATCATGGAGACAGCCAGCAAGGGGGAGCCCCCGCACATCCATGCCTGCGGCCCACTGCGTTGAGGAGGAAGAACATTGGGGCGTCCTGCGCAAGGCTGATCCAATACAAGCAGCTAACCGGGACAACAGGTAGCAACACAGGCAGACTGTCTGGGTCAATAGAAAGGTAGCCAATGGCCTACGTGATACTGGCGCCACCATGACCCTACTACAGAAGAACCTCATCCCAGAGAGCCAACATACCGGAGACACGGTAGTCGTAAGAGTAGCGGGTGGTACCATCTTCTGGCTACCCGTTGCCTGTGTTCACCTGGATTAGGGGGTTGGTTCGGGGCACGTGAATGTGGGGGTGATGAAGGATTTGCCAGCGGATGTACTACTGGGGAATGATTTGGCCCCCCTCATTTCTGCTTATGCCCCGATAGGCCCCGATGAAGTCAACCCAGTGACTACCCGTGCCCAGACACGTGCTGCTGAAACCGGCCCGCTTGCTGCTGAGACTCAGATGCTTCCATGTTTGGACTGGGGGCTGTGTTGAGCCAAGTTGGGGAGGATGGAGGAGAACACCCTGTCGCATACCTGAGCAGAAAGCTATTACCCCGGGAAGTAAGCTATGCGGCAGTGGAGAAAGAGTGTTTGGCCCTGGTCTGTGCCCTTAAAAAGTTGAACCCTTACTTGTACGGACAGGAATTTTCACTAGTCACCGACCACAACCCATTGGTCTGGCTTAACCGGGTCTCAGGAGACAATGGCAGGTTACTGCGGTGGAGCTTAGCCCTACAACCTTACAACTTCACCATCAGTTACCGACCCGGTAAGCAAAATGGCAATGCTGATGGGTTGTCCCGGCAAACAGACGTCATTCCGGCCTCCTAGTGCAATGTTGATGGGTTGTCCAGGCATTAGACAAATGGAAATATGGACTAACTTCGGAGTCAACCCGTCTGGGGTCTCCTCCTGTGTTAGTCTCCGGCCGAAAGGGGAGATGTGTGACAGGGGTCACTTTGGGCACAGGGTGAGCCAGGAAATAATGGACATTAAGAATGTCTTGGATTGCTTTAAATTGGGATAGTAATATTAATCCACAAAATGTACTGGTTGTTTGATTCTGAAATCAACAAGTTAATTAAGAGATGCTGATGTGTCACCTGTCTGCTTGTGTAATGTTAATGAATCTCAACTGTGCTACAGATCCTTTCATTGTGAATAGTGATAATTAACTAGTACTTGTGTGTATTGTAAAGCAGACAGACAGTCTGGTGAATATAAGGGTCATGCATAGTCATTTAAGATGTAAAGGGATTAGCTAAGAGATGTCAGAATATGTGTATTGGGAGCTTGTTATGTAACCATTGTGTGATGTTGTGGGTGGAGTTGGACCATTGTTCATTTATAATAATGCAGTATTATTTTGGTGTATAAAAAGAGCCTGCTCTCATTAAAGATTGTCAGTCCAGTTGGAAACTTCCTACAGAGTGTTTGTCTCGTATGTTTAGAAGGATTAATCCTATGGGAAGCGGTCGCCTGACTGTGGAGGATCGGCAGTGGATGTGTGTCCAGAGAGGGAATATCCTAAACAGCGTTAACCCCTTTCATACTTGGGGTGCCGTTACAATCTTTATAAAGGTCAGTCGATCAACTGAGTCGGTGGACAGGTGCACCCTGTGATCCATGACGACGGCAAGATAAGGTCCGCAACCTTACCCTTGTACCGTGGATCAAGGAGAGTGGCCAGCCAGTAATGGTCCCTCTCCTTGATCCGAAGAATACGAGGAACCTTCCGCAGACTTTGCAGGATCAGGGAGGCCATGCAGCATAGGTTAGCTGAGGCATTCGGTCCGGAGTCCTCTGGGTCACTAAGGACGACATGATCCGCAGCCACCTCCTCCCAGCCACGTACAAGTCCACGGGTTTGTTGGGACTGTAAATCATCCCTAAAAGACTGCTGCTGTTGATGCTGAGTGCCATGCTCCACCTCCATGCTGACACAATCCTCCTCCTCCTCCTCCTCGTCCTCTTCCTGTGTGATGGGTGGGACACAAGGAACACTGTCTGGGTAAAGGGGGCCTTGAGAGGCAAGGAAGTCCTCCTCTTCCTGCCTCTGTTCTGCCTCAAGTGCCCTGTCCATTATTCCACGCAGCGTATGCTCCAACAGGTGGACAAGAGGTACAGTGTTACTGATGCATGCACTGTCACTGCTCACCATCCTCGTGGCCTCCTCAAATGGTGCCAGGACAGTGCATGCATCCCTGATCATGCCCCACTGGTGTGGTGAAAAAAACCTGAGCTCCCCTGACCCTGTCCTGGTGCCGTAGTCGCACAGGTACTCATTGATGGCCCTCTTCTGCGTGTGCAGCCGCTGCAGCATGGCCAACGTTGAGTTCCACCTGGTGGGCATGTCACATATAAGGCAGTTCTTGGGCAGGTTCAACTCCTTTTGCAGCTCAGCCAGCCGCGCACTGGCATTATATGATCTGCGGAAATGCACACAGACTTTTCTGGCCTGCCTCAGGACATCCTGTAAGCCCGGGTACCTGCCCAAGAACCGCTGCACCACCAGGTTAAGGACGTGAGCCACACAGGGCACATGGGTCAGTTGTCCCTGTCGGAGGGCGGAGAGGAGGTTGGTGCCATTGTCGGAAACCACCATTCCTGGCTTAAGCTTGCGTGGCGTCAACCACCTCTCGGCCTGCCCCTGCAGAGCAGACAGAACCGCTGCCCCAGTGTGGCTCCTGTCCCCCAAACACACCAGCGCAAGCACGGCATGGCATCTGGCTCCTGTGCACCTTTCCACAGGTCAGGGCAGCACAGTGCTGCCCTGACCTGTGGAGAGGTGAAAGGGGCACAGGAGGAGGACACAGCACACTGATGATGTGGAGAAGTAATATGGTGGTGGACAGAGGAGGAGGCTACTGTGAGGGGGTGAGGAGGGCACCATCATGTCCGCAGAGTGTCTCCGGCACCTCCAGTAGTATGTCCGCAGCCTCTGTCCCCCCTCCTGTAGTATGTCCGCAGCCTCTGTCCCCCCTCCTGTAGTATGTCCGCAGCCTCTGTCCCCCCTCCTGTAGTATGTCCGCAGCCTCTGTCCCCCCTCCTGTAGTATGTCCGCAGTCTCTGTCCCCCCTCCTGTAGTATGTCCGCAGTCTCTGTCCACCTCCTGTAGTATGTCCGCAGCCTCTGTCCCCCCTCCTGTAGTATGTCCGCAGTCTCTGTCCACCTCCTGTAGTATGTCCGCAGCCTCTGTCCCCCCTCCTGTAGTATGTCCGCAGTCTCTGTCCACCTCCTGTAGTATGTCCGCAGCCTCTGTCCCCCCTCCTGTAGTATGTCCGCAGCCTCTGTCCCCCCTCCTGTAGTATGTCCGCAGCCTCTGTCCCCCCTCCTGTAGTATGTCCGCAGTCTCTGTCCACCTCCTGTAGTATGTCCGCAGCCTCTGTCCCCCTTCCTGTAGTATGTCCGCAGCCTCTGTCCCCCCTCCTGTAGTATGTCCGCAGTCTCTGTCCACCTCCAGTAGTATGTCCGCAGCCTCTGTCCCCCCTCCTGTAGTATGTCCGCAGCCTCTGTCCCCCCTCCTGTAGTATGTCCGCAGCCTCTGTCCCCCCTCCTGTAGTATGTCCGCAGCCTCTGTCCCCCCTCCTGTAGTATGTCCGCAGTCTCTGTCCCCCCTCCTGTAGTATGTCCGCAGTCTCTGTCCACCTCCTGTAGTATGTCCGCAGCCTCTGTCCCCCCTCCTGTAGTATGTCCGCAGTCTCTGTCCACCTCCTGTAGTATGTCCGCAGCCTCTGTCCCCCCTCCTGTAGTATGTCCGCAGTCTCTGTCCACCTCCTGTAGTATGTCCGCAGCCTCTGTCCCCCCTCCTGTAGTATGTCCGCAGCCTCTGTCCCCCCTCCTGTAGTATGTCCGCAGCCTCTGTCCCCCCTCCTGTAGTATGTCCGCAGTCTCTGTCCACCTCCTGTAGTATGTCCGCAGCCTCTGTCCCCCCTCCTGTAGTATGTCCGCAGCCTCTGTCCCCCCTCCTGTAGTATGTCCGCAGTCTCTGTCCACCTCCAGTAGTATGTCCGCAGCCTCTGTCCCCCCTCCTGTAGTATGTCCGCAGCCTCTGTCCCCCCTCCTGTAGTATGTCCGCAGCCTCTGTCCCCCCTCCTGTAGTATGTCCGCAGTCTCTGTCCACCTCCTGTAGTATGTCCGCAGTCTCTCCAGTGTCCACCTCCCTGTAGTATGTCTGCAGTCTCTGTCCACCTCCTGTAGTATGTCCACAGTCTCTCCAGTGTCCACCTCCCTGTAGTATGTCCGCAGTCTCTGTCCACCTCCTGTAGTGTGTCCGCAGTCTCTCCAGTGTCCACCTCCCTGTAGTATGTCCACAGTCTCTCCAGTGTCCACCTCCCTGTAGTGTGTCCGCAGTTTCTGTCCAACTCCTGTAGTGTGTCCGCAGTTTCTGTCCACCTCCTGTAGTGCGTCCGCAGTCTCTGTCCACCTCCTGTAGTGCGTCCGCAGTCTCTGTCCACCTCCTGTAGTGTGTCCGCAGTCTCTGTCCACCTCCTGTAGTGTGTCCGCAGTCTCTGTCCCCCTCCTGTAGTATGTCCGCAGCCTCTGTCCACCTCCTGTATCGTGTCTGCAGTCTCTGACCATCTCTTGTCATGTCTACAGTCTCTGAGGGGATCCTAGAAAGGAGTCAAGAGTGGGAGTGCCGCCGGGATGGGGGTTACGGCCCAGGAAGAAACACACGTGTGGACTGGGGAGAGGAGATCAGACCCACCAAGCTGGAGCCGTCTGACTGAGCCTCACACTGTGCACCTGGGAGGAGGTAAGTGACAGTGCCGCCAGGCCATTCTGAGGGGGGGGGGGGTCACTGATGTAAGAAGGTGAATGAATACAATAATGTAAGGGGGCACTGATATAAAGGTTTCCCCCTTACCTTAGTGTATTCACTCTGTGGAAGGTGGTCTCTATTCACCAGAGCTCCCCTCCACATCAGAGTTCCCCCTTACATCATGATCTGCAGCGTTCCCCTTTACATAAGAGTGCCCTTGCACTGTAAGGGGGCATCCTGCAGACTCTGATGTAAGTGGGAACTCTGTGCTGGCTGGGTTATAGTAACCTAACCTTCATGTGAATTGAGAAATATGTTTTTTTACTTTTGTTTAACTTAAACACATTGATATTAGCATTAGCTGTGTGTTTATAGTTGAAATATTGATATTTGCACTGTTTAGCACTAAAAACAGTAATTTTAGGTACTGTTTTGCAGTGTCAGTAAAAAATGCGGCTCTGCCAGTAATCTTCATTATTTTTGCCAGTAAGAAATTGGTGCCGTACAGAAATTTTGGCATCCTTGCCAGTAAATTTCACTTCAGGGGGTTGGCAACACTGATACTGTGCCACTACCTCCTGCAGATGCCTGTATTTGAGAACAGCAATGACGGATATACAGGTGTATACTGTGCCACTAACTCCTGCAGATGCCTGTATTTGAGAACAGCAATGACGGATATACAGGTGTATACTGTTCCACTAACTCCTGCAGATGCCTGTATTTGAGAACAGCAATGACGGATATACAGGTGTATACTGTGCCACTAACTCCTGCAGATGCTGTATTTGAGAACAGCAATGACGGATATACAGGTGTATACTGTGCCACTAACTCCTGCAGATGCCTGTATTTGAGAACAGAAATGACGGATATACAGGTGTATACTGTGCCACTAACTCCTGCAGATGCTGTATTTGAGAACAGCAATGACGGATATACAGGTGTATACTGTGCCACTAACTCCTGCAGATGCTGTATTTGAGAACAGCAATGACGGATATACAGGTGTATACTGTGCCACTAACTCCTGCAGATGCCTGTATTATAGAACACCAATGACGGGTATATACAGGTGTATACTGTGCCACTAACTCCTGCAGATGCTGTATTTGAGAACAGCAATGACAGATATATAGGTGTATACTGTGCCACTAACTCCTGCAGATGCTGTATTTGAGAACAGCAATGACGGATATACAGGTGTATACTGTGCCACTAACTCCTGCAGATGCCTGTATTTGAGAACAGCAATGACAGATATACAGGTGTATACTGTGCCACTAACTCCTGCAGATGCCTGTATTTGAGAACAGCAATGACGGATATACAGGTTTATACTGTGCCACTAACTCCTGCAGATGCCTGTATTTGAGAATAGCAATGACGGATATACAGGTGTATACTGTGCCACTAACTCCTGCAGATGCTGTATTTGAGAACAGCAATGACGGATATACAGGTGTATACTGTGCCACTAACTCCTGCAGATGCTGTATTTGAGAACAGCAATGACGGATATACAGGTGTATACTGTGCCACTAACTCCTGCAGATGCCTGTATTATAGAACACCAATGACGGATATACAGGTGTATACTGTGCCACTAACTCCTGCAGATGCCTGTATTTGAGAACAGCAATGACGGATATACAGGTGTACACTGTGCCACTAACTCCTGCAGATGCTGTATTTGAGAACAGCAATGACGGATATACAGGTGTATACTGTGCCACTAACTCCTGCAGATGCCTGTATTATAGGACACCAATGATGGGTATATACAGGTGTATACTGTGCCACTAACTCCTGCAGATGCTGTATTTGAGAACAGCAATGACGGCTATACAGGTGTATACTGTGCCACTAACTCCTGCAGATGCTGTATTTGAGAACAGCAATGACAGATATACAGGTGTATACTGTGCCACTAACTCCTGCAGATGCCTGTATTTGAGAACAGCAATGACGGACGGATATACAAGTGTATACTGTGCCACTAACTCCTGCAGATGCCTGAGAAAATAAAACAGAACATAGAACACACTGTCCCTGCCTATGTATCTCTTTCCCTGCACGCCAACTGTGCCACTAACTCCTGCAGATGCCTGTATTTGAGAACAGCAATGACGGATATACAGGTGTATGCTGTGCCACTAACTCCTGCAGATGCCTGTATTTGAGAACAGCAATGATGGATATACAGGTTTATACTGTGCCACTAACTCCTGCAGATGCCTGTATTTGAGAACAGCAATGACGGATATACAGGTGTATACTGTGCCACTAACTCCTGCAGATGCTGTATTTGAGAACAGCAATGACGGATATACAGGTGTATACTGTGCCACTAACTCCTGCAGATGCCTGTATTATAGAACACCAATGACGGGTATATACAGGTGTATACTGTGCCACTAACTCCTGCAGATGCTGTATTAGAGAACAGCAATGACGGATATACAGGTGTATACTGTGCCACTAACTCCTGCAGATGCCTGTATTATAGAACACCAATGACGGGTATATACAGGTGTATACTGTGCCACTAACTCCTGCAGATGCTGTATTTGAGAACAGCAATGACGGATATACAGGTGTATACTGTGCCACTAACTCCTGCAGATGCCTGTATTATAGAACACCAATGACGGGTATATACAGGTGTATACTGTGCCACTAACTCCTGCAGATGCTGTATTTGAGAACAGCAATGACGGATATACAGGTGTATACTGTGCCACTAACTCCTGCAGATGCTGTATTTGAGAACAGCAATGACGGGTATATACAGGTGTATACTGTGCCACTAACTCCAGCAGATGCCTGTATTATAGAACACCAATGACGGGTATATACAGGTGTATAATGTGCCACTAACTCCTGCAGATTCCTGTATTTGAGAACAGCAAGGACGGATATACAGGTGTATACTGTGCCACTAACTCCTGCAGATGCCTGTATTTGAGAACAGCAATGACGGATATACAGGTGTATATTGTGCCACTAACTTCTGCAGATGCCTGAGAAAAAAAAAAAGAACACTGTCCCTGCCTATGTATCTCTTTCCCTGCACGCCAACACACTACACAAGGCCGCCGCGCTGGCGGCCTTTTATAGTGTGGGGCGTGTACTAAACCCCCCTGAGCTATAATTGGCCACAGGCATCCTGCCTGTGGCCAATTATGGCTCTCCTCGCTGCCAGCACTGTGAAATGGCCAAGCATGCAGGGTCACAGTGCATGCTTGGCCAATCACAGCGCCGGAATTGCACTGCGATGGCGCAGTGTATTGTGGGCCGTTCGCGTCACTCGAATTTGGCACGAACGGCCCAAATCGTTTGATCTTCGTCGAACGATCGAACAGCCGATGTTCGAGTCGAACGTATGTTCGACTCAAACACGAAGCTCATCCCTACTTAAAATATGTATTGCAAAATGCAAGCAAATATATTCATGTTCTTCATACATAATCTAAAAAATTTGCTGCTTGATTCTCTAAAGATGAGTCAATGTTCTCTGTCTGCAGATCCCTCCACCTTTCTATAATCATACACCTACAAATACAGCAGTGACAATCTCCCTCTCATACATTAATTGTTATAAATTGTCTTTTTGAAAGTACATATTATCTGGAAATAAATACACATCTCTCCTTTCACTGACAGTCACATAGACAACTTCTGGTCAAAATCATCTTATTACACTCACCCCACCAAGCTGTCTCTAACATAGAGATAACAAATAGGATGGAAAGCGCTCATTAATATCCATTTTGGGTTAAGGCACCTGGGGGTCTGCTCCTTTAACATGTCATAGCCATTAGTATAATTTGCTGCTTGGAGAAACTGGATCATTTAACATGTCGCTGCCAATAACGACAAATGCAGTAGATGTTTTTTATTATTTAATTTCACATGGAAATTTCATATAAGCCCATAGTCTGTGTATATACTGTATGTATATGTATATACAGTATCTCAATAAAGTGAGTACACCCCTCACATTTTTATAAATATTTTATTATATCTTTTCATGTGACAACACTGAAGAAATTACACTTTGCTACAATGTAAAGTAGTGAGTGTACAGCTTGTATAACAGTGTAAATTGGCTGTCCCCTCAAAATAACTCAACACACAGCCATTATTGTCTAAACCGCTGGCAACAAAAGTGAGTACACCCCAAGTGAAAATGTCCAAATTGGGCCCAAAGTGTCAATATTTTGTGCGGCCACCATTATTTTCCAGCACTGCCTTAACCCTCTGAGGTATGAAGTTCACCAGAGCTTCAAAGGTTGCCAATGGAGTCCTCTTCCACGCCTCCATGATGATATCACGGAGCTGGTGGATGTTAGAGACCTTGTGCTCCTCCACCTTCCATTTGAGGATGCCCCACAGATGCTCATAGGGTTTAGGTCTGGAGACATGCTTGGCCAGTCCATCACCTTTACCCTCAGCTTCTTTAACAAGGCAGTGGTCGTCTTGGAGGTGTGTTTGGGGTCGTTATGTTGGAATACTGCCCTGCGGCCCAGTCTCTGAAGGAATGGGATCATGCTCTGCTTCAGTATGTCACAGTACATGTTGGCATTCGTGGTTCCCTCAATGAACTGTAGCCCCCCAGTGCCGGCAGCACGCATGCAGCCCCAGACCATGACACTCCCACCACCATGCTTGACTGTAGGCAAGACACACTTGTCTTTATACTCCTTACCTGGTTGCCGCCACACACGGTTGACACCATCGGAACCAAATAAGTTTAGCTTGGTCTCATCAGACCACAGGACATGGTTCCAGTAATCCATGTCCTTAGTCTGCTTGTCTTCAGCAAACTGTTTGTGGGATTTCTTGTGCATCATCTTTAGAAGAGGCTTCCTTCTTGGATGACAGCCATGCAGACCAATTTGATGCAGTGTGCGGCGTATGGTCTGAGCCCTGACAGGCTGACCCCCCACCCCTTCAACCTCTGCAGCAATGCTGGCAGCACTCATGCGTCTATTTCCCAAAGACAACCTCTGGATATGACGCTGAGCATGTGCACTCAACTTCTTTGGTCGACCATGGTGAGGCCTGTTCTGAGTGGAACCTGTCCTGTTAAACCACTGTATGGTCTTGGCCACCATGCTGCAGCTCAGTTTCAGGGTCTTGGCAGCAATCTTCTTATAGCCTAGGCCATCTTTATGTAGACCAACAATTCTTTTTTTTCAGATCCTCAGAGAGTCCTTTGCCATGAGGTGCCATGTTGAACTTCCAGTGACCAGTATGAAAAAGTGAGAGAGATAACACCAAATTTAACACACCTGCTCCCCATTCACACCTGAGACCTTGTAACACTAACGAGTCACATGACACCTGGGAGGGAAAATGGCTAATTAAGCCCAATTTGGAAATTTTCACCTAGGGGTATACTCACTTTTGTTGATTACAAGACATCAATGGCTGTGTGTTGAGTTATTTTGAGGGGACAGTAAATTTACACTGTTATACAAGCTGTACACTCACTACTTTTACATTGTGTTGTCACATGAAAAGATATAATAAAATATTTACAAAAATGTGAGGGGTGTACTCACTTTTGTGAGATACTGTGTGTATATATATATATTGTGAGGGGGTTAGCTCGGCAGCGGGTGTGTGTGACCCCCGGGATGGGCTCCCCACACAAAAACAGGCCCAGCAAACGGAGGTTGTGGTTTTCAAAATCAAAAAGGTGCGGTTTATTTTCTATTTACAGTGACAAAACACAGCAAAGCAAAAGAAACATAAATAAAATAAATCCTGGTCAACTTGACCTCTGACTAAACATACAGGTTTCCTAACTAACAACTGGGATCAGCCTAGTGCTGTCCTAGTCCCTAAGTCCCTGGTTTTAAATGTCCAAGCAAATAGCCACACAGGCTTTGTCTCACCGCACAGGGGTTCACTCTCCCTAGACAGTCCACACAGGTCTGGTTCCAGGCATGAGCAAACACCTAATGAATCTGGGAGTTCTTATAGAGGCCTAAATGAGCTGACAAGCTTCAGCTGGTCTCATCAACTCCCTGTCTGCACGACGCCCCACACTCTCCCTAGAGGTATGAGTCATCCATGAGCCCACTAGCCTCAGCTGGGCTTATACAACTCTCCACCTAGTTGTATAAGTCGGCGTAAAGCCTGAATCTGGGCGAAATATATCTACCCCCCTGGATGCAACCAGGTGACTTTACCTTCCTGCTGTCACAATATATATATATATATATATATATATATGTAGCGCCCTGGGGTTTAGTCAGTGAGCTCCTCACCAAATTCCTTGTCTTGAGTAGCTACTGTAGATAGTTGTTAGAGATCCATTGATTTCTCCCTAAGTTTGGCCTTTTTGTACAGTTTAACAGCTTCAATTTCTTAGCTGTTAATGCAGGTGTTGTTTTGCACTTAAAGGGGCAGCCGCACTTGTATTGTTTTTATTATTTATGTTGGTTGGCGCCCTCTTAACATAAAAAAATGTTTTGGTTTTAAAATATATATTTACCTTTTTCTTTGTCATGGGTCCCTTTTACTCTTTCCCAAGTGATAGGTCTTCCTCCAATTGCATAGAGCAGTTTTAGGCTCTGTTCACATACTGTATATGAAAATTGGATGCGTTTTGAACTGCATTAGATTCGCATGACATGTGAACCAAATCAGCTTTCTATTGAGCCAGTTCACATATCTGTGGTGCAGTTTCATTGCAAATTTAAAAATAGTCCTGTGCGTTTTCTGAGCAGTGCGGTGCGGTCCAGATGCAAATTCCAGGCTCATTGCCTTCTATGGAAACGCATCTGATTTGCACATGTCATCGGTTTTGAACATGAATTCGAGAAAAAACAGTGTGGGGGGTGCCCCTCCCAATTCATACCAGGCCTTCCAGATCTGATATGAATTTTAAGGGGAACCCCATGCCAAAATAAAAAAAAATGCTGTGGGCTTCTCCCCCAACATCCATACCAGAACCTTAGGTCTGACATGGATTTTGAAAGGAACCCCACGCCATTTAAAAAAAAAAATTGGGGGGGGCGTGGCTACCCGCTGAGCAAGATGGACGTGTAATTACACAGCTCCTGCACCGACCGGAACATTGAGCAGCATCCCCGCTATTCTGATAGCCTACAGCGCCCACAAATCTTACCAGATTGCCTCACTAATAACCCAGAATGTCCGGACCGACCCGCAAATGGAAAGATTATCGTCAGCCTAAAAAACTGACAGATTTCTTCACACTGCCGAACATCCAAGATGGCTCCCGCGAGATTATTCATGGAACATCTGCGGCCTATACAGATCTTCCGGACGCTGATGGACTGGAAATATCTCCACAACCTCACTCCCCTGATGCCTCTCCATCATCCCTCACTTCCTCCGCCGGCAACAGCCCTGCTAAATCGCGGATGCGACTGGATGCAGATTCGGCAGCAAACAAGGTGAGCCCTGTATCTGATCACATCCCAGCCTCTCCATCCCCCATCGCGGCCTTCCCCACCACAGACCAGCCTGTACTAGACACTACCATGAAGGAGATGCTCATCTCCCTTCACAGATCCCTACATAATGACATCTCCACCATGTTCAACAGATTCTCATCACAAATGCACTGTATGGGTCAGAAAATGCACCTAGTAGAAAAACAAATGGGGCAGATGACTGAAACCGTAAATGACCTTGTAGATGCCCATGACCATACACAAGAAGAACAGCAATGGATGAGGGCCAAGATGGCGGACCTCGAAGACAGGTCCCGCCGCAATAATGTAAAACTCAGAGGGGTCCCTGAATCAGTACTGCTGCATGACCTTAACGCATACGCCAGGAAATTGATTACCACGATCCTGCCAGATCTTACCCCCATGGAAACTATCATTGATCGAATCCACCGCCTTCCCAAACCCCCGCACCTCCAGGCGGAAGTGCCACGGGATGTCCTTATGAGGATACACTTTTTTCATGCCAAAGATCAGCTCCTCCTAAAGTCGAGACACCTCGGTCAACTCCCAGCCCCATACACCAATATCCAACTGTACGCTGACCTTTCACAGCATACCCGTCAGATGAGGAGACAACTTAACACCATTACAAAACCGCTTAACAACCACAAGATTCCCTATCAATGGGGTTTCCCTACTAAGATCATAATCACCAAAAATGGGGTTAAACATCACATCTCCACAATAGAAGAAGGCCTCAAACTACTCAACATGTGTGGAATCATCCCTGAACCTCCTCTACCAGCACAACCCAGCCGCAGGAGGAACACCCAATCCTCTGATGAACGCCGCTTTGGCGGTATGCATTGACCCCATTAAGAATGGCGGGATTACACATGACCCATATTTTCAAGCCTCCGGCCGGATGCCTTGCTCGGTGCTAATTGCTCCACGAACTCACACCCCACAACAACACAGCAGTCCCTTTTTTAATTGACTGCTGTCAGTTTTGCTGTATTCCTGTTTACCCCTATCTCCGTGCTTCAGTTTATATCTTTTGTTTTTCTTTTCCCGGATTTTCTTAACCCACATCCTTTCTCCCCGAGAGCACACAACAGACCGGACAAGTGCGCCTAACCCTCTGGAGCCTCCTGAGTAGACGAACGTGTCCACAAAACTGTGAGTAATACTTACCTTCTTTAGACATCTACACTTAAATCCAAAATGCCAAAATTCCTATCACTCAACGCCAAAGGATTGAATCATCCGGCGAAAAGAGCTTCTCTGTGGCGCACTGCACAAAAGTCTAAATGTGACGTTTTATGTGTTCAAGAAACACACTTTAAAAACTCTGCAGAACCGCATTGTACCAACAATAATTTTAGCCACATCTACCAAGCCCCAGGTCCCACCAAGAAGAATGGAGTTATGATAGCAATCAAAAACTCAATCAACTTCACACTCCATGACAGTTTAACTGACAGGGATGGGAGATACCTGGCTCTGGACTGTACGATGGACAATACCAGATACACTATTGTCAATGTGTACGCGCCCAATACCAGACAAATCAGATTCCTATCGAAACTGATGCCCACGATCACCAAATTTCGCCAAGGAAATCTCATAATATGCGGAGATTTCAACATTGTTCCAGACAACTCCTTGGACACCTCTTCCCGCAATAGAAGCCGTGTCTCGCCTATGGGACATTTCCTCAGGAACACTGATCTGTACGACGTGTGGAGATGCCATCACACCTCAGAACGAGACTACTCATTCTTCTCCCACAGGCACAATTCCTATACCAGGATTGACTACTTTCTTGTTGACAAATGGACTCTGCCCAAAATCTCTGAATCATCTATTGACACGATCACATGGTCGGACCATGCACCTGTATCAATCGTCATTGATACTTTACCATCTTCCCCACGTACGAAAATCTGGAGAACCAACGCCTCGATCCTACAATCACCTGAACACTCAGCCTACATTTGTAAACATTTGGAAGAATTCTTTGATCTAAACCAAGGCTCCACATCAAACAACACTATACTTTGGAATGCCCATAAGGCATTCGTTAGGGGGATTCTTATCCAAATTGGAGCTAGAGAGAAGAGGAGGAGATCACAGCGTATTGACGCCCTCACTTCCCAAATTAAAAATACTGAAGCCCAGAACCAGAAACACCCTGACACTAAACATAAGGAACAGTTAGTACTTCTCAGACAGGAACTTAGAAACGTATTATTAGAATCCTATAATAGAGCTCAAAAACGATTTAAAGCTAATTACTATTCCACAGGCAATAAAGCTGGGAAAGCCATGGCGCTTAGAATTAAAGGCCACCACACTAAAACTAAAATCTCCCATCTTTATCATCCCTCTACTAAACAAAAACTGATGGACCCCCAAGCTATAGCAGATGCGTTTAGCCACTACTACAAGACACTATATAACCTGAAAGATGATACTACTATCCGAGCATCGGTTCAGGCTTGGAAAACACTACACTCCACAAAATGGTATCAAATACCTACCAAACGACTACAAATACCTGTCCAAACCCTAAAACTATTATCGCCCAACCTGACTATACCCAAATGGATACTTACTCAAACAACAGACACCGCAGACCTTAGGACTAAGATTATACATAAAACCTTTGCCCAAATCCAATCAACATTACACGCACCAAATTTAGATTTCTTCAATTGTTATAGGATTCAACAATGTCTCACAGCACACCCAAACTTAGAAGGAGAATTACCACTCAAACTGTGGAACTACTTCTTATGCACTACTACACCTACCAAAGGCACTTCCCTAATCTATTCTACACTGCAGGGGAAAAATACCTTCCATAAATCCAAACCATACACGGACTGGGAAATAGATTTGAACATACGGATTTCTGATCAACAATGGCAAACAGCCTTGAAGTCAATCTATAAATCCACTAGCTGCACCTCTCTATGGGAATTAACTCACAAAATCCATCTAAGATGGTACCTGACACCACAGAGAATGGCCAAATTTCGATCCCACTCATCACCCAACTGCTGGAGGAATTGTAACCAGTTAGGTACTCTTTTCCACGTGTTATGGTCATGTCCAGGATTAACAACACTGTGGACCGAAGTAGAACGCATCATACAAGATATATGCCATATCCCTTTTACACTTACTCCACAATTAGCTATACTGAATATAAATACCGAATTACTACCGCCACATCTCCGATTAATCATTACTCACATACTCCTAGCAACTAGACTACTCATAACCAGACACTGGAAAACTAATGTCTCCCCAACCTCGAATGAAGTCATAGCATTGGTCCACTCTCACTACGCTTATGAATCAATATTTTCAAGGGGGAAGTCATCATACTCTAAAATCTATAATCTATGGCTCCCCTGGACTCAATGGTACGCTAAAAAGCTTACCTGATACACTCCTGATTGATAGACCTACCATTTGGCTCTCTACTCCCCTCCCCTCCCCTCCCCTCATTCCTCTACCCCCCCCCTTTTTTTTTTCTCTCTTTCTTTGTTTCGTTGTTTATTTTACCCTACCTTACCCTACCTTATTCTAGTTCTCACATCGTTCAAACAGTTGTATACGATGCTCTCTGAATACATATGCATTCATATATACACTCAAGATAGTATGAATACTTTAGACATGTACTATCTTATGCACAAACTCATACTTGACAGTTCTACATTCTCTATTGTTGTTTTACTTCCATATCCCACAGGTTGTTAATAACGCTTTCGCTGTATGAGCTACTTCCTGAACCTTCACCGACACTGCTGGAGGGTGGAGTTTCGTTATTTACCCCTAGATGCAGAATGTTCCCATTAGGGGTGTCTAGGGGTTTGGGACCTCACAGACCACCTTACCTTCACCTTCACCATCTATTATAGTCATGCAATTTAACCATTTTTGACAACTTGACATGATGTATATGTTCCTCAACATGTATCCAATATCAAGTGTGATGTATGACGCTAACTGTTCATTTTATTATCAATACCTTCAATAAAAACTATTGAAACAAAAAAAAAAAAATTGGTCCCCCCCAACATCTATACCAGACAGCATGCAGCCTGGCAGGCCATAAATAGGTTGGGGTGAGAGAGCACCCCCCCTTCTGAACCAAACCAGGCAACATGCCCTCAACATGGAGGGGAAGGGTGGCTCTGTCGCGTCAAAGCACAGTGTTCCCATGTTGATGGGGACAAGGGCCTCTTCCCCACAGCCCTGGTCAGTGGTTGTGGGGGTCTGTGGGCAGGGGGCTTATCAGAATCTGGGACCCCCCTAACAAGGGGGCGTCCAGATCCTGCCAACAACCATGGGAATGAGTAGGGGGTACATTGTACCCCCTACTCACTCACCAAAAAAGTATCAAAAAATAAAACACAGAGGCAACCCGCTGACAGCTGATGAGTCCAGGCCCACTCCTTATCAATCAGCTATAGCTATTGTTAAAGATGTTGGTGGCTGCTAGCTTCAAAAATTTGCATATGAACCATATCCTGAAACCGCAGCTAAACCTCTGAACAGTTGCTTTGGAAATTTGCAGTGAAAATGGAGGGGAGGTTCACACAGAACATATGTGAACCTAGCCTTAATGCAAGGATGTCAGTGTCACTTAATGCATTGAAATATTCTGCCTGAATGTTGTCATGGTGGGCAGGCCCATGACTTCCTGCATACACAAAATCATTCCCAGTCTTCTGGGTTGAGAACTTCTGGTATCAAAATATAAATTCTGTGGGGGATAGCTTCAGACTGAAGATGACTATTGCAGCTGTAGTTAAACCAATTTTGGGGCCATATGGAAAAAAAAAAAAAGCTTAGAGTTGGTTCTTAACCTCCCTGGCGGTATTCCAGAGTATGGCTCGGGGTGAGATTTCAGTACCATTAGCGGTAACCCCGAGCCAGACTCGGGCTGCATTGCAGGATACAGGGAAAGTTACTTACCTTGTCCCCTGGATCCTGTGATGTCACCCGGCTTTGTGTGTGAGCTGTCTCCTCGCTTGATTCACACAGTGCCCGAGTGCCGCCGAGCTCCGTTCCCTGCGACGTTGCGGCACACGGGGGCGGAGTTTGGTGCCAAATTTAAAAAAGTAAAAACACAATACACATACAGTACACTGTAATCTTACAGATTACAGTACTGTATAAAAAAATTACACATCCCCTTTGTCCCTAGTGGTCTGTCCAGTGCCCTGCATGCACTTTTATATTATACAGTGGGTCAAAAAAGTATTTAGTCAGCCACCAATTGTGAAAGTTCTTCCACTTAAAAAGATGAGAGAGGCCTGTAATTGTCATCATAGGTATACCTCAACTATGAGAGACAAAATGTGGAAACAAATCCAGACAATCACATTGTCTGATTTGGAAAGATTTTTTTGCAAATTATGGTGGAAAATAAGTATTTGGTCAATATCAAAAGTTCATCTCAATACTTTGTTATATATCCTTTGTTGGCAATGACAGAGGTCAAACGTTTTCTGTAAGTCTTCACAAGGTTGTCACACACTGTTGCTGGTATGTTGGCCCATTCCTCCATGCAGATCTCCTCTAGAGCAGTGATGTTTTGGGGCTGTTGCTGGGCAACACAGACTTTCAACTCCCCCCAAAGGTTTTCTATGGGGTTGAGATCTGGAGACTGGCTAGGCCACTCCAGCACCTTGTAATGCTTCTTACGAAGCCACTCCTTCGTTGTGTTTGGGATCATTGTCATGCTGAAAGACCCAGCCACGTTTCATCTTCAATGCCCTTGCTCATGGGAGGAGGTTTGCACTCAAAATCTCACGATACATGGCCCCATTCATTCTTTCATGTACACGGATCAGTCGCCCTGTTCCCTTTGCAGAGAAACAGCCCCAAAGCATGATGTTGCCACCCCTATGCTTCACAGTAGGTATGGTGTTCTTTGGTTGCAACTCAGCATTCTCTCTCCTCCAAACACGACGAGTTATGTTTCTACCAAACAGTTCTACTTTGGTTTCATCTGACCATATGACATTCTCCCAATCCTCTTGTGGATCATCCAAATGCTCTCTAGCAAACCTCAGAAGGGCCCGGACATGTACTGGCTTAAGCAGGGGGACACGTCTGGCACTGCAGGATCTGAGTCCCTGGCGGCGTAGTGTGTTACTGATGGTAGCCTTTGTTACGTTGGTCCCAGCTCTCTGCAGGTCATTCACTAGGTCCCCCCGTGTGGTTCTGGGATTTTTTCTCACCGTTCTTGTGATCATTTTGAGCCCACGGGGTGAGATCTTGCGTGGAGCCCCAGATCGAGGGAGATTATCAGTGGTCTTGTATGTCTTCCATTTTCTAATTATTGCTCCCACAGTTGATTTCTTCACACCAAGCTGCTTGCCTATTGCAGATTCAGTCTTCCCAGTCTGGTGCAGGTCTACAATTTTGTTTCTGGTGTCCTTTGACAGCTCTTTGGTCTTCACCATAGGGGAGTTTGGAGTGTGACTGTTTGAGGTTGTGGACAGGTGTCTTTTATACTGATAACAAGTTCAAACAGGTGCCATTAATACAGGTAATGAGTGGAGGACAGAGGAGCCTCTTAAAGAAGAAGATACAGGTCTGTGAGAGCCAGAAATCTTGCTTGTTAGTAGGTGACCAAATACTTATTTTCCACCAGAATTTGCAAATAAATTATTTCCAAATCAGACAATGTGATTGTCTGGATTTGTTTCCACATTTTGTCTCTCATAGTTGAGGTATACCTATGATGACAATTACAGGCCTCTCTCATCTTTTTAAGTGGGAGAACTTGCACAATTGGTGGCTGACTAAATACTTTTTTGCCCCACTTTAAATACAGTTTTTTCTGCCTGGAAACTGGAGATTGTCCATAGCAACCAAAAAGTGTCCCTTTATGTCAAAAGTGTTTTTAGACCAGCTAGAAAACAGCGATAATAAATTAGAATCACTTGCAGAATTGAGCGATAGCCATTTGTGGGGAAATTCGTCATCAAACACTAAATCTAATGACAGCGACAATTCTGCAACTGAGCAAATTTCTGTGTTTTTGATTTGATTACATTATTGAATAGTTTTTATTATTATTATATTATTATTTGTTATTATTATTTATAGTTATTTATTATATTATAATTAATGATTTCGTGTTTCAAACTTTATCATACCCAGGATGTCTACTAGACTCTTGTTTGGACAGATTTAAGTGAGTTATTTCTAAGAATTACAGGCCTACAATATAAAACGCCAAATTTCCATGCAAAATAATTGTACCGCTTTCAGCACCTAAAACCTGACATAATCATACCGCCAGGGAGGTTAAATAAAACCTTTACTGAAAGGAATATGTGGACTGCCTCCACTAATTTCCTTCCTTATATGCTAGTTGCCTTGTACATTTTTGAGTTATACAAGACAAGCATGTGGTCAATAAAGGTACAGTAGGTGAAGTCAGGATGCATATCTGTACATTTTTTTCCTAGTCCCCAACTCAGAAAGTATAGAAGCTATTGGATCAGCTTGACAGCCAGGCAACTAGTATTTTCAAGAGGAAGCCAGCATTGACAGCCTCCATATTTCGTTTAGAAAAGGAGTTCTATAGAAAAAAATATAAGTGAAGAAGATATTAGTGGAGAAACAGGCATTGAACTTGGTTTATTATAAACGTGTCTCATCTTGTAGGAAATGTTCTGAATTTCTTTGTTTATATGCTGCTCTCATACATGTGTAGCGGGGTGTTCAATTTAGGGGGAGTGTCTGAGTGGTAATTAGGCTCAGACACACTGATTGTTAGGGTTTATGGGCCATTTCTGTTCACAGGGGATAGTATTGGTGTACAGTTCCCTGTGGCCTACAGGTGGCGCTGTCGCCGTAGGCCAGGGTTGAATCACCAATAGAGGGCTGTGCCTTTTGTGTCCCCTCTCGGCAGTAGTACGGCAGGGCGGGGTACCTGATGTGCCTGTCGGGAGAGGGTATAAAAGGGGCGGACATCTTTCGTTCGAGGTCCACGCCCAGGCACCTTCGTCTCCGGGTGCCCTAGACCTGGAGGTGGAATTCCTGTTCCATCCCAGACACCTTCAGTCTGGGGTGAGGTACTATTTTGAAGGCCCGGGGCCCAGCACCTTCGGCTGGGGTCCGCTAGGGATCGAGGACTCCCAGGGTGCCGCCTTGCGAGGGGATGAGGAGGCCAGGGAGGTAACCCTTTGTGAAGACTCAGCGCAGAGTCGTGGTGACGGTGGGGGACTCTCGTAACTCTCCGGAGGGATGTTTTCTCCTTGACATGGGCCAGATATTCTTAAGCCCCATACACACGGTCAGACTTCCATCAGACTTTTCCTTGGATTTTTGTCCGAACGGAGTTGGCCGGGCACACCCATAGCATACACACCACAGGACTTTTCTGCAAACTTTCCCAAAACTTTTTGCAACATCACATGGTTTTTCTTCTCTTTTCTGCTCTTTACCACCACCCTTTGGTCAACTTCTGCTATTGTTGGTTGATTTTAACATTGGTTGTTTTGTCCATCGGACAAAAGTCCTATGGTTTTCTGTACACACGGTAGGACTTTGCTCCATAGGACTTTTGTTGGGCAAAAGTTTGTCCATTCGCAGACCCAACTTTTGTCCGATGAAAACCAAACCAAACTCAAAAAAGTTTGTCCGATGGAGCGTACACACGGTCGGATTGTTGGTCCAACTTGATTAAAACTAAGTTTGTTGGGCAAAAGTCCGACCGTGTGTACGGGGCTTAAGAAGGAAGTTCACGTTCTCCAAGTCAGTGGCAGTGACTTTATTCACCCGGTCAGTGGCAGTGACCCTGTTCTCCAAGTCAGTGGCAGTGACTTTATTCACCTGGTCTGTGGCAGAGACCAACCTCACGGTCTGTGGCAGAGATCGTGCGCCAAAGCTGTTTGAGAAACCTAAACAGTCCAAAGAGTTTAGCTACGTTTGTGCCTGGACCTCCTCCACATCTAAGCTGTCCTGTATCTTCGCTCCAACCTGTCTGCTATCAAAGAGGCTGTTTATTATCCTGTGAGAAATAAATATTGAGTTGGACTTTCAGCTGGTGTGGACATTCACATTCCTGGGGAAAGCAAGAACTTGCATCTATTCAAGGTAGAGGTGAGATTATTCTCGGGAGGACTTTCACTCTGGCTGCAGACAAGTCCCAAAACTAACACCGCTTAACCTCTTTACACAGGAGGGTACGGGCTTGTGGTGCGGTGCGGTGTGCCTCTCCCTTCCTGCGAGGAGCCAAAATTAATGCAGGTAAAGAGAGGGGTGTGTGCGCTACACATGTTATACTTATTTCGATTTAGTCTTGGCTTTCCATGTGTGTTGATATCAGTGTCATTTTGTTGTTGCCGATTATTTGCTTTTAAAGAGAGAAAATGAAGAGGCTTAGGAACAGCACGATCACTTTGATCTGATCATAATGTATTGTTCGAATTTATACAAAAAACAAAGTCTGCAGCATCTATCAATGTGACATATTGATTATGCAGCTTGCTAGATATGTTTAAACTGTGGTATTCATCAGCTTTCTTATTGAAACTAGAATTATACATCTCTTGTGCCGTGTATTCTAAATTGTAGCCAGGATCAGACTGAGAAAGAAAAATATCCTCTCGGGTTCTGAAGGAAAGACTTTTGCCATGTATCCCCCACAATTTTTTGCAGCACTTTATATATACACTATATTACCAAAAGTATAGGGACACCTGCCTTTACACGCACATGAACTTTAATGGTATCCCAATTTTGGGCCGTAGGGTTCAATATTGAGTTGGCCCACCCTTTGCAGCTATAACAGCTTCAACTCTTCTGGGAAAGCTGTTGTGTTGCCATTGCGATTTGTAGTGATTTTATAGCCATAATATGGAGTTACATTTTTAGCCCATATGTTGTTGCAAGCTAAGGCTCTCCCCATTGATATGCAAATGTGCCAGTTGGACTGGTAGCAGTGGAAGTTCTATGCAGGATATGATGCAACAGGAAGTAGGGGGAGGAGATTAGGGTTTGAAACAAGCATGTGGAGAGACAAGGGGAGTGGGTTTTTGGAAGACAAAGAGGCAAGACAAAGGATGCTTAAAGCTGGAAGACTTTGAAGAAGTTTTGAGTTTGGACGTTGACCAATGATCAATGAAGGACATTACATCTTGATCCCTAAGTTGAGTAACTATTTTGTTTACTTAATGCCTACATATTGCACATGCTTCTATTGCTAGAAAGGATAATTAGCTTGTGCATGTTGTAGGCATATTTAGTAAGCTATGAATTGTGCTGCATTGTGTATCCTACAGTTGTATGTGCAGCTTTTCTGTTTATGGAAGGGGTGCCCGGGTTTGAAAAATCAGTGCTCCCCGGCCGTAGGTCCCCCGGACAACATAATTTGCATTGATACACTACAGAAGTCTAAGCTTCCTTGGTTTTACCGCAAGAACTTTTAATAGATATGCATAAGCTGAACACAAGATTTAGGAGTGTGTCTAGGGGAAGCGCATTTGTGTGGTCAGGCACTGATGTGGACAAGAAGGCCAGGCTCGCAGTCTCCACTCTAATTCATCCCAAAGGTGTTCTATCGGGTTGAGGTCAGGACTCTGTGCAGGTCAGTCAAGTTCCTCCAACCCAAACTCACTCATCCTTGTCTTTATGAACCTTGCTTTGTGCACTGGTGCACAATAATGTTAGAACAGGTAGTGGCCATCCCCAAACTGTTCCCACAAAGTTGGGAACATTAAATTGTCCAAAATGTCTTGGTATGCTGACGCCTTAAGAGTTATCCACTACACTGCCTGAATATAGATTCTACACTAAATATCTAATCTACACTAGATGCAGAGTATATACTAGGCTGTATGTATATATATATATATATATATATATATATATATATATATATATATATATATATATATATATGTACCTTGTTAAAGGGGGATTGCAGATTCTGATAAGCCCCCCGCCCGCAGACCCCCAGGCAAGGGTTGTGGGGTAAAATGCATGAAACTAAAATGCATGAAGGTAAGAAACCCTCTGTTTGCAGCAGTCCCCCCAGCCCCACCTAATACTTACCTGAGCCCCCAGGGACTCGCACTCTGGGGACTCCCCATTGGCTCCCGCTGCTGTCAATCACAGCCAGTGAGCAAATCAGGAGATGGAGTGGGTGCCTGCTTGGATGCCCCATAGCAAGCTGCTTGCTATGGGGGAAGGAGGGAGGGGCCAGGGACCCCAGCGAGGGACCAGAGAAGAGGAGGATCCAGGCTGCTCTGTGCAAAACCATTACACAGAGAAGGTAAATATAACATGTTTGCTATTTAAAAAAAAAGACTTCAACCACTTGCCGACCTGCTCGAATGGCCATAGCTGTACGGCGGCCTGCGATCGGATAGTACAGAGACAGAACTGGGATCTATCTATGTAAACAAATGGATCCCCATTCTGACAGGGGACATGTCAGAGATCTTCTGTTCCCAGTCATCGGGAACAGTGATCTCTGTCATGTCCCTGGCAGCCCACCCCCCCTACAGTTAGAACACACCTAGGGAACACACTTAACCCCTTGATCGCCCCATAGTCTTAACCACATAATGCAGAGCTTTACTGATGAATTGGTTGTTATATACTCTTCATGTATGGTAATATTTAATCTTTGTCAATAAAGTGTATATTTTACAACATTTGTTTTTATTAGTCAATTTGGTACCGCTAAAGTCCTATCCAGTTCCCCCTTTTTAAATAATTATATATGTAAACAGTGTTTGCACCACATGTTAGTGTATCGCCACGAACGTTAGAGCAAGAGCAATAATTCTAGTGCTAGACCTCCTCTGTAACTCTAAACAGGTAACCTGTAAAAAATTTGAAACTGTTGCCTATGGAGATTTTTAGGTACCGTAGTTTGTCGCCATTCCAAAAGCGTGTGCAATTTTAAAGCGTGACATATTAGGTATCTATTTACTCGGCATAACATCATCTTTTATATTTTACGAAAAAGTTGGGTTATATATTGTGTTTTTTGTTTTATTAATTAAAGTGTATTATTTCCAAAAACATTGTGTTTAAAAAAACTGCTGCACAAATACTGTTTTACAAATAGTAGGATTTTTAAAACAGCTTACCTGTAAAATCCTTTTCTTGGAGTACATCACGGGACACAGAGCAGCATAGTCATTACTATGTGGGTTATATAGAATTACCTTCAGGTGCTGGCACTGGCAACTTCCAAAACAGGAAGTACCCTCCCCTATATAAGCCCCTCCCATCCGGGAACACCTCAGTTTTGTAGCAAAGCAATACGTGTCCCCAAAAGAGGGGTGGGAGCTCTGTGTCCCGTGATGTACTCCAAGAAAAGGATTTTACAGGTAAGCTGTTTTAAAAATCCTACTTTCTTGTTCATACATCACGGGACACAGAGCAGCATAGTCATTACTATGTGGGACGTCCCAAAGCAATGCCAAATGAGGGGGGGGATACACCATACATAAGCTGGGCGCTATCAGGCATGAGGATCTTTTGCGGCCTGCAACACACTGCGCCCAAAGGCGACATCCTCCTGACTTCTAACGTCCACCTGGTAGAACCTAGTAAACGTGTGCACTGAAGACCATGTTGCGGCCTTACAAATTTGAGCCAGGGAGGCCTGGTGATGCACTGCCCATGAAGTTCCAACTGCTCTCGTGGAGTGCGCCCTAACTTTGAACGGAGGCGGTCTACTTCTCAAGCCATAGGCTTGTATTATGACCTGTCGAATTCACTTGGCTAAAGTAGATTTTGATGCTGCCTGACCCTTTCTGGGGCCTTCCGGCAGAACAAACAAAGAACCCGTTCTACGAATCTGAGCAGTGGCTTTTAGATAAATAAGCTTTAACTGCTCTTACTACATCCAAAGAATGCAATAACTTTTCCTCTACCGAGCTTGGTTTGGGGAAAAAAGAAGGAAGAACCACATCCTGGTTCAAGTGAAACCCCGATACCACCTTAGGAAGAAAGGCTGGGTGAGGGCGTAATACTACTCTGTCCTTATGAATAACCAGATATGGCTCTTTACAGGACATGGCGGCTAATTCCGACACTCTTCTAGCCGAGCATATGGCTACTAAAAATATCAATTTTCTGGTGAGTAGAACCAAGGAAATGTGCCGCAAAGGTTCAAATGGCTGCTTCTGCAGAACCGACAGAACCAAATTTAGATCCCATGGGCATATGGGAGCTTTAATCGGTGGAATAATACGAGTCACCCCTTGCATAAAGGATTTGACAAGTGAATGCATAGCCAGGGGCCTTTGAAATAGTATTGATAAGGCCGAAACCTGGCCCTTGATAGTACTTAAGGCAAACTTCCTGTCTACAGCCCACTGCAGGAAGTCCAGAATTCTGCCTATAACGTACTTACGTGGATGCCATTTTCTGGCCTCGCACCAAGTGATGTACGCCTTCCAAACTCTATAGTAGATCTGCCTGGATACAGGCTTCCTGGCATTGATTATAGTTGATACCACAGAGTTAGAGAGACCTCTCTTCTTTAGGATGTGGGATTCAATAGCCAGGCCGTTAAACTTAGAGTTAGTAAGGAAGGGTGGTATATCGGTCCTTGCGAAAGCAGGTCCGGTCGACGTGGAAGGGTCCAAGGACTCCCCACAGACATTTTGATGATCTCCGCGTACCAGGCCCTTCGGGGCCACGCTGGAGCCACCAGGATCACTGGCTTCTTTCCCAACCTGACTCTGCGAAGGAGTCGAGGCAACAATTGTAGCGGAGGGAATGCATATATCAGTCTGAACTGATCCCAAGGGAACACCAGAGCATCCGCGCCGCAGCGAGGGGATCCCTTGTCCGGGAGACAAATCTGTCCACCTTTGCGTTGAATCTGGATGCTAGCAGATCTACATCCGGTGTTCCCCACCGCTGACATATTGCTCGGAAGACCTCGGGATGAAGGGACCATTCCCCTGGGCATAACTGTTGGCGACTCAGAAAGTCCGCCTTCCAATTCTCCACCCCTGGAATGAAGACAGCTGATATACATGGGACATGCTTTTCTGCCCATTCCAGGATGTGACTTACTTCCCTCTGGGCTGCACGACTCCTGGTGCCTCCCTGATGATTGATATATGCCACTGCTGTGGCATTGTCTGATTGATTCTGACAGGGGACCCTTGGAGTCTGGATGTCCAGGCTACTAGGGCATACCGGGCTGCTCGTATCTCTAAGAGATTGATGGGCAGGGTTCTTACTACATTTGACCATCTGCCCTGGAGAGACCATTGCTCCAGTACTGCCCCCCCAGCCTATAAGGCTGGCATCTGTAGTGACCACCTTCCAGGATATCGGACTGAAGGGTTTTCCCTTCTGGAGATTCTGGGGGATCAACCACCAGCAGAGACTCTTCCGAACGGAAGGGGACAAAGCCATCGGGAAGTCTAGAGCCTGAATCTTTCCGTTCCAGGCTGACAATATGGCCCTCTGTAAATTCCTTGAGTGGAATTGGGCGTATGGCACAGCTTCGAATGATGCTACCATCTTTCCTAGCAGCCTCATGCACAGGCGTATGGACGGCTGTCTTTTTGCACAAAGCAGACGGACCAAGCCCCTCAGAGAGGATACCTTGTCTAGAGGTAAGAAAATCTTCCTCTGGTCTGAATCCAGCCGTAGCCCTAGATATACCAGGTTTTTCACTGGCTGTAGGGCTGACTTGTCCAGGTTGATGACCCAACCGTGAGATTCTAGATACTTGATTGTATCGACAATTACCACTTCTAGCTTGGCAACTGAGTGGTCCATCAACAACAGGTCGTGTAGGTATGCCATTATCGTTACACCTCGTGTACTTAGATCGGCCAACAGTGGGGCCAGAATTTTTGTGAACACTCGTGGTGCTGTGGCCAGACCGAATGGTAAGGCTCTGAACTGAAAATGGCGCCCTTCTACTGCAAAGCGTAGAAATTTTTGATGACCTGGAAAGATGGGAACATGCAAGTAAGCATCTTTGATGTCGATCGAGGCTAACCATTCCTCCCCCTGTAGGGCAGCGGTGACCGATCGGATCGACTCCATCCGGAAGGACCGGACGTTTAGAAATTTGTTTAGACTCTTTAGGTCCAATATGGGTCTTATGTCCCCGTTTGATTTCGGGACTGTGAAAAGGTTTGAGTAGAAACTCAACCCCCACTCTTCCATAGGAACCTCCATAATTACTCCTTGAAGCAATAGTTGTTCTAACGCCACTAGGAGACACCTTCTTTTCAGAGGGTCTTTTGGCATGCCTGACCACATAAAATGGGAAGGAGGAGACTCTTTTAACTCCAACTTGTATCCCCGAGTTACTGCGGAGAGCACCCATCTGTCTTTGATCGTCTCCCGCCAGGTCTCTGTGAACAACTGAAGTCTTCCCCCCACCCGTTTGAGTGGGGGCAGCCCTTCATAGGCTTGACTTGGAGGCTGGTTTAGTACCTCTTCGGATCCAGGGCTTTTTATTACCCTGTGACTGTCCCTGATTTTTACCTCCTGAGTTTGACCGAGGAGGCCGTCGGAACTGCTTAGTAGCAGACGTCCCAGGGATAGGAGAGGTAGTCCTCTTAAAAGACGGACCCCTAGACCTCTTTTTAATTGGTAAGAGAGTACTTTTACCACTGGAAATCTTCTGGATATATTTATCCAGGTCTTCGCCAAAAAGGCGTTCTCCATGAAATGGGAAGCTAACAAAGAGCTTCTTACAGGGAGCCTCAGCAGACCAGTTCTTGAGCCACAGAAGCCTACGCATATGTACCAAAGACAGCGTGAGGCGGGAGGCCTGATGGATAGAATCCTTGATGGCGTCAACCGCAAAGCATAATGCTCTAGGCAGATCAGCCAGAGCCTGGGCCTGCTGGTCTGGCAAATCCCTCAGGACCATTTTCATTTGATCCTTTAAAGCTTGGCAGACCCCAATAGCTGCCACTGCTGGCTGTGTAACAGCCCCTGCTGTGGAAAAAGCAGATTTTAATAAAGATTCCAATTTTTTATCTACTGAATCTTTGAACATTTGAACATTATCTACTGGACATGTCAGTGATTTGTTCACAGAAGAAATGGCTGCGTCCACCGTAGGAACATTCCATCTCTGGGTGAATTTTTCCTCCATGGGATAGATCACCTGAAATTTCTTAGGTGGAACAAATAGTTTATCAGGATGTTCCCAGTCCTGGTATATAAGTCCTTCCAATAATGGATGAATTGGAAAGGAGCAATTAATCTGGGGAGCTTTTAGCGACCCCAACGAGGAGACAGCAGTAGTTGATGGTTCAACAAGAGGCATTTTAAATGCAGATCGAACCATGTCAGTTAGGGTCTGGACCCACAATCTTTCAGTCTGTGATGCTGAAAATGGTTCATCTACTGTCGATTCCTCAAAAACAGAGTTAACCTCCTCCTGATCCCCTTCAGGTAGGTCAGTCCCTTCCTGGGACTGTTGCTCTGCCAACAGGCACTCTAATGGAGGGGATGGAGATCTGGCGCGCTTTCTTTCCTGTAGAGAAGAAGCGATTAATGCTGCCAATCTCTGCTCCAATCCCTCCAGAGTTGAGGCAAAAACCTCCTCTGTTATATATGCAGGAGCAGGTGGACTGAGGACAGCCGCAGTACCTGGCACTCCCGGGGGTTCCTTATGGGTATTAACCTCTGATTTCTCAGGGGAGGAAGGTGCAGATGACTGCTCCAGATCCTCAGAGCCCGATGGAGACCCCCTGCACTTCCTGAGAGGTATATCTCGGAGTTTTTTAGGCGGCATATTCCTTAGTTCAAAGCTGAGGTATTCCAGCCGCAATACACCCCTTTACTGAAATAGTCTAATGCAATTTGCTGCTATGTACATCAGTGGGTGTCTACTAATGCATCTTTCTGGGGATGCCTGTATCAACCGCCCGCTGTAAGCCCCTATACCATGCTACCAGCTCCTTTTCATGCTCTGTGTCCATAGCAAGCAGCGTGGACTGAGTCCTTTTATCTTGCTGGGACGCCCGCACATGCGCAGAAGCGCTGGGCGCACAGAGCGCGTCATCCGCCAGGCTCCGCCCCCTTTTTTGAAGCTAAATCTTATAAAAAGAAAGCGTGTGTGCGCGCGCGCGCGTGCACGTGTGCGCTCTTGGCGCCATGTAGGGAGAGGAGCCAGGGTCCCTGTTTCACCAGGACTCGGGGATGGAAGGAAACTACTTGGCAGCATGACAGAGGAATGCAGCTTCCCTGATAGAGAGCTCACTCATCTGCCTGGACTTTCACCATGGAAGGAATAGTCCCAAGAAAAAAAGACGTTCCACAGCGGCCTCTAGTGGACAAACACAGGTACCGCACTTTGTCTTTTTTTTTTTTTTTTTTTAAAACCCCCTTTATGAAAAACATTTCTAGGTTTACAGTTTTTAAAACTTCCTTATGAAAAGACATTTCTAGGATTTCTTAGGCATATACAGCTATTAGCGGGAATACCTTTAGGTAACAGGCAGAAAGACATATTAGGCTTGGGGGTCCCCTCAATAGAACCAAGTTCCTGAGGGGCCCCCACTTACCTTTTCCCCGCCGCAGGACTTTGTTTGGTCCACAGAAGCCCAAACTTCACCTCTCACGGCAGGCATTGTACTAGACCTTCAGGGACCGGGTTCCCAAGGATTCCACTCCCCTGGACCTGTATAGCACCCTGCACAGATAGCCTCTTGGTTTTGGGTATGACCAGAGCTCTGGATCCCAGGGTCCAGCCCTCCTAAGAGAGGCATTACAGGCAAAACCCTGCTCTTCTCTGCAAGGCCCGGGTACCGACCGTTTAGCTATGAAGCTTTTTTGGTCGGATCCGGAATAGCTTGCTAAGGCCCAGAGAACCTGTACACAAGCCCAGATGAATACATGTTAACCTTGGCCAACACCTTAGACACTGGCAAAAAACTGAGGTGCTCCCGGATGGGAGGGGCTTATATAGGGGAGGGTACTTCCTGTTTTGGAAGTTGCCAGTGCCAGCACCTGAAGGTAATTCTATATAACCCACATAGTAATGACTATGCTGCTCTGTGTCCCGTGATGTATGAACAAGAAACTGTTTTACATAAAAAAATTGCCATGATCGCAATTTAGGGTCTCTGCTAAATATATATATATATATATATATATATATATATATATACCGTATTTATCGGCCTATTACACGCACAGGCGTATAACACGCACCCTAACTTTAAGAGGGAAGTTTCAGTAAAAAAACACGCAGGCACAGTTTACCCTCTATTTTCAGGGTAAAAAAGTGAGTGTTATACGCCAATAAATACAGTGTATATATATATATATATATATATATATATATATATATATATATATATATATATTGTGACAGCAGGCAGGTAAAGTCACCAGGTTGCATCCAGGATGGAAGGTATATATGTCCTAGATTCAGGCTTTATGCCAATTTATACCACTAGGGGGAGTGCTGGGAGTCTTGCAGGGGAAGAGTTAATGAGCCCAGCTGAATCAAGTGGCTCATTGAGGCCTCTATAAGAACTCCCAGCATGTTAAGGGAGATGCTCCATCCTGGAACCAGGTCTGTGTTGTGCAAGACTGGGGAGTGTGTTTCTGTCCTGTGCGGTGAGACAAAGCCTGTGTGGCTAAAACCTTTAAAAAACAGGGAGATAGGGGCTGGGGCAGCACAAGGCTGCACCTAGTTGTCAGACAGGGAACCTACGTGTGTAGTAAGCGGTCAAGCTGACCAGGATTTCTTTTTGTATGTTTCTTTTTGTTTTGCTGTTTTTCCCCTGTAAATAGTTTAAATAAACCGCACCTTTTGTTTTTGCAACTATAAACTCTGTCTCCTGTGCCTGTTCTTGTGTGGTGAACCCATCCAGGGGGTCACACACACCCGCTGCTGAGCTAACACCCTCACAGTTGGTGGAGAATGCGGGCAGTTTTTTTTAAGGCCAGCATGGAGGAAATACTGAAACAGCTGGCTCTAGCAAATGCCAATCAGCAGCAGACAAATGCAGGTTTGCAAAAGAGCCTTGCAGCTCAACAACAGAGCTTTGCAGCCTACCAGCAAGCTTATCAACAGAGCCTTGCAGCCCAGCAGCAAGCTCACCAACAGAGTCTGGAAGCTCAGCAACAAGCCCTGCAGCAATCTGAGGCCCGCTTCATAGACCTGTTACAGAAGCAAGAGCAGAGACTACAACAAATGGAAACGTTAATGCAGCAACATCCGCAGACCAGTGAGGCAAGTCGTTCCACTAATACCGCGTCCTTTGGGGTGAGTCGTTTATTGACAAAAATGACTGGAGAGGATGATCCAGAGGTGTTTTTGACCACATTTGAAAGGACTGCTGAAAGAGAAAAGTGGCCTAAGGAGCAGTGGGCTGGACTGGTGGCTCCTCTGTTAACTGGTGAATCACAGAAAGCTTACTATGACCTAGAACCTGACCAAGCAAAAGACTATGTGATGCTAAAAACTGAAATATTGGCACGGCTGGGTGTCACCCTGGCTGTCCGGGCTCAACGTGTGCATAACTGGACTTTCCGGCTTGGAAAACCCCCTCAAAGGTCTCAAATGTATGATCTCATTCACCTGAGCAGGAAGTGGCTACAGCCAGAGACATTGTCCGCACCAAAGATTGTGGAACGTGTTGTGATGGATCGTTTCTTGAGAGCTCTTCCTACTGCCATCCAAAAGTGGGTAAGCCATGGAGACTCAGAAACGGCCGATAATCTTGTGGATCGAGTAGAGAAGCACTTGGCTACAGAGAACCTGACTGCCTCTTCCAGAGACTCACGGACTTTCCACCCTAAGACCAGACCATCCCCAGTGACGGGTAAGATGATTTCAAGGGGTGAGGGTGGAGAGAGTGAGAGGGTCAGGGGCTCAAGAGGCAGCAAGAAGGATTGTTTGTTACCGCTGCCGACAAGAGGGACATATTGCAGCAAATTGCCCGGTTGTGGATGAACCCATGCAATGTGACTTTCTAAGGGACAGACGTCAGTCGCTGTTTGCGACAGTCGCATGCACTGCAATTCGGGGAACTGAGAAACATTTATGCAAAATGTGTATTAATGGTAGAAATGTTGTTGTGTTGCTGGATTCAGGTAGCCTGGTGACACTGATAAAGGCTGAATTAGTTACTACAGAGGTCTCTGGGAATAACAAGGTAGCTGTTATTTGTGTGCATGGGGACACCCGAGAGTATCCGGTGACTACAGTGTGTTTTTGAGACCCCCAAAGGTACCCTCTCTCATCGGGTGGGACTAGTGTCTCACTTGCCTCATGATGCCATTGTGGGAAGGGATTTTCCAAAGTTCTGGGAACTATGGGATTGTCCTGAGCCCCCCACTGGTGCCCCTATATACCAGGAATGTGATAGCCAGAATTCCTCTGAGAGTGGTGAGGACTCTCCAGAATTTCCCTTGTCGGTATTGGCTGGGGAGACTCGAGAAACTGGGGAGGAGCCAACATCCTCAGACAAAAACATGCCGTCTGTGGAGTTTTCTGATCTCGAGGTTCACAAGGAAAATTTTGCCACAGAACAGTTAAAAGACCCCACCCTAATAAAGGCACTGGAAAACGTAGTGGAAATAGATGGCGAGTTAGTGAACCCAGATGAGACCTGCACTTACCCATACTTAATCGTGGAAAAGGACCTACTGTATCGGGTGGCTAAAAGGGCAGAAGAAACCATTGAGCAGCTTGTGGTGCCCAAACCTTACAGGAAGTTGGTGTTAGAGTTGGCCCATGGGCACATTCTTGGAGGTCATCTGGGGACAGAGAAAACCCGAGAGGGAGTATTGCAGAGGTTCTATTGGCTTGGGGTCATGAAGGAAACAGAAAATTATTGTTGCTCCTGCCCTGTGTGTCAGAGGTCGGCACCGATGCCACATTTCCGTAACCCGCTGGTACCTCTTCCCATCATTGAGGTCCCCTTTGAGAGGATTGCAATGGATTTGGTAGGTCCGATAATGAAGTCCGCTAGGGGGCACCAGTACATTTTGGTTATAATGGACTATGCCACCCGTTATCCGGAAGCGATTCCTCTTCGAAATACCACGGCCAAAACCATAGCCAAAGAGCTATCTCTTGTTTTTAGCCGTGTGGGTATTTGTAAAGAACTGCTTACGGACCAAGGTACACCCTTTATGTCCCGGGTTATGAAAGAGCTGTGTAAGTTGTTCAAAGTGACACAATTGCGTACATCTGTGTATCACCCCCAAACAGATGGGTTGGTTGAAAGATTCAACAAAACCCTAAAACAAATGTTAAAGAAAGTGGTGGATAGAGATGGAAAGGATTGGGACTGTCTAATTCCCTATTTAATGTTTGCTATTAGGGAGGTACCCCAATCCTCTACGGGTTTCTCACCCTTTGAGTTACTTTATGGGAGACACCCCAGAGGGCTGTTGGATATCGCCAAGGAAACCTGGGAAAGTGAGAGTTCTCCCCACAGGAGTGTGATTGAGCATGTCGCCCTGATGCAAGATAGAAATGCACAGGTAATGCCAATCGTAAAGGAACATTTGGCCCAAGCGCAGTTGGCACAGCAGAGAGTGTACAACCGTGGAGCCAGGACCCGTACCTTTTCCCCGGGGGATAGGGTATTGGTACTTGTCCCTACGGTTGAAAGCAAATTCCTCGCCAAATGGCAAGGCCCCTATGAGATAATGGAAAAAGTGAGCGAAGTGAATTACAAGGTCAGACAACCAGGAAGGCGAAAGCCCAAACAAATCTATCACGTTAATCTGTTGAAAGCCTGGAGGGATAGGTAATCCCTAGTCGCGGAAACTTTGTCACCAGCTCACTCTGATTGCGGGATTCCTGAGGTTGGAATAGCAGTCACCTTTTCAAACCCCCAACAACAGGAGGTTAAGGAGTTTGTGCTTCGCAACAAGGAGGTTTTCTCTGAGCTGCCAGGACAAATGTCTGGCGTAGAGCATGATATTATTACCCCGCCCGGTGAAAGGGTGAAACTAAAACCCTATCGGATCCCAGAGGCCCGACGGGAGGCAATACGTGAGGAAGTACAGAAAATGCTTAAGTTAGGGGTGATGGAGGAGTCCCAAAGTGATTGGTCAAGTCCCATTGTGTTAGTGCCTAAACCGGATGGGAGCTGGCAATTTTGTAATGATTTTCGACAACTGAACAAAGTTACAAAATTTGACACCTACCCCATGCCACGTATAGATGAGTTGATCGACCGGCTGGGAACAGCTCGATACATGACAACTCTTGATCTCACAAAAGGGAATTGGCAAATTCCCCTGGCCAAGTCGGCCAAGGAGAAAACCGCATTTGTAACCCCAGACGGGGCGTTCCAATATAAAAGAATGCAGTTTGGGTTACAGAATGCGCCGGCCACATTCCAGCGGAAAATGGACCAGATACTGAGGCCCCATCAGAAGTATGCTGCGGCTTACCTGGATGATGTAATTATCTACAGCACAGATTGGGCCTCACATCTGCCAAAAGTGCAAACAGTCCTAGACTCTATCCGGGAAGCTGGGTTTACGGCCAACCCCAAGAAATGTACCATTGGGCAGGAGGAGGCCAAATATCTTGGGTACACCATTGGGAGGGGAGTAATAAAACCCCAAGTCAACAAAGTCGAGGCCATACAGAATTGGACACGTCCCAACAGCAAGAAGCAGGTACGAGCCTTTCTGGGAATCGCTGGTTATTATCGGCGATTCATTCCCCACTTTGCTTCTCAGGCTGTGCCCCTAACCAACCTGACAAAAGGGAAAGAGTCGGTCATGGTTAAATGGACCCCAGAGGCTGAGGCAGCATTCCAATTCTAAAAAAAAGCCTTATGTAGCCAGCCAGTGTTGTACTCACCAGACTTCTCTAGGGACTTTGTCGTACAAAGTGATGCATCAGACGTTGGGTTAGGAGCAGTATTGTCCCAGGTCTGGAACGGGGAAGAGCACCCAGTCATTTACCTCAGCAGGAAATTGAAGTCTTAGTTTAGCGGTGAAGTGGGCTCTAGATTCCCTTCGGTACTATCTGCTAGGTAGGCACTTTGACATGATTACTGATCATGCTCCTTTAAAGTGGATGGCTCAAAACAAAGAGACAAATAGAAGAGTGAATAGGTGGTCCCTGGCCCTACAGGAATTCAACTTTACAGTAAAGCATCGCCCTGGCGTTCAAATGGGGAATGTGGATGCTTTGTCTCGAGTACATGCATGCCTGATTGCTTGTGTTCCAACCCCAAGGTTAAAACAAGAGGGGGGGGGGTATGTGACAGCAGGCAGGTAAAGTCACCAGGTTGCATCCAGGATGGAAGGTATATATGTCCTAGATTCAGGCTTTATGCCGATTTATACCACTAGGGGGAGTGCTGGGAGTCTTGTAGGGGAAGAGTTAATGAGCCCAGCTGAATCAAGTGGCTCATTGAGGCCTCTACAAGAACTCCCAGCATGCTAAGGGAGATGCTCCATCCTGGAACCAGATCTGTGTTGTGCAAGACTGGGGAGTGTGTTTCTGTCCTGTGCGGTGAGACAAAGCCTGTGTGGCTAAAACCTTTAAAAAACAGGGAGATATGGGGCTGGGGCAGCACAAGGATGCACCTAGTTGTCAGACAGGGAACCTACGTGTGTAGTAAGCGGTCAAGCTGACCAGGATTTATTTTTGTATGTTTCTTTTTGTTTTGCTGTTTTTCCCCTGTAAATAGTTTAAATAAACCGCACCTTTTGTTTTTGCAACTATAAACTCGGTCTGCTGTGCCTGTTTTTGTGTGGTGAAGCCATCCAGGGGGTCACACACACCCGCTGCCGAGCTAACACCCTCACAATATATATATATATAATGTTTGGGGATTATAATTATTTTTCTTGCATAAAATACTGATACTGACTAGTAAACACAAAAGTGCCAGAAAAGGCTTGGTCTTCAAGTGGATCATTTTTATACATCTAATAGACTTGTGCACAACGGAAAAATTTATTTCGTTTCGTTTCGTTTCTTTTCGGTCCTGTTGATTCGTAATCGTTCGTAATTTTGCTAGACGGGATTTTTCGTGTTCGGACTAATTCGTATTTTCTCAAGCGACATTTTTCGTTGAATCGGAATGATTCGTATTAATGTAAGCCTTATTTTTAGTTGATTTATAATTCGTACTTTCGGTAGAGTACATTGTTTTTCGTTGATTCTGGACACAACTCCTACTTTCGTAACTTTTTTTGGGCTCGTTGATTCGTAATTTTCCGTGTCTCTCTCACAATGACGCTGCCTATTATGCCTAATGTGCTTCGAATGGATTTGTACTTTTCTAAATACATAGCGATTATTTGTAACGATTCTAAATCTCGTATTTTACTTTCGGTTTTTACATGCGGCTATAGCCTCCGTCCCTGTACACCATTTTGAGAGGGAGTTCAGCACGGTGAGGGAGAAGCAGAGAGCAGAGCAGAGTGTTATTGTGCTTCGAATGGATTCGTACATTCGTAACTTTTTTCATAACGAATTATGCCGAAGACATTCGGGCATTCGCTATTTGCGATATAATTATTTCGGATTCGGTTTTATTCGTAATTGCTTTGTTCAGAAATTCGAATGCTTCCAAATGTCCGAAAGTTGCTAAATTCGGACGAATTTCGATTTGTTACGAAACGAATTGCACAAGCCTAACATCTAATACTGTTTAGGAACTTGGTTTTAACTAATACCCTGGGGGGGTGATGTTGTATTGATATTGTACTGATAAGATGCCCTTATGTTTTTGTCCTGGTGAAGGGGGCATTTTTGACTCCACCAAAACACATTGAATACTCTTTGGACTGTACCCTTGACTTTTATTAGGAAAAAAGTTGTATCTGGACCTCTTAGCAGTGGTGTGGAGCTTCAACTTCCATTTGTGTTAAAGCTAGTGATGGACTTTGGCAATTTGTTAGTAGGCCACCTATGTGCTATTTTGCCATATAAAATTATTTCTGCCTCAGCCCTTGTCTAGGGCAAATATTTACAGCCTAATTTATCTTAAAAGAGGAAAGAGAATAATGTAAAATGAAGTAATGGTCTATCTTACATTAGATTATATCAGACACCTAATGAACACACCCAGCTCTCCTGGGAGCATAACAAATCAATGATTTGGGTCAATCATCCCAACATTTGTTTGCAAACTGGAGAGTCCGATAATACAGCTGAATTAATTTACAGGGCAAATAGGCTTCTTTTTGTATTTCTATGTCCTCGGAGGGAATATAAACTAGAGATGATGACTAGTATGTATTCCATTAAGTACATGGCGTTTAGTAAACAAACATTCGGGTTTGAAGCCTCTGTTATCAGCCGCCATTACTGTCTCATCCATTAGGAGTAGTTTAAGAGCACTTAGCAACAGCGAAATTGTTTGATGGACTAATCCAGAAAAATATGATGTTCCTGCACAGTTATCAGAATGTGCGTGAGTGTTAAGGCTTGTGTCTGAATCAGCACTAAGGTTCAGAAAGGCGGTAGTATAGTAAATGGTCTCTGTTCAGCCTCCCTCGCACAGCCTCGCATTTTAGTTAAAGGTGAGTCTGGTATACAAATTGGATGAAGAAACCGCAGCTGTAATCAAAGTGAATTTTCATGCAGCAGATGCAGTTTATTAAATGAATCCTGCTGAACACACAATCAGAAAATGAAAGCAGAAATTCTTCAGTGAATGAATAAAAGAACATTTTCCATTACTTCCACTGATGGAACATTTCCTTAAAGGAGCACTAAATTAATTGTTATTTTTATTTTATTTATTTCACCTTTAAAGTTGGATGCAGATATTCACAAGGAGCTCTGCTGGGGTAAAGCTACTATTTTAGGTAGCTGTGCATACAGACTTTTTCAACCTTCATTCAACTTTTCATGCAGTTTAAGACCGAAACATGCATTTTTATTAGGCAATACTACACCTGCTTTGACCAGCAAAGGTTATTGCTCCAGCAGGCCTAAGCACAGAGTAGAATATAACAGTTTGATCTTTTAGACTAACTCCAAATAAAGCAACATACTCCAGACAATAGATATAAAGAAATAGTGCTGAGCTGATGGGAATGATATGTGATGTGATGTTCTGTGTCAGTAATGCTGGTCCTCAAATATCCAATATAAAATTACTAAAACTAGCATCCATAAATACTTATTGAGATAGCATAAAATAATAAAACATAAATATTGTGCCTTAATATACTCCTGTATTAGTAAGGTGCTTATATTACCAGCAAGTGCTGGAGAAATGATAAAGTGCAAAAGTGCAAATGATCCGTGACACAGGAAAAATAAAATAACTGAGACAGTAATAAAAGGTGCATGTATCCGTGGAGAGAAAAATTGGTACTAAGCCAGGGCTCGACAAACCCCGGGCGCCAGGTCGCCATTGCGACTAGAATTAGCGACCTGGCGCCTGGGGCAGCACAGCTGGGGAATCCTGTCTCTCCGTGCCCCCCCTCCGCGCCGCGGGATCGCGTCGGGCCGCGCCGGCCGGTAATTGAGGCCACGGCTTTGCGGCCTTCTGCAGGCCTATGCTTCCTTCTGTGATCTAGCGCCATCTTGTGGTGGCCGTTGGTATGACAAGACAAACAGCAATGCTAATGGAGTTTCCCTGTCTGTTTTCACTGCCATCTCCTTCCCTCTAATTAGAACCCCCAAACATTATATATATTTTTTATTCTAACACCCTGGAGAATAAAATGGCGGTCGTTGCAATACTTTCTGTCACACCGTATTTGCGCAGCGGTCTTACAAGCGCACTTTTTTGGGAATTTTTTTTTTTTTTTTAATAATAAAAAAATAAGACAACAGTAAAGTTAGCCCAATTTTTTTTAATATTGTGAAAGATCATGTTACGCTGAGTAAATTGATACCCAACATGTCACGCTTCAAAATTGCATCCGCTCGTGGAATGGCGACTAACTTTTACCCTTTAAAATCTCCATAGGCGACGTTTAAAAAATTCTACAGGTTGCATGTTTTGAGTTACAGAGGAGGTCTAGGGCTAGAATTATTGCTCTCGATCTACCGATCGCGGCGATACCTAACGTGTGGTTTGAACACCGCTTTCATATGCGGGCGCTACTCATGTATGCGTTCGCTTCTGCGCGCGAGCTCGGCGGGACGGGGCACGTTCCTGGCTCCTAACTTTTTTAGCTGGCTCCTAGATTCCAAGCAAATTTGTCAAGCCCTGTACTAAGCAGTACCTGTACTACCAGTAAGGTAAAGTGCAAAGGTGCATGAATCCGTGACACAAAAATTAGTACTGAGCAGTAACAAATACTTGTGTAAACATAGTTACATAGTTAGTCAGGTTGAAAAAAGACACAAGTCCATCTAGTTCAACCATAAATAAAAATAAAAAAAAATATATCGTACAATCCCATATACCCAATTCTATACCCATAGTTGATCCAGAGGAAGGCAAAATACCCCAGCAGAGCATGATCCAATTTGCTACAGCAGGGGAAAAAATTCCTTCCTGATCCCCCGAGAGGCAATCGGATATTCCCCAGATCAACTTTACCTATAAATGTCAGTACCCAGTTATATTATGTACATTTAAGAAAGAATCCAGGCCCTTCTTAAAGCAATCTACTGAGCTGGCCAGAACCACCTCTGCAGGGAGTCTATTCCACATTTTCACAGCTCTTACTGTGAAGAAACCTTTCCGTATTTGGAGGTGAAATCTCTTTTCCTCTAGACGCAAAGAGTGCCCCCTTGTCCTTTGTGTTGACCGTAAAGTGAATAACTCAACACCAAGTTCACTATATGGACCCCTAATATATTTGTACATGTGGATCATATCCCCCCTTAATCTCCTCTTCTCAAGAGTGAATAAATTCAGTTCCTCTAATATTTCCTCATAGCTGAGCTCCTCCGTGTCTCTTATCAGTTTGGTTGCCCTTCTCTGCACTTTCTCCAGTTCCCCAATATCCTTTTTGAGAACTGGGGCCCAAAACTGAACTGCATATTCCAGATGAGGTCTTACTAATGATTTGAACAGGGGCAAATGATATCTCTCTCTCTGGAGACCTTAATACAAGAAAGTACTTTGCTCGCTTTGGAAACCGCAGCTTGGCATTGCATGCCATTATTGAGCTTATGATCTACCAAAACCCCCAGATCCTTCTCCACTACGGATCCCCCCAGTTGTACTCCCCCTAGTATGTATGATGCTTTCATATTCTTAGCCCCCAAGTGCATAACTTTACATTTATCAACATTAAACCTCATCTGCCACATAGTCGCCCAATTAGACAGAGCATTGAGGTCGGCTTGTAAATTGGCGACATCCTGTAAGGACGTTATTCCACTGCATAGCTTGGTGTCATCTGCAAAGACAGAAATGTTACTTTTGATCTCAGACCCAATATCATTTATAAACATATTAAAAAGTAAGGGTCCCAGCACTGAACCTTGGGGTACACCACTGATAACCTTGGACCATTCAGAGTAAGAATCATTAACCACGACTCTCTGAATTCTGTCTTTTAGCCAGTTTTCTATCCATTTACAAACTGATATTTCCAATCCTGTAGACTTTACCTTGCACATGAGCCGTGAGTGGGGAACTGTATCGAACGCTTTTGCAAAATCCAAGTATACCACGTCCACCCCTCTGTCCAAGGTCTTACTTACCTCTTCATAAAAAGAAATCAGGTTTGTTTGACAACTTCTGTCTTTCATGAATCCATGCTGTCTGTTGCTTAAATAGTTTTTTTCCAGCAAGAACTCATCTATGTGGTCTTTTATTATTCTCTCCAGTATCTTCCCAACTATAGAAGTTAAACTAACAAGTCTATAGTTACTTGGTAAAGACTTAATTCCCTTTTTAAATATAGGCACCACATTGGCCCTGCGCCAATCCAGTGGTACTATTCTATACTGTCATTAATGAGTCCCTAAAAATTAAATACAATGGCTTTGAAATTACAGAGCTCAATTCTTTTAGGATCCGTGGGTGTATGCCATCTGGTCCAGGTGCTTTATCCACCTTTATTCCATCTAAATATTTCTGGACCATATCACTTTTGAGCCATTGTGGATTTGGGGCTGTGTCACTACCACCCTCATTTTGGACATGAGCTCCCCCATGCTCCTTTGTATACACAGAACTGAAGAAAGTATTTAATAAATTAGCCTTCTCTTTGTCCCCAGTCACCCACTCTAGATTATTTTGTAAACGGCCTACATGCTCAGACTTGACCTTTTTACTATTAATATATTTGAATAATTTTTTGGGGTTTGTCCTACTATCTTTTGCAATCTGTCGTTCATTTTGAATTTTTGCATCCTTGATTTCCTTTTTACATATCCTGTTATATTCTTTGTAACATTTAAATGACACTAGTGTTCCCTCATTTTTATATTTTTTAAAAGCTCTTTTCTTATAGTTTTATAGCTTTTTTAACTTTGGCAGTGAGCCACATAGGTTTTATTTTTAGCCTTTTAAACTTATTGCCCATGGGAATATACTTTGCAGTGAGTTCACAAACAGTCTTTTTGAAGAATTCCCATTTCTGTTCTGTGCCCATTGATGCCAATATTCCCTCCCAGTCTAAGTCCTGGAGAGCAGCGCTCATCCTTGGAAAATTTTCTCTCTTGAAATTAAGTGTTTTTATCTTTCCCGTATGTGATTTTTGCTTACAACTAACATCAAATGAAATCATGTTATGGTCACTGCTACCCAGGTGTTCCATTATCTGAACATTAGTAATACGCTCTGCATGGTTTGAGATTACCAGGTCCAACAGAGCATCATTCCTAGTTGGGGCCTCAATAAACTGGACCATAAAATTGTCCTGCAATAGGTTTATAAATTTTTGCCCTTTAACTGTCCCAGCAGTTCCATTACTCCAGTCAATTTCTGGGTAGTTAAAATCCCCCATTATTATCACCGTCCCAGCCCTTGCCATCTGTGCAAGGAGCTGAGTCTCCACCTCCTCATTAACATTGGGTGGTCTATAACAAACTCCAATGATTAGCTTTGAACTACGCACATCTGTATGCAGTTCGACCCATAATGCTTCAGACTCATCCCACTCTCCATCCACCAGGTCCTCTTTCACACTCGCTTTGAGATCACTTCTCACATAGAGACAGACCCCACCACCTTTCCTTTTTACCCTGTCTTTCCGAAAGAGTTCATAGCCAGGAATATTAATAGCCCAGTCATGTGAGGAATGAAGCCAAGTTTCAGCAATACCGATTACATCATAGCTCTCCTCATGCACCAGAGCTTCCAACTCACCTATTTTGCTTGGCAGACTTCTGGCATTGGTGAACAGACACTTTAATGCATTAATATATTTTGACCGGTCACATACTATCCTCTTGGGTGTTCCCAGATTGCAACAAGGACTTGCTACTATACTTACCTTGGGTTTATGTGCTTTGGTTACCCTACCACCAATGCCCCTAATACTACCCTCTAGAATATGTTCCCCGCTGACTCTCACTATCTCTGGACCCTCCCCCCCGTCGCCTAGTTTAAAAACCCCTCTAACCTTTTGGCCATCCTTATTCCCAGCTGATCTGCACCCTCCTCATATAGTTGCAGTCCGTCCCTTCTATAGTACTGGTTATCGACTGAGAAGTCAGCCCAGTCCTCCAGGAACCCAAACCCCTCCTTACTACACCAGCTCTTCAGCCACTTGTTCACTTCCCTAATCTCCCTCTGCCTTTCTGGTGTGGCTCGATGTACCGGTAGTATTCCTGAGAATACTACCTTGGAGGTCCTTTTCCTCAATTTAGCTCCCAAGTCTCTAAAATCGTTCTTTAGGACACTCCATCTGTCTCTGACTTTGTCATTGGTGCCAACGTGCACCATGACAGCTGGGTCTTCCCCAGCCCCTCCCAGTAATCTGTCCACCAGATCCGTGATGTGCCGAACCCGAGCGCCCGGTAGACAACATACAGTTCGGCGCTTCAGTTCTTTGTTACAGATTGCCCTCTCTGTCCTTCTAAAAATTGAGTCCCCTACCACCAGAATCTGTCTTTCCTTTCCTTTCCCTTCGCTTCCCCCCCACTCTCACTGGAGGAGTTCTTCCCCCCGGCAGCTAGGAGAGTCCCTCAGCTCCAGCAGTGCTGGTCCCTGACTGGTTTCACCAATGTCACTCAATGGAGCATACTTATTGGGATGCTCCAGCCCTGGATCGGCCTCCCTGGCACTTCGCCCTCTACCCTTCCTGACTGTCACCCATCTACTATTTTCTAGTGCCTGCACCTCTTTGTCTCCACCCACCTCTGTGCTGGCCCCTGCCATCACCTGCCGGATACGTATCCAGCTCTCCTTTAGTGTGGAGGGTCTTCCCAGTGCTGACAGTTGCTTCCCTAGATTCAGAACCTGGGCTTCCAGGGAAACAATGTGCTTACATTTTGCACAGCAGTAATCGCCCTCAGATGATCAGATGATCAAGGAACGCATACATGCTGCAAGATGTACACTGAGTCGCCTCGCCACACCCGCCGGGCATCGTACCTATTAATTTAATGAGGATTCGAGATTATACCCTGTCCAAATTACCTAACACTAGCTTCCTGACCGAACTATTCAACAAGACAATACACAGGTACCACGCAGACCTACGTGCACCCGCAAACCAACGGACCTACGTGCACCCGCAGACCAGCGTGCACCCGCAGACCAACGGACCCGTGTGCACCCGCAGACCAACGGACCCGTGTGCACCCGCAGACCAACGGACCCGCGTGCACTCGCAGACCAGCGTGCACCCGCAGACCAACGGACCCGCGTGCACTCGCAGACCAGCGTGCACTAGCAGACCAACGTGCAATCGCAGACCAACGGACCCGCGTGCACTCGCAGACCAGCGTGCACTAGCAGACCAACGTGCAATCGCAGACCAACGGACCTGCGTGCACTCGCAGACCAGCGTGCACTCGCAGACCAACGGACCCGCGTGCACTCGCAGACCAGGGTGCACTCGCAGACCAACGGACCCGCGTGCACTCGCAGACCAGCGTGCACCCGCAGACCAACGGACCCACGTGCACTCGCAGACCAGCGTGCACCCGCAGACCAATGGACCCGAGTGCACTCGCAGACCAGCGTGCACCCGCAGACCAACGGACCCGCGTGCACTCGCAGACCAGCGTGCACCCGCAGAGCAACGGACCCGCGTGCACTCGCAGACCCGCGTGCACTCGCAGACCAGCGTGCACTCGCATACCAATGGACCCGCGTGCACTCGCAGACCAACGGACCCGCGTGCACTCGCAGACCAGCGTGCACTCGCAGACCAGCGTGCACTCGCAGACCAACGGACCCGCGTGCACTCGCAGACCAGCGTGCACTCGCAGACCAACGGACCCACGTGCACTCGCAGACCAACGGACCCACGTGCACTCGCAGACCAGCGTGCACCTACAATACACAAGTACTAACGATCCACACACACTACTCAGACAACACCCAGGTACTCACACTACACATCTACTATAACCCCTGTTTTAAACTCTTGATTTTAACTCACCACTTAGTCCAGTTCCACTTGGACAGAGTTCCAGCAAACTCAAAATGAGAAGGCTCTAAATGAGCTCTACAGAAATTTATATAGGCCTCAAGCACCTGTGACCAATTAACCACTCCCCTTAATTAGTAGGCTGAAGGAAAAAAAGACAAAAAAAAAAAAAGTCTGTTTAAAATGTGCCAGAAAAAGGTGTTAAAAAGCTGCAGGGAAAAAAAGCCAAAAATAACCAAAAATGCAACCCAGTAGTCAAAAGCAGAAACTTCTTCACTCTCCACGCAAGGTCTCCACTGTCTACCCTCCAACCAACAAGACTATAAACAATAAACAATTGCTGTGTTCATACAATAAAAATGACTGTCCTTTTAAAATATGTGAGAGAAAGAGATTTGAAATAAACGTGCAACAGAGCAACTATGTTGCTGCGAGAGTCCAAAAAAGGTTTCCTTATGGACTGAAAGCGGTGCTGTGATAAGGTGCTAGGTGATGAGTGGTTTAAACTTTGTGCCTTCCACACTGTGACTCTTGTGGTATATGGATGGCCCCTTACCTCACTGCTGTGAGGTTACAGCATATAAGAGAAACCCTCTGTTGGTCCGACCTCCTCCTGCTTGGATGGTCCCTTGGAACCTAGGGTAGTTGTGCTGCCTGGTATGATGGTGGGGGGGGGGGGGCGAATCCTCTAGCCGTGGAGACTCCAAAGTAATGTACATAAATGGGGGGAAGATGGGGGCGTGGCCGACCGGAGCTGAAGATGGCTGCTTAAGTTGAGAGCTCCTCATCCCAGAGACGACAGCGGAACGACTACGGCCCACACAGCTACACCATCCACGGCCATCCTAGCTGCAGAACCTCTCCTGCATACAGGAATCATGTCCAGGAAAAGATACACGGACTACAAGCCGCAGAAACTGACCGAGTTTACCTTTAAACCTGCGGAGAAGGTCAGTGGGTTCAAAGATGGCGCCGGCTCTGCCGCGCCGCGAGACAAGCGGGCCTCTTACACTGACCTTCCAGACGCTGATCCGGACAATCCATACCTCCCTGAGCCCCCAGGCAGCTCCGATCACCTCCCCGTGTGTGATCCCCTCACCAGCAGCCCCGCAAAGGCTAAAATGCGTCTTGGCACGCTGCCGCATCAGACGTCACAGACACTAATTGAGGCCCCGGCTTTCACCCCCTTCTCCTCAAACCAGGCCCTGCACTCCTCTATGGCGTCCTTCCCCACCTCAGGGCAGCCTGTACTAGATTCAACCCTGAAAGATATGCTATTATCACTACAAACCTCTCTAATGACTGATCTCTCCTCACTCTTTACAAAAGTTACATCTGACATACACTCACTAGATGAAAGAGTGTCGACCATAGAAAGGGGTATGACTGAATGTGCCTCCACGGTGAATGGGGTCATAGATGCATATGAACTGAAGACATTAAAGAAGAACAAGCATGTTTGCGCATTAAGCTGTCCGATTTAGAAGACAGATCTCGCAGAAACAATGTTAAGCTGCGTGGGGTCCCTGAAACAATACCACCAGCTGACCTACCCAAATACGCTAAAGAGCTCATGCACATCATACTCCCTGAAGCGTCACCCAGAGATTTAATAATTGACAGAATACACAGGATTGCTAAACCATCCCATCTCGCTGCCACTGTCCCCAGAGATGTACTTATGAGAGTGCATTTTTTTCACGTTAAGGAGAATCTCATGTTTGGGGTTCGAGCTAAATCCCCCCTTCCTGCTCCCTTTACTGATGTGCAAATGTTCCCAGATCTGTCCAAATTCACACTCCAACTCAGAAGACAACTAAACCCAATCACTAAGGGGCTCCAAAACCACAAAATCCAATATAAATGGAGACACCCAGCCACACTCCTTATCACTAAAGATGGCAAATCGCATGTGGTCAACGACCTTACTGCAGGCCTGAATCTGCTCCACGCCTGGGGTATATTGCCGGAACCACCCGCTCCTCTTCCTCCACACAACAGCAACACCCAAGCACGCCGTACCCTGGACCAAAACTTCACCTAGGTGACCGCTAGTTTCACCACTATGGTGGGCCGAACAACCTTATTTTTCTCATACGCCTCTGGGATGTCAGAGTATATTTCTGAAGACTTCAGTTCTCTTTGCTCAGACTGCTTTTACCCCCTATCGGAGGTTGCAGCGGAGATACGCTCCACCTCTATATACCACCTCAGTTGAGCACCACAGTTATAGTGGTCTTTGCTACAGTTATTACTTCGAGCTAGCATAGCGCATGCTCCTCAGAGTCGCGCCTTTATTTTGTTACACGCTGACTGTGTCCAGATTTTTGTTTCCTTTAAAGTTTTTTTTTTTTTCTCTTGTATTGTTATCATTTTGACATATTGCTCTATTCACGGCTCTAGCATCCACTTTGTGGGAGGTCCCGGATCCTTTCTTCTCCAGCCACGACTACCTGGACCCGCCTGACGACATACCGGATACCTACCAACTAACTGTAAGTGCAGACCTAACTCCATAGCCTTGCCCACACTTATACAATGCCCATCAATTTTCTGTCCTTGAATGTTAACGGGCTTAACCACCCAGCTAAACGCCACTCCCTGTGGAAAACTGTCCAAGATCTTCACAGCGACGTTGTTTGCATTCAAGAAACACACCTACTACAAACCGACATACGATTGTGCACCAACCGGCTGTTTCCCCACGTCTTCCATGCACACTATGCCTCTAAAGCTAGAGGCGTTCTGATAGCAATTAGAGACAAGGTTGATTTTCACCTATCCTCTGTAACCCTTGACCAGGAGGGACGCTACATAATCCTAGTCTGCACCATCGGCAAGACACCATACACCATCGTCAATCTATATGCCCCAAATACTCACCAGATTAACTTTCTCCGCAAGATCTTCAGACTCATTAAATCTGTGAAGAAGGGCCACCTCATAATTTGCGGGGACTTCAACATAGTCCCAGATATTCACTTAGACTCCACTTCTGCTGCGAAAAGGAGACCTTCCCCTTTGAAAGGGCTACTAACGGCACATGACTTGCTTGACGTATGGAGGTGCCACCACGGCACAGAAAAAGACTATACGTACTTCTCTCATAGCCAAAATTCTTACTCCAGAATTTATTTGTTTCTGTCCGACAAATGGGTACTACAAAAAATTGTTGCCTCCGCAATCCACACCACCACATGGTCAGACCATGCCCCAATCTCACTTTCCATTGACGATTCTAAACGCACCCACTACTCATTTATCTGGAGAGTTGATAACTACATACTGCAACACAAGGACTACGCTCCAGAGATAGCAGCCCACATTAGTGAATTTTTTTAATTAAACGACGGCTCAGTGTCTGACCCCAACGTGGTGTGGAGTGCGCACAAGGCTTATATGAGGGGAATCCTGATGAAAATTAATGCGGTACATAGGAAGAAGAGAACGCAGCGAATAGATGAACTTTCTTCCCAGATAGCAGACCTAGAAACGCACCACAAATCCAACCCCCACACCCCTTTACCTGACCAGCTAACGTCCCTAAGACAGGAGCTTCGCTCTCTACTACTACATTCCTTTGACCGTATCCAACGAAAATTAAAAGCCACCACTTACTCCACTTCTAACAAGGCTGGGAAACGCATGGCACAGCGCCTTAACCACTTAAGCCCCGGACCATTTGGTAGCTAAAGGACCAGAGGTGAATTCAGAATTTTGCACTGCGCTGCTTTAACTGTAAATTGTGCGGACATGCAATGTTGTACCCAAACGAAATTTGCGTCCTTTTCTTCCCACAAATAGAGCTTTCTTTTAATGGTATTTGATTGCCTCTGCGATTTTTATTTTTTGCGATATAAACGGAAAAAGACCGAAAATTTTGAAAAAAAATGATATTTTCTACTTTTTGTTATAAGAAAAATCGAATAAACTCAATTGTAGTCATACATTTAGGCCAAAATTTATTCAGCCACATGTTTTTAGTAAAAAAAATGTCAATAAGTGTATATTTGTTGGTTTGCGCAAAAGTTATAGAGTTTACAAACTAGGGTACATTTTCTGAAATTTACACAGCTTTAAATTTATGACTGCCTATCTCATTTCTTGAGGTGCTAAAATGACAGGGCAGTACAAAACCCCCCCAAATGACCCCATTTTGGAAAGTAGACACCCCAAGGAAATTGCTGAGAGGCATGTTGAGCCCATTGATTTTTTTATTTTTTTTGTCCCAAGTGATTGAATAATGACTAAAAAAAAAAAAAAATTACAAAAAGTTGTCACTAAATGATATATTGCTCACACATGCCATGGTTATATGTGGAATTTCACCCCAAAATACATTTTGCTGCTTCTCCTGAGTACGGGGATACCACATGTGTGGGACTTTTTGGGAGCCTAGCCGCGTACGGGACCCCGGAAACCAAGCACCGCCTTCAGGATTTCTAAGGGCGCAAATTTTTGATTTCACTCCTCACTACCTATCACAGTTTCGAAGGCCATAAAATGCCAAAATAGCACAAAACCCCCCAAATGACCCCATTTTAGAAAGTAGACACCCCAAGGAAAGTGCTGAGAGGCCTGTTGAGCCCATTGAATATATTTTTTTTGTCCCAAGTGATTGAATAATGACAAAAAAAAAATTACAAAAAGTTGTCACTAAATGATATATTGCTCACACATGCCATGGTTATATGTGGAATTACACCCCAAAATACATTTTTCTGCTTCTCCTGAGTACGGAGATACCACATGTGTGGGACTTTTTAGGAGCCTAGCCGCGTACGGGACCCCGAAAACCAAGCACCGCCTTCAGGATTTCTAGGCACAAATTTTTGATTTCACTCCTCACTACCTATCACAGTTTCGAAGGCCATAAAATGCCAAAATCGCACAAAACCCCCCCAAATTACCCCATTTTGGAATATAGACACCCCAAGCTATTTACTGAGAGGAATGGCGAGTATTTTACAGCTCTCATTTGTTTTTGAAAATGAAGAAAGAAAATATATATATATATATATATTTTTTTTTTTCAATTTTCAAAACTTTGTGACAAAAAGCGAGATCTGCAAAATACTCACAATACCTCTCAGCAAATAGCTTGGGGTGTCTACTTTCCAAAATGGGGTCATTTGGGGGGGTTTTGTGCTATCTGGGCATTCCATGGCCTCCGAAACTGTGATAGGCAGTGAGAAGTGAAATCAAAAATTTACACCCTTATGCCGCGTACACACGATCATTATTCACGGCGGTTAAAAAACCGCCGTGAATAATGACAGGAAAAACGAGGGAACCGCTTGGTTCCCTACACACGGTCGTTTTTCCCGTCATTTTTTTCTCTTGACGAGAAAAACGACCGTCTGTGGGCTCCGCGGCAGTGTCTCCCTATGGGAAAACTGCCGCGGAAAAAAATGCTGGAAAAAACGATGAGAAAATTTAGAACATGTTCTAAATTTTCTCGTCGTTTTTTATGCCGTTTTTCTAGACGAGAAAAACGACATAAAGCCCACAGACGATCGTTTTTCTCGGCGGAAAAAAAATAATTCGTTTTTCTCTTCGAGAAAAGCGGTCGTGTGTACGCGGCATTAGAAAGCCTGAAGGCGGTGCTTGGTTTTTGGGGTCCCGTACGTGGCTAGGCTCCCAAAAAGTCTCACACATGTGGTATCCCCGTACTCAGGAGAAGCAACAGAATGTATTTTGGGGTGTAATTCCACATATGCCCATGGCATGTTTGAGCAATATATCATTTAGTGACAACTTTGTGCAAAAAAAAAAAAAAAAATTGTTGTTTTTCCGCAACTTGTGTCAACATATAAAATATTCCATGGACTCGACATGCCTCTCAGTATATAGCTTGGGGTGTCTACTTTCCAAAATGGGGTCATTTGGGGGGGTTTTGAACTGTTCTGGCATTTTATACACAACATTAGGAAGCTTACATCCACTCTTCTAACCACTTGAAGACAAAGCCCTTTTTGACACTTTTTGTTTACATGAAAACATTTTTTTTTTTGCAAGAAAATTATGTTGAACCCCCAAACATTATATATATTTTTAAAGCAAAGGCCCTACAGATTAAAATGGTGGGTGTTGCATTTTTTTTTTCTACACAGTATTTGCGCAGCGATTTTTTAAACGCATTTTTTGGGTTAAAAAATACACTTTTTTAATTTTAATGCACTAAAACACACTATATTGCCCAAATGTTTGATGAAATAAAAAATATGATCTTAGGCCGAGTACATAGATACCAAACACGACATGCTTTAAAATTTCGCACAAACGCGCATTGGCGACAAACTACATACATTTTTAAAAGCCTTTAAAAGCCTTTACAGGTTACCCCAGTAGATTTACAGAGGAGGTCTACTGCTAAAATGACTGCCCTCGATCTGACCTTCGCGGTGATACCTCACATGCATGGTGCAATTGCTGTTTACATATGACGCCAGACCGACGCTTGCGTTCGCCATTGGGCAAGAGCAGGGCAGGACAGGGGTGCTTTTTTTTTTCTTTTTTTTTATTATTAATTTTGCTTTTTTATTTTATTTTTAAATTGTTCCTTCCAAGTATTTTTTTTTTAATCATTTTTATTGTTATCTCAGGGAATGTAAATATCCCCTATGATAGCAATAGGTAGTGACAGGTACTCTTTTTTTGAAAAAACTGGGGTCTTCTAGACCCTAGATCTTTCCTCTGCCCTCAAAGCATCTGACCACACCAAGATCGGTGTGATAAAATGCTTTCCCAATTTCCCAATGGCGCTTTTTATATCCGGGGGGGGCATTCCCTCCCACTGCTTGTAAAAGCAGTCCAGAGGCTAATTAGCCGCTAGGATTGCTTTTACATGAAAGCCGGCCGTAGGCTGAAAAGAATGATACCAAGATGATACCTAAACCCGCAGGCATCATTCTGGTATAAACATTCAAAGTCCAGCAACATACCAGTACGTTGCTGGTCCTTGTTGGACATGTATTGTAATCTTTTTTTTTCATGCAGCCAGTTGGCTGAACGAAAAAAGAGATTGATCGGTGGGTATGCCCACCATTAGAATACCGCCCTTCATCCACCCACTTCCAATGATGGGCATACACGCACCATTTATATATGCCGAAGCATGGGGGCATCCTCCCGCAAAAAAGTTATGCCGCACACACATGGTCGGACTTTTCCACGGGCAAGCCTCCGTCGGAATTTCGACCGTATGTACGCGGCATTAGGAGCAAAATCGCTCCTCCGCCCCTGCTGCCCCAATGCTTCGGCATATTTGCTTTTTTTTTTTAACTGTGGTGGTGTAATCACCTCCTACAGCACTGGAGTCACAGGGATCAGGCCTGTCTCTGCAAACGCTGCAGTTATGTGTGTTTTTGTTTTGTAAGTGACAGTGATCGATCGATACTGCACTTGGGTGGCCTGGGCTGGACGGAGGGGCAAAACGCAGGTGCCAGCAGGTATCTGGGCTGATCCCGCTAACACTGCATTTTTGGGAACCCTAAACTGCTGGGGACGCTAGTATAGATCTGATCAGATCAGATATTGATCTGTTCAGATACTATACCACTAAGGGAGGTGTATGCTTCACACGTGGGTGTTAGCGTTACTGGCACTAACCTGACGCTGCCTGGGGTGTGACGCAGACCCTCTCTGATGCTAAAACCTAATTGATATCACCCGCCGGGCGATCAGGGGGTTAAACCTTTATTGGGTTATATACGGCGGGTGCCCTGACACTATAAAAAGCAAACTAACTAACCAGCGTCACCCGTAACACTTATATGGTGATCACTGGTGAAAGGGTTAACTAGGGGCAATCAGGGGGTTAAAACCTTTATTAGATAATATATGGGGGTACCTGACGCTATAAAAACCTGCGGCGAACCTAAAAAAAATTACCAGCTACCGATCTGACTCACCGACACTAAGACAGCGTTTAGAAAAACGATCGCTTAGCGACAGTGGTGATGGGGGTGAAAGGGTTACCTGGGGGGCGATCAAGGGGGTTAAACCTTTATTAGATAATATATTGGGGTACCTGACGCTATAAAAACCTGCGGCAAACCTAAAAAAATTTACTGGCTACCGATCTGCATCACCGACACTAAGACAGCGTTTAGAAAAATGATCGCTTAGCGACAGTGGTGATAGGGGGTGAAAGGGTTACCTGGGGGGCGATCAAAGGGGTTAAACCTTTATTAGATAATATATTGGGGTACCTGATGCTATAAAAACCTGCGGCGAACCTAAAAAAAATTACCAGCTACCGATCTGCATCACCGACACTAAGACAGCGTTTAGAAAAACGATCGCTTAGCGACAGTGGTGATGGGGGTGAAAGGGTTACCCTGGGGGGTGATCAAGGGGGTTAAACCTTTATTAGATAATATATTGGGGTACCTGATGCTATAAAAACCTGCGGCGAACCTAAAAAAAATTACTGGCTACCGATCTGCATCACCGACACTAAGACAGCGTTTAGAAAAATGATCGCTTAGCGACAGTGGTGATAGGGGGTGAAAGGGTTACCTGGGGGGCGATCAAAGGGGTTAAACCTTTATTAGATAATATATTGGGGTACCTGATGCTATAAAAACCTGCGGCGAACCTAAAAAAAATTACCAGCTACCGATCTGCATCACCGACACTAAGACAGCGTTTAGAAAAACGATCGCTTAGCAACAGTGGTGATGGGGGTGAAAGGGTTACCTGGGGGGCGATCAAGGGGGTTAAACCTTTATTAGATAATATATTGGGGTACCTGACGCTATAAAAACCTGCGGCGAACCTAAAAAAAATTACTGGCTACCGATCTGCATCACCGACACTAAGACAGCGTTTAGAAAAATGATCGCTTAGCGACAGTGGTGATAGGGGGTGAAAGGGTTACCTGGGGGGCGATCAAAGGGGTTAAACCTTTATTAGATAATATATTGGGGTACCTGACGCTATAAAAACCTGCGGCGAACCTAAAAAAAATTACCAGCTACCGATCTGCATCACCGACACTAAGACAGCGTTTAGAAAAACGATCGCTTAGTGACAGTGGTGATGGGGGTGAAAGGGTTACCTGGGGGGCAATCAAGGGGGTTAAACCTTTATTAGATAATATATTGGGGTACCTGACGCTATAAAAACATGCGGCGAACCTAAAAAAAATTACTGGCTACCGATCTGCATCACCGACACTAAGACAGCGTTTAGAAAAACAATTGCTTAGCGACAGTGGTGATAGGGGGTGAAAGGGTTACCTGGGGGGCGATCAAGGGGGTTAAACCTTTATTAGATAATATATTGGGGTACCTGACGCTATAAAAACCTGTGGCGAACCTAAAAAAAATTACCGGCTACCGATCTGCATCACAGACACTAAGACAGCGTTTAGAAAAACGATCGCTTAGTGACAGTGGTGATAGGGGGTGAAAGGGTTACCTGGGGGGCGATCAAGGGGGTTAAACCTTTATTAGATAATATATTGGGGTACCTGACGCTATAAAAACATGCGGCGAACCTAAAAAAAATTACTGGCTGCCGATCGGCATCACTGACGCTAAGACAGCGATCAGAAAAATGATCGCTTAGCGACAGTGGTGATAGGGGGTGAAAGGGTTATCTGGGGGGTGATCAGGGGGTTAAACCTTTATTAGGGGGGGTTAGGGGGCTACACTGGACCTAAGAGTAAACTTTGGTGACACTTTTACAGTCACAAATGTCACTGATTGCAGTGATCACTAAATAAATGGTCACTGCAATCAGTGACACTGTGACTGGGGGCTGGGGGGGTGATCTGGGGGGTGATCTGGGGTGTCTGGGGGGGCCTGGGGGGGGCGATTTATGTCCCTATGTGTCCTGGTGTCAGTGTAGTGTTGTGTGCACTGACCTGATGTCTTCTCTTGTACGGCGCTCGGTATATGTGAGCGCTGCACCAGAGATGACATCACTTCCTCCTGCTCCCTCTGTCTGATACAGACAGAGGGGGCATTTCCATTCGCCGGGAGCGATCGCGAGGGGGTGGCCAGAAACGAATGGCTGCCCCCTCATCCCGGAACGCTCCCGGACACTTAGCCACCGCTCACTGTATAGGAGGGGGGTCCGATTGGACCCCCCAACTATACAAAGGCAATCCCGTACACTCTACGTGATTGTGCCTGTCGGTGCCATTCTGCCGACGTATATATACAGTGAGCGGTCGTTAAGTGGTTAAAGGTAGACGCGCCAAGTCCAAAATACTACACCTGTACCACCCTCATACTCACACCCCCTTGACGAACCCGCAGGACATCGCCAACGCATTTAGTGACTATTATAAAGACCTGTACAATTTGAATGCAGATCCGAACACCCCCCAACCCTCTCAAGACGACATTAACCGCTTTCTTAATGACTTGCATCTGCCTGTTTTGACACCTGATCAACTCAAACATCTGAATGCTCCGTTCTCGGAACATGAAATACGGAAAACAATCCGTTCTATGCCCGCTGACAAAGCCCCTGGTCCCGACGGACTATCGGGCGAATATTATAGACAATTCTCTGACCAATTGATCCCACACTTGGTTGAGATATTTAATAACGCTGCCTCCTCTTCTCAGTTCCCAAATGACATGTTAAACGCTCTTATAATCACGATACCCAAACCAGGGAAGGAGCCGAACTGTCCCCAAAATTTCCGCCCGATATCCCTGCTAAATCTGGATATCAAGCTATACGCTAAAACTATAGCAGCGAGAATGATCGACATAATGCCCACACTGATCCACAAAGACCAATCAGGCTTCACGAAAGGCAGACAGGCATCGGATGCCACGAGGAGAATGATAAACATCATACATCAAGCGGAAATTACTGGAACGCCTTCTCTGCACCTCTCTTTGGACGCGGAGAAGGCGTTCGACAGAGTACACTGGGCCTACCTCAGATCGGTACTACAGAAATTTGGTTTTGATGGATATATTCTTAACGCTATCATGGCACTATATTCATCCCCCTCGGCCACAGTCTTTACGGAAGATATGACATCCCACCCATTCCCCATATCCAATGGCACCCGACAAGGTTGCCCCTTGTCACCCCTTATTTTCAATCTCCTTATGGAACCTCTGGCATCACGCATACGAGAACACAACTGCATCTCGGGTATACAAATAGGCCAGATCTCGCATAAAATAAGCCTATTCGCGGATGATGTGATACTAATCCTTACAAACCCGGCTTCTTCCCTGGCAGAGGTACAAAAAACACTTACCTGGTGTGAGGGGGTTAGCTCGGCAGCGGGTGTGTGTGACCCCCGGGATGGGCTCCCCACACAAAACAGGCCCAGCAAACGGAGGTTGTGGTTTTCAAAATCAAAAAAAAGGTGCGGTTTATTTTCTATTTACAGTGACAAAACACAGCAAAGCAAAAGAAACATAACCAAAATAAATCCTGGTCAAGTTGACCTCTGACTAAACATACAGGTTTCCTAACTAACAACTGGGATCAGCCTAGTGCTGTCCTAGTCCCTAAGTCCCTGGTTTTAAATGTCCAAGCAAATAGCCACACAGGCTTTGTCTCACCGCACAGGGGTTCACTCTCCCTAGACAGTCCACACAGGTCTGGTTCCAGGCATGAGCTAACATCTAATGAAGCTGGGAGTTCTTATAGAGGCCTAAATGAGCTGACAAGCTTCAGCTGGCCTCATCAACTCCCTGTCTGTACGACGCCCAGCCCTCTCCCTAGAGGTATGAGTCATCCATGAGCCCACTAGCCTTATACAACTCTCCACCTAGTTGTATAAGTCGGCGTAAAGCCTGAATCTGGGCGAAATATATCTACCCCCCTGGATGCAACCAGGTGACTTTACCTTCCTGCTGTCACATACCCCCCCCTCTTGTTTTAACCTCGGGGTTGGAACACCAGCAATCAGGCATTCATGTACTCGAGACAAAGCATCCACATTCCCCATTTGAACGCCAGGGCGATGCTTTACTGTGAAGTTGAATTCCTGGAGGGCCAGGAACCACCTATTCACTCTTCTATTTGTTTCCTTGTTTTGAGCCATCCACTTTAACGGAGCGTGATCCGTAACCATGTCAAAGTGCCTACCTAGCAGGTAGTACCGAAGGGAATCTAGAGCCCACTTCACCGCTAAACACTCCTTTTCAACGGTGGCGTAATTTACCTCATGGGACTTCAACTTCCTGCTGAGGTAAATGACTGGGTGCTCTTCCCCGTTCCAGACCTGGGACAATACTGCTCCTAACCCCACATCTGACGCATCACTTTGTACGACAAAGTCTTTAGAGAAGTCGGGTGAGTACAACACTGGCTGGCTACATAAGGCTTGTTTCAAGAATTGGAATGCTGCCTCAGCCTCGGGGGTCCATTTAATCATGACCGACCCTTTCCCCTTCGTCAGGTTGGTTAGGGGCACAGCCTTAGAAGCAAAGTGGGGAATGAATCGCCGATAATACCCAGCGATTCCCAGAAAGGCTCGTACCTGCTTCTTGCTGTTGGGACGTGGCCAACTCTGGATGGCCTCGACTTTGTTGAGTTGGGGTTTTATTACTCCCCTCCCAATGGTGTACCCAAGATATTTGGCCTCCTCCTGCCCAATGGTACACTTCTTGGGGTTAGCCGTAAACCCCGCTTCCCGAACAGAGTCCAGGACTGCTTGCACTTTTGGCAGATGTGAGGCCCAATCTGTGCTATGGACAATTACGTCATCCAGGTAAGCCGCAGCATACTTCCGATGGGGCCTCAGCATCTGGCCCCGTCTGGGGTTACAAATGCGGTTTTCTCTTTGGCCGACTTGGCCAGGGGGATTTGCCAATACCCTTTTGTGAGGTCAAGAGTCGTCATGTATCGGGCTGTTCCCAGCCGGTCGATCAACTCATCTATACGTGGCATGGGGTAGGTGTCAAATTTTGTAACTTTGTTCAACTGACGAAAATCGTTACAAAATCGCCAGCTCCCATCCGGTTTAGGCACCAACACGATGGGACTAGACCAATCACTTTGGGACTCCTCTATCACCCCTAAGTTCAGCATTTTCTGTACTTCCTCCCGTATTGCCTCCCGTCGAGCCTCTGGGATCCGATAGGGTTTTAACTTCACCCTTTCACCGGGCGGGGTAATGATGTCATGCTCTACCCCAGATGTTTGTCCCGGCAGCTCAGAGAATACCTCCTTGTTGCGAAGCACAAACTCCTTAACCTCCTGTTGTTGGGGTTGTGACAAGGTGGCTGCTATTCCAACCTCAGGAATCACGCAACCAGTTTGAGCTGGTGACCAAGTGTCTGCGACTAGGGACTCTCTATCCCTCCAGGCTTTCAACAGATTAACGTGATAGATCTGTTCGGGCTTTCGCCTTCCTGGTTGTCTGACCTTGTAATTCACTTCGCTCACTTTTTCCATTATCTCGTAGGGGCCTTGCCATTTGGCAAGGAATTTACTTTCAACCGTAGGGACAAGTACCAATATCCTATCCCCCGGGGAAAAGGTACGGGTCTTGGCTCCACGGTTGTACACTCTCTGCTGTGCCAACTGCGCTTGGGCCAAATGTTCCTTCACGATGGGCATTACCTGTGCAATTCGATCTTGCATCAGGGCGACATGCTCAATCACACTCCTGTGGGGAGAACTCTCACTTTCCCAAGTTTCCTTGGCAATATCCAACAGCCCTCTTGGGTGTCTCCCATACAGTAACTCAAAGGGGGAGAATCCCGTAGAGGATTGGGGCACCTCCCTAATAGCAAACATCAAATAAGGAAGTAAACAGTCCCAATCCTTTCCATCTCTATCCACCACTTTCTTCAACATTTGTTTTAGGGTTTTGTTGAATCTTTCAACCAGCCCATCGGTTTGGGGGTGATACACAGACGTACGCAATTGCGTCACTTTGAACAATTTACACAGCTCTTTCATAACCCGGGACATAAAGGGTGTACCTTGGTCCGTAAGCAGTTCTTTACAAATACCCACCCGGCTAAAAACAAGAGATAGCTCTTTGGCTATGGTTTTGGCCGAGGTATTTCGGAGAGGGATCGCTTCTGGATAACGGGTGGCATAGTCCATTATAACTAATATGTACTGGTGCCCCCTAGCGGACTTGATTATAGGACCTACCAAATCCATGGCGATCCTCTCAAACGGGACCTCAATGATGGGTAGAGGGACCAGCGGGCTACGGAAATGTGGCATCGGGGCCAACCTCTGACACACAGGGCAGGAGGAACAATAATTTTCTACGTCCTTCATCACCCCCGGCCAATAGAATCTCTGTAATACCCTCTCTCGGGTTTTCTCTGTCCCCAGATGACCTCCAAGAATGTGCCCATGGGCCAACTCCAACACCAACTTCCTGTAAGGTTTGGGCACCACAAGCTGCTCAACGATTTCTTCTGCCCTTTTTGCCACCCGATACAGTAGGTCCTTCTCTACGCTGAAGTATGGGTAAGTGCAGGTATTATCTGGGTTCACTAACTCGCTATCTATTTTCACTACGTTTTCCCGTGCCTTTATTAGGGCGGGGTCTTTCAACTGTTCTGTGGCAAAGTTTTCCCTGTGAACCTCAAGATCAGAAAACTCCACAGACGGTAGGTTTTCGTCTGAGGAGGTGGGCTCCTCTCCAGTTTCTTGAGTCTCCCCTGCCAATACTGATAAGGGAAATTCCGGAGAGTCCTCACCACTCTCAGGGGAGTTCTGGCTATCACATTCCTGGTACATAGGGGCACCAGTGAGGGGCTCAGGATCATCCCACAGTTCCCAGAACTTCGGAAAATCCCTTCCCACAATGGCGTCATGCGGTAACTGAGATACTAAGCCCACTGGATGAGAGAGGGTACCTTTGGGGGTCTCGAAACACACTGTAGTCACTGGATACTCTCGGGTGTCCCCATGCACACAAATAACAGCTACCTTGCTATTCCCAGAGACCTCTGTTTTAACTAACTCAGCCTTTATCAGGGTCACAAGGCTACCTGAATCCAGCAATACCACAACATTTCTACCATTAACACACATTTTGCATAAATGTTTCTCAGTTCCTCGAATGGCAGTGCATGCGACTGTCGCACACAGCGACTGACGTCTGCCCGTCAGAAAGTCACACTGCATGGGTTCCTCCACAACCGGGCAATTGGCTGCAATATGTCCCGCTTGCCGGCAGCGGTAGCAAACGATCCTTCTTGCCGCCTCTTGAGCCGCTGATTTCCCAGGCTGTTCTCGCCAAACTTGGGGTAGAGCTCCCACCCTCTCACTCTCTCCACCCTCACCCCTTGGAATCCTCTTATCCGCCCCTGGGGATGGTCTGGTCTTAGGGTGGAAAGTCCGAGTGTCTCTGGAAGAGGCCGTCAGGTTCTCTGTAGCCAAGTATTTCTCCACACGATCCACAAGACCATCGGCCGTCTCTGGGTCTCCATGGCTTACCCACTTTTGGATGGCAGTAGGAAGAGCTCTCAAAAACCGATCCATTACAACACGTTCCACAATCTTTGGTGCGGACAAAGTCTCTGGCTGTAGCCACTTTCTGCTCAGGTGAATGAGATCATACATTTGAGACCTGGGGGGTTTTCCAAGCTGGAAAGTCCAGTTATGCACACGCTGAGCCCGGACAGCCTGGGTGACACCCAGCCTTGCCAATATTTCAGCTTTTAGCATCACATAGTCTTTTGCTTGGTTAGGCTCTAGGTCATAGTAAGCTTTCTGCGATTCACCAGTTAACAGAGGAGCCACCAGTCCAGCCCACTGCTCCTCAGGCCACTTTTCTCTTTCAGCGGTCCTTTCAAATGTGGTCAAAAATACCTCTGGATCATCCTCTCCAGTCATTTTTGTCAATAAACGACTCACCCCAAAGGACGCGGTATTAGTGGGACGGCTTTCCTCACTGGTCTGCGGACGTTGCTGCATTACTGCTTCCATCTGTTGTTGTAGTCTCTGCTCTTGCTTCTGCAACAGGTCTATGAAGCGGGCCTCAGATTGCTGCTGGGCTCGTTGCTGAGCCTCCAGACTCTGTTGCAAAGTTGCGTTTGTCTGCTGCTGGGCTGCAAGGCTCCTTTGCAAACCTGCATTTGTCTGCTGTTGATTGGCATTTGCTAGAGCCAGCTGCTTCAGTATCTCCTCCATGCTGGCTTAAAAAAAACTGCCACTGGTTCTCCACCAACTGTGAGGGGGTTAGCTCGGCAGCGGGTGTGTGTGACCCCCGGGATGGGCTCCCCACACAAAACAGGCCCAGCAAACGGAGGTTGTGGTTTTCAAAATCAAAAAAAAGGTGCGGTTTATTTTCTATTTACAGTGACAAAACACAGCAAAGCAAAAGAAACATAACCAAAATAAATCCTGGTCAAGTTGACCTCTGACTAAACATACAGGTTTCCTAACTAACAACTGGGATCAGCCTAGTGCTGTCCTAATCCCTAAGTCCCTGGTTTTAAATGTCCAAGCAAATAGCCACACAGGCTTTGTCTCACCGCACAGGGGTTCACTCTCCCTAGACAGTCCACACAGGTCTGGTTTCAGGCATGAGCTAACATCTAATGAAGCTGGGAGTTCTTATAGAGGCCTAAATGAGCTGACAAGCTTCAGCTGGCCTCATCAACTCCCTGTCTGTACGACGCCCAGCCCTCTCCCTAGAGGTATGAGTCATCCATGAGCCCACTAGCCTTATACAACTCTCCACCTAGTTGTATAAGTCGGCGTAAAGCCTGAATCTGGGCGAAATATATCTACCCCCCTGGATGCAACCAGGTGACTTTACCTTCCTGCTCTCACACTGCTTTAGCGAGATCTCTTACTACAAGGTCAATACAACAAAGTCGTTTATACTCGACATTAATCTAGATGCTACCACAAAAAACTTACTACTAATGCAACACAACTTCAAATGGGCAGAGACAGATATCTCCTACTTAGGAATTAAATTGACCAGATCAACTGCACTCCTATTCTCCACCAACTTCTTACCCCTGCTCCTTAAGATACAAGGTGAATCCCAGAACATAGCGAAACACGAATTATCCTGGTCGGGCAGGTTAGCGGCCTTCAAAATGATCTGCCTCCCACAAATTTTATACTACTTTAGGACACTTCCCATCCCTGTCCCCCCCCTCTTTTTTCAGATCCCTTCAACATGTCCTGAATACCCACCTATGGAAAGGTAAAAAACCCAGATGTGCCCACACTAAACTAATCAAAAACAAACTAGCAGGCGGGGTGGGTTCTATAGATTTTGAGGACTATTATTTTGCTGCCATACTAGCCCAACTACAAGATTGGTTTCGTATCCACCCCACCACACTATGGGGACAAATAGAAAATTCCTTCCTCCCTCACTCAGATCTGAAATCTTGGTTAATGAGTACCCCTTTCGGGACAACTATCCCATCAGCTTTCCCCCCTACCATGAAAGCATCCGCGCATGCATGGAAAAAAATTATCATACACACAGGCTACATTCCCCCCAAACCACCATTCCAAATACCTCTGGAATCTCTCCGCTATCTATCTCCAGACCTGTCACTTGCACACTGGTCTAGTAAAGGCATACGCTTCCTGCAGTCTCTTCTCCTGGGGCCACACATCAAGCCATTCGCTGACATACAAAAAGAATTTGACCTCCCCTCCAGGGAGCATTACACCCACCTAAGAATTAGCCATTGCCTAAATGCAGTACCCACTCCTCTATACGCCATTCCGCCCAAAACCTGGGATTTCCTTACAAATGCTCTCTCCAAGACAAAAGGCATATCTCATTTTTATAACCGCCTCCACTGCAAACAACACTTCTTTAGAACATCCTCGCACTTGCGTTGGGAAGCGGATTTAAATCGCTGCTTCTCCACAGATCAATGGACCTCAGCACTGAAATCCATATATTCCTCCACCAAATGCTCAGCCTTATGGGAACTTACCCAAAAAATCACCCTGCGTTGGTATCTGACACCTGCCAGATTAGTGTACTTTTCTCCCCAATCCTCAGACACTTGCTGGCGGTGCAAATCCCTTAAAGGTGACTTACTACATACACTCTGGTCTTGCCCCCTCATACAACCATTTTGGGAAGACATATTTAAACTCTTGTCTCGAGTCACTCACCGTGAAATACTCCCTTCCCCAGAGCTGGCGATCCTAAACATAAACATAGAGAAGATCCCCTATGCCCATAGGTATGTTACAACCCACATTCTCCTAGCGTCCAGGCTATGTCTCACAAGATTGTGGAGATCGGAAAGGGTTCCGGATACTTCCCAAATCATTGACCTTGTGAATCTACACTTTAGCTATGAATCTATTATGGCAGGCAGCATTGGTCAGGCTGAAAAGACCAGGAAGGCCAGGGTCCGTGGATCATTTGGTCCGGAGCTGTGCCTATCTCATAAAGCACCTTGTTTAGTTATACATTTTCTTGACTGAGCAATATGTAGGTTACACCCTACTAAGCCATGTGAACATCACCTATATAGTATTTTTGGACATATACATGTTTGGACTTATCCTCTATTACTAGGGCGACTGCGGCCGTCTCTTCTCCTGGGACACAGAAGTGATCCAATCCGGGTGGCCTCGGAGGAGAGACGACCCTGTACTGATGTTTTCTCATTCACTCTTACTATCACTGTGATGAATCTCGTTTCTTGTACTCTTCTATATTTTATCATATCCTACCGTCGTTGCACGACGAACATTGTTAAATGTTCTTGTACTTTATGTAAGGAAAAAAAAATTTCAATAAAGAATGATTTAAAAAAAAAAAATGGGGGGAAGAGCGAAGGAATCAAAACATGGAGAAAAAGATAAGCATCTGGTGGGATACGATTACTTTTGAGAGATATCTAAAGGATAGTATAGTACCTAGACGTTTAAGGTGGGATGTGCCACCAAATGATGGATAAAGAATCATTGGATGATTGGTTTAAATTTTTCAATGACAAGGGGTTAGAACTTCTGACATTTTTACTAAAAAGAAAACAGATGAAGATGAAAAAGATAGATCAAACTATATCAGAAGTGAAGGAAGAATTGGATAAATATAAAGATACAATGGAATTTACCACACTCACAACGCAGCTAAACAGAGATCTAACAAAGAAAGACAAGGAGGTACAACAGAGGAAAAGTAAAAAATACACAAGAGATATGAATGATTTCAGAAATGTCCAGACATTCAAATGGCAAAGCCAGATTGGACGAACTGACCCCATTTCAACATTCTCAACGCCGGAGAAAACGGTCCGTATGCAACCACAGCAAATAAATACAAACCAGGGCCATAATACACCAAATAGATCTCACCAAGATCCCAGAACCAGGGCAGACTCACCAAGACGCCCCAGAAACAACACGGGCAATGGGAATCAACAACAAAACACCCCATATAGAGGGGCTAGAAGACCACCTAACAATAGGACACCACAAAATGGCTGGAAGAAACCTCACTGGAAAAACAATAAAAAACCGTATTATGGACACAACAATTGGCATAAAACACAATATGAAGAAAGGGATAACAGAGGATACCCACAAGACCATGGAAACAACAGGGAAGGCCACTACAAACAGAGAGGACCGCCATACGAACAACACAGACAGAGAGGCAGAAGCCCCATACCATACCAAGAATATGGGTATGGTGAAAGAAGAGGCCCCCAAACCCAAGGTCCATATAGACAATATGAATGGAGTCCAATACCAACACATAACTATTATGCACCATTAAGGAACTATCAAGATGAATACAGACAGGAGGGACATCATTCAGACTATAATAGGTATTTTTTAGAGAAAGGTTGGGATCATCATCCACCGAGGAATCTGGAGGAAACAAGAAATGGAAGAAGAAGCCAAAAACCAAGAGAGGATGTAGATCAGGAAAGAGAGAACAAAAGTAAAACGGAAAGGGAATAAAAGGAGAAGGTATCTTTAATCTCAGTGGAAAACCATTAACTCATGAAGAAGTAGAAGTCCTTGATAAAGGACTAAAATATGCTCCTACTAAAAATCTAGATAAATTTCATACTTACATCGGAATCCAGAAGTACATAAGAAAATTAAATATTAAAAAATATGTTGCAAGCAACACAGCCAAACCCAAGTCAAGAACACAAGAAGAAGATATAATCCAAATAAGTCAACATTCAATCCTCCAGTAAAAAACAATAAACATATCGAAGTCTTCAAAAAATTAGTCGTAAAAGACCTGATGAATTTAAAAGTACACAAAAAAGAAGAACCAAGATTAATTAAAGTGGTTGTAAACCCACTTTATAAACAAAGACCTACAGGTAAGCCTAGATTAAGGCTTACCTGTAGGTGCATGAAATATCTCCTTAACCTACACGGTTGAGGAGATATTTGCATTTAAATGTGGCGACGCTGACGTCACGCGCATGAGCTTAACCCCATTCACAAATTCGGCTAGGTCGCAACATTCGACGACGTAGCCAAATTCGACTGCTCACGCGCGCATGCGCGGAGTCACATCTTCGCCGCTCCGGCCAATCACAGCGCCGGAGCAGCGCTGTGCTTGGCTGGAGCGGCAATACCCGGAAGTAACCTTCCGGCTATCGCCGCAGCGATGGATGCGGCTGAAGAGGGAGACGAGGATGGCTTCGGGGGCCCCGATCTAAGGTAAGTGATGCATAATGAGCTATTATGCTAGTGTGAGGGGGTTAGCTCGGCAGCGGGTGTGTGTGACCCCCGGGATGGGCTCCCCACACAAAAACAGGCCCAGCAAACGGAGGTTGTGGTTTTCAAAATCAAAAAGGTGCGGTTTATTTTCTATTTACAGTGACAAAACACAGCAAAGCAAAAGAAACATAAATAAAATAAATCCTGGTCAACTTGACCTCTGAGTAAACATACAGGTTTCCTAACTAACAACTGGGATCAGCCTAGTGCTGTCCTAGTCCCTAAGTCCCTGGTTTTAAATGTCCAAGCAAATAGCCACACAGGCTTTGTCTCACCGCACAGGGGTTCACTCTCCCTAGACAGTCCACACAGGTCTGGTTCCAGGCATGAGCAAAAACCTAATGAATCTGGGAGTTCTTATAGAGGCCTAAATGAGCTGACAAGCTTCAGCTGGTCTCATCAACTCCCTGTCTGCACGACGCCCCACACTCTCCCTAGAGGTATGAGTCATCCATGAGCCCACTAGCCTCAGCTGGGCTTATACAACTCTCCACCTAGTTGTATAAGTCGGTGTAAAGCCTGAATCTGGGTGAAATATATCTACCCCCCTGGATGCAACCAGGTGACTTTACCTTCCTGCTGTCACATACCCCCCCCTCTTGTTTTAACCTCGGGGTTGGAACACCAGCAATCAGGCATTCATGTACTCGAGACAAAGCATCCACATTCCCCATTTGAACGCCAGGGCGATGCTTTACTGTGAAGTTGAATTCCTGGAGGGCCATGAACCACCTATTCACTCTTCTATTTGTTTCCTTGTTTTGAGCCATCCACTTTAACGGAGCGTGATCCGTAACCATGTCAAAGTGCCTACCTAGCAGGTAGTACCGAAGGGAATCTAGAGCCCACTTCACCGCTAAACACTCCTTTTCAACGGTGGCGTAATTTACCTCATGGGACTTCAACTTCCTGCTGAGGTAAATGACTGGGTGCTCTTCCCCGTTCCAGACCTGGGACAATACTGCTCCTAACCCCACATCTGACGCATCACTTTGTACGACAAAGTCTTTAGAGAAGTCGGGTGAGTACAACACTGGCTGGCTACATAAGGCTTGTTTCAAGAATTGGAATGCTGCCTCAGCCTCGGGGGTCCATTTAATCATGACCGACCCTTTCCCCTTCGTCAGGTTGGTTAGGGGCACAGCCTTAGAAGCAAAGTGGGGAATGAATCGCCGATAATACCCAGCGATTCCCAGAAAGGCTCGTACCTGCTTCTTGCTGTTGGGACGTGGCCAACTCTGGATGGCCTCGACTTTGTTGAGTTGGGGTTTTATTACTCCCCTCCCAATGGTGTACCCAAGATATTTGGCCTCCTCCTGCCCAATGGTACACTTCTTGGGGTTAGCCGTAAACCCCGCTTCCCGAACAGAGTCCAGGACTGCTTGCACTTTTGGCAGATGTGAGGCCCAATCTGTGCTATGGACAATTACGTCATCCAGGTAAGCCGCAGCATACTTCCGATGGGGCCTCAGCATCTGGTCCATTTTCCGCTGGAATGTGGCTGGCGCATTCTGTAACCCGAACGGCATTCTTTTATATTGGAACGCCCCGTCTGGGGTTACAAATGCGGTTTTCTCTTTGGCCGACTTGGCCAGGGGGATTTGCCAATACCCTTTTGTGAGGTCAAGAGTCGTCATGTATCGGGCTGTTCCCAGCCGGTCGATCAACTCATCTATACGTGGCATGGGGTAGGTGTCAAATTTTGTAACTTTGTTCAACTGACGAAAATCGTTACAAAATCGCCAGCTCCCATCCGGTTTAGGCACCAACACAATGGGACTAGACCAATCACTTTGGGACTCCTCTATCACCCCTAAGTTCAGCATTTTCTGTACTTCCTCCCGTATTGCCTCCCGTCGGGCCTCTGGGATCCGATAGGGTTTTAACTTCACCCTTTCACCGGGCGGGGTAATGATGTCATGCTCTACCCCAGATGTTTGTCCCGGCAGCTCAGAGAATACCTCCTTGTTGCGAAGCACAAACTCCTTAACCTCCTGTTGTTGGGGTTGTGACAAGGTGGCTGCTATTCCAACCTCAGGAATCACGCAACCAGTTTGAGCTGGTGACCAAGTGTCTGCGACTAGGGACTCTCTATCCCTCCAGGCTTTCAACAGATTAACGTGATAGATCTGTTCGGGCTTTTGCCTTCCTGGTTGTCTGACCTTGTAATTCACTTCGCTCACTTTTTCCATTATCTCATAGGGGCCTTGCCATTTGGCAAGGAATTTACTTTCAACCGTAGGGACAAGTACCAGTATCCTATCCCCCGGGGAAAAGGTACGGGTCTTGGCTCCACGGTTGTACACTCTCTGCTGTGCTAACTGCTCTTGGGCCAAATGTTCCTTCACGATGGGCATTACCTGTGCAATTCGGTCTTGCATCAGGGCGACATGCTCAATCACACTCCTGTGGGGAGAACTCTCACTTTCCCAAGTTTCCTTGGCAATATCCAACAGCCCTCTTGGGTGTCTCCCATACAGTAACTCAAAGGGGGAGAATCCCGTAGAGGATTGGGGCACCTCCCTAATAGCAAACATCAGATAAGGAAGTAGACAGTCCAAATCCTTTCCATCTCTATCCACCACTTTCTTCAACATTTGTTTTAGGGTTTTGTTGAATCTTTCAACCAGCCCATCGGTTTGGGGGTGATACACAGATGTACGTAATTGCGTCACTTTGAACAATTTACACAGCTCCTTCATAACCCGGGACATAAAGGGTGTACCTTGGTCCGTAAGCAGTTCTTTACAAATACCCACCCGGCTAAACACAAGAGATAGCTCTTTGGCTATGGTTTTGTCCGAGGTATTTCGGAGAGGGATCGCTTCTGGATAACGGGTGGCATAGTCCATTATAACTAATATGTACTGGTGCCCCCTAGCGGACTTGATTATAGGCCCTACCAAATCCATGGCGATCCTCTCAAACGGGACCTCAATGATGGGTAGAGGGACCAGCGGGCTACGGAAATGTGGCATCGGGGCCAACCTCTGACACACAGGGCAGGAGGAACAATAATTTTCTATGTCCTTCATCACCCCCGGCCAATAGAATCTCTGTAATACCCTCTCTTGGGTTTTCTCTGTCCCCAGATGACCTCCAAGAATGTGCCCATGGGCCAACTCCAACACCAACTTCCTGTAAGGTTTGGGCACCACAAGCTGCTCAACGGTTTCTTCTGCCCTTTTTGCCACCCGATACAGTAGGTCCTTCTCTACGCTGAAGTATGGGTAAGTGCAGGTATTATCTGGGTTCACTAACTCGCCATCTATTTTCACTACGTTTTCCCGTGCCTTTATTAGGGCGGGGTCTTTCAACTGTTCTGTGGCAAAGTTTTCCCTGTGAACCTCAAGATCAGAAAACTCCACAGACGGTAGGTTTTCGTCTGAGGAGGTGGGCTCCTCTCCAGTTTCTTGAGTCTCCCCTGCCAATACTGATAAGGGAAATTCCGGAGAGTCCTCACCACTCTCAGGGGAGTTCTGGCTATCACATTCCTGGTACATAGGGGCACCAGTGGGGGGCTCAGGATCATCCCACAGTTCCCAGAACTTCGGAAAATCACTTCCCACAATGGCGTCATGCGGTAACTGAGATACTAAGCCCACTGGATGAGAGAGGGTACCTTTGGGGGTCTCGAAACACACTGTAGTCACTGGATACTCTCGGGTGTCCCCATGCACACAAATAACAGCTACCTTGCTATTCCCAAAGACCTCTGTTTTAACTAACTCAGCCTTTATCAGGGTCACAAGGCTACCTGAATCCAGCAATACCACAACATTTCTACCATTAACACACATTTTGCATAAATGTTTCTCAGTTCCTCGAATGGCAGTGCATGCGACTGTCGCACACAGCGACTGACGTCTGCCCGTCAGAAAGTCACATTGCATGGGTTCCTCCATAACCGGGCAATTGGCTGCAATAGGTCCCGCTTGCCGGCAGCGGTAGCAAACGATCCTTCTTGCCGCCTCTTGAGCCGCTGATTTCCCAGGCTGTTCTCGCCAAACTTGGGGTAGAGCTCCCACCCTCTCACTCTCTCCACCCTCACCCCTTGGAATCCTCTTATCCGCCCCTGGGGATGGTCTGGTCTTAGGGTGGAAAGTCCGAGTGTCTCTGGAAGAGGCCGTCAGGTTCTCTGTAGCCAAGTATTTCTCCACACGATCCACAAGACCATCGGCCGTCTCTGGGTCTCCATGGCTTACCCACTTTTGGATGGCAGTAGGAAGAGCTCTCAAAAACCGATCCATTACAACACGTTCCACAATCTTTGGTGCGGACAAAGTCTCTGGCTGTAGCCACTTTCTGCTCAGGTGAATGAGATCATACATTTGAGACCTGGGGGTTTTTCCAAGCTGGAAAGTCCAGTTATGCACACGCTGAGCCCGGACAGCCTGGGTGACACCCAGCCTTGCCAAAATTTCAGCTTTTAGCATCACATAGTCTTTTGCTTGGTTAGGCTCTAGGTCATAGTAAGCTTTCTGCGATTCACCAGTTAACAGAGGAGCCACCAGTCCAGCCCACTGCTCCTCAGGCCACTTTTCTCTTTCAGCGGTCCTTTCAAATGTGGTCAAAAATACCTCTGGATCATCCTCTCCAGTCATTTTTGTCAATAAACGACTCACCCCAAAGGACGCGGTATTAGTGGGACGGCTTTCCTCACTGGTCTGCGGACGTTGCTGCATTACTGCTTCCATTTGTTGTAGTCTCTGCTCTTGCTTCTGTAACAGGTCTATGAAGCGGGCCTCAGATTGCTGCTGGGCTTGTTGCTGAGCTTCCAGACTCTGTTGGTGAGCTTGCTGCTGGGCTGCAAGGCTCTGTTGATGAGCTTGCTGCTGGGCTGCAAGGCTCCTTTGCAAACCTGCATTTGTCTGCTGTTGATTGGCATTTGCTAGAGCCAGCTGTTTCAGTATCTCCTCCATGCTGGCTTAAAAAAAAACTGCCTGCATTCTCCACCAACTGTGAGGGGGTTAGCTCGGCAGCGGGTGTGTGTGACCCCCGGGATGGGCTCCCCACACAAAAACAGGCCCAGCAAACGGAGGTTGTGGTTTTCAAAATCAAAAAGGTGCGGTTTATTTTCTATTTACAGTGACAAAACACAGCAAAGCAAAAGAAACATAAATAAAATAAATCCTGGTCAACTTGACCTCTGAGTAAACATACAGGTTTCCTAACTAACAACTGGGATCAGCCTAGTGCTGTCCTAGTCCCTAAGTCCCTGGTTTTAAATGTCCAAGCAAATAGCCACACAGGCTTTGTCTCACCGCACAGGGGTTCACTCTCCCTAGACAGTCCACACAGGTCTGGTTCCAGGCATAGGCAAAAACCTAATGAATCTGGGAGTTCTTATAGAGGCCTAAATGAGCTGACAAGCTTCAGCTGGTCTCATCAACTCCCTGTCTGCACGACGCCCCACACTCTCCCTAGAGGTATGAGTCATCCATGAGCCCACTAGCCTCAGCTGGGCTTATACAACTCTCCACCTAGTTGTATAAGTCGGCGTAAAGCCTGAATCTGGGCGAAATATATCTACCCCCCTGGATGCAACCAGGTGACTTTACCTTCCTGCTGTCACACTAGTCATATTAGCTCATTATGGCTTTCTCTTACAGCTAGTTAAAAAATAAAAATAATTTTAGGAGGGTTTACAACCACTTTAAGAGTGGTATCAACAAGCTCAGAAAAAGGAAAGACCTAGTTATCCGACCAGCGGATAAAGGAGGAGGAATAGTAGTCTTTACAAAGGAACAATACCATGAAAATATGAACACATTACTCCAGGATGAAAACACCTACCATAAACTTTTGGGGAATCCAATGTTCAAATGTAGAAAGGCCCTAGAACAAGTTGTACATCTAGGCCTGAAACAAGAAATTCTAAACAAGAAAGAAGCAAAATACTTCATTCCAGAATCATGTCGGACCCCGGTCATATACTGTGTACCAAAAATACACAAAGACAGTACCAAGCCACCCTCAAGACCAATAGTGAATGGAATAGACTCTCTCACAGCCAGGATGGGCGAATACATTGATCATTACTTACAACCGGCAGTACAAGGAACACGGGCCTACCTAAGGGACACAAAACAGATGTTACAAATTTTGGAGAACATCCCAACAATAGATAAACCTTGGATAATGGCCACAGCCGATGTACCTAGCCCTCTCCTATCTGCAAGGGGGCAGGCTGAAATGTCAGTGGTGCCAAGCTTCAGTTGGGGGAACCTTCACCTCCAACCTAGGGAAGCTTTCCCTGCAGACGCGTTAGCTGACCCGTGTAGGCTCAGCTGTGCGTCATCTGGAAGGGGGAGATGTGACAGAAATGTAAGGGTAGGATGGTCTGTCATTAGCATTTGAAAAGGACATGACCAGCTTCTAGGCCAGAGTGACACCTAGATGCCAATAAAAGTTCCATTTACAAGTAAACATAGATTGCCACCTTTCTGCAGCCTCAAAGGGAATCCTAGCCAGAATGGCAACACGGCTCAACAGGCGTTCAGACTGGCCGGGGCGTTCACAAGGACCCGGCCAGTCTGAAAACGGTGATTTATAACATCAGATCTGAGGAATCTATTTTATGTCTCATAAAAGCAAAAATATTAGTGGCAGAGAGATGAAAATAATTCCTTTTGATCGTACACATGTTGAGTTGTATGTACACGTAACTTTGTATTTGTAGCGTGTGTAGAAACCTAGAAAAAGACACAAACCGTTATATGGCGCATGACTGCGGCAGGCAGAGAGTGATTGGTACTGTCGTGATCGGACTTATGCGCTGGTATTGGAACTCCTATCCATGACCCAGCAATCAGTGCCGTTCTGTGCCAATTCAACTCTGGTAATTTCAGAACACAAAACCTCTTGTGGACTGAGACAGGAACACCCCCCCCCCCCCCCCCGGGTTGATTGGCCAAGGGCTAAAGTCTAGCCCACATCCATATTTCAATAAATTGGGTAGCCTGAGATATGGACATGGTTCTTCCACAAAGCCAGTTTGAGACTGGGGAGATCCCACATGGTCCAGTATGCTTCTACTAACGGAAAGACTTCGGTAAAGTTTATTTTCTGTTTTTATCCCTTTTATTTTCATAGCAAATTGCCAATTGTGTGTCTTTCTGCATATTTTGTATCTTTTTTGGTAACTCTTTTTGTCTTTGTATGCATTGCCCAATTCCGGGATATTAAATGATAAAATTAATAAGTGACTTCTGTGTACTAAGCTAGGACTCATATCTCTGGAGAGGTTGTTGTTTTAGTGCCTAAATGCTCAGTCTAAGTTACGTGCCAGTCTGTATGCAATTGCACTGTGTGTTGGCAGATCTGTGTGTGTGTGGTGGCAGGATAGAGATCTGTGTGTGTGTGGTGGCTCCGCAGACCAGTCTGCGGACAAACTGTTGGGTGGTGGCAGGCTATTGTTTATTGTATATCTGCCTGTGAGTGTGTGGTGGCTCAGCAGACCAGTCTGCGGACAAACTGTTGGGTGGTTGCAGGCTATTGTTTATTGTATATCTGCCTGTGTGTGTGTGGTGGCTCAGCAGACCAGTCTGCGGACAAACTGTTGGGTGGTTGCAGACTATTGTTTATTGTATATCTGCCTGTGTGTGTGTGTGGTGGCTCAGCAGACCAGTCTGCGGACAAACTGTTGGGTGGTGGCAGGCTATTGTTTATTGTGTATCTGGTGTGTGGGTGTGGGGACAGCGGGAAGAGTGATTAACACCGTGGTTCAAGCTTGTAGGATAGCTGGAGGAACCCTAGAAGTGTGTAGTAATTGCTAGACTGCTCCCCAACCCTTAGAGTGCACCAGATTGTATGTAAGATTCGTATCTGCATGTGTGTGGTCAGCTAACGGGATTGGAGTGGAGTCTCCCTCTAGTGGTGGCCAAAGGTAGTGCGGGCTGTGAAATTACCACAGCCAGTCTTACATGCTCAGTAGAAGTTCCCTGTTATTCCCTTGGTTCTTCATATACCCCAGTCACGGAACGCACGTCGTGGTTAGCTAGTAGCCGTAGGCGGGCGTAAGTCATGACAATTACTTACAACCGGCAGTACAAGGAACACGGGCCTACCTAAGGGACACAAAACAGATGTTACAAATTTTGGAGAACATCCCAACAATAGATAAACCTTGGATAATGGCCACAGCCGATGTCTCTTCCCTTTACACAATTATTCCACATCATTTAGCATGTGAGGCTGTAAAATGGGGACTTAGAAAACATACCAACTTACCATGTGTATAAAGAAAATACCTAGTGAAAGGATTGGACTTTTGTCTCAAGAACAACTATTTTTGGTACAATAGAGATTACTATTTCCAACGTACAGGAGTTGCAATGGGAGCCAAATTTGCCCCAAGCGTTGCAGGCCTCTTCATGGCACAATGGGAGGAAGAAGTTGTCTTCTCAGAAATCCCAAACAAATTAATCATCTTTAGATGCTACATTGATGATATTTTCATCTTATGGAAAGGAGAGGAACAAGGATTGGTACTCTTCCTGGAAAATCTCAACCAAAATGACAGAAACATAAAATTAACCTGGGATATCAGTGAGAAGACAATGACATTCTAAAGCCTCGTACACACGACCGATTTTCTCGTCCAAAACCGTCAAGAAAAGTGCCGCGAGAGCTTTTTCCTCGAGAAAACCGTTCGTGTGTATGGTTTTACGACGAGAAAATTGCCGTGAATCTCGACGAGAAAATAGAGAACCTGCTCTCTATTTTCTCGTCAGGATTCCAGATTTCCTCGTCGTGTTTCTCGTCGGCCTGTTTTGTGACGAGAAAATGGTTCGTGTGTATGCTTTTACGACTCTTCAAAAAGCGCGCATGATCAGAAGCAAGTATGAGACGGGAGCGCATCTTCTGGTAAAACAAGCCTTCTTAATGGAGATAGCACATTCGTCACGCTCGAAATTATTGCATCGTTTAAATGTTGTGCATTGAAATCTTCTTTAGAATGTTACATTAATCCAAACGAATGAACTTCTTTTGCTGCTGATATTCACACAGAGTTATGACCATCTTTTTTTATCCTTTTTCATGCTGCTCTTAAGAAGATTTAGGTGTATTATTTCGTGCAAGATCTTCTGAATATTTTACATTTTTAAATTTTTCAAACTGATGTTAATTGTAATTTGGCAATGTTTTGATAGTGATCTCCCATTGAATATTTTAATATATATTTGTTAAATTTTACACCCTATTTTTTAAAAATAAGATTGTTATTCTTTTTTTGGGTTTGGTATCTGTCCCTTTTTTTGGCTGTCAAATGTCTCTGCTTACTCCAAAGCTAAAATTAAAATGTTTAAAAAATACACATAGTCAAGTATGAACTTAAACAAAAATGTATTCATGTTTGAAATAAAATAAAGAGAAGGCAACGCTGGAGAACCTGCTGCCATTTGTGCATCCCAGGGACCCCAGACCACACATCAACCCTGTGTGGACACTAAAATTGGGAGCTTGAGAAGGCCAACAGTTCTGAGCACAATCTGATGCTGGCCTCCCAGAGGTCAGGAACAGCAGCAGGTGATATATATGTCCCAAGTGTGTGGTACTACAACAGGCTGCCTTCTGTCCGACCACAATGAAGCAAGGCCATCACTTCCTCGTCTTCCTGGCAACCTTCCCTGCAACCTTTCCTGAAGCCTTCCCTGCAGCCTTCCTTCTTCGTTTGGCTGGAGGCTGGGCCACTGGAGCGGTACTCCTGTCAGGAGGAGGAGGAGGAGGTGGAGGAGAAGGGGGTGGCGCAGAAGAAGAAGGTGGAGGTTGAGGGGAAGGGGGTGGGGCAGAAGAACAAGGTGGAGGTGGAGGAGAAGGGGGTGGCACAGAAGAACAAGGTGGGGGTTGAGGAGAAGGGGGTGGGGCAGAAGAAGAAGGTGGAGGTTGAGGAGAAGGGGGTGGGGCAGAAGAAGAAGGTGGAGGTTGAGGAGAAGGGGGTGGGGCAGAAGAAGAAGGTGGAGGTGGAGGAGGAGGGGGTGGGGCAGAAGAAGAAGGTGGAGGTGGAGAAGGAGGTTGAGGTTGGGACAGTTGTGCCACCTCACAAATAGCGGTATTGGAGGTAATTTTTTCCATCACCCCCTTGTTCAGCAAGGTGATGAGCAGGGGCTCGCATAGGAGGCGTTGCTCCATGCTCATCACCTTGAACTTTGCCTCCACTAGGCCGGCAATGGCCTCTTTAGGGGATGTGGGCTCCTTGAGGGTGGCATGGGCCTCTCGAATAAGGGCCATTGCTGCCTCACTGGTGGTCCTGTCCCTCCTGCTTCTTTTGGGAAGTCGGATGGGAGGCACCTGTGATCTGGTGCTTCTCCTTTGCCCTGCCACCTCCTGGCTGCCACTGGGCCCTGCCACCTCCTGGCTGCCACTGGGCCCTGCCACCTCCTGGCTGCCACTGGGCCCTGCCACCTCCTGCCTGCCACTGGGCCCTGCCACCTCCTGCCTGCCTCTGGGCCCTGCCTCCTCCTGCCTGACAGTTTCCAGACCCTCCTCCTGGCTGATTTCATCCTGTGTATGAAAAAGGGACATAGTTTAATATGTTGGTTTAATCTTTGCATCCAAAATTTAGATCATGGTTGAAGCAATTCGAATGTAAATCCAGAAATCATTTTGACCAATTTACAACTACATCAGATTGACTATTTAGCACCCAATTTAGGCCAGACTAATGTCTGGAGATCTTGATTTCACTTGTGGAACCCAAAATAGTTTATGTTTGTCATCTTGACATATTTGTCAGACATTAATTTTATCCCAATACATTTTCTATAAATACTATACCTGGCTCCAGATGGCCAAATCAGGTTCATCCAGGATGGCTGCCTCCTCTTGCTCCAGAGAAGGCTCAGGTTGGCTGCAGGGAAGTCTGGGGGGAAGAGTGGAGAGTGATGGCCTTGTCTCAATGTGGTCATCCAGAAAGGACATCCTGCTGTAGTACCACAAATTGGGGACATACACATCATCTGCTGTTGCTCCTGACCTCTGAGAAGCCAGGACCTTAGAGCGTTCATTCCTGTATGTGCCTCTCAAGCTCCCAATTTTAGTGTCCACCTGTTTTGCTGTGGCTGTGGGCACCTTGGTATGCACAAATGGGAGCAGAGTCTCCAGCGCTGCTTTTCTCACCCCTTTTTTTTGTGTATGGGATTTTTGGTCTTCCACAGAGCGGGCAGCTCCCTTACCCGGTCTATAAATTCCGCCAGGAATTCTTTGTTGCTAATAAAGACATTCATATGGTATCTGCAAGTAAAATAAATAATATATAACTAATGTGAGGCACACAGTCTAACCTCCTTAAAATCGTAGTCACCATATATATCCTACAACATTCTCCAGACAGTATAGGCCAACAATTAGTCAAAGTCACAAAATCACATACCTTCGTTCGCACGTCCGTCAATTGAACTCCTCTCTCCGCACAACGAACGTAGTATAGTCACATGTGTGTTTGCTATATATACACCACGCATGCGTCAAACTACGCACACGTCGCTCCGCACACGTCGCCCGCCCATGACGTTCTAACTAACATCTTTTCCCCGCCCCTTCTCTTTTGGCGCGCAGACAGATATGGCGGATTTACAGCAGGTGTCTGATAATTCCTCAAATAACGAGGAGGAGACAAGCCCGGAGACTGAGGAAACGTCACGATCAAGGAGGAGATTCAAGGCATCTAATATGTCTTTTGCGGAGATGGCGGAGATGGTGGACATATTGCTCAAGTCGGATTATGACGCAAAGCATGGGCCGTATAGCAAACCTAATAGAAGGAAGGCCAAAATCCTGAAGAAAGTCGTGAAGAGTCTGAAGACGAATTTCGGGGTGAAACACTCAAATGAGCAGCTCAGAAAGAGGTGGTCAGACCTCAAACTGAGGGAGCCAGAGCAGTTAAGAAGCATTAAGAGAATGCTAGCAAAAAGTAAGAAAATGTACACTTTTCTGCTATTAAGGTTTTTGTCAAATTACATGTTGCTCCTTTTTGTTTTTTTTTCATATTGGACTCCCTTCCAAAATTTCCTAATTTGAACTTGGTTTGGCACAGTAGTCGTTCGTTACGTTACAGACACTTCGTTCGGCACTATCCGCTGTTTTAGCTTATTTTACAGCCACAAAAGAAAATAGACATCTGCCTGTTTTTTACAAATTGTTGTTCCTAAATTTTCGCCTAGATGATGTGTTTGTAAAGAGAATGAAATGCAAACTTTAATCAGTGTAAAGGAGAGGACACTCAGCAGCTGGTACCACATCTGTAATTTGGAGCACTATAGTGTGGGCCAACAGAACTGCCTTTTTTGGGTGTCCCACACAGGTGCATCAGTGAATTTTTGTGGTGCCTCCATGTCTAAAAATTTACATCCAAAAGGTGAATACTAAACATATTTTTGTTTCCAAATAATGCATTCATCTTTAAAATCCGCACAAACACACACTTGTACCCCACTTCCAAACAATTTAGCCTGTTTTTATTTTTCATAGAGAATTTCAGTGTGATAAATAGACCTTTTGTTTGATTCTCATAGGGGAGAGAAGACTGGGAGGAGAACACTCCAGGGAGCACAGGAACCCCACAGCTTCACAACAACCCCAAACTCCCAAAGACCCACAACCGAATGATGTTGAGGAAGTTGAGGTGGAGGAAGGAGAAGTGCAGGAAGGAGAGGTGGATGACGTTGTGGAACTGGTCACCACAACAGGTCAGTATCTGTCACCACAGCTTCAGGTAAGAGATGTAGGCCTGCAGAGTTATAATACCTTTTTATTTTGTTTTTAGGGGATGTAAATGTTGTGGTGAAGGATAGTACACGTTTCTCTACTGACAGTGCCCTCCGAATAATACAGCAAGTGATGTCTTTTGGGGGTGCAACCCCTTCCTCGTATCTAAAGTAGGTGAACTGAGGAAGGGGTTGCACCCCCAAAACACGTCCATTGATCACCCCTGATGGCAGATAGCACATGTTGACAATAGGGATCAGGAGTCTAAAATCCCTATTGGAAATTACTTTAAAATGTGTGCATATTCAATTTTTGGCTGGGCAAGGGGTGGCAAGACCCCATATTATGACGGGCACATAGAGACATAGTTTGTGTAAGTGAATGTCTCAGATTGCTCAGAGATATCCAAAGTTGTACTTTTTGGAATGCAACTGTTTTTTTTGTATTTTCCTAAGAAAAGAATTGGCGGTTTGTGGCCAGGACAAAAAAAAAAAAAAAAGTAAACACGTGTGTGAATGTGCACAGAGTAAAATGTTTGAACACAAACAACGTGTAGCTTCTTTTTTCAATACGCTCTAACCTTATTTGTGTTTTTTTTAAGGTTACATAGTGAAATGGTTGTTATTTACTAAAGGAAAATACACTTGGCACTACAAATGCACTAAGACAAACTAGGAGACAGGAAACAAACAAAAGTTAAAAGTTGAAATCAGAATTTTATTTAGCTCATTCTCCATGAATCTTTAGGCATAGCCTGGCATAGAAATTGCCCCCCTACCCGTGAAATATTGCATATATTTCTCCCGAACCTCACGGGCATTTTGGGGGGGCAAGCCAGGACGGGCAGATTCAAGGCCCGGCAGGGGATTTGCAGATGAAAGTCCAGCCTCAGGCAATACTGTGACCATATAAGAAGTGGATTTTCTGCTGAGAAAGTTGTGTAGCACACAGCAGCATAAAACTACATAGTTTATTTTGTAGTCCGCAAAGTGGATGGAAGTCATAAAAATGCGGAACCGGCTGGCCATTATGCCAAAGGCATTTTCAATGACTCTTTGGCCCCTGGCCAGCCGGTAATTGAACACCCTCTTCTCTGGGGTCAGGGTCCTCTGAGGAAATGGCCTCATAAGATGCGGTCCGAGCCCGAAGGCTTCATCAGCCAAAAAAACAAAGGGGAGTCCTTCAACATTCCCTGCATCCGGTGGCAATGCAAGGTCGTCACTCTGGAGACGGAGGGCAAACTCCGTCTGGATAAAGGATCCCCCATCGGACATCCGGCCATTCTTCCCTACATCAACATAGAGGAATTCATACCGTGCTGACACCACCGCCATCAGCACAATGCTATGAAACCCCTTGTAGTTGAAGTAGTAGGACCCAGAACGGGGTGGCGGCACGATGCGGACGTGCTTCCCGTCTATGGCACCACCGCAGTTGGGGAAGTCCCACCGCGTGGCAAACTCCGATGCCACAGTCTGCCATTCCTGTGGTGTGGAAGGAAGCTGGGGAGTCAAACAAGATGAAAAAAAATTTGAATTTAAAAATATTACATTACAAGGAGATTATAATAAAAAACATTAGAGGCCAACATCAATCAAATTCTCCGTTTATTAATCTGTTTTTAAGAAGTATAATGGAAGGCTCATGTTTCATATTCATCACCCACTCTGATGGTCCATTAAAAAAATATTTTGGGGGGGGGTAGATGTGTTTGGCCACAGGATAGCATTGCAGTGGCGGTGCGTCCAGAGTGGGCGCTGGAACACTGCCCCCTCTCTCCTGTGCCCGTCACTCTGAACAATACATCGGTTCATGCCTTGCATTAACCTATGTATTGTCAATGCCGCCCACTATTCAGGTGGGTGGCCCCCTGTTAAGCGACCAACATATGAATAACTGCAGCATTTATGGGGTGAAAATTGCATATCAGAAACAGGGAGGCAAATAGCCTTGCACATTACAGCCTGAGGGATGTAATTGGCTTCATAAAAGTTAAATAGGTGACGCAGGGGGGGGGGGGGGGACATTCCTTGGGTAAACACTGACAAGCTGCTCTGCCAATCATGTTCACCAAGTCTGTTTAATGGTAACATGATTGGCTGATGCAACATCAAGGGCAGGAGAAGACATCAAGGACAGAAGAAGGATGGCGCTGACCACAAGAAGGTAAGTGCAGGGCTGGGGGGAACAAAATGGCTGCATTGGAGGGAACAAAATGGCTGCATTGGAGGGAACAAAATGGCTGCATTGGAGGGAACAAAATGGCTGCATTGGAGGGGGCAACTGGGGGCGTTTAATAGGCACATTTGCAAAAAAGGAGGAAGTTTATTTCCTAAATTGGGGTTGGACCCCCAATCATTTGGAGCAACAGACACCCCTGCTGGAAAGCTTAGTGAAGGGAAATATGCATGGAGGAGAAAAAAGGGGCATTTAAAAACTTCCAGCATGCATGGGGACAAAGGGGACATTCTCAGCATATTACAATCATGGTAATTAGGGAAGGATGAAAGAAATACAATACATTAGCATACATGGAATACATAAAATGTGATGTTAATGGAGAAAACTTACCCTAATATAGTCCTCCTGCAGGACTTGTATAATAGCAGAACAGGTGTCTGGGATTATGAGGCCCAGAGCCTGGGGGGAGATGCCTGTCGTGAACTTCAAGTCCTGAAGACTTCTCCCTGTCGCCAGATAACGTAACGTGGCGATGAGCCTCTGCTCAGCACTGATGGCTTCCCGCATAACGGTGTCCTTCCTGGTAATATAGGGGGACACCAAAGCCAACAGTTCCTGAAAAACGGGGTCAGACATCCGCAGAAAATTCCTGTAGTCCTCAGGATTATTCTCAACGATCTCCCGCAGCAGAGGCATATGGCAGAATTGGTCCCGCTCGAGCAACCAATTCTTGGTCCATGAACTCCTCCTCACACCGTTCATGGGCTGGTCTTGGTCCAAAACAAGCAGACCAACACCAAGCGCACGCACAGCACATACTCGACGACGAGAACGTCCAGGCGACATGGCTAGGAAACGGTCGTCTTATCAGAACGTACAGAACAGAACGCACTTTAGAACAGCAAGGCCTATGAATAACGAACTGAAAATCAGAAACTAACGGGCAAGAACGCACTGTAAAACAGATACGACCTGCCTAGATGCCCTGAAAGTCAAGATACGAACCCACAAGCACAAACTGAACCTCAGAAAACGAACTGAAGAGCACAAAGACTGAAAAGAGCGAATCGTCTCTTCCCAAACTTTTACTTCACACGCGGTAACACGAGATCAGCAAAAGCAGCCCAAGGGGTGGCGCCAAGGAAATCGATCTTCCCCTTTATAGTGCCGTCGTATGTGCTGGACGTGACCGCGGAGAACAACGAGGACATTTGGAAATTGTCAGTGTGTACGCATGGAAAGCTTGACGAGAAACTCGTCAAGGTTAACAAGAATCTCGTCGAAAAAGACGACGAGATTGTTACGACGAGAAACTCGGTCGTGTGTACGAGGTTTTAGACTTGGAAATCTCACAAGAAAATCAGGTAATTTCAACAAGAACACATTTCAAGAATGTAAATAGAAACAGCTACCTACCCATTGAAAGTTGCCATCATAAGAATTGGTTGTGCAACATCCCAAAAGGACAACTAATGAGACTACGACGAAATTGTACACATATAGATACGTTTACATCCCAAGCTAACCACATAGGGCAGAGATTTATTAAAAAGGGTTATAATCCCAAAACAATTGAAGAAAATATAAAAGTAGTGACAGAAATTAACCGCAGTGACCTAATAAAAGAAAAGGATAAACGAGACCTTGGATAGAGTTCCCATCATTCTGGATTACAATATACAACATAAAAAAGTAGAACAAATCATAAAGAGACATTGGAGTGTCTTACTATCAGACACCCAGTTACAAGAAATACTACCAAAAAATCCAAATTTTATATACAGAAGAGCCCCCACTCTTCGGGACAAACTTGTAAAGAACATACCAGATCCTCCAACCAAAGGCTTCACGTTCTATACTGGCAAAGTTTTTTTTCCGTGTTAGCATTGTTACGCTTGCACGAGAACCAAGAAACCGAATGAGAAAAAATTCAAGTTCACTGCAAACAGCACAGCCAACTCATATGATATAAAATAATTCATATGTTGCAATATGAAGGGAGCTGTATATATGCTGGAACGTAGCTGTGGATTACAGTACGTAGGACGAACAAAGAGACTTCCAAGAATTAGAATAAAAGAACACGTACAAAACATCAAAAATGGTTTCAATAAACACAATGTGTCTAAACATTTTTTATTGCATTATAACAAAGATCCAACCCATTTGAAATTTTGGGGGCTTGAACCCTATACCAGACACTGGAGAGGAGGACATAAAGTGAGAACACTAAGCCAATTGGAATCCAAATGGATTTTTTTATTGGACACTTTTGTGCCCCGTGGCCTGAATGTGGAATTCGATCTAAACTGTTTTCTCATGCCCCATACACACGATCGTTTTTCATGCCGTTAAAAATGCCATTTTCAAAAATGGCCATTAAAAATGATCGTGTGTATGCTCAAGAGCATTTTTAACAACGTGAAAAACGGCCATTAAAATTTTCGAACATGCTCTCTTTTTCACGTCGTTTTTCATGTCGTTTTTTTTAACGACGTGAAAAACGATAGTGTGTATGCTTTAACGACGTGAAAAAAAACGCGCATGCTCAGAATCAAGTATGAGACGGGAGCGCTCGTTTTGGTAAAGCTAGCGTTGGAAATAGATATGGCACATTCGTCACGGTTGAATTAATAGCATCGTTTTAATGCTGCGCATTCCGTTCTTCTTTTGAGAATGCTTCAACAATTACCTTCTTTTGATAATGACATTGAGAGTTATGCCAAACTTGTTTCTAAAGTAATTCCTAATTGTTTTAATGATAGTAAAATATTATTTTCAAGCCACATCTCCCTCATAAATTCATAAATAAATGTAAAGATCATTTTTTGGGGGTTTTTGTTCTTTTTGCAGTTTATTTTAGTAATTAAGTTAGCTTCTTAATTTTTTTGGGCCTTTTATTTTTTGTCCTTAAATAATTCTTGTGTAAAGTTCCCACACCAACCTTCAAATTTTGTCTCATTTTGCCTCAAGGAGGTTTGTGTCCCTTGTTAATAACAATAATATTATTTGAAATGTCCCTGCCTACTCCCTCGCAAACTCTCTTTTGAACTACAAATCATATAGTCAAGTATTTTAAGGCAAAAAAAAGTATCCTTTATTTAGGAACATAACAAATTAAAGGGGATGGCAGCACTGGAGAGCCTGCTTGCATTTGTGCATCCCTTGGACCCCACAACAACCATCCAAGATGTGAAAACCAAACTAGTGATGGAAAGAAATCAAAAAGGAGCCCAATCTTGGCTTGAACTCCCAGAGGTCAGGAACCGCTGCAGATAAGTCATATATGTCCCCAGTCTGTGGTACTACAGCAGGCATTATTTTTTCCTCTTCCTTGTAGCCTTCTCTCCAGCCTTCTCTGCAGCCTTCTCTGCAGCCTTGGTTGGTTTCTTCCTCGGAGGCTGGGGATCAGGAGGAGAGGTTGTGGCAGGAGGAGTAGTAGGAGGAGGAGGAGGAGGTGGAGGAGTAGGGACAACCTCCGTGATGTCGGTGAACTCAGTGAGTTCACCGAGCAATCCCGTGTTAATAACCTTCAGGAGAAGGGTCTCACTATACAGCTTTTGCCGCAGGTCCATTTGGCCTAGCTTTTGGGCCAGGACTGCGGCAAAGCCCTCCTCAGCAGAGGGTGCCTCTCGGAGGGCCACAGTAGCCTCTTTTAGGAAGGCTCTTGTTTCCTCCTCCACCTGCCTACCTCTCCTTGGCCCTCATGGTTTCATTATCAGGGGAGGCATCTGGGCTCTTGTGCTGGGCCCAGCCTCCTCCTGGGTGCCACTTGGCCCTGCCTCCTCCTGGTCCCCAACATCACCCTCTTCCTGGCTCTGCTCTGGCTGTAAAAAAAGAAAGAGACTTTATTATTTTTTTGCCACCATGAATCACACACATTGTTCACCTCCAGACATTTAGGAATTGAATCTGAAAATTTTGAAAAGTCTCACAGATTCCACCTCCTGATATTGTTGCCTTGTCCACATCAAAATTGACCCCTACTGTATCTTGGTCTTTAAATCCTTTATTTTTCTAACATGAAATACCTAACAATACTAACATCATTTTAAATTCATCACTTTTGTAACATATAAATGGAGATATCAATACTTTACCTGGCTCCATATATCCAAATCTGCCTCCTCAAGGGCCTGATCTTGATCCTCAGAGGAAGCCAGAGCAGGGTTGCCAGGAAGGCTGGAGGGCTGGCTGCAAGGAAGGCTGGAGGTTTGGCTACAAGGAAGGCTGGATTGACCTCTGGGGGGAAGGGTGGAGAGAGATTCCCGCACTTCCAGCTGGTCATCCAGAAAAGATAGCTTGCTGTAGTACCACAGAGTGGGTTTATACACCTTATCTGCTGCAGCACCTGACCTCTGGGACTTCAGGACCATATTTCTCTGGGTCCTGTATGTCCCCCTGATGGTAGCAATTTTGGTTTTCACATCTTGGAGAGTTGTTGTGGGTATCTGGGTTTGGACAAATGCAAGCAGGCTCTCCAGTGCTGCTGTCCTGGCTGTTTTGTTTTTATTGGACCCACTTTTGGTCTGCCACAGGATAGGGAGTTCTTTCCATTTGTCAATGAACTCCCCCATGAATTCCGGGTTTTTGAAACTATTCATTCTCTCTGTAAAATCAAGAACACAGAAAATACATATTTTTCAGGCAACATTCATCAAATCAGCATTTTGGATAGATTTAAAAGCCCCAAATCTCCTCCTCTGCGGAAACCCAAATCCTTAAAATGTTATGTACCTTGGTCAACACGTTTGTTGTGAACTCCCTCTCCCGCCAAATGAACGTATTTTTGACACATGGATCTGCACTTGATATACACTGCGCATGCGTGAAACTCCGCACGCTTTCCCCGCCCCTGACGTTCGATATTGTACTTTCCCCGCCCCTTCTCGCTCGTCGTAGTGCTTAGCAACATGGCGGAGACACAGGTGGCTGAGATTACCTCTACAGAGGATGAAATTCCTGAGGAGCCCAAATCCCGATCCAGGAGATATAAGGCATCCAACATGTCATTCGAGGAAATGGTGGAGATGGTCGCCATTTTGAAGAGGGAGGATTATGATGCCAAGCATGGGCCGTATAAAAGGCCTAATCTGGTCAAGTCAAAAATTATGGCCAAAGTGGTCAAAAGTCTTCACCAAAAATTCGGGGTGTGCAGAACGAAGGAACAGCTCAGAAAACGATGGTCTGATCTGAAGTTGCGGGAGCCCGACCAATACAAACGAATCAAGAAAGTTATACGAAAAAGTAAGTATTTTTTTTCTATTTTCCCTGCTCGAGATTATTACTTGTATTATGTTGTGTATTTTTGTCTTTGATATAGTACAGTGAAAGATACCATCTTTCTTGTTCGTCCGCAAAGTAAACGGACGTATTAAACCTCTTTCTCCGTGGGGCGTGTCCAAGATGGCGACGGGAGCGGACGTGTGTTAACTCCGCTCCGCCGACCGGATCTTTAATCCTCCATCCCTGGGGTGCTGGGAGCCCACTCGCCGCCACATCCGACTGACCCTTGCCCCGGGAATCCCCTGCTCATGCCCGGCTATCGTAGAGGAGGAGGAGTGCGCCGGCAGAGCCAGAAAAAGAGCGGCACCGCGCGCCACACTGAGGGGAAAGCCGCGGCTGTCTCCCCCACCATGTCGGCTCAGGAGGAGGAGGTGAGTCACGAGGTTGCAGCTCCTAAGGCCTCCCCAGAGCACAGGGCACTCATGGAAGCTATAAACGGCTGTAAAACAGCTCTAACTGAAAAAATAGAACATATACATATAGAGCTGGGCCTGATCAGGAGAGACTTTGATGCTTTTAAGGGCAGAGTGACAGAGGTGGAGCAGCGTGTGTCTGCGGCGGAGGATGTGCAGAGGGAACACACGGCTGACCTCCATACCCTGAAAATCAGAGTCAAGCACTTGGAATTCCGCGCTGAAGACTCCGAAAATCGTAACAGGCGCAATAATTTACGCATCATAGGACTGGCTGAGGGATCTGAGGGGCATGACACTACCTCGTTTACGGAGCAGTTGCTGCGCACTCTCCTGCCTCGTGCCTCCTTCTCCCCCCATTTTGTGGTGGAGAGGGCCCACAGGATACCCACAGCCAGGGGCCCACCGGGGAACCCCCCACGTACATTTATCTTTAAACTCCTGAACTACAGGGACCGGGACCTTGTCCTGAGAGAAGCCAGAAGCGTGGGTGACCTGAAGTATGAGAGTGCCAGGCTCCTTATATTCCCAGACTACTCCATTGAAACACAAAAGCAGAGGAAATCATTTGACCATGTGCGCTCCCGCCTTCGTGCCAAGAATTTGAAATACAGTATGCTGTTTCCCGCCAGGCTCCGGGTCCAAGATGGAGAAAGCGTGAGATTCTTCACCTCACCTGTGGAGGCGTCTGCCTGGCTTGATACAATCCGGGCGGAATAACGCAAGTATTCACCATGCTCTTCCTTGATGCCTTTGAGTCCTCTTTAATGCAACTTTGTACGTGGCCCTCTGGCAGTTTTTCCCTTCTATCTGATGATTGACTATGCGTTTCCCTACTGACTCAGGGACATTGACGTTTTTCTTTTTAAATTTATTTTAATTTTTACTTTTATTTTTTATGCCTGTTATCCTCCCATGAGAGGCTGAGGGTCGCAGAATGCAGCATTGCCTACTGAGGGCGGGCCCTGATGTTATGTCCATTTGACCCCTTATGCCCTGACAGAGTTGCTTTTATCTTGGTTATCGCTTCTGGGGAAACATTGCCAAAGCCAGGGGCTCACGTGCTCTTGGGGAAGGACTGTAACTACACCAAGTTTTGTACCCCCAGCTTGCTGGGTGACCAGCACCACATTTATTATCCGGACGACCCTAGCAGTTATGGGTTTGTAGACTTATGTTTAGTAAGCCTCTTGCACACGATACCTCCAATGCGCGGCGGCTTGCCGTGCTGTTTTTGGGAAGGAATGCCACCCGCTGTTCCGGGGGGGCTGGCGGGGAGGGGGGGGTTGTTTTGTAGTTATTTTTATTTAGTTTGTTTTTGTTACTGTTTTACTGTTTATTATGAGTTTCTATGTCTGACACAGTCAATTGGGCCTGCACTTTTACCGCCCCTTGGGGGCTACTCTCTGTGTGCTATGTGGTTGTTGGCTTCTGCTCCATCCGGGACGGGGTCATCCCCTGGATGCTCTCCGGTGTTGCTGTCTTTGCAAGCTGAATGGCATCGCTGACACTTGTCTCCTGGAACACCAGGGGCCTTAACTCCCCTGTGAAACGGTCGCTGGTGTTCCAGTTCCTGAAGACCTATAATCCTCATATCTGTGTCCTCCAGGAAACCCATCTCATGGGGAGGAAGATCCTTAGTCTAAAGAAACCCTGGGTTGGTCATCACTACCATTCCACATATTCCAATTTTGCGAGGGGGGTTAGTATACTGGTGCGCAAATCCCTGCCGTTCCAGCTCTTGGGACAGGTGGCTGACCCGGATGGACGGTACATAATATTGCATGCAATGGTGGAGAGTCTTGAGTTGGTGCTGGTGGGTGTCTATTTTCCCCCCCCTGCGTCGATCAGGGTACTCCACAAGTTGGGTCCTCTGCTCGCTAACTATGGTACAGACAATTTGATACTTGTGGGGGACTTTAATATGCCACCTAATCCTGGGCTGGATCGTCTCGGCTCAGCGGGAGGATCCACTTTGGATCTCTCAGTCTGGGCAGAGACATATGGATTGACAGACCTGTGGAGGTGGCGTCACCCCGCTGACAGGTCCTTTACTTGCCATTCAGCCACACATAGAACTCTCTCACGCATAGATCTGATGTATGCGGGGAGACCTCTATTACCTAGGGTCCAGCAGATCTCCATCCTACCAAGGGGCATATCTGACCATGCCCCTCTCCTCCTTAGGTTGTCTTTGGAGGGGTCCCCTACGGATAAATTGTGGAGATTGTCGAGATTCTGGATCTCTGACCCTGGGGTAGACTCCGGGTTCCGCCTGCACATGGATACATACTGGGCACTTAACCCGGGGTCGGCCCCGGCTGAGGTCGTGTGGGATGCCTTTAAGGCCTCCTCTAGGGGTCAATATCAAACGCTTATTGGTGATGCTCGCAGACAGTTGAGGGCCGATTTGCTTGAGGCGGAGAATAGGGCCGCCTCCCTGGAGCACCAATATGCCCAGTCGGCAGACCCGGGGCTTCACATTAAACTTCAGGAGAGTACTAGAGAGGTTATGTTGCTTCGCACATCTCTTACTAAAAAGAAGTTGCTCCAGCAGTCCCAGAGGATCTTTGAAGAGGATGAACAGGGGGGTAGGCTGCTGGCTTGGTTGGTCAGGGAGCAGTCGGCCTCTATGAGTGTTCCCTCATTGGTTGATGATACTGGGGTTAGACGAACCTCCTCTAGGGCGATTAATGAGTGCTTTGCATCCTATTATTCTGACCTCTATTCTACTCGGGTTGACTACACGTCGGAAGACCTCCATATCTACCTCTCGGACGTAGACTTCCCAGTCCTGACTGATACATATAGAGATCAACTTGACTCCCCTATTACGCTTGAGGAGGTCCGGCGGGCCATCTCCTCACTACAGGCTGGGAAGACGCCGGGTCCAGACGGGTTTCCAACGGAATTTTATAGAACGTATGCAGAGGACTTGGCCCCCAGGTTTCATTCCATGCTCCTGACCTCGTTGAGAGAGGGGACTTTGCCTGCCTCCATGTCAGAGGCGATTATTGTAGTTATACCCAAGCCGGGTAAAGACCCTGAACTGTGCAAATCTTATCGCCCAATCTCCCTGATCGACGTGGATGCCAAGATACTGGCCAAAATATTGGCGACTCGATTGAACAGAGTGATTACGGCTCTGGTCCATCCGGATCAATCTGGTTTTATGCCGGGTAGAGGGACGGACATCAATATTCGCCGGCTATTTACCCACGTCGATCTGGCCGAGGAAGGCGCTGCAGGTGTAGTGGCGGCCCTTGATGCTGAAAAGGCATTCGACTCGGTCGAGTGGCTTTTCCTCTGGGAGGTGCTGGAAAATTTTGGGTTTGGGCCTAGGTTTATTTCCTGGATTCAGTTGCTTTACAGAGACCCGACGGCGCGGGTTAGATTTAATGGCCTGCTGTCGCCTCCCTTTGGCCTGCATAGGGGTACCAGACAGGGATGCCCCCTGTCACCGGGGCTTTTCGCCCTGGCGATTGAGCCCTTGGCGATCTTAATCCGTCAGGATCCAAGGGTAAAGGGCATACGGGATGGGGAACTTCAGGAGAAAACTTCGCTGTATGCGGACGACACACTGTTGTACCTAGCTGACGCAGGGCCCTCCCTTGCTTCTGCACTTGAGATAATAGATCAGTTCGGGAAGTACTCTGGGGTTCGTGTTAACTGGGACAAGTCGGTCCTTTTCTCCCTCCGCCAGTCGGGCTCCAGGGCAGTCACCGACGCGCCTCTCCATTGGGTGGACGAATTTAAATATCTCGGGGTGATTGTCCGGGGGTCCCCTCGGGCATACGTGGAGGATAATCTCCTTCCTCTGTTGACCCAATTCGATAGGAAATGTCACCTCTGGAAAACGCTGCCCCTATCCCCGGTGGGCAGGGTGAACCTGTTAAAATTGGTTTACCTTCCCAAATTTGTATATTTTTTTAGGAATACTCCATGTCCGATACCTAAATCCTTTTTTCAAAAAATAGACTCCGTTGTCACTACTTTTGTCTGGACTGGGAAAGTCCCGAGACTGGCCAAGAGGACACTCCAGCTCCCCCTGTCACAGGGGGGATTGGCACTGCCCCACTTCCTGCTCTACTACTGGGCGGCGGTCCTGGTGACGGTCCGGTGGTGGTTTGACCAATCCAGACAAAATCCGGCGGTAACCCTCGAGGCGGCCATCCTGGGGTCCTATGCGGCACTATCTAACCTACCCTATAGGGGGCCTGGGGCCCATCCCCAGGTCACGTCTCTGATGCGCACAACCATTCTAGTATGGCAGAGGGCTAGATCTATTTACAGATCGGCCTCGAACCCAATGTTGCCACATATCTATGGGCTCCCGGAACCTCAGCTGTGGGCATCTAGGGGGATAATTAATGTCAAACACATCTACTCCGATGGGTCTTTTTCCTCCTTTGAGACACTACAAGCTAAGTATCATGTCCCCACTTCTATGAAGTTTAGATACTACCAGCTTAGGCATGCAATACAGGCCCAGTTCCCTGACCGTCTGACCCTCCAGACTGACGCCGTTGAACGACTGCTCATTGCGAAGATTATGGATAAGCCCCTGTCCTCCCTCTATTTTTATCTTTCCGTAGCGCACAAGACATCCCTGACAACTGTTTACAATAAATGGAGGATGGACATTCCAGAACTCTCTGATGAGACCTGGGGGGACGTGCTGTCTGACTATGTTACTCGAATGATCTCTGCAAAAGACCGCTTCATACAATTAAAGTTTTTGCATAGGGCATACTACACGCCCGCGAGACTAGCCAGCATATCTCCAGGAACGAGTGCTCAATGCCCTAGATGCGACTCGTCTCCGGGCACCTTCCTTCATATGGTGTGGTCGTGCCCAGAGCTGCGGCCATACTGGGGGGAGGTGATAGACGTCCTGGGAGCGTTTGGGGACTGGTCTCTTACCCTGGACCCGGCCCTGGTGTTGCTCGGGGTTATGGAAGGTGTCGAAGTGTCACAGCATGAAAAATTATTCTTGTTTTATGCCCTGTACTACGCCAGATGAGAGATTCTCCTGAGGTGGAAGCAGCCCGGCCCTCCTACAATTCAGGCATGGAAGGCAACGATAAACTCTGTCCTACCTTTATACAAGCTAACATATGAGAGTAGAAACTGCCCCAAAAAATTTGACAAGGTCTGGTCCCAATGGATTGATGCTCATGGATAGGAGCACTAGAGTTTATGGGTTAATCCTACTGGATAGAGCTGTCTCCTATGTTATCTCTTGGTTGTGGCTAGAAATGCTGTTCTAACATGTGTTTTAGGTATCCCCCCCCCTCCCCCCCCTCTCTACATCCCTATCCTTCCCTCTCTCCCCCCCCCCCCCTCCCCCCCCCTTCCTACTCTCTCTCCCCTCCTTACCGCTATCTGGTATTAGACCACAACTTTGTATTAGCTGCTCTAGGCTATCATTATCTGAAGGAAACGAATGGTGGTGTTATTTGACCTGTTCTGATGGACCTTTATGACCTTATGTATGTATCTAATGTCCATATACTGTGTCGTTGTTAACTTTAATATTTTTGAATAAAAAAACTTTTCACTGTAAAAAAAAACCTCTTTCTCCGTACAGTTCATCAAACGATGTTTTCGGATCATCCAGTGTGAACATCCATTTATTTATTTTTATTTGGGGTAGCAAATTTGATAAACAATTATTTTTGGGGATCAAATCCAAAGGACAATTTTTCTTAAAATAAAGGATATGCATGGTAATGTTAAGGGAGAGAATGCTCAGCAGCTGATGAAACATCTGAACGCAGTAGTACAAGTGTGGCCCAAAAGCCCCAAAGTTTGAGGGTGTCACACACAGGTGATCCTGTGTATATACTTTGGGGTGTTACAATGTGTCAACCTTTGGTTAAAAAAGTATATGCTATGTTTTTGGCTATGTATCCAATCATGTGTTCAGGTTGTCACTGGGGGTGCATTGAAAAATGGACCACGCTTCAAAATAATGTTTCCAAATTATTTGTTCATGGTTTAGTTTTCTCCAAAAACTCTTTGTTACTAATGAAACTATACCTTTTCTTGCAATCTCCATAGGGCTTCAAAAAGCTACGTCAGATGAGCCTCGAAATCCAACACCTTCAACAATACCCCCAGACCCACATGATGGAGAGGAACGTGAGGTTGTGGAAGTGGAAAGTGGCACCTCAACAGGTCAGTGTCAAACCAGACAGATGCAGGTTAATAGATGTAGGCCTACATATTCTATACTACATGTTTTTTTTTTTTAATGTAGGTGCAGTTCTGGCCGAAGACCCCAAAAATTTTACACATCACAGTGGCCAGATCCTGATCCAATACCTGATGGTCTGCTGTCGTGACCTTTAAAAATTAAAGGGAGACTTGATAGAGATCAGGGAAAATACCAAGTGGGTGGAGGAAAGGCTACAAAAGATCATGGCTGTGCTTGGGCGTGTCTAATGTTTAAAAAAAAAATAACGTTAAACTTGCTGTGTTTTGGCAGGTATGTTTTTCATTGAACCTTTTAGGACTAGTACATGTTTATTTTTTCACTATATTTTTAAAGATCTTTTTTGTATGTATGGCTGTTCATGCGTTTTAACAAGCCAAAAATGTTTGGGACATCTACATTTAAAAGGAATTGTCCAAAAAATAAATAAAAAATGGTATTTTGTTATCAAGAAGTTGTGGCTTCATTATGTAAATGTTGTGCAAAGTGAACTAATCAATGTTTTGTGTTTACACTGACAATGAAGGCTAATTAAGAATGCACAATACACATGGCAATACAAGTGCACTAGGTAAACCTATGAGAAACATAAACCATTATTAAATTAAAACACCAAACAAATCTTTGAGAAAAATAAAGTTTTATTTTTCTAAATTAAAAGGTTAAAAGTCATCAGGCATTTCAATGGCCCCCCTACCCACAAAATAATCCACATATTTGTCACGGACCTCACGTCCGGTTTGGGGGGCCAAGCCTGGACGGCCAGCTTCCAGGGCCACAAGATGGTCTGCTTCCATTAATGAGGCCTCAGGCCCAGTCAAAGTCAGATAATTTGTGGAATGCACCCGGAGATAATTATGTAGCACACAGCAAACCATTACAACATGGTTCCATTTGTAAGGGGCAAGGTGGATGGAGGTGAGGAACAGGCGGAAGCGGCTGGCCATGATGCCAAAGGCATTTTCCACCACCCTTCTTGCTCTGGCCAGCCGATAGTTGTATACCCTCCTCTCAGGGGTGAGGGAGCGTTGCGGGAATGGCCTCATCAAATGGGGACCCAGGCCAAACGCCTCATCCGCCACACACACACATGGGAGTCCCTCCACATTCTGCTCCGCTGGTGGCAAGGCCAGCTGATCCAAAAAGAGCCGTTCCCCAAACTCCGTCTGTGCAAAAACTCCTCCATCAGACATCCTGCCATTCTTGCCAACGTCCACATAGAGGAATTCGTAGGTGGCCGACACCACTGCCATCATGACGATGCTGTGGAACCACTTATAATTGTAATAAAAGGATCCCGAATGGGGTGGTGGGACGACCCGAACATGTTTGCCATCGATGGCCCCTCCACAGTTTGGAAAGTTCCATCTCTGGGCAAACTCCGATACCACATTCTGCCATTCATGTGGCGCAGAAGGGAACTGTGGAATGAAATCGAAAATAAATTAATACTTTGAGACAGAAACATTATAAGCAGATTTCAGAAAAGCATTCATGGCCAACATTGGGAGAAAACAAAAAATTAAAACGTTATTAGTAAGCAACAACAAACCCCCAAAAAAAACACAAAATAAAATGGGGGGGGGGGGTTGAAGATGAGTTGGGGAGATCACAAATGAAGGCTGTAGCACTCTGTATGAATTAGTGAAAAATGTAACATTCCTAGGCAATCTTTAGGGGGCGTTTAGGGTAAAGCACTACGATGGAGCATAGATTAAAATACATGGAAACGACTAGGTGGGTATGGCCCCAGGATAGCATGCTGGAGATGTTAGGTAAGGCAAATTTTAATGTAGGCCTAATGAAAAATTACCACAAAAAAAAATCGCATGTGGAGAAAGGGGACATTCCCTGCAGCTAAGAATCATGGGAATTAGGGACTGCTAATAAACCCCCCAAAAAAATTAAGACAAATAAATACATACAATGTGATGTTTGAAATAAGAACACTTACCTTAATATAGTCCTCCTGCAAAACTTGGAGGATGGCAGAACATGTCTCTGGTATAATGATACCCAGAGCCTGGGGGGATATGCCTGTGGAGAACTTTAAGTCCTGCAGGCTTCTCCCAGTCGCCAGGTATCGCAACGTGGCAATGAGCCTCTGCTCAGCACTGATGGCTTCACGCATAACGGTGTCCTGCCAACAGATGCTGAAATACGGGGTCAGACATCCGGAGAAAATTCCTGTAGTCATCAGGATTATTCTCCCTGATCTCCCGCAACAAAGGCATATGACAGAACTGGTGCCGCTGGAGCAACCAATTCTTGGTCCATGAACTCCTCCTGACTCTGCTCATGGCATGGAGTCGGGATACAGCATGAACCCCTGCACCAACTACAGCACGAACTCTACGACGAGTACGTAGCCGCAACATGGCTAGATAACGGTCGGCAGCTCAGAACGAACTAGAAGAACGAACGGAAGAACAGCAAGGCCTATGAAGAACAAGCTGAAAAAAACAGTAACGAGCAGACGAGAACGCACTGAATAAACAGATACGAACTGACTACAAGCACTGTAAAACAGATACGAACCCACAAGCACAAACTGAACTCCACAAAACGATCTTCAAAGCACGAAGACTGAAAAGCGCGAATCGTCTCTCACCAAACTTTTACTAACACGCGGTAACACGGAATTAGCAAAAGCGTCCCAAAGGGTGGCGTCATTAGAACGGAACTTCCCCTTTATAGTGCCGTCGTACGTGGTGTACGTCACTGCGCTTTGCTTTGAACATTTTTTAAAATGATCGTGTGTACGCAAGACAGGCTTGAGAGGAAACATGAAAAAAAACGATGTGAAAAACGTCGGGAAAAATAATGGCATGAAAAACGATTGTGTGAACGCCGCATCAGTGATTTTTGAATAAATTTGACAGTCTAGTTTTACCACCCCCATTTTTTACCAACTTTTACCACCCCCCCTTTAAAAAGTGGCTCTTAAAAGGTTTTTAGGAATCTTTTTATTACTCTCATAACCACTTTTTACCAACCTGTCTCTCTGTATTTATTTCTCACTGCACAGATTACTTATACACCCATGCAAAATATTTATATGTCAATTGTACCACGTCTGAGTCATTTCCGGTACTAAGTCAACCATTAAAATTCCCCTATTTTTATCTTTTTATCAATTTTAATATACCCAGTAAGGACATCTTTTTATATTTTAGACATCAGTTTGTTTTAATTATTATTGTTTACGTTCAATACAAAGGATGCCTCCGTCTTTGCTTTCTCTTTGTATATCAAACCAAGAAAATGGCCACGCCCAGCGCTGTACACAAACCCACAGCAATATGGCCGCCATGAACTTCCTGTAAATAGATTCCAGGAAAATGGCCGCCGTAATACAATTAATTACACCAATATAAGGACATCTCCTATGCTTGTTTTTCATCCCCTGATGAAGTCACGTGGTCTATGGCGATATGCGTAGGGACAACACAAGCACCGGAGGTGACGCGGACAAGCTCGGCGCTCGTATTTGATATACCTGTTTATACATTTTAAATGTGAGTACTTGCAAACCTTACTGTTTAAATAAACCTTTTGCATAACAATACTACACTATCTTGGGATTCCTTCGCTCTTCCCCCCATTTATGTACATTACTTTGGAGTCTCCATGGCTAGAGGATTTGCAGGAGGAGGTCGGACCAACAGAGGGTTTCTCTTATATGCTGTAACCTCACAGCAGTGAGGTAAGCGGCCATCCATATACCACAAGAGTCACAGTGTGGAAGGCACGAAGTTTAAACCACTCATCACCTAGCACCTTATCACAGCACCGCTTTCAGTCCATAAGGAAACCTTTTTTGGACTTTCTCGCAGCAACATAGTTGCTCTGTTGCACGTTTATTTCAAAGCTCTTTCTCTCACAGATTTTAAAAGGACAGTCATTTTTATTGTACAGTATGAACACAGCAATTGTTTACACAAGTATTTGTTACTGCTCAGTACAAATTTTTGTGTCACGGATTCATGCACCTTTGCACTTTACCTTACTGGTAGTACAGGTACTGCTTACTGTAGTACCAATTTCTTTTTCGTACATCACGGGACACAGAGCGACTTAGTCATTACTAATGGGTTATATAGATTACCTTCAGGTGTTGGCACTGGCCAATTCCAAACCGGAAGTACCCTCCCCTATATAAGCCCCTCCCATCCGGGAGCACCTCAGTTTTTTGCCAGTGTCTAAGGTGTTGGCCAAAGAGTAACATGTGTTTTCACTGGGCTTGCGTACAGGTTCTTTTGGGCCTTAGTAAGCTGTTCCGGATCCCACCAAAAAAGGTTCATAGCTAAACAGTCGGTACCCGGGCCTTGCAGCAGAAGAGCAAGGTTTTGCCTGTAATGCCTCTCTTAGGAGGGCTGGACCCTGGGATCCAGAGCTCTGGTCATACCCACGACCAAGATGTTGTCTGTGCAGGGTGCTATACAGGTCCAGGGGAGTGGAATCCTTGGGAACCCGGTCCCTGAAGGTTTAATTACAATGCCTGCCGTGATAGGTGAAGTTTGGACTTCTGTGGACCAAACAATGTCCTGCGGCGGGGATCAGGTAAGTGGGGGCCCCCAGGAACTTGGTTCTATTGGGGGACCCCCAAGCCTAATTTGTCTTTCTGTCTGTTACCTAACGGTATTCCCGCTAATATCTGTGTTTGCCTGTAACTACTGAAAATGTAAAATTTTAATAGTAGTCAAGAAAAAAAAAAAAAAAGGGACCGCGGTACCTGTGTTAAACCACTAGAGGCCGCTGTAGTCCATTTTTCTTGTCATGTGGATCTTTGGTTTTCTCAAGTCAAAAGATCCAGGCAGTTGGTAAGTTTCTCTGTGGGAATCCACTTCCTCTGCCCTGTTGCTGCGCTCATCCACCGCACAGGCCCTCCGGCAAAAAGGGCCCTGGCTCCTAGTCCCTGTTTGATTTCGAAAAGGGCGCCAATGGCGCACGGGCGCGTGCACACGCCTCCTATGAAAAAAAGGGGCGGGGCGGGTGGATGACGCTCGATGCGCGCCGCGGCGCTTCTGCGCATGTGCAGGCGTCCCAGCATGGTTAAAAGACACAGTACAAGTGTCAGCTGGATGCAAACAGAGCTAGCAACAAACAGTGGCACACAGAGGCGGTTGATGCAGGCATCCCCATAGAAAGGCACTTTAGTGGACACCAGCTGGTATATAGCAGCAACTGTGTTAGACTATTACCAGCAAAAATTGGTGTATGACGACGGGAATACCTCAGCTTTGTGCTTAAAGGATATGTCGTCCAGACGCTCCGGAAATAGGTCTTCCAGGAAGCCAAAGGGGTCTCCATCGGGCTCTGAGGATGTTGGGCATGCTTGTACTGCACCAATCTCCCCTGAGAATTCAGAGGTCAGTAGCCGTAGAAACCCCGCAGGAGTGCCTGGTGCTGCGGCTGTCCCCAGTCCACCTGCTCCTGTATATATAACAGAGGAGGTTTTATCCTCAACTCTGGGAGGATTGGAAGAGAGATTAACAGCATTGATCGCTGCTTCCCTGTCACAGGAAAAGCGCGTCCGATCTCCGTCTCCTCCTTCAGAGTGCCTGTTAGTGGAGGAACAGCCCCACACAGAGATCGACCTACCTGAAGGGGATCAGGATGAGGTTGATTCAGTTATGGAGGAATCAACAGTGGAAGAACCTTTCTCAGCATCTCAGGCTGAAAGATTATGGGTTCAGTCTCTGACTAACATGGTCCGATCAGCATTTAAAATGCCTCTGGCGGAATCACCATCCACTACGGTTTCCTCGCTGGGGTCGCTAAAAGCTCCCCAGGCTGTCTGTTCCTTCCCAATCCACCCTTTATTAGAAGGGCTTATTTACCAGGATTGGGAGCATCCTGATAAAATATTTGCTCCCCCCAAGAGATTTCCGGTGATCTATCCCATGGAGGATAAGTTCATAAAAAAATGGAGGGTCCCTACAGTGGACGCAGCCATCTCTTCTGTTAACAAATCACTGACATGTCCAGTAGATAATGTTCCAATGTTCAAAGACCCAATAGATAAAAAATTGGAGTCTTTACTAAAATCTGCTTTCTCTACAGCAAGCATGGTGACACAACCTGCGGTAGCAGCGATTGGAGTCTGCCAAGCAGTGAAAGATCAGTTGAAACAAGTCTTAAGGGACTTACCAGATCAGCAGGCTCTTGCCCTAGCTGACCTGCCTAGAGCCTTGTGTTTTGCGGTGGACGCCATAAAGGATACAATCCAACAGGCCTCCCGCTTTACGCTGTCTATAGTATATTATGCGTAGGCTTCTGTGGCTCAAAAACTGGTCTGCTGAAGCTCCCTGTAAAAAACTGCTGGTTAGCTTCCCATTTCATGGAGAACGCTTATTTGGAGAAGATCTGGACAAATATATCCAGAAAATTTCTGCCGGTAAAAGTTCACTCTTACCGGTTAAGAACAAGGGTAGAAGTCCTTCTTTTAAGAGGCCTACTTCTCCAGTCCCTGGCACATCGGCTGTGAAACAGTTCCGACGGCCTCCGCGGTCAAATCCAGGGGGCAGAAATCCGGGACAATCACAGGGTAACAAGAAACCCTGGGTCAAGAGAGGTACAAAACCTCCCCCTAAGTCATGAAGGGTTGCCCCCACTCAGTCGGGTGAGGGGAAGACTTCAGTTGTTCACAGAGACCTGGCGGGACACCATCAGAGATGGGTGATCTCCGCAGTAAGTCTGGGATACAGGCTGGAGTTAAAAGACATTCCTCCTGCCCATTTTATAAGGTCAAACGTGCCAAGCGATCCCCAGACGAGTGGATCCCTCCTTCTGGCACTAGAGCAACTATTGCCCCAAGGGTAATCATGAAGGTTCCCTTGAAAGAAAACGGGTTCGGGTTTTACTCGAACCTTGTCACAGTCCCCAAACCAAATGGGGACATGAGGCCCATATTAAATATAAAAGGGCTAAACAAGTTCCTACATATCAGGACTTTTTTCGGATGGAGTCGATCCGATCGGTGGCCACCGCCCTACAAGGGCAGGAATGGTTAGCCTCGATCGACATAAGGGATGCTTATTTGCATATTCCCATCTGTCCGGCCCACCAGAAATTTCTACGCCTTGCAGTAGAAGGGCGCCATTTTCAGTTCAGAGCCTTACCTTTCGGTCTGGCCACGGCACCACGAGTGTTCACAAAAATTCTGGCCCTACGATTGGCCAAACTAGGAACACAAGGTGTAACGATAATGGCATATCTAGACGACTTGTTGCTGATAGACCACTCAGTGAAAAAAACTAGAAGTGGTCGTTCACAAGATAATCAAGTATCTGGAATCTCACAGTTGCATTATCAACCGAGACAAGTCAGCCCTAAAACCAGTCAAAAGCCTGGAATACTTGGGGGCTAAGACTGGATTCAAATCAGAGAAAGATTTTCTTACCTCCAGAGAAGGTGTCGTCTTTGAAAGATTTGACCCACTTAGTGGGTACAAAAAATAAAAACCATCCATACGCCTGTGTATAAGGCTGCTGGGAAAAATGGTGGCTTCATTCGAAGCGGTACCCTACGGTCAATTCCATTCAAGGAACTTGCAGAGGGCCATACTGTCAGCCTGGAACAAAAAAGTTCAGGCTTTAGACTTACCAATGTCCCTGTCCCCTTCCGTTCGCAAGAGCCTCCATTGGTGGTTGGTGCCCCAGAATCTGGAAAGGGAAACCCTTCAGTCCGGTTTCTTGGAAGGTGGTCACTACAGTTGCCAGCCTCATAGGCTGGGGGGCAGTACTGGAGCAATGGTCTCTCCAGGGCAAGTGGTCAGAAGCAGAGAAGGCCCTGCCCACCAATCTCTTAGAGATACGAGCAGCCCGGTATGCCCTAGTAGCATGGACATCCAAACTCCAAGGGTCACCTGTCAGAATTCAATCAGACAATGCCACAGCAGTGGCATATATCAATCTCCAGGGTGGCACCAGGAGTCGTGCAGCCCAGAGGGAAGCGCATTGCATCCTGGAATGGGCAGAAAGGTATGTCACAGCCATATCCGCGGTTTTCATCCCAGGAGTGGAAAATTGGAGAGCGGACTTTTTAAGTCGCCAGCAATTATGCCCGGGGGAATGGTCTCTTCACCCCGAGGTTTTCCAGGCAATATGCCAGCGGTGGGGAACAACGGATGTAGATCTGCTAGCATCCAGATTCAACGCAAAGGTGGACAGATTTGTGTCTCGCACAAAGGATCCCCTAGCTTGCGGTTCGGATGCCCTAGTGTTCCCTTGGGATCAGTTCAAGCTGATATATGCATTCCCACCGCGATTTATCCGCAGAATCAGGGTAGAAAAGAAACCAGTGATTCTGGTGGCTCCAGCGTGGCCCCGAAGGGCATGGTACGCGGAGATTGTAAAAATGTCAGTGGGAAGTCCTTGGACCCTCCCACATCGTCCGGACCTGCTTTCGCAAGGACCGATATACTACCCTTCCTTACCAGCCCTAGGTTTGACGGCCTGGCTATTGAAGCCCACATTCTAAAAAAGAGAGGGCTCTCTAATCCTGTGGTATCTACCATGATCAATGCCAGGAAGCCGGTATCCAGGCAGATCTATTATAGGATCTGGAAGGCGTACATCACGTGGTGTGAGGCCAGGAAATGGCATCCACGTAAGTACGTAATAGGTAGGATTCTGGACTTCCTACAGTGGGCTGTACATAGGAAGCTTGCCTTGAGTACTATCAAGGGTCAGACGGCCTTGTCAATATTTTTTTCAAAGGCCCTTGGCTTTGCATTCATTAGTCAAAGCTTTCATACAAGGAGTGATGCGTATTAGCCCTCCGGTTAGTATTCCCATATGTCCATGGGACTTAAACCTGGTTCTGTCGGTTCTACAGAAACAACCATTTGAACCATTGCGGCACATTTTCTTGGTTCTTTTCACCAGGAAATTGATTTTCTTAGTAGCCATTTGTTCGGCTAAAAGAGTATCGGAATTAGCCGCCTTGTCCTGTAAGGAGCCATATCTGGTTATCCATAAGGACAGAGTAGTGTTACGTCCTCATCCAGCCTTCTTCCTAAGGTGGTATCGAGGTTCCATTTGAACCAAGATGTGGTTCTTCCTTCCTTTTTCCCCAAACCTAGTTCGGTAGAGGAAAAGTTATTGCATTCTTTGGATGTAGTAAGAGCAGTTAAAGCTTATCTTAAAGCCACTGCTCAGATTCGTAGAACGGATACTTTGTTTGTTCTGCCGGAAGGCCCCAGAAAGGGTCAGGCAGCATCAAAAATCTACTTTAGCCAAGTGGATTCGACAGGTCATAATACAAGCCTATGGCTTGAAAAGGAGACCGCCTCCGTTCAAAGTTAGGGCGCACTCCACAAGAGCAGTTGGAACTTCATGGGCAGTGCATCACCAAGCCTCCCTGGCTCAAGTCTGTAAGGCCACAACATGGTCCTTAGTACACACGTTTACTAGATTCTACCAGGTAGACGTCAGAAGTCAGGAGGATGTCGCCTTTGGGCGCAGTGTGTTGCAGGCCGCAAAAGAGCCTCATGCCTGATGGCGCCCAGCTTATGTATCCCTCCCCTCATTTGGCATTGCTTTGGGACGTCCCATTAGTAATGACTAAGTCGCTCTGTGTCCCGTGATGTACGAAAAAGAAAAAGGGATTTTTATAACAGCTTACCTGTAAAATCCTTTTCTTGGAGTACATCACGGGACACAGAGCTCCCACCCCTCTTTTTGGGACACTTATTGCTTGGCTACAAAACTGAGGTGCTCCCGGATGGGAAGGGCTTATATAGGGGAGGGTACTTCCGGTTTGGAATTGGCCAGTGCCAACACCTGAAGGTAATCTATATAACCCATTAGTAATGACTAAGTCGCTCTGTGTCCCGTGATGTACTCCAAGAAAAGGATTTTACAGGTAAGCTGTTATAAAAATCCCTTTTTTTCTCTCCACGGATACATGCACCTTTTATTACTGTCTCAGTTATTTTATTTTTCCTGTGTCACGGATCATTTGCACTTTTGCACTTTATCACTTCTCCAGCACTTGCTGGTAATATAAGCACCTTACTAATACAGGAGTATATTAAGGCACAATATTTATGTTTTATTATTTTATGCTATCTCAATAAGTATTTATGGATGCTAGTTTTAGTAATTTTATATTGGATATTTGAGGACCAGCATTACTGACACAGAACATCACATCACATATCATTCCCATCAGCTCAGCACTATTTCTTTATATCTATTCACACTCAGGGTCACGGATTATACCTTTCAGTGCTTTGCAGCAGATGATCTTTTTTATTATAGTAGCGCGGAATTACTTTCTATACACATACTCCAGACAATATACAAGTCCAGTTCAAATACCGTATATACTCGAGTATACGCTGACCCGAATATAAGCCGAGACACCTAGTTTTACCACAAAAAAATGGGAAAACGTATTGACTTGAGTATAAGCCTAGGGTGTCCATCTGCATGCCTCACTGTGCCTCACTTTGCCTCACTGTGTCCATGTGCATGCCTCACTGTGCCTTACTGTGTCCGTGCCTCACTGTGACTTACTGTGCCCATGCCTCACTGTGTCCATGCCTCACTGTGTCCATGTGCATGCCTCACTGTGCCTTACTGTGTCCATGCCTCACTGTGCCCATGCCTCACTGTCACTGTGCCCATGCCTCACTGTGTCCATGTCTCACTGTGCCCAATCCCCCTACCTGATCTCCGGCGCTGTGTGACTAGACTGACGTTTAACATTGGAGTCTATGGGGTCCAGGGGACCTAGGACCGGCTGGTACTGGGTCCCCAAAATCACCGGAGAAATTACCGTTTAACATGGGAGTCTGTGGAAGGGGTGCCCGGGTTTGAAAAATCCGTGCTCCCCGGCCGTAGGTCCCCCGGACAACATAATTTGCACACTTGTAGAGGAAGAGTGGGGCTACATGTGTGCCAGGTTCTAGGGGACCTACGTCTGGCCGGGATCAGGCGCACAAAGGTGAAGATGGACAAAGACTCGAGTATAAGCCGAGGGGGGCATTTTCAGCACAAAAAAATGTGCTGAAAAACTCGGCTTATACTCGAGTATATACGGTAATTAAAAATAAAAGTGAGGCTAGTTCTCATCGTATCCACTGTGGTCCATTAGATACATCTCCAGATGCAGAGTGAGAAAAAAAAGCTGAAGGTTTCAGGTGAATAGAGAATTGGCCCATGGCATGATCATTTTATGGTAGCATGAAAGAGTAAAAATTGGGCAGACTCAATAGACCACCTGGTCTTTTTCTGTCATCACTCTTCTATGTTTCAGCACAACAAGCCTAAAGACAGAGACTAACTGTTTTCCTATAAAAATTAAAGCTTTAGACTTTAGGGCTTTTTGGCAGCTGATCACCCATTTTGTACCTTCAGCACTGCTGCTTCTGTGTTTAGGTCTGTCTTCCATTAGTGATTTACTTTCAGGTGACTTTTATTTTATTATTATGGGGATATGGGGTGCTGGAAAATTGGATGAAAGCATGGTTTGTTTTGTGCACATTGTTTTTACACAATGGCATTCTCAAAAGACAGATCCCCCAGACCAACAAACCTAAAGGAATGCCTTGCTGCAAAACACAGTTCTCTTATGGTCAATCAAAAATAGAAAAATGGGTTGTGGCATGGATGCCACAGCCCTAATAGTGACCACTTTTAGGGAGGCCATATACTCAAAGTCAATACTCCAAAATAAAATCCATAAAGGTAATAATTAATATGCAAAATATCACAATTTAACATTTAATATAGAACATACCTACCATTCACCCAATACCCCATTAAAAAGACAATGTTATATAGAATTAGTAGGCCTGCGCTTAGGAAAATATGAATAACTTAACAAAAATATATTAAACAAAAAACAAAAAACAAAGAGCTGCAGCCCCCCCTAGTGGGACCCTCCTAGAAGAGTCCTAAAGTAAATGAGTGAATAAGTGAATGGGGTATGGCGCTGCTCACTAGTCCTAGTGGGACCAGTGCTGTGTGATTACATTTCTATATTAAACCATGTGGTTGTGTACCATTTAATGGTGATAGTGTTCTAAATGTCTCCTATGTCAAGGGTCCTATAAACCAAATTAAAACTACAAGAGTAGATAAATAATATAGTGACCCAGAATAAATCTTCTTAGTGCATCACATAAGACATCAAGTGTATCAAAATATCTATATATATAAGATCAAAAAAGTGCTAATGTACAAAAGTGTTATATTGAATCAGCAGGACAACAGGCTGCAAGCATAATAGTCCAACCTATAAGGTCTCCAGGCAAAAAGACCACCACTGTATGTCTATAGTGTTGACATATAGTGTAAATCTTGATATAAGGTAGTCAATCGCGGGGCTTCCAATGCCTCAATAGGGTAGGGTACACAAAGAGATGCTCCCATAGTGCAGTAAAAAACGTGGGATTAGTATAGGCTGCGTATACCAGCCTATACTAATCGCGGGAACGCGATACTAGGGATTGTGTTTCTTTCTCTGCTTTGTTTTTTAATTTTACATTTTATTTGAATAAACCCACGTTTTTTACTGCACTATGGGAGCATCTCTTTTTGTACCCTATTGAGGCATTGGAAGCCCCGCTTACAGCAGTTGCACCCTCTGGGAGAGCTGGAGAGAGGGTCAAGTTGAATACATTGCAGACATCTACCCTGAGACCTGTGGACAACCCCTGGACACCAACCCGGATTATCTTTCTACGCGGTCTACCCCTGCAGGGGTGTAGCAAGCTGGTGAGTGGGGACACATGTGGGGGTCATACTGCCTGCTCTGTTGAAGATCGTAATTGCCATTTTAAGAAGATTGACCGATTGACTACCTTATATCAAGATTTACACTATATGTCAACACTATAGACATTGTATAGAGCAGTGGTTCTCAACTCCTGTCCTCAGGACCCACTAACAGGCCAGATTTTAAGTATTACCTTGGTGAGATGCAGACTAGAATCCTGCAATCCCTGAGCAGCAAATTATATCACCTGTGATGCATTTTAGTTATCTTGCAAACCTGGCCTGTTGGTGGGCCCTGAGGACTGGAGTTGAGAACCACTGGTATAGAGGCTAATGGTGTAGCCAAATAGCTTGCTGACATACAGTGGTGGTCTTTTTGCCTGGAGACCTTATAGGTTGGACTATTATGCTTGCAGCCTGTTGTCCTGCTGATTCAATATAACACTTTTGTACATTAGCACTTTTTTGATCTTATATATATAGATATTTTGATACACTTGATGTCTTATGTGATGCACTAAGAAGATTTATTCTGGGTCACTATATTATTTATCTACTCTTGTAGTTTTAATTTGGTTTATAGGACCCTTGACATAGGAGACATTTAGAACACTATCACCATTAAATGGTACACAACCACATGGTTTAATATAGAAATTTAATCACACAGCACTGGTCCCACTAGGACTAGTGAGCAGTGCCATACCGCATTCACTTATTCACTCAAAAAGACAATGTTGTCTTAGAACACACGGAAATGTCTAGACATCATAGAGGGCACTATATACAGTGCCTTGAAAAAGTATTCATACCCTTTGAAACTTTCCACATTTTGTCATGTTACAACCAAAAATGTAAATGTATTTTATTGGGATTTTATGTGATAGACCAACACAAAGTGGCACATAATTGTGAAGTGGAAGGAAAATTATAAATGGTTTTCATTTTTTTTTTCACAAATAAATATCTGAAAAGTGTGGTGTGCATTTGTATTGAGCCCCACTGAGTCAATACCTTGTAGAACCACCTTTTACTGCAATTACAGCTGCCAGTCTTTTTGAGTATGTCCCTACCAGCTTTACACATCTAGAGAGTCACATTTTTGCCCATTCTCCTTTGCAATATAGCTCAAGCTCTTGAGCTATTTTGGATGGATTGGATGGAGATTGGATGGAGAGAGTCTGTGAACAGCAATTTTCAAGTCTTGCCACAGATTCTAAATTGGATTTAGGTCTGGGCTTTGACTGGGCCATTCTAACACATGGGCTTTGATCTAAACCATTTCATTGTAGCTCTGGCTGCATGTTTAGGGTTGTTGTACTGCTAGAAGGTGAAACCCCGGCCCCAGTCTGAAGTCTATTGCAGACTGTAACAGGTTTTTGTCTACGATTTCCCTGTATTTGGCTCCATCCATCTTCCCATCAACTCTGAACAGCTTCCCTATACTTGCTAAAGAAAATCATCCCCACAACATGATGCTGCCACCACCATGTTTCACGGCAGGGTTGGTGTGTTCAGGGTGATGTGCAGTGTTAGTTTTCCACCACACATAGCGATTTGCTTTTAGGTCAAAAAGTAAAATTTTTCTCTCATCTGACCAAACCACCTTCCTCCACATGTTTTCTGTGTCCCACATGTGGCTTCTCTCAAACTGCAAATGGGACTTGTGTGGAGTGCACGACTAATAGTTGTACTGTGGACAGATTCTCCCACCTGAGCTGTGAATCCCTGCAGTTCCTCCAGAGTTACCATGGGCCTCCTGGCTGCTTCTCTGAGTAATACTCTCCTTGCCTGGCCTGTTAGTGTCAGCCATGTCTTAGTAGGTTTGCAATTGTGCCATACGCTTTCCATTTTCGAATGATAGATTGAACAGTGCTCCATGAGATGTTCAAAGCTTGGGATATTGTTTTATAACCTAACCCTGCTTTAAACTTTTCCACAACTTTATCCCTGACCTGTCTGGTGTGTTCCTGGGCCTTCATTATGCTGTTTGTTCACTAAGGTTCTCTAACAAAAATCTGAGGGCTTCACAGAACAGCTATATTTATACTGAGATTAAATTATGCACGGGTGGACTCTATTTACTAATTAGATGACTTCTGAAGGCAATTGGCTCCACAAAATTTTAGTTAGGGGTATCAGAGTAAAGGGGGCTGAATACGAATGCACACCACACTTTTCAGATATTTATTTGTAAAAAAAAATTGAAAACCATTTATCATTTTCCTTCCACTTCACAATTACTGTATATACTCGAGTATAAGCCGAGATTTTCAGCCTTTTTTGGGGCTGAAAGTCCCCCCCCCTCGGCTTATACTCGAGTCAGCGAAATTGAACATTGTAAATTGTACCTGAAAAAAAATTGAGAGGCTGCGGCGTCCATCGTTTAAATCTTGCGGTCTCTTCCTGGTCCCTTCCGTGATAGGCGGAACTGTGTCTGCTGAGAATCGCCTATCACGAACGTTCTTTCATCCTCACCCATCCCAGCAGACACTGTATTCAGTGTTCCGCCAATCACGAACATCTGCTGGGAAACTGAGGATGAGAGAACGTTCGTGATAGGCGGAACTGTGTCTGCTTAGAAAACGCCTATCACGGAAGGGAAGAGGAAGAGACCGCGAGTTTTAAACGATGGACGCCGGAGCCTCTCAATTTTTTTTCAGGTACAATTTACAATGTTCAATTTAAATTTTAGGGGAACAGTGAGGATGGGAACAGTGAGGATGGGAACAATGAGGATGGGCACAGTGAGGATGGGAACAGTGAGGATGGGCACAGTGAGGATGGGCACAGTAAGGTGGCAATGGGCAGTGACAATTGGCTTAGTGAAGTTGCAATGGGCACAGTGAGGCGTGCAAATGGGCATTGTTGACCCTCGGCTTATACTCGAGTCAGTAAGTTTTTCTAGTTTTTTTGTGGTAACATTAGGTACCTTGGCTTATACTCGGGTCGGCTTATACTCGAGTATATACGGTATGTGTCACTTTGTGTTGGTCTATTACATAAAATCCCAATAAAATACATTTACATTTTTGGTTGTAACATGACAAAATGTGGAACATTTCAAGGGGTATGAATACTTTTTCAAGGCACTGTAGCTCTCATGGTAACCTTACTATGGCTAACACCAATATTTAATATGGCTATATTTGGCAAGATCTGACTATAATTGCCAAGCCTTTACTGTATATGTCTCTTCTAAATAAACAAAAAATAGAAAATAGTATAAACTATATGTAAATGACCACATGTGGTGTCACTTGGATTAATGGAGAATAATATATGTCTCTTTTAACATTCTCATAGTAGCCATTAATGTAAAATCCCACATAGTATCTGACTGTAAAATGCTGGCTGATTAAGACAATTGCTTGCTAAGTCCAAAAATTGAATAATAAATTGATCTCTTAACAGATGTACAAAACAATATCCAGGGTCATAAACGATAAAGCTGACACTAGATAACAGCTGTGCAGCAGAGCAATAAGGCCGAGGCATAAGCAAGCCATGCAAGCAGACACCAAGAAATTAAATAGGAAAAGACATCTATTTTCATGTCACAATCCAAGAGACTGGTCTGGGTCAATTAACAGCAATTCAGCCAACACTGCTTGAAATGGTAACCATATCTGAACTGCAAACCAGCATGGATATCTCTTCTTGTGAGCTTTAAACTTCACTCTTACCACTCAAGGTATAGGAATTTCTTAGAGGTGTATATTCCTGTTGTGCCCATCCATTTAATATGTCCTCTCATGTGCGCTACTAGATGTCCCATGCACATACTGCTGAACTGGCGGGTCAGATGATGTATCGCCATAGTTAGGAGGCGTGACACAAGTGATGCCAGGATACACTCTGGTCTATGCATTTCACCAAAAAAGGGAAGCTGGCTGCATTCAGGACATAGGGGGTAGCAGTATTCCTCTCATATTTCATGGCAAATTAATTACCATAAAGTACCGTCACCACTCGACTGTTAAATAGACCCATCCTAACTGTGTGCTAACCCAATTGTTTTTGTATAAATGTACCGCTTATACTCATGTAATATCAAATATCCTTTCAGAAGGACATGGAATAAGAACAAACTTCAGGTGCTCATATACATATTAAATTTAAGTAATGACCAAGCAAAAGGTCTAACAAAAGCAAAAAAAAAGAGCACAGAGGTGGAGATTATAAAAAGACTTGACATACATTCCAATCAATGATAACTCTATTTAATACCATATGCTGAATGGACGTATTCACCCTATTCAATAACAGTTATCTTATAAATCAATTAACTCATCAAAGGGCAACATTGATATAGTTTTAAATTCAAATCAATCTTGTCCTTCAACCCTCTAAAAAAAAAAAATGAAAGTTAAGCTCCGTATTTAACCTTTTAGGGTAAAGGTCATTGAGTCTATAAATCCATTATTTTTCCTTTCTTAAAAGGACAGTGTTAAAGTCTTCTTGTCTCAATGAAAGATCCAATACATATATTTCCTTCACTCTTAAACCTTTCACCTTAGCCACTGGAAAAAGGGCAAACTGTTGGGCTAGGGGATATTCAGTTCCTTACCCCTGATGTCCTGGAAGTGTTCACCAATGTTGTTCTCATTTAGTTTTGCCATCATATAATTTCCCACAAGGACATTCCAAACATTATATTACTCTCATTGTAGAGCAATTTATAAAGCTGTTAATGTAACTACAGCTTCCATCCACATTGTTAAACACCTCCATACGTTCCAAGAACAGACATATTTGGCAGTGACCACAAGGGAAAATGCCTTTAATTCTTGGATAAGTTGATATCCATATGTCCTTTGATTTCCATATAAATTCAGATTGCACCAATATGTCACCCAGATTCTGTACTGTCCATGCTACCATCTGAGGGCATGGGCCCACTATCTCTGCCAAAGCAGGACATCTGGTAAGCATATGCCAATGTTTTTCCTATTTTCTTAGATTTTTTTCCAATGAGCTCTCCATTAGGTAACAAATCTGACTGGTTCTTTTATTTGACAGAAGAACTCTCTTTTTTTTTTCAATAACATGTCCCTGTCACTCTCAGTAGCTCTTTTCCTGGCCTTTTTTATTTGCTTATGAGACTAGCCCCTCTCTCTAAAATGATCATACAATTGTTTCACCTCCATTTTGAAATCCTTCCCCTTTGTACAGTATCTTTGAATCCAAAGAAAGTGTCCCATTGTGGATCCCATTAACCACTTCAGCCCCAGAAGATTTGGCTGCTCAATGACCAGCCCACTTTTGCGATACAGAACTGCGTCGATTTAACTGACAATTGCGCAGTCGTGTGATGTTGTATCCAAACAAAATTGACGTCTTTTTTTCCCCACAAATAGAGATTTCTTTTGGTGGTTTTTATTTTTTGCACTATAAACAAAAGAAGAGCGACAATTTTGAAAAAAAAAAAACACAATGGGGGTTATTTACTTAAGACAAATCCACTTTACACTACAAGTGAAAACTATAAGTGCAAAGTGCACTTGAAATTGCACTGAAAGTGCACTTGGAAGTGCATTCGCTGTAGATCTGAGTGGGACATGCAAGGAAAATAAAAAACAGCATTTTAGCTTGCACATGATTGGATGATAAAATCAGCAGAGCTTCCCCTCAATTCAGATCTACCCCTCAGATTTACAGCGACTGCACTTTGCACTTGTAGTTTGCACTTGTAGTGCAAAGTGTATTTGCCTTTTGTAAATAGCTCCCAATATATTTTACGTTTTGCTATAGTAAATATCCCAATTTGTTTTAAAAAAAGAAAAAATATTCCTCAGTTTAGGCTGATATGTATTCTTCTACATATTTTTGGTAAAATCTCAATAAGCGTATATTGATTGGTTTGCGCAAATGCTTCTACAAACTATGAGAACGTTTTATGGCATTTATATGGCGTTTTTATCATAATTTTTTTTTTTTACTAGTAATGACGGTGATCTGCGATTTTTAGCGGTATTGCGACATTGCGGAGGACAGGTCGGACACTTTTGACACATTTTTGGGACCCTTGACATTTATACATCGATCAGTGCTATAAATATGCACTGATTACTATGTAACAGTTACTGGCAGTGAAGGGGTTAACACTAGGGGCGAACAAGGGGTTAACTGTGTTCCCTATGTGTGTGTTCTAACTGTGGGGAGATGGGACTAACTAGGAGAGATGACAGATCGCTGTTTCTACTTTGTAGGAACACACAATCTGTCTTCTCTCCTCTGACAGCACAGGGATTTGGGTGTTTACACACCCAAATCCCCATGCTGCCGCTCATGCACGCAATCGCGAGTGGCCGGCGGTGCTCGCGCGCCCTCTGATGGCTCTCCTAGGCAAAGCCATATATATGTATGGGATTTCGCCCAGGAGAGCCATTCTGCCGCAGTATATCTGCGTGAGGCAGTCTGGAACCAGTTAAGGGGTCTAGGGTGGCGACTGTCTGCTCTTAAGCAGTGTTAGCTGCTGTTTCCTTTCAAAATGTTTGTGCCAGGTCGACAGCAAGAAGTGATCACTGCTCTTAAATAAACTACAAATGAAAATCAAAGACAAAATGTGAATCCCAGAAATTTGTCCTGATTTCATGAACGGCAAGTCCGAATTTTAACCCTATTGGCCACCGCATGTACTGTATATACTCGAGTATAAGCCGACCCGAATATAAGCCGAGCCATCTCATTTTACCACAAAAAACTGGGAAAACGTATTGACTCGTGTATAAGCCTAGGGTGTCCATCTGCATGCCTCACTGTGCCTCACTGTGTCCATGTGCATGCCTCACTGTGTCCATGCCTCACTGTGTCCATGCCTCACTGTGCCTTACTGGAGAAAAGAGAAACCAACATTTGCAAAATTGTAAATGTTTATCAGTCACCACATCCCTAATTAAATGGACAAAACAAAAAAAACCCTTGGAGGTGGGACTTTACCAGTGACTGAAAACACACAGAAGTATAACAAAAATATAAATTACTGTGCCTTACTGTGTCCATGCCTCACTGTGCCTTACTGTGTCCATGCCTGACTGTGTCCATGCCTCACTGTGCCCATGCCTCACTGTGTCCATGCCTGACTGTCACTGTGCCCATGCCTCACTGTGTCCATGCCTCACTGTGCCCATTCTCCCTGATCTCCGGTGCTGTGTGACTAGACTGACTTTTAACATGGGAGTCTATGGAATGGGTGCCCGGATTTGAAAAATAGGTGCTCCCCGGCCGTAGGTCCCCTGAACAACAAACTTTGCACACTTGTAGATGAACAGTGTGTGGCTACATGTATGCCAAGTTTGGGGTCCAGGAGACCTAGGAACGGCCAGTACCCGGTCCCCAAAATTACCAGAGAAATTATCGTTTAACATTGGAGTTTATGGAAGGGGTGCCCGGCTTTGAAAAATAGGTGCTCCACGGCTGTAGGTCCCCTGAACAACAAAATTTGCACACTTGTAGGGAAAAAGTGGTGCTACATATGTGCCAAGTTTGGGGTCCAGGGAACCTACGGCTGGCTGGGATCAGGCGCGCACATTTGAAGTCGGACACAGACTCGAGTATAAGCCGAAGGGGGCATTTTCAGCACAAAAAAATGTGCTGAAAAACTCGGCTTATACTCGAGTATATACGGTATATGGTGTATCCCCTGAAAAGCATGTGATATTTACAAACATATATGTAGGAAACAGAACCCCTCTATCTATTCATATACATTGTTCAGAAATTACCAATGAAAATCCTCAAAAAGTATTTGCAGCATTTTGCTTATATCAAACAAACAGTCCAGTTTAAAACCATGTATTCCATTCCAAATTATTCCAAATGTAGATGTTCATTCCAACTCCCCAATGAAGGAAGCAGTTCCAGTTTAATTTAATACATAGCTAGCACAGGGCATAGTGACTCCCATATTTCATTTTCATTGCATGAGAGCTTTGTGTAGTCCATTCAGAGATCCACTAAAAACTTCTCTTGGGTCATGTTCCCAATTAAATTTCCAGGCTGTGCAACAGTTAGCATCACACAGTCTCAGGTGACTACCTTGTTAATGTCCCCTGTTTCTCTCCAGGCTACTGATGTCATCATGTAAACAGCCTTTTTTCCCTACCCATCCTTAACGTCCCTTTAAACACTCAGCAGTCTATATTGACTCCTATGATCTATAAGGCCAGAGGATTATGCAATGCCAAATATCCTAATCGCTGATCGCTCTTTGTTTCTTATGGTGATCTTAATTCTTGAATATATTCCAGTTTCTTAAAATTACCTTTAAAAGCAAAATTAAAATGGTTCTAAAGGCAGAACATTATGGTAAAAAATGTTCCCGTGAAGTATCATCCCCTCATCCCCCCCCCTCCCACCTTTTACTTACAGCACTGTGCCCCTTTGCAGCTAGTCTCTATCTCTCTCCCCACAGGACAGAGAGGCAGTAGCAGGAGGCTGTGTGGACAAACAGAGACTGACTAAGGAGCGAGCCTACAGTTGTGCCATCATAGGAAGTGGCTTCCTATGGTGGCACACTGAAAAGAGGAGGAGCCCAAAATGGCAGCGGTATATACCCCAAAAGTGGAGGTTTGGGTACGCTATGTGCAGTACCATTGCACAGGGCAGGTAAGTTTAGCATGTCTGTTATTTCTTCTGAAAAAATATACCTTTACAAATGCTTTAAAAATAATCACATGCTTTTGAGCTGTCCGCCAGCACTAATAAAATCACTCACACGAACCTGCGCCAATCCTCTGCTTGTGTAGTCCACCTCATGCAAACAGCGTTAATGACACAATGACATCACTTACATTCGCTCAACGCTCTTCGTCTCCAACAGACTTTCTCCATCGCCCATTATGCCACACAATTGTTTTTCAACTCAATACTGTTTCTGTAGGATATGGGGCAACAAATTCTGTTGTGATCACTTTCCATTTCTATTTACTTTTTCCATTAAAATTTTGACATTGAAAATGATTGGAAGGATACAGGTGAATTAACCTTTTGGGTTGCACTGAATGATCATTTCAGCCTTCTGATTTTAAACTATCAGATCAAACAGTTGATTGCAAGAAAAATCAATGCATGCATGACTAGCATAAAATATTTTAATTACTTAGGGAACAGAATTCCAGTAGACTGCTTCATATGCAGCATCAGGATATGGAATACACAGTAATAGCAGAGTGTAATTCATACACTTTTTTCAGTGCTTCATGAAGCAGAAGTAAATTCTGCCAGCTATTTATCATACTCATAGTTGTAAAGTCTGTTTGTCTATTAGACAAGTAGTATCGACATTGTGAAGTTTGTAAGATGCAGGACGAAGAACTGGAAGTCAGAAGTCGCATATGTTTAATGATCATGAAATATTCTCATGTCCCTTTCTTCCACTGGTAAAGTTTCACATGTTTTGCAGACCAAAGATTCAGGATACTAAACACAAGAATACTGATATTACTTGGCTGGTTTACCTGTGTCCTAGACATATGGACAAATTCTACAATCTATTGTCAGGTATAAATTCTTACTTGGTTGAAATCCGTCACAATAAAGTTTACAGAAACCTGTCTCGAAAGAAATACATGGGCTGCTATTCTTTATCTTCTTTGGAGAATGCTAGTTTGTCTTCCTCTTTAGTATTTTCAGTCAACCAAATGGAACAAGCACGCAGTAAGCAAAGTCAGCGCTTGTATTAGGACACTGACTCAAAGTGCACCAAAGCCGGGGATTCATCATGATGGGAAGACAGCTATTATTTTCAGAAGAAGCTAAGCAATGACAACACTCATATTTATCTATGAGGGGTTTTCTTCAATACTACATGTTTTAATCACACCTAAATCCTATCATATCTTTACTAATGGAAAGCTTTTTTATTTGTGTAAAGCCAATATTGAATAGTGAAAAGCAAATCCCATGATAATATTTCCTCCAATTTCACCGAAAACACTCTACCTATAACTGTAAGGAGTGATCACTTTGACACATAGTTGGTTCACGAGTGACCCAATGGTAGTATGGGATTAGGCATTACTATGGATATTAAGGAATGGTGGTGATACTGCCAAGCCTTTGTAAGTGGTAGTCCCAATCCCATCAGTAAAATTTACAAAGCGCTTACACAAGTCAAAGCTTTAGCTTCAGCAAATCTTTGGACACGTGTTTTCCTATTCCAATACACTAATTGTATTATTACCGGTGGATTTTCTTGGTGGATCTGGTCTCAGGGAGGCGCTATATTTAAATTCAGTGGGTATCTGAGCCACTTACTGGCTCAGATCTGATTGTGAAGGCTTAATTGGCCTTTGTTTCGACTGTGGCTGTGTTGGAAGGATTTCCCGCTGTTCGCCGGTACGAGGCGTTACCACCACAGTCCAGTGTTGGAACACAACCAAGCCAGAGCGGATTGGGTATCTTTCCCCGGGAACAGCTTAGTGGGAGTGGTTTCCCCGCTGAGCATGCTGGGGAAGGGTATTTAAGGGGCAGACGCCATTGTTCAGGGCTTGTTTGCCATGCGGCCCTCCTGGCCCAAGGCGTGTATTGATGCCTGTCTCATTTTCCTGCCTCTGGGCCTGCTGGCCCGAGGCTGTGCACCTGCAAAGTAGGCCCAGATGTACTGTCTGGGGCCTATGGCTCGGGGGTGATCCTGTGCTGTCCGTCCTGAGGGAGGAAGCCACTAATTGGAGGAACTGGGGGAGGACCCGTCCTGGAGAGAACCCAGCGGAAGGCTGGTATCCTGGGCGGAGGCCTGGTGACTCTATTGGAGGATGCACCCTAGCCAAATGCTACCCTGCAGTATCGCTGGTCCGGCTTAAAAGCTCTGATACTGCTCGGCTGAACACTTGCTAAGTCCTTTGGCGGAGGACCAAGTTATAATTTGTCCACATTGCCCAATCCTGTGGCAGAGGATTGTCTACCTGTTCTACTTTCATCAAGTCTGTGGCAGAGACTTTGGGTCCATGCTCCACCCCGGCTGCTAGGCCGGTGAGAGAGGTCTATCCAGGTGAGCAACTTCCACTCATAGGAAAGTGGTATGTGTACATTGTTTAGTGTCGTTTTGAAACCTAAAGTTCCTCAGTGGTCTGCATCCCGTGCCTGAACTTCCCCCAACCCTCCGTCCTTTTTCCCTGCAAGATGGTGTGAAATAAAAGCAAAGAAAAAGGATTTACAACTTGTGTGGACATTGAGGTTTCTCCTGAAGTGTATAGAGTCTCATCCCCTAGACAACGAAAGATGGGGTAATGTGCATTGACCGAAATCTAAACCAGCAGCTCCTACGGGGGTAGTGCTACAGAGACTTTAGAGAAGATCACTGTGGTCACTTCAAATGGAGCAGTATACCCTGAGGAACGTATTCATTTTGAAGGTCTAATTGATTCTTCTTAGGTATAAGCAAACTCAATCTTGTTTTCTGTTATATTTCTCTTGAACTGCAAAATTCTTCAAACTGAGTAAAGGAATGATTTCAGCTAACACAAAACTATTCTCCTGCCCTTGGGTGCTTGGTCTAGGGATGTGTGGTGCAGTCAACCCTTTTGTATAAAATGTTAATGATCTTGCTGCCCTCCTCAGAACAATGATTGTCCTTGGAACTGAAACATGTAGAAAAACTATAGACCCAAGAGATACTGCTCGCTATTGCTCTTGCCTTGATATGCCTTTATATGCTTGTATACCACGTCGGTGTGCCCTACCTTCTTTTCTATATGATTTAAGCTAAGCCTTATATGTTTGCTCACTCAAATATTACCCTTTATAAAATAGCCATCATTCGGAGTGTAGAACAAATACAACAAACTGTAGTTGCAGCTTAACAACAATGAATATTGGACATCATGGTGTGGTGCTCATCTGGACTATTAAAGTCAAATTTATATTCTTATATTTTTTTTAATAACAAACATGTTATACTTACCTGCTCTGTGCAGTGTTTTTGCACAGAGCAGCCCCAATTCTCCTCTTCTCGGGTCCCCCGCTGGCACTCCTGGTCCCTTCCTCCTTCTACCCACTCACCTCACATCTCTCCTATGTTACCTATCTTACTTACTCAAGATTAATGAATGACCTGATCCAACAGCTGCGGACTACACCAGGGGGTACACCATATTTGTCCCCAACATGCATCTTTACAACTCATAAGAGGATCAAAGTACTGCCTGGTCCATTTTAACCCAAATCTACTGGAAGAGATGGCCCACTGATTTATATAAAAAAAAGTAAATCGGAATAGGTAGAATGAAGGGTAAAAAAGGAGGCCTTGAGGTTATTTAAAGTTGAGTGATCCCTAAAGTTTTACATTTGTTTCATAAAAAGCATAATTTTGTTAAAAAATGTAGGAATGTCATATTTCACAAACAAAACACATGACCTTACTAATGTCATCCCAAACAGTGTCAATTTGATAATGTAAACCCACTATAATGTATTCAGCTTTTTTCTATAAAGTTGTCTGTGCTGCTATTAAACCAAAATCAGATTTCTAGGCAAGTACGTGCAATCCAATGCTTACTGCTGACTTCTTATTTCCTGTCTGCATTTCATTCTGTTATTGCCTGTAATTAGATTGTGTGACAGACATTAATAATCTGTAGGTAAAAACACCATAAAGCTGTACAAAAAATATTGTAAATGCATCTGCACCTGAAAATGCTGTGTTAAAGGGGTTTTCCCCTTAAATCTAAATTAACTACCCCATAAGCCCCCTTATCACTCAGTATAGACATTTGAACATGTCCGACCCTCTAATTTCAGTTGGACAGGACTCATGAGTTCCATCAGCATTGTCAGTACTGCTGAAAGCTAGTACAACAAACAGCGAAGAGAGTGTATAGGTGAAACTCTAATTTACGGTAAAGCTGTACCAGGGCATATACAGTATGTAATAAATACATGAGTAACTGGGATCCCTGTTGATGCCTTGTATGGAAAAATGCAGCGTCGGGCGGAGCAATAGAACCTGACGTCACCACGCCCCAGCTGACTGGCCCGAGCCGCGGCTGGATGTTTGCCTGTTTTTTAAACTGTTCTGCCGAAAAAAAAATATCTGTTGTCAGTAACCCTGCATTTTGGAATAAAGAAACTTTAATTTTAAAATACTGCACCATGAAGCTTTTCATTTTCCTCTTTCACAACACCTTTGTCCATCGCGTTTCCGCTGGGAATGAATCCTGTCTATGGTAAGACCGGCTGCAGTTCTCGGACGTTCGGTGGAGGAGGGGATCTGTTTGGAGAAGTGACCGGCTGCTGTGAATTTCCCTGAGTGAGCCCTGGTGTGCTGAGCTCTTATGATCTTCGTGATAGAGATCCAACTGATCAGGTAAGCGGTCCCTCTGTGTATTATTTCTCGTCTGCTTGGCTGAAAACATTGGATGAAGATTTGCTTCTATGTACCTCTGATTGCAGCAAGCTGCTCACAGCTGTTTTTGATTTGGACATTGTTTTTTGGCATCAGTCATATTGAACTGGTTTAGGTCAATAATTATTCACTTGCACTTTATTTGCATTTTCAATTGGTTGCGCATTTTTACCTATTTTTGTCAAGTGGCAAGGTATTGCCAAAGTAAGAGACAATGGATAGGGATGCAAACATAACCTTTCTCCCTCAAAAGTATTCAGAGATGTGAAAAGCTTTTAGGCCAGTGTTCCCCGTCTGCTCCTGATGAAGTGACACCCACCCCTCCGCCCCGCCCTGCCACACAACATGTAGCATCTACATGGCACAGCTGCACTCTCTCTTCAGTTCCTTGCTCAGATAAATAGCCCCATTCTCTTTACCTTTTGCTCTGTCACACCTGCATGTAAATAAAATAAGGTCTTATGCTGGCCATACACGGTTCGAATTTTCGAAATAATTTTCTTTCGAAAATCGTATCTAAGAATTTTAGTTCGTAATTCGCACCATTAGTGGGCTGCAGCAACAGCCGATTTTCGTGCGCCAATCAAATTTGAGAAATCGGACATGTTGGAAATTGTTTGAAAAACAAACCATTTTCTAATCAATGATGGGAGAATCGTGCTAGAAATGTAATAGAAAAAAAATGCGCGTGTGCAAGAAAAGAAAATTCCCGGAGAGAAAAGAAGATTCCCGGCCACGAAAATTGAAATTGAAGGCTTGGTCGGCCGAATTTCGAAAATCAATGGTGGCATCATCGGATCACAAAAAAACGAACTTTCTGATTTTGAATATAAAATTTGTTCGAAATTGTATGGCCTGCCTTAAGCCGTTTGTGAGATTTTGAGTGCAAAGAATAATTTTTCTACATTTTTAAGTACTATTACTTGTTTCGCCTCCAGTTCTCCCCTTCCCTTTCCTCCTGCTGCCATTGTGGGGTACTCCACGTGACCGCTTTTGAGTTTCCTGATGGATGTGTCTGCATGTTCCAACCCATTGGTCTGGTCTGGAGGAAACACACTTTTTCGTTAAAGAAGCTCATCCTGATGAGTGTCCTTCTTTTATCATAAATTATGAGAGCTCTGGGTTCCTTACTTCCCCCGCATTTAGGAAGAGTCCTCTGAGGGGGGAGTCAGAAGACCCCACGGCTAGTTCTTGAAGATATGCAATCTTTGTGAGCTACATCTGATATCAAGGCTGATACCTGGTTTGTCAACACACTCCATCAATGAGGTAATTTAACCATCCAAGGGTCTGACAGTGAGAGTGCCAACCTTGAGTTTGGAAATTAAACTCTTTTGATCTCTGCAATGTGTGATCACTTCTATTTGGTAAGAGCCCCATCCTCTTTTCCTCTAAGGAGCAATTCTGAGCACTGCAGCACTTTTGTGTGGAAGTTTGCAATCAAGGAGCACTTTGTCACATTTGATATAATATGGACTATTAGCTTATATGATCTTTTTTGATTAGATTTTTTTGTTTTGAAGTTTTCATCAGTGTGTTTTATTGCACATATTAGATGTGTTGGATCATTTCACATTTTCTTGTTTGCACTTATTCATTGATTTGTTAATTATTTGTATATTCATGATCTAAAGGGATGTTTGATTATTACACATTTGCTTATTTGCACTCATTCATGAATTTGTTAATTGTTTGTATATTCTTGGTGTAGCGGGGTCCTAAATTTAGGGGAAGTGTTTGCGTGGTAGTTATGCTCAAACACCCCAATTGTCAGGATTCTTTCAACTATTTTTGTCCGCAGGGAGAGTATCGGTGTATAGTTCCCTGTGGCCTGCAGGTGGCGCTGCCATTGTAGGCCAGGGTTGAACCGCTGATACAGTGCTGTGCCTTGTGTGTCCCCTCTCAGCAGCCGTACAGTGGGTGTGGCAGGCCTGCTGTGCATGCTTTGGAGAGGATATAAAAGGGGCAGACACTGCCTGTTCCGGGTTTTTTAGTCGTCGGGAGTCATACTCCCAGGAGTGTGTTCCTGTCCACCCTGGGCACCTTTGGCCCAGGGGCGGAGGTCGGTAAATCGGTCCCAGGCACCTTTAGCCCTGCGACTGCAGCAAAGGCCTTGTGCCCAGCACCTTTGGCTGGGGCCCATCACGGATCGAGGAATCCCAGGGTGCCGCCTTGCGAGGGGACCCGTATCTTGGACGAGGAGGCCGGGGAAGGAACTGTTCTGAGAGACCGGTGAGAAGTCACGGTGAAGGAAGGGGCCCAGTAACTCTCTGGAGGGATGTCTTCTCCTTACAAAGAGGTCAAGCTTTGAAACACCAAGTTCACCAGGTCTGTGGCAGAGACCAAGTTCACCAGGTCTGTGGCAGAGACCAAGTTCATCCAGTCGGTGGCAGAAACTGTGCGGTTAAGTTAGAGTACCATTTGGCTGCTAGTCCCTACCTAAGGAGACTATCCATCTGGGCTGAGTCTGCTTGAGAAGCCGAGCAGTGAAGTGATTACGTTTGTGCCTGGACCTCTCCTACACCTTATGCTGTCCTGTCTTCTTGCTCCAACCTTTACTTATCAGAGACTGTTATTTTTGAGAAATGAACTCTATGTTGGAGTTGCAGCTGGTGTGGACATTCAAGTCACTGGGGGGAACAAGGACTTATCTCTGTTTATTGTAGAGGTGAGAATCATTCTCTGGAGGATTCTGGTTTCTGGCCGTGGAGACCCGCTAACAACACCGCTCAACCTCTTTACACAGGAGGGTATGGGCTTGTGGCGTGGTGTGCCCTCTCTACCTGCGGGGAGTCGAAGGCAGGTGAAGGGGGTAAGGTCGCTACACTGGTTTAACCAGTTCTGCCCGGAAGGTTTTACCCCCTTAATGACCAGGCCATATTTTGCAATACGACACTGCATTATTTTAACTGACAATTGCGCGGTCGTGCGATGCTGTACCAAAATAAAATTGATGTCCTTTTTTTCCCCACAAATATTTGACAGTGACTCTAACCAATCCCCATTATATCCATTATATCCCCAAAAAAAAAAACAGTTTTGGCTGTAGATGTACTTTAACCACTTCAGCCCCGGACCATTTGGCTGCCAAATGACCGGGCCACTTTTTGCGATTCGGCACTGCGACGCTTTAACTGACAATTGCGCTGTCGTGCGACGTGGCTCCTAAACAAACTTTATTTCCTTTTTTTCCCACAAATAGAGCTTTCTATTGGTGGTATTTGATCACCTCTACGGTTTTGATTTTTTACGCTATAAACAAAAAAAAGCGTAAATTTTGAAAAAATATTTTTTATTTTCTGCTATAAAACACATCCCAAAAAATAAAAAATAAAATTATTTCATCAGTTTAAGCCAATATGTATTCTTCTACATGTTTTTGGTAAAAAAAAATCCCAATCAGCGTATATTGATTGATTTGCATAAAAGTTATTGCGTCTACAAACTAAGGGATATTTTTATGGCATTTTTTTATTTAATTGTTTTACTAGTAATGGCAGCAATCAACGATTTTTAGCGGAACTGCAACATTGCGGCAGACAAATCGGACACCTAACTGACACTTTTGACACTTTTTTGGGAACCAGTGACATTAATACAGTGATCAGTGCTAAAAATATGCATTGTTACTGTACTAATGACACTGTCAGGGAAGGGGTTAACATCAGGAGCTATCAAAGAGTTAACTGTATGCCTAGCTGGTGCTTGCTAACTGCGTGGAGGTTGCTCTGACTGGGTGAAGACAGAGATTGGTGTTCCTGCTTAGCAGGAACACAAGATCTTCATCTTCTCCCCTGTCAAAATGGCAGATTGCCATTCCGCCTCTCCCGGGAACGATCGCGGGTGGAGACATCGGGTCCACCGGAACCGCTGATTGCCATCCCCTGTGTCCAATCAGCCTGCCATCGCGCCTCTGGGGCTATTACACGAAATGACGTACAGGTAAATATGCAGTAGGCAGTCTGCAAGTGGTTAAAGGGACAGCACACTTTTTGTTTTACCATTTTTTGCATGTGCTTTCACTTATATATTTTGTTTGCCCTGGTTTCTCATTTTTTAAAATTTATACTGGCACAGTGGACTTCATTATTGTATTTTCATACACCTTATGAACTTATTTATGATCATTATATAATCAGGACAGTTTTTGTGATTTTTGTGAATTTGATACAATGACTAATTAATAGCGTATTTAAATATCACTTTTTGAACTGTCACTTATGAAAATTGTATTTTTTTTAATGGTAGTTATTTCCTTGGGCTTCTTGAACTTCAATTGTTGGAGCCTATGAGGGGTTTATAATAATTCTGAGATTCAGATCTCACATTGAAGGATAGAGCCACTGTGGTAGTAACGTTATATGTAAATTTTCAATAAAGTTTAACTTTTGTTAATTCTATACTTATTTCTATATGTGGTTGTGCTTTCAACTGTTTCTTGGAAATTGATTCGTAGTTAGTAATTAAAAAGCTGACTGAACTTGCTGGTACCCACTAGAAACTGCTATAGCCCCTTTATCCTTCACAGCCTGGGCACTGCAGTCATGCAGTTCATTCTCTACCCGCTAATGATGGATAGGTCTACTGGAAGGGACAGAATGGCTGGAAGACTGTGATTGGTGGCCAAACTGGGTCTTGCCCATGGAGGATAGGAAAAGTGAGCCCAGAATAGAAGCAAGGCTGTGGCAGAGAGGAAGACAGGGTAGTGCAGGCTGGAGAGAAAAGCTCCTAAGTGCAGTGCTCTCTTTTTCCTGACTATAAATATTGTGGAGACATTCATCCCTAATTTTATCAACTGAGGGACTGAAATCTTTGCTTTTTCTTAATAATTTTAATTTTTCAGATTACTTTATAATGCAGCATAATCTTGGTAGCCTGCCAACAGGTGTCTCTAAAAGCTTAATTCTGTTCCCAGTAGCCTGCATGATAAAACACTGCATTCTACTGTTCGGGCAGCTGTCAGTGTTAAATGTCCAGCAGGTAGTTCATCACACTGTTTACTTTGTATTTTTTTTGTTACTTTATTTGAAGTGTCAAATAAATTCTATTCAAGGAAAATCTCTTGAATAGAACACCTGAAAAAAATCTGACAGTGACTCTAACCAATCCCCACTTTAGATGTACTTTAACCACTTCAGCTCCGGTCCATTTGGCTGCCAAATCACCGAGCCACTTTTTGCGATTCGGCACTGCGTCGCTTTAACTGACAATTGCGCGGTCGTGCGACGTGGCTCCCAAAAAAAAAATTATGTCCTTTTTTTCCCACAAATAGAGCTTTCTTTTGGTGGTATTTGATCACCTCTGCGGTTTTTATTTTTTGCGCTATAAACAAAAATAGAGCAACAATTTTGAAAAAAAAGCAATATTTTTAAATTTTGCTGTAATAAATATCCCCAAAAAATATATAAAAAACTAAATTTTTCCTCAGTTTAGGCCGATACGTATTCTTCTACATATTTTTGGTAAAAAAAAATTGCAATAAGCGTTTATTGATTGGTTTGCGCAAAAGTTATAGCATCTACAAAATAGGGGATAGTTTTATGGCATTTTTATTAATATTTTTTTTTTTACTAGTAATGGCGGCGATCAGTGATTTTTATCGTGACTGCGACATTATGGCAGACACATCGGACACTTTTGGCGCTATTTTGGGACCATTCACATTTATACAGCGATAAAAATGCACTGATTACTGTGTAAATGTGACTGGCGGTGAAGGGGTTAACCACTAGGGGGCTAGGAAGGGGTTAAGTGTGTACTAGGGATGTGTTCAAACTGTGTGGGGGCGGGGCTTACTGTGACCCGACACTGATCGCTGCTCCCGATGAGAGGGAGCAGAAGATCAGTGTCCTGTCACTAGGCAGAACAGGGAGATGCCTTGTTTACAAAGGCATCCCCCCGTTCTGCCGTTGTGTGACCCGATCGCGGGACATCGGCGGACATCGAGTCTGCGGGTCCCGAGGGCACGGTCACGGAGACCTTGGTGCGCTCGCCTGCCCACTAGGTGTCAGATTAAAAGCAACGTATATATATACTTTGCTCTGTCTGCCCATGCCATTCTGCCAACGTATAAGTGCGTTAGGCAGTCGGCAAGCGGTTAAAGAGAACCTTTCACACTGTTATCTTAGTTAACCACTTGCAGACCACCCACTGTATATATACTGCGGCAGGACAGCCGCTCTGTGCCAGATCACGTACCCAGTACATGATCTGACACTTCCGGAGCCCAGCGGCGGGTACTGCCGACTCAATGTCTGCCAGCACCCACTGTACAGTACACAGGCAGAACGGTAATCTGCCTATGTAAACAAGGCATATTGCCGTTCTGTCAATTAGGAAGGCATGGATCCTGTGTTCCTGCAAAGCAGGGACACGGATCTATGCTTTTCCTTAGTAAAAGCACCTCCCCTACAAGACACAAGCACTGGCTAGGAACACATTTAACCCTTTGATTGCCCCTGATGTTAACCCCTTCCCAGCCAGTGCCATTAGTACTTGTTAGCACTGATCACTGTGTTAGTGTCACTGGTCCCAAAAAAGTGTCAATTAGTGTCCGATTTGTTTGTCGCAACATTGCAGTCTTGCTATAAGTCGCTGATTGCCGTCATTACTAGAAAAAAATTAAGTATAAATAAATAAAAATATCCCATAGTTTATAAATGCTATAACTTTTGCGCAAAACCAATTAATATACACTTATTGGGATTTAGTTTTACCAAGAATATGTAGCAGACTACATATTGGCCTAAACTGATGAAGAAATTAGATTTTTTAGAATTTTTTTATTGGATGTGTTTTATAGCAGAAAGTAAAAACATATTGTGTTTTTAATCAAAATTGTCTGTCTTTTTTAGTTTATATTGCAAAAAAATAAAAACCCCAGAGGTGATCAAATACCATTAAAAATAAATCTCTATTTGTGGGAAAAAAAGGACATCAACTTTATTTGGGTACAGCGTCGCATGTCCATGCAATTGTTAGTTAAAATAACGCAGTGCCATATCGCAAAAAATGGCCTGGTCATGAAGGAGGGTAATTTTTCCAAAGGTCAAGTGGTTAAGATTTAGAAATATTACTGAAGGCTTCCTATATCCATCTCCCAGAAGTGGTGCTAATTACAGGGCAAGTGGTCACACTCACCGCCAGTAAGGCTGCTCTGGTGTGCTCTGCCCGTGATCTAGCAATACTCCGGAGCTCATCCCTGAGAGCCAGCAAAATAAAGCTCATTCAAACCTGCTTCTAACAACCTTAGCTTGCCTCTCCTAAATACACCTCCCTCTATAGATTTACATTGATTAGCTGCCTACCATTTTTCCTAAACTCTATTAACAAGAAGGAAAAATACATAAGATTGTGTATTTCTAATCAAAAACTGGTACTTCAATTTTATATCGCTGTGCTTAGAAGATATTGGTGTGACCCATCTTTACCGCAATGTCACACTCTTGGATTCAGTAAAGGTGTATTTATATTCACAATGGAAGCAAAAACATACACAGAGAATGATAAAATGTAAAATGAGTTGGTAATCAACCTCAAATAGCCTTTTCAGCTGCCAGCCCTCCGCTCAAGTGAATAGATATGTGGTTTTCACCTAAATGCATTTGTGGAACAACTCCAAATATTAGCACAAATACTGACTAGACTCGATGAAGGTTTTTAGAAAGATATAGATGTCAGACTGTCTCCTACAAGCTTTCCCATTAATGAGGACAATCTACAGATATCCTGGCTAGATTTTTTTTAGCCAATGTAATCAGAGCTTTCATGTTTTATTACAAAGCCCTTAGAGCATTTCCATTTGTTTTATAAACTGGTAAAAAAAATAATCTTGATGTGCATTTTGTGGACAGTCATTTTGGAGATTACTTCCTGCTTTGCAATAGTAGACAGTAGACATGTACATTAATTTTCGTCCGAATGCATTTTCGTCCGAATTTCGGATATTTTCGTTATCGGTTTAACAAACTATAACGAACGTGCAGAATCTGAAATCCGAAAGATCCAACATAAAAAAATGCTTTATTTTCGTTGCTACAACAGTTTGATATAGATAGGAGATTCGACATGACACTGACAATAGCAATCTGTGTCTATCGAACCTGTGGTCGAATGTGCCTAACCTTAACTCTATTAGTGCAAGATTATTCTACATAGAGAGGAAAGATTCGACAGAGAGAAAAGATTCAACATTATAGAGACAGTGTTGGGGTAGACCATTCAACATGAACGACGAAGATTCGACGAAGCAGTGAAAAACATACAAATGTCGAATCTGTCATTGAAGGCTTATGGTGTCTGTCGAAAGTTCTAAGAAGATTCGACAAGCAGCTAAACTGTAAGTGGCCGCAATCGTACATTTCCGGGCAAATGCTCGGCCCATAGGCTATAGAACAGTGGTTCTCAACTCCAGTCCTCAGGGCCCACCAACAGGCCAGGTTTGCAAGATAACTGAAATGCATCACAGGTGATATAATTTGCTGCTCAGGGATTGCAGTATTCTAGTCTGCATCTCACCAAGGTAATACTTAAAATCTGGCCTGTTAGTGGGTCCTGAGGACAGGAGTTGAGAACCACTGCTCTAGGGAAATACTCCCTTGCAAAGTGCAACTTCCTTTTGTAAAATGAACAAGCTTTTTGCCTCTAGTACAGGTGGTTCTCAACTCCTGTCCTCAGGACCCACTAACAGGCCAGATTTTAAGTATTACCTTGGTGAGATGCAGACTAGAATACTGCAATCCCTGAGCAGCAAATTATATCACCTGTGATGCATTTCAGTTATCTTGCAAACCTGGCCTGTTGGTGGGCCCTGAGGACTGGAGTTGAGAACCACTGCTATAGAAGAATTTGAATGTTTGTTGACTAGTAATAATAATTTATAAATATAATTATTACTAGTGTCATACAACATTAGAATTCTTCTATAGCTTGTAGGCGGAACATTCGACCGGAAATGTACGATTGCGGCGTCGTACAGTTTAGCTGCTCCGTCGAATCTTCTTAGAACATTCGACGGACACTATAAGCCTTCAATGACAGATTTGACCTTAATTCATTTGGATTTTCGGAAGAATGCATTTTTTAACGAAACAAAATAAATAAAAACGAATTTCGGGAGTAACTAAATAAATTTATTTTTCGGACGAAAACAAAATTCCAAAACAAAATATTTCAGTGTGCACATGTCTACTAGACAGTAGCTGTCCTTTAGGCTAGGTCAGGGGTGTCCAAACTTTTTTCAAAGAGGGCCAGATATGATGAAGTGAACATGCGTGAGGGCCGACCATTTTGCCTGACATTAAACCATTAAAATTAAATGCAAATGTAGCGACCTCACCTCTCACTCCCTCCTTCTCTTCTCGGTCAATGGCTCTCGTCTAGGGGACCAGGGAGGAGAGTGTGGCGCACCACCAGCTTGTATTCTCTTGTGTGCAGAGGTGTGAGCTATAACCTTTTACCTTCGGGCCTGTGTCCCTGTCCAGAGCCAAAACTTCTCTTGAGGATGATTCCCACCATCCACGCAAGTGGAGGTAGGGCCCTTAGCTCCCAGAAAGTCAAGTTCCACACCACTGAAAGTCCAACACTTATTTATTCTTCAGAGCAATAAATAGTCCTTTGAAAGTGACTGGTTTGACATAGAACAGTTCAGAACACAGTGGGGAGGAGGTCCAGGCACAAACTTGAACTTGGATTTTCTCCTGTTCCGTTATAGCGCGAACAGGCTTGGCGCACAGTTGCTGTAATAAATTTGATTCAGAGACAAACTAACCAAAAGGGAAAAAATATGACAATTTAAAAATTTTGTTTCGTTTGTGCCTGAACCAAAAGGGAAGGGAAGAACAACAGCTAAAACATGCACAGGTATAAACATTCAAAAGCATAACAGCATATTTTTTTTTCCAAAATCACATTTCCCCCCTCCCACATCACTGACTAAGATCTGCCCCATTCTCAGCAGACTTGATTGACGTTCTCCTGCAGAGGGAAAAAAGAACACATTATCTGACACAGTATGTGATTTGGAATGAACAGGCTCCCCCTAGGGGAAACCCCTTCCTTCCAAAAGTAATGTGTGGTGTGTGTGACAATCGTTGCACAACACCGCCACCTGGTGGTGGTGTCACGGTCAGAACACTTGTTTTCTTCCATCCAGAAATCCTTTTCTCTGTACTGTGGCCCTGTCTAAACTACACCCCAAAGTCTCAGTATCCTTGCGGTGGAGAAAGAAAAAGGAGAACAACAAAACAAAACTGCTCCCAATTCTTCCAGAAATAGGCCACCCTTTGCGGGTTAAAGAGTCCCTGAGTTCCGACAAAGGCACTCTGGAATGTTCAGCAACAAAAAAAACCACAGGAGTCTATTCTCCTACAAATAAAACCTTGGGTGCGGCAGCACCAGGGGTTTCAAATACCTGTCAAAAGTCTCCATGTGATATTCCACATCATCCCCCTCCCTCCGAAAAATAAGCACCTGGTCAGCATGGATGTGCCGACCCAACATCCACTCTGCCTTGCAGTCTTTGAACCTTTTGGAGGCTGCAGGGAAACATGAGAGGTACCTGCGAGCATGGGGCACCTTGAGATGTGTCCAGATGAAGTCATCATACCACTGATGTCTGCAGGCCTCCACCTCGTACAAAAGTACTCCCACCCATATTCATTGGCAACTTTCTGACCGAAAAGTCTCTGCAAACGGGAAAGGGGTGGCATTGTAGCACGGTCTCCTTCACCAGGCAGCACTATAGCATCTGGGTGCCGGGGGAACCTTCACCACCTGTAGATTGGGCATAGGAGCCCGCAGTGACACTCGCTTCGCCCCAGCAATGGGCGCAGGCGACTCCGGGGGTGGAGAGGCATGCAGGGGACCAGATCCCTCCTCAGGCGCCGGGGCCTCCACCCGGGCTGTACTATTCCCAGTGGACATGGGTGGGTCCCTTTTCACACGGGACGAGGATAGGGGTAGGAAAGGTTCGTCGATTACAACGTCATCTCCAACATCAGAGATCGACTCCAGGTCGGAGGTGTCATACTCCTCCGCAGGACAGTAACTCCGTGTAGACGTGGAGTCACCCCCTTGGACAGGTTCCAGGGCCTCTGGATCCCCGACACCTCCGACCACACACCAGGTCCCGTCCCTCGGCTTACCTCGGCCTTTACTTGAACTGGGATGTCCAGGGCTCTTCCTTCCGGATCCATCCAGGCCAGGCAAGCGCTGGGGTGTGACTCTCCCACGGCAGCAGGAAGCCTTAACCGAGCCGACTTTCCCCTTTGGCGGTGGAAGCAGGGATTCCGTGGTGACCGAAGCAGCATCTTTGGATTTCTCAATCGCAGTCTCACTCTCAACTGGGGCTTTCTCCAGAGCCCGGTCAGTGCGCGTAGGGATGGCTGTACAAGCTCTGACTTCTCCTTCAAGAGTGGTGGCGCCTGTAATACAGTTGAGGTAGAAGGCCCGGGGCCTTTCCGTGGGTTGCTCCACCTCAAAGATGAATTCTTTACAGGCCTCGCATCACCTGAATGGCTTCAGATGGACCACCAGTCCCGAACAGCCGGGACAAATCACAGGAGGGCCTCAACGTCCTTACATATTTACAGGGCGAATCGCCCCCGGGGCTTGAGCCTAATCCCCGTATCTGCCAACGGAGTAGCAAACAAAGTCATCCTCGTGGCTGTGGAAGTAGGAACCTACGAGGCAGTAGTGAACGCACTGACCGCTTGCTGCTCCATCGCGCACTGACTATCTTGCGCCAAAGTCCCCACGTGCATCACTTCACATGGCCAGACTCCTCCCTTCTGCCGCACCTGTTCGGGGGCTTCTGTTGTGTCACGCCCATGAACTGCGCAGCCAGGGTGTGCCTCGTGGCGCGTTGGCCAATATGGCCGATCTCTCAAAACTCCTCTGGGCAGCAAAGTTCAAGCTCTGAAGGTCTCGGCTCCATCAAAACAGACACAGATCCCGGACCCAGAGCCCCCACATGTAGCGACCTCACCTCTCACTCCCTCCTTCTCTTCTCGGTCAATGGCTCCCGTCTAGGGGACCAGGGAAGAGAGTGTGGTGCACCACCAGCTCGTATCCTCTTGTATGCAGAGGTGTGAGCTATAACCTTTTACCTTCAGGCCTGTGTCCCTGTCCAGAGCCAAAACTTCCCTTGAGGATGATTCCCACCCTCCACGCAAGTGGAGGTAGGACCCTTAGCTCCCAGAATGTCAAGTTCTACACCACTGAAAGTCCAACACTTATTTATTCTTCAGAGCAATAAATAGTCCTTTGAAAGCGACTGGTTAGACATAGAACAGTTCAGAACACAGTGGGGAGGAGGTCCAGGCACAAACTTGAACTTGGATTTTCTCCTGTTCCGTTATAGCGCGAACAGGCTTGGCGCACAGTTGCTGCCACCGACCGTGAGGGGGTCTCTGCCACAGACCAGATGAATAAGGCCTCTGCCACAGACCTGGTTGTTGGGTCTCTGCCATCGACCTGATTCACGATGGGTCCCTGCCACAGACCATGAGAACGTGGACTACCTTCTATGAGCAATGGCCCCTGTCAGAGAGAGGACATCCAACCGGACAGTTACCAGAGGCCCCGCCGTCACCAGCAAATGCTGCACTGGGTCTTCGGAAGGGTCACCTCCCTGGCCTCCTCGTCCCAGACTCGGGCGTCCACACCGGAGGACACTCTAGGAGCCCTCGATCCCTTGCGGGACCCAGTCTAAGGTACTGGGCCCCAGGCCTCCAGAGAGTACCTTACCCCAGACCAAAGGTGTCTGGGGTGGAACCGCAACTCCGTCCCCGGGCCTAGGGCACCCGGGACGACACGCACATTCACCCAGGCTGAAGGTGCCTGGGCGCGTACCTCGTGCGGAAGATGTCTGCCCCATTTATACCCTCTCCCAGCATGCACAGCGGGTTCCCCGCCCCACTGTACTACTGCCGTGAGAGAACACAAAGGGCACAGCCCTCCAATGGTGGTTCAACCCCAGCCTATGGCAACAGCGCCACCTATAGGCCACAGGGAACTAAACACCACTGATATCCTCCACTGGCATAAATGGGTCCAGTAATCCTAACAATTGCTGCATCTGAGCCTGGTATCACTCAGATGCCTCCCCTAAATATGACCACCCACTACACAAATGAACTATTTTATGCAAAGTTTATTGCAAACGCAATACTTTTCATTTCGACACATGGATGACAAATCTAAACAGGTGTTAATCACACTGAAAGAAAAATCCAGGAAGCTGAAAAAAAGTGTCAGGAACATTGTAAAGTACATATTATTGGTAAAAAAGGTTGTCTGTCAACTTTTAAGTTAAAAAAATATGAACAGGAACATAACACCAAGTATACATGTTGTGTCCAAATATATTTATAACTGATTTAGACCAACTAACATTAACTGAGATTTTACAATGTATTCATCTCAATTGAAAAAAAACTTGCCTGCACACTGCTTTGTCTAAGGATGAGCTTGGGCATGTTATTTGGATATATATCTTTTGTGGCTCCAATGAATCCCTGAGGGCCCCTCAGGACTAAGAATGAGCTTGGGCGTGTTCACAACTCCACATGCCCAAGCCCGTCGGAAAGCTGACAACGTGCAGGGCCAATCACAGGCACTGAGACATTTTCCGATCTCTGCAGCTGCAAAACGGGAAATGTCTCAATGCCTGTGGTTAGCTCACTTGTGCACTGTCAGCTTCCCTGGCGGGCTCGGGCACGTGGAGTTGTGAACACACCCGAGCTCATCCTAAGTCCCGAGCGACGCTCTGGGATTCATTGGGGGCCACAAAAGATATTTATATTCAAATTACCAGTGGGGCTGTATTAAAACGGAACACTGGTGGCAATTGGCCCACGGGCCGGACTTTAGACATACCTGGGCTAGGCTCACACCAGATGAGGTGGGACTGCATTGGGAGGCTATTTCAGCGTAGTCCCACCACATGACAAGGCTTGTCTCCCTATCTGCCTGATTCAAACCACCACATTGGGGTGGTGTGCGCTGAAAAAAAGTACTGCATGTAATACTTTTTCCAGTGCAATGAAGTATGAGGCAATCCACTTCCTCGCACCAAGTGGCCGGCAACTGAACTTTATAAGACGTCTGTGTGACATCTCAATAAAGTTTGTTCAAGTGAAAAAAATAATAATCTTGGCCACTGATCTTGGCCAGACCGCACCGCACACCAGCTGGTGTGAGAGAGCCCTTACTGCTGCTCGCCACAATGCAAGTATATGTGAAACTGAGTTGGCCAGCTCACTGAAAACAAAGCACTCACTGTGCAGATAATACACTATACCAAAAGTATTGGAACGCCTGCCTTTACATGCACATGAACTTTAATGGCATCCCAGTCTTATGCCGCATACACACGATCGATTTTCTCGACGGTGAAAACACCGTCGAGAAAATCGACGGGAAAAACGAGGAACGGCTTGTTCCCCTACACACGGCCGTTTTTCCCGACATTTTTTCTCTTGGTCGAGAAAAACGACCGTGTGTAGGCTACCCGGCAGTGTTTCCCTATGGAAAAACTGCCGCGGAAAAAAATGCCGTGAATCACAACGAGAAAAATTAGAGCATGTTCTAATTTTTCTCGTCGTGATTAATGCAGTTTTTCTCGTCGGGAAAAATGATCAGAAGCCCACACGCGGTCGTTTTTAGCGGCAAAGAGAAAAAATTACATTTTTCCAGAAGAAAAAAATGGTCGTGTGTACGCGGCATAAGTCCGTAGGGTTCAATATTGAGTTGGCCCACCCTTTGCAGCTATAACAGCTTCAACTCTTCTGGGAAGGCTGTCCACAAGGTTTAGGAGTGTGTCTATGGGAATGTTTGACTATTCTTACAGAAGCGCATTTATGAGGTCAGGCACTAATGTTGAAAGCAAGGTCCATAAAGACATAAATGAGCGAGGTTGGGGTGGAGGAACTTGACATGAGAGTCCTGACCTCACCCAGATATAACACCTTTGGGCTTAATTAGAGCAGAGACTGAGAGCCAGGCCTTCTCATCCACATCAGTGCCCTAACAGGAGCGTGAGTGGAGGCATACCGTAAGTGACGCGATTGTGGAACGAGCTTGGAGCTTGTGGATATACGCCGTTACTCGACTTTTTAATGTGAGTGCACTGTATGATGTTATGATTTTAAGAAATTCATTCTAAGTTACTACACTATGAGAGCACTCTTCTTCCTTTGTATATACCCCTTTGAGAGGACATTAGAGGGAATCTCCTGGGAGAAAACAGAGACACAACATATGTGAGAGCAGATCATCGGAAACAACTATAGAGGACCCTAAGAGATGACTACACATCAGTATGTGACGGACTGGGGTTTATATGGTCACAAAACAGACACCCCAAAGCAAAGTACATATTCATTTATTTTATTTTATTTCTAGCAAATAAATACCTTCCTGCTATTCTATTAAGACCCAGTAGATGGCAGAGAAGGTACACAAACAGAGTTTATATAAGGCCACCCACCATGTGACTGGAGTCAAACAATTTCCAGCCATAAAACCCAGTGGTCTTGTCTCATGCTGTTTGTGTGATTCTTTGCAGGTATGTACTCTAAATCGTTCCTAATCTGCATTAAACTATAATAGAAAGATTCTTAAACATCTGGAGCAGATGCAGGGAAAGTTCCAGCAGACTGTATTCTATAGTTTTACTGATATTAGAAGTTTAGAACAGCATGTGTGAGAAACAAGTGGAAAGGGCATAAAAACATGAAGATACTGCATTAGTCAGAATAAATGTCTATTAGAAGCACTAAACCGTTCTAAATAGGAATATTGAAACCTGGTTTATACAAGTTCCATAAAGTTAGAAAAGCACATGTTGAAAACTGATATTCTTAAGGAAAAACCTATATGTAAAGCCTATGCATTGCTTCATGTGCACCATCTAGTGGTTAAAAAAGAGAACTGCCGAAATAATGTTTGTATTAAAGCATTATTGCACAGTTAAAGTGTACATCATCATCTATAACACGGAATAACAGGAATATATATGTTAATAAAATATAACAATGTTTTTTGTGTAACTACGGTTTAAAATACTTCAGTTAAAATCTGTATTATATATTGTTAATAGTTATAAACATGTGATTATAAAAATGTAAAAGATGTATTGTTATGTAAAAGTCAAACAATTTCCAGCCATAAAACCCAGTGGTCTTGTCTCATGCTGTTTGTGTGATTCTTTGCAGTCTACGCCAAGCTGATCACCTTATCTCATCACGTCTACAATTATCGGCTCTCTTAATTCACATTTTGAGGCATTCAAGGAACCATAGGCTATGCTGATTTAATACTTACCTGAGGTGAGAGTCTAGAGCAGGGGTCTCAAACTGACGGCCCTCCAGCTGTTGCGAAACTACAAGTCCCATGAGGCATTGCAAGGCTGACAGTTACAAACATGACTCCCACAAGCAGAGGCATGATGGGACTTGTAGTTTTGCAACAGCTGAAGGGCCACCAGTTTGAGACCCCTGATCTAGAGAGCACAGAGGTGATGTGGGAGTAAGATTGTCACCTATATTATGAATAATCACCACTAAGGGTGTAGGGATATTGTGCACTACCTCACAAAAAGGACTTGTATCAATGGACATGCACCATTAACTTCCTGTTTAGATTTGTGTGTTAGGTGTCCAGCCTTGAGACACAAGTTATTATTTATGCACCAGGATCACTTTTATTACATGTTGTGGATCATTATTTATATTGCATGTTTATACACCTATTTTCTATTACTGCTGATTTAACACAGTGTGAAGAGTGTGGCGATCGCTGGATGATTAGGGGCATCACAGAGTGATTACTTTTAGCCTTGAGGTCACACCCATTAATGCTCAATTGGTTTATGCACTGAAGTCACTTTATATTTATTTTGATGGTTATCTATTAGGAGTGATTAACTAGGTTTTACCTACCACAAGAGTTCATGTCACATGACTATTGTATAACAGATGTATTCCTGGTCTGCCAACCACGTTCTACCCCGTACCTTACTTATACTTAAACAATGAGACCACATCTTTAGTTTGGAGTAAAACATGGCCGTAGCAGCCTCCTTTATTTTAACTGTTACATCAGTTATCAAAACATCAACCATCAAAACATAATCACAACATAATCAGAACCCATGTTCTCAGAATATTGCCTCCTGGTGTTGGTCTTTGCAGGAACCTCAAAATTACCATAATCATATTTATCATAATAATATTAATCATATCAATCTTAATCATATTAATAACAACCCATGTGACACTGCGGTACCTTAAGTGGTCATAGGCCTCAAGCCGACCAGCTGCTCAGAGACGACCACTGACCGCAGTGCCCCCATTATCAAACTCTTCCAGCTAAACCCCTGTAAGCTGGAATACACCTTCAGAACACATACCACCGATAAGTCCTGACCACTTGCTTTTTGAGGTACTTCATTCTCCCGCAAAGACCAAAACACCCGCCACAGCACCCAAGGGAAAACACCTTTACCCTTTGGTGCCCCTCCAAACCCTAAGGGCTCGTTGGATCCCATCCTGCAAACCCAAAGCCCACAAATCAGTCCCCACTTCATTCAGATGGACACCATCCCTCCGTAGATACCGCCACGTATCCACCTCCAATTCCAAGTGTCGGACCACCAAGCCCCCGTTCCGGACCACAAACTTACCCAAGTCCCGATTGATTTTCCTGCAAGCCCGATTGATGCCATCCACAGACCTCGCCCCTCTCCAAGCTGTCCGGGCCACCATATTAGACCAGACAATGATCGTGTCCGGGAAGGACATCCTGAGCGGCAGGAAATCAAATTTCATATCCCTCGTCACCTCTAACATGGACCTACTGCCCAGATCATTGCCACCTACGTGCAGTACTAAAATGTCAGGTGGCCTGTCCAAACGAGCAAAACGGTGCACCTCTGGAACCATCCTGCTCCACAACATTCCCGGAACTCCCAGCCATCGGACACATGCCTCAGGTCTTGGGAACCCCAGCTGCTGACCCTCATAACGAACGTCAGCCCTCTTAGCCCCCCAGAACACAAACGAATGGCCCAGTATCCAGACCAAAGCTTGCGTCTCATCTGAAAATAGAAGAAGAACAGAAGAAGAACAATAACTCCCATGAGAAAACCCCAAAACCCAACTTGTACAACTCAGCAGCCTGAATACAACACCCCAGGCATGCACCCAAAATTACTCCAGCCCCACCATTAGCTGGGGGCGAACATACAGCCGGAACCACCTGGATTCCCACCGGCCTATCCTCCTAACAACTTCCTCATCCATCCCACATCTGGCCGTCTCCGTAGCTGCCCCGATCCGGAATGAGTGAGAGGAGAACTCACTATCGTGGAGTCCCAACGCCCGAAGGCACTTTCGGAACACAGCAATAAACTGATATCTTGAAAGTGGGGTCCCGTCCTCGTGCATCAAAAAAGAACCCACACCGGACGGGTGAACCTTCAAGTACCCTTTAACAGCCCGTACCGGGCACAACATTGAACCTGGAACCGGAAAAACCTGTACCAACTTACCTCTGCCCATCTGGTCCGTCTTAGACTTCCTAAGCGCCAGTGACACCCCTTCCTCCATCCAACCCACATCGCTAGCCAGCAACCCTCCATGCACTGCTTTAGACGGACTGACCAACTCACCTATCCGGAATGCGCCAAAGAACGCCAATGAAAAGGCCACTGTGAACAGCAAAACCTCATATCCGGACGAGCATAGGCCCTGTAACTGCCCCATGATCCCAGCCAATAGAGCAAACGATACCGGCCGCCAGCCGTCCGTTTTCTGTCCCCCCGGCCATATCCCTTGAATGCCTGACGCACCCAAAAGTCTTTTGTAAAGTCCGGGCAACCCTGCCATTTAAACAGAAAGGCCAACCCTGCCAGCTTCTTACCCAAACAGGACCTGGATACGCGAGCCTCCATGTTCCTGGCCAGGAAATACAGCACCAATAACCTTACATTGGGACCCACTGGGTCAGCTCCAGCTTCCCGAACCATCTCTCGCCACTCCAGCCACACCTTCTCATACGCCACCCATGTGTCCGTACTCACCGATTTCCTGATCCAACCTGACACTATTCCAACGGAATCCTCCACAGCCAGCCTGGACAAGGGACCCCACGTTGCTCCGCCTCCGGTGCCAACTCTCGGAACCTGTCCCACTGAAAGCGAGACAGCGCATCAGCTATGACATTGTCCACCCCTGGAAGGTGTACCGCATACACAAACACATTAAGCTGTAAGCATCTCAACACCAGATGGCGCAGCAGCCGCACCACAGGGGGGAAGGATGCCGACACCTTGTTAATGACCTGCACCACCCCCAGGTTGTCCCTGTGAAACCGCACCTTTAAGTCTCTGAAACAAGCACCCCACAGTTCCACCGCCAGTACCACCGGGAACAGTTCCAACAGGACCAAGTTCTTAGTGAAACCAGCATCAATCCATGCCTGAGGCCAGGGGCCCGCACTCCACTTACCCTGAAAGAAAGCCCCAAAACCTGACCCCCCAGCTGCATCCGTGTACAGTTCCAAATCAAAATTGCTAATTGGTCCGGACATCCATAACGCTCTCCCATTGAAGGACTCCAGGAATGAATGCCAAACCTGCAAGTCCGCCTTGTGTTCCCTGCCCAAACTCACAAAGTGTGTGGGGGACCATACCCCAGCCTTGCTAGCCGACAGCCGCCGGCAGAACACCCTGCCCATTGGCAGAATGCGGCACGCAAAATTGAGTTTTCCCAGCAGCGACTGCAACACCCTAAGCTGCACCTTCCTCAGCCCCATCATAACCCTCAGCTCCCGCTTGAGAGCCTCCAACTTGTCCAATGGTAGGCGGCACTCCATGGCCTCCGAATCCAGGGCAATGCCCAAAAACATGATAACTGTGCAAGGTCCCTCAGTTTTATCAGGCGCCAAAGGGATCCCAAACCGCTCTGCAATGTGCTCCAAGGTGGCCACGAGCACCGCGCAGATCCTGGATGAGGCCGGACCCACGCACAGAAAATCGTCCAAGTAGTGAATAATTGAATTCACCCCCGACACATCCCTGACAACCCATTCCACAAATGAGCTGAACTGTTCGAACAATGCGCACGATATGGAGCATCCAATAGGTAAACACTTATCCACATAGAACACCTTGTCCCAATGACATCCCAGGAGGTGAAAGCTATCAGGGTGAACCGGCAACAATCTAAACGCCGCCTCTATGTCAGCTTTTGCCATCAACGCCCCCTGCCCGTACCGGCGAACCTAGCCCACGGCAGCATCGAAGGAAGTGTAACTGACTGTACATGCTTCCGGATCAATTGCGTCATTGACCGACCCGCCCTTCGGAAAAGATAGGTGGTGAATGAGGCGGAACTTGTTGGGCTCCTTCTTTGGGACAACCCCGAGCGGGGAGACCACCAAATTCTCCAAGGGGGGGAAAGGGAAAGGACCACCCATGCGGCCCAACGTAACTTCCTTGCGCAGTTTTTCTGCGACCACAGCAGGCAGCTGCATGGCCGACCGCAAATTGCACACGATCGGGGGGATAACCTGAAAGGAACACGGAATGTGAAACCCCTCTGAAAACCCCCCGATCTAACAACCCGGCCGCCCCCTTGTCCGGATACCTACCGAGAAACAGCCACATCCTTTCCACCATCACCAGAGTCCTCCCTTTTGTGCCCAGAGTCTCCGGCACGACCCTTACCTTCCTTAAAGCATCTAGCCTGCGTATGGGAGCCTCTGCAACCGGAGCACTCATGCTTGTACTGGCAGGACCCCCCAAACTTGCATGTGCCCTCATTATATTGCCAGCAAACCCCCTTTTGCTTACCTGTCCATTGTCCTGGGGAAGAGGTTCCACTGGCCCCCCCCCCCTGAAAAAACTGACTAGGAGCCCTCGGTGAGGTCATCAACCGCATCCATAAGCTGATGTCCTTATTATCCCACCTCAGATCGGGCCGCACTGCTCTCCTCTGCCTGAACTGTTCGTCATATCGGAGCCACCCCATGCCCCCGTACACCCTGTAGGCCTCCCCAATGGAGTCCTGATAGCCAAATAGTGCTGAACAGTGCTCCGGATTCTTCTGTCCTATAACACTAGCCATGATGGCGAACGCCTGCAGCCAATTTGCAAACGTCCGTGGGATAAGCCTGTATCTCCTCTTCTCCTCATCCTCCTTTTTAGAATCATCTGGCTTAACCCTGTCCAGGTGAAACTTTTCCAATGGTAACAGTGAGAACATCTCCACATACTCACCCTTCCATATCTTTTCCCTCACTTCAGGTTTCAGATGTGCTCCCAGCGGTGCCTCATGACACACATACACCTCACATTTTGCAGCATCAGCCAACCTAATGATATCCTGCCGTGCCACCTGTTCCTCCACACTACCCACCTGTGTGGCCCCCAAAGCCACCCCTGCAGATTCCCCCACCGCAGTATTCGCCGCAGGTGGAACCGGCGCTATAACTGCAGCAATGGGCCTCACCGGACCTACCGGCGGGACCCACGCCACTGCCGGGCTGACCTGCCCACCATCCCCCTTCTCAAATTGGCTGACCAAGGACTTGATACCCGCAAGAAACCCCTGCAGCCCATCCAGCCGTGCACCTCCCCCAGCAGGGACCGTAGCCCCCCCAGCCTGCCCACTAACTGGATCCAGCACTTACCCCGCTAAACCCACACCCACAGCAGGCCTAACCACCTGACCACTACCCCCAGTATGGCCCCCAGAATGAGTAGGTGAAAATGACTTACTGGGCTGCCTGGAAGAACTCCCACCAGCCGATCAACTCGACTCCGCCGCTGCCACTGACCGTCCGGGTCTCCGATCCTCCTCCGAGCTGCACACTTCCTGCTCCGACAGCACCCCCGACTGCTCCTCACCACCAGAAGAAAGCTCTCCAGGTGACTTGTCCCTGGAAGCCGAGGGTCCTGCACCCGATTGATCCATCCTCAGTGCACCAGACCCGCACACCGATCGTTCAGCCGACTTGCTACCACGCTGCTCCCCAGCACTGCTGTCATCCCTCTCTGGCTCCCTCACTCCTGAACCCGCCTGCACCGGCCCATGATGTCCGGCCGAGGGGGGGGATGCCCGGTCACCGCAGCCCCCGATAACCCGCGCTGGGGCCCCGAACCCACCGGAGACCCCCGGAGGCGGGGCCTGCACTCTCCGACTCCATGTGCCGCGCAGGCCTGATGGCTGCACCGGAACTCCCGGCGCGCCCCCCCGCCGAGCTCCGAACTTGAGGGGGATTCCTCCCGGTAACCCCCGCCCTGGGCAACGCAGCGCGCTTGGCCGGGGGGCCCGAAGGGGCCCTAGGGGGACTCCCAGTCTGCCGCTGAGCTCTCGGGGAGGGGCCTGGTGAGAAGCGTTCCGGAGGTCTGGACCTGCGAGCTCGCCCAGCCACTCTCCTCGTGGTACCTGCTGATCCAGACGGACCTGACAGCATTGGCCCCAGGGTCTCCTGGAGCCAATCCTCGCCCCGTGTAGCGGCCTCCGCCCTCAGTTGGGCCAGAAGTTTATCCACAGATGACATGCTGCTGCTCTCTGGAACTTTCCCCCGCGCTGTGTTGTCTTAGGGGGGGCGGGGACTCCCTTTTATCTAGCCTTTTCCCCTCCCCTTCTCACTTCATTTCAGCCAATCATTAATCCCTTCACATCTCATACCCCGTTCACTCAGTCATGCCAGCCCTCCGCCTATGGCATTCTGTCTTTCTGCTCCGGGCTTTTCTTATTGGTTAGATTGAGTTAACTGTCAGCGCCTCACTACTCACTAACAAAATTCCAAACGCCCCTAGAAGCAGCAAAAAAATGTCCAGTGTGCATGAGGCCTAAATCTGTGCATTAAATACTATAATACAGCAATAAGTGAATGAAAGAACAAGCATGTACAAAAGTGAAAGTCACATAAAAATGTAGTTTAGAGAGGAATTCTAGCTTAAACCTAACTAGGCTTAATGGATAAATTCACCTTTCATAACACATTACATCCATATTCAGGGTGCAACATGTAACATGCTATGAAAGCATTGGCCCCCGCACCTCCTGCTCCCCTGCTGTGCCAGCTAGCAGGGGATCTTCTCCTCCCGCTAGCTGTCAAAATGAAAATAAAAACGTGGGCATGCGGGGCTCCGCCCACCTGGCCGCATCACTCATTCACAGCGCTCTGTGAATGGAAAACGACAAGGTCCAGCAGCCTTTGCTGGTGCAATGTTTTACAGGGTCATGCAACAAAAAATAATAAATGCACATTTTTTTACCTGCAAAAAAATGTGCATTTATTATTTTTTCTGAAAAGGTGAACTTATCCTTTATTTTTATTTTATTTTTATAATAAAGATTTTTAGTTTATTTTTATCAAGACATGTCTATCACAAGAGATGCACAACAACATATTACATTATCTATTTATAACCCTTATCTATATACGTCCATTATTTCATCTATATTAGTTATCTCTTGCTTTATTTTTTCTTATAAGAATATAATTGATTTCTAAAACATAACATCAAAAACATCTTCAAGTTAACAAACAGATACAACAGAAGAAAGAGAAAAAAAAGAGAAAAAAAAATATTCAAGGAAGAAGGAAGGGGTAGCAATAGGGGGACCTACATGTCTTTTAGATCTTTATTTTCTTATTGTTTATGATCCTTCTATATATATATATATCTTGATTTCCCTGGAGGGGGCCCAAACAACAACAAACAAAAAATAAATAAAAATGTATTCTTTAAACCCCAAACCTATGCTAACTTCCCTGTGTAAGAAAGTTGCATATACCTACCAAATTTAAGCCTGCTCCTCTCCAGTCACGTGTGTCCCTGTGTCAGCCAGCGACGACTGCAGGGGAGAGGAAAGAGTGCTCAACAATGGCTGGTAAAGCTTGGAGTGATGACATCACCCATAGGCTTCCTATGGTTCATTAATTGTCCCAAACCTCATCCTGGTTGTGGTCAGGACCATGCATCTGCATGAATGTCACATTGTCCCAATAGACATCTATAGGACTGTGCACCTGTGCATCCCCATGCCGGCAAAACATGTCCCTGCACGAGGCACACAAGTAATCGCCCATGTTATTTGATGTCTTATAGCTTAGTCAGTGTGCCCAAAAAACATTTCTTCACAAGGAACCCTTAGTAACTTTTTCTGCCAGTGAATTGATGCATATAAGCTAATGCCGCGTACACACGATAGTTTTTCTTGCCATTTTTTTTCTTGCCGTTTTTCACGTCGTTTTTTTTCATGTTTCCTCTCAAGCCTGTCTTGCGTACACACGATCATTTTAAAAAACGATCAAGCAAAGCGCAGTGACGTATACCACGTACGACGGCACTATAAAGGGGAAGTTCCGTTCTAATGACGCCACCCTTTGGGCCGCTTTTGCTAATTCCGTGTTACCGCGTGTTAGTAAAAGTTTGGTGAGAGACGATTCGCGCTTTTCAGTCTTCGTGCTTTGAAGATCGTTTTGTGGAGTTCAGTTTGTGCTTGTGGGTTCGTATCTGTCTTTCAGTGCTTGTAGTCAGTTCGTATCTGTTTATTCAGTGCGTTCTCGTCTGCTCGGTCCTGTTTTTTAGCTTGTTCTTCATAGGCCTTGCTGTTCTTCCGTGCGTTCTTCTAGTTCGTTCTGAGCTTGCGACCGTTATCTAGCCATGTTGCGGCTACGTACTCGTCGGAGAGTTCGTGCTGTAGTTGGTGCAGGGGTTCATGCTGTATCCCGACTCCATGCCATGAGCAGGGTCAGGAGGAGTTCATGGACCAAGAATTGGTTGCTCCAGCGGCACCAGTTCTGTCATATGCCTTTGTTGCGGGAGATCAGGGAGAATAATCCTGATGACTATAGGAATTTTCTCCGGATGTCTGACCCCGTATTTCAGCATCTGTTGGCTTTGGTGTCCCCCTACATTACCAGGCAGGACACCGTTATGCGTAAAGCCATCAGTGCTGAGCAGAGGCTCATTGCCACGTTGCGATACCTGGCGACTGGGAGAAGCCTGCAGGACTTAAAGTTCTCCACAGGCATATCCCCCCAGACAGTATCATTATACCAGAGACGTGTTCTGCCATCCTCCAAGTTTTGCAGGAGGACTATATTAAGGTAAGTGTTCTTATTTCAAACATCACATTGTATGTATTTTTTAGAATGTTTTTTTGGGGGGGGGGGTTTATTAGCAGTCCCTAATTCCCATGATTCTTAGCTGCAGGGAATTTCCCCTTTCTCCACATGCTAATTTTTGTTTTTGAATTTTTTCATTAGGCCTACATTAACATTTGCCTTACCTAACCCCTCCAGCATGCTATCCTGGGACCATACCCACCTTGCCTAGTCCTTTCCATGTATTTTAATCTATCCTCCATCGTAGTGCTTTACCCTAAACGCCCCCTAAATATTGCCTAGGAATGTAACATTTGTCCTAAATTCAGACAGAGTGCTCCAGCCTTCATTTGTGATCTCCCCAACTCATCTTCAACCCCCCCCCCCCCCATTTTTTATTTTTTTTTGCTTTTTTTGTTGCTTACTACTAATGTTTTAATTTTCTGTTTCCCCCAATGTTGGCCATGAATGATTTTCTTAAATCTGCTTTCAATGTTTCAGTCTCAAAGTATTAATTTATTTTTAATTTCATTCCACAGTTCCCTTCTACGCCACATGAATGGCAGAATGTGGCATCGGACTTTGCCCAACGATGGAACTTTCCAAACTGTGGAGGGGCCATCCACGGCAAACATGTTCGGGTCGTCCCACCACCCCATTCGGGATCCTTTTATTATAACTATAAGGGGTTCCACAGCATCGTCATGATGGCAGTGGTGTCGGCCACCTACGAATTCCTCTATGTGGATGTTGGCAAGAATGGCAGGATGTCTGATGGAGGAGTTTTTGCACAGACGGAGTTTGGGGAACGGCTCCTTTTGGATCAGCTGGCCTTGCCACCAGTGGAGCAGAATGTGGAGGGACTACCTTTTGTGTTTGTGGCGGATGAGGCGTTTGGCCTGGGTCCCCATTTGATGAGGCCTTTCCTGCAGCGCACCCTCACCCCTGAGAGGAGGGTGTACAACTATCGGCTGGCCAGAGCAAGAAGGGTGGTTGAAAATGCCTTTGGCATCATGGCCAGCCGCTTCCGCCTGTTCCTCACCTCCATCCACCTTGCCCCTTACAAATGGAACCATGTTGTAATGGCGTGTTGTGTCCTACATAATTATCTCTGGGTGCATTCCACAAATTATGACTTTGACTGGGCCTGAGGCCACCTTAATGGAAGCAGAAGATCTTGTGGCCCTGGAAGCTGGCCGTCCAGGCTTGGCCCCCCAACCGGACGTGAGGTCCGTGACAAATATGTTGATTATTTTGTGGGTAGGGGGTCCATTGAAATGCCTGATGACTTTTAACCTTTTAATTTAGAAAGATAAAACATTATTTTTCTCAAAGATTGGTTTCGTGTATAATTTTAATAATGGTTTATGTTTTTCTGAGGTTTACCTAGTGGACTTGTATTTCCATGTGTATTGTGCATTCTTAATTCGCCTTCATTGTCAGTGTAAACACAAAACATTGGTTAGTTCACTTACCACAACATTTACATAATGAAGCCACAACTTCTTGATACCAAAATACCATTTTTTATTTTAGTATTGGACAAATCCTTTTAAATGTAGATGTCCTAAACATTTTTTGCTTGTTAAAATGCATGAACAGCCATGCATCCCAAAAAAATATTAAAAAATATCTCTGAAAAATTTACATTACTAGTCCTAAAAGGTTCAATGAAAAACATACCTGCCAAAACACAGCAAGTTCAACGTTAATTTTTAAAAAAACATTAGACACGCCCAAGCACAGCCATGATCTTTTGTAGCCTTTCCTCCACCCGCTTGGTATTTTCCCTGATCTTTATCAAGTCTCGCTTTAATTTTTGAAGGTCACGACAGCAGACCATCAGGTATTGGATCAGGATCTGGGCACTGTGATGCGTCAAATTTTTGGGGTCTTCGGCCAGAACTGCACCTACATTAAAAAAAAAACATGTAGTATAGAATATGTAGGCCTACATCTATTAACCTGCATCTGTCTGGTTTGACACTGACCTGTTGAGGTGCCACTTTCCACTTCCACAACCTCACGTTCCTCTCCATCATGTGGGTCTGGGGCTATTGTTGAAGGTGTTGGATTTCGAGGCTCATCTGACGTAGCTTTTTGAAGCCCTATGGAGATTGCAAGAAAAGGTATATATTCATTATTAATGTTGATTTTTGGTAGAAAAATAAACCATGAGAAAAATTTTTGCAAACATTCTTTTGAAGTGTGGTCCATTTTTCAATGGACCCCCAGTGACAACAGGAACACATGATTGGATACATAGCCAAATACATAGCATCTATTTGTTATAACAAAGTTTGACACATTGTAACACCCCAAAGTATATACACAGGATCACCTGTGTGTGACACCCTCAAACTTTGGGGCTTTTGGCCCACACTTGTACTACTGCGTTCAGATGTTCCATCAGCTGCTGAGCATTCTCTCCCTTAACATTACCATGCATATCCTTTTTTTTTTCAAAAATGTCCTTTGGATTTGATCCCTTAAAATATTTGGTGACCAAATTCGCTACCCCCAAAAAATAAAATAAAATGGGTGTTCACACTGGATGATCCAAAAACATCGTTTGATGAACTGTACGGAGAATGAGGTTTAATACGTCCGTTTACTTTGCGGACGAATCTGAAAGATGGTATCTTTCACTGTACGATATCAAAGACAAACATACATGACATAATACAAGTAATAATCTCTAGCAGGGAAAATAGCAATAAAAAACTTACTTTTTCGTATAACTTTCTTGATTCGTTTGTATTGGTCGGGCTCCCGCAACTTCAGACCAAACCATCGTTTTCTGAGCTGTTCCTTCGTTCTGCACACCCCGAATTTTTGGTGAAGACTTTTGACCACTTTGTCCATAATTTTGGACTTGACCAGATTCGGCCTTTTATACGGCCCATGCTTGGCATCATAATCCTCCCTCTTTAAAATGGCGACCATCTCCACCATTTCCTCGAATGACATGTTGGATGCCTTATATCTCCTGGATCGGGATTTGGGCTCCTCAGGAATTTCATCCTCTGTCGAGGTAATCTCAGCCACCTGTGTCTCCGTCATGTTGCTAAGCACTACGACGAGCGAGAAGGGGCGGGGAAAGTACAATATCGAACGTCAGGGGCGGGGAAAGCGTGCGGAGTTCCACGCATGCGCAGTGTATATCAAGTGCCGATCCATGTGTCGAAAATACGTTCATTTGGCGGGAGAGGGAGTTTGCAACGAACGTGTTGACAAGGTACATAACATTATAAGGATTTGGGTTCCGCAGAGGAGGAGATTTGGGGCTTTTATATCTGTCCAAAATGCTGATTTGATGATTGTTGCCTGAAACATATGTCTTTTCTTGGTTTTTGATTTTACAGAGAGAATGAATACATTCAAAAACCCGGAGTTCATGGGGGAGTTCATTGACAAATGGAAAGAACTCCCTATCCTGTGGCAGACCAAAAGTGGGTCCAATAAAAACAAAACGGCCAGGACAGCAGCACTGGAGAGCCTGCTTGCATTTGTCTAAACCCAGATACCCACAACAACTCTCCAAGATATGAAAACCAAAATTGCTACCATCAGGGGGACATACAGGACCCAGAGGAATATGGTCCTGAAGTCCCAGAGGTCAGGTGCTGCAGCAGATAAGGTTTATAAACCCAGTCTGTGGTACTACAGCAAGCTCTCTTTTCTGGATGACCAGCCGGAAGTGTGGGAATCTCTCTCCACCCTTCCCCCCAGAGGTCAATCCAGCCTTCCTTGTAGCCAGCCCTCCAGCCTTCCTTGCAGCCAGCCCTCCAGCCTTCCTGGCAACCCTGCTCTGGCTTCCTCTGAGGATCAAGATCAGGCCCTTGAGGAGGCAGATTTGGATATATGGAGCCAGGTAAAGTATTGATATCTCCATTTAGATGTTACAAAAGTGATGCATTTAAAATTAGGTTAGTATTGTTAGGTATTTTATGTAAAAAAAAAAAAGGATTTAAAGACCAAGATACAGTAGTGGTCAATTTTGATGTGGACAAGGCAACAATATCAGGAGGCGGAATCTGTGAGACTTTTCTAAATTTGCACATTCATGTCAAAAATGTCTGGAGGTGAACAATGTGTGTGATTGATGGTGGCAAAAAAATAATAAAGTCCCTTTCTTTTTTTACAGCCAGAGCAGAGCCAGGAAGAGGGTGATGGTGGGGACCAGGAGGAGGCAGGGCCAAGTGGCACCCAGGAGGAGGCTGGGCCAAGTGGCACCCAGGAGGAGGCTGGGCCCAGCACAAGAGCCCAGATGCCTCCCCTGGTAATGAAACCACGAGGGCCAAGGATAGGTAGGCAGGTGGAGGAGGAAACAAGAGCCTTTATCAAAGAGGCTACTGCGGCCCTGAGAGAGGCACCCTCTGATGAGGAGGGCTTTGCCTCAGTCCTGGCCAATAAGCTAGCCCAAATGGACCTGCGGCAAAAGCTGTATAGTGAGACTCTCCTGTTGAAGGTGATCAACAAGGGATTGCTCGGTGAACTCACCAAGTTCACCGACCTCACGGAGGTTGTCCCTACTCCTCCACCTCCTCCTCCTCCTCCTACTACTCCTCCTGCCACAACCTCTCCTCCTGATCCCCAGCCTCTGAGGAAGAAACCAACCAAGGCTGCAGGGAAGGCTGCAGAGAAGGCTGGAGAGAAGGCTACAAGGAAGAGAAAAAAATAATGCCTGCTGTAGTACCACAGACTGGGGACATATATGACTTAGCTGCTGCGGTTCCTGACCTCTGGGAGTTCAAGCCAAGATTGGCCTCCTTTTTGGTTTTCACATCTTGGATGGTTGTTGTGGGGTCCAAGGGATGAACAAATGCAAGCAGGCTCTCCAGTGCTGCCATCCCCTTTAATTTGTTATGTTCCGAAATAAAGGATACTTTTTTTGGCTTTAAATATTTGACTATGTGATTTGTATTTAAAAAGAGAGTTTGCTAGGGAGCAGGCAGGGACATTTCAAATAATATTATTGTTATTAACAAGGGACACAAACCTCCTTGAGGCAAAATGAGACAAATTTTGAAGGTTGGTGTGGGACATTTCCCCAAACATAATTTAAGGGAAAAAAAAAAAAGGCCCAGAAAAATGAAGAGGCTAACTTAATTACTAAAAAAAAATGCAAAGAGAACCAAAATAAAAAAAAAGATCTTTACATTTCTCCATGCATTTATGAGGGAGATGTGGCTTGAAAAGAATAATTTTCTATCATTAAAATAAATTAGGAATTACTTGAGAAACAAGTTTGGCATAACTCTCAATGTCATTATCAAAAGAGGGTAATTGTTCAAGCATTCTCTAAACAAGAACGGAATGCGCAGCATTAAAACGATGCTATTAATTCAACCGTGACGAATGTGCCATATCGATTTCCAGCGCTAGCTTTACCAAAACGAGCGCTCCCGTCTCATACTTGATTCTGAGCATGTTTCACGTCGTTAAAGCATACACACTATCGTTTTTCACGTCGTTAAAAAAACGACATGAAAAACGACGTGAAAAAAGAGAGCATGTTCGACATTTTTAATGCCCGTTTTTCACGTCGTTAAAAATGCTCTGGAGCATACACACGATCATTTTTAATGGCCATTTTTTTTAATGGCATTTTTAACAGCATGAAACACAATCGTGTGTATGGGGCATAAGTGTTAGGAACACTCTCCGGTTAAAAATACTTGGTGGTTTGGGGTAATATGCTGTCCTGCTCAAAGCTGCAGGATATCAAAAGGAAAACAAGGTGGCAAATTTTGCCAAACAGATCTCTCTTAAAGATACAGGTTCAGTAGTAGATTGGAAATGGAGGGGATGTTGGAAAAGAGCAAGATCCCACTTGGAAACTGAGCCAACTCTCTTACTGCAATGTAGTTTACACTCACGATTTCTTGTCTCTATGCCAAATGCAACACCAGGGATCTCAGGCCTACTTGGCGCTCTAAATGTTGGATAGCTTGACCTTCACATTTGGGAACCCACAATTAGTGTATTTTACAATATGTTTTCACCTGTGCATCAAACCACTGCTCCTCGGGCTTCCACTTACTGGGTATAGTGCTCTTCTCACAATCAAACATGTTGTGAAGCCTTGGATCCTTAACATAAAAGTCAATTTGCACTCTGCATGCTTTTCTCCAACAAAGAATCCCATGTACCACAGGCTATGGTTCCTGCGCTTTAGGCCTCTCCTATATGACTGCCTGGACCAATCACTGCTGCAAGGTGTGGTTCGATTCATGCACCACACGCTTGGATTTAAAAAAAAATAGCTATTTCCAGTATTTTTGTCTGAATATAGGCAACATACAAAAATGTAATTAAGAAAATGTAAATGATCCGGCAAATGTATTTCCCCCCTTTCCTTGGTAGCTGTAATAATGTTCTTTGGAATTTTACATCTTATTGTGTACACAGCATTCAGAGAAATGTTTATGATGATTTGTGTAAAGGATGAAAGGGAGTCATTTCTAGTTGTCGCCTCAGGCAGCCCAGTATCCAGCTACACTCCCGCTGGTGTCTTGTGATAAATGTAAACACAGGTACCTTACAGTTTTGCTTGACATGAGGAGACAGAACTGGCTACTAACTAGGTGATATTTATTGATTCCTAGAGACGGCAGCCCACATTAGAGTAACATTGACAGGAGAGACGGCAGAAGTGTGCAACAAACCATCAAGTGACTGTCTACACCCTGCTAACGACTACCCAGGTTCCTCATTAATTTCCTAACACCCTCACTGACAGGGTTGTCTAATAATTACACCTGACCTTTCATGGGGAGAAATTGGTACAATCATGGTGACAGGGAAAGAAAACTGTTAACCAGTTCCAGGACAGATCATTAGTAAACCAGAAGAGCTGGTTGGTTTTATTGAATCCTCTTGTTAGCACAAAGGAGGGAAAATCAATGAAAAGGGACTAGTCAGCCTTTGTCTACAGTGGTCATGGCGATGGGACTTGCCGATTGGTACACAAAGTAGGTGGCTAATTATCATATTAAAATATATAAGAAAATGATCAACCATGTTTGAAAATTCAGCCAGACTGTTGGTATATTATATCGATGTATGTCAGGGGATTGTTGGATCAATCTAGACACTTCAAGAACCTCTGGAGAGAAGGAACCTAATGACAGCAGCATAGCAGAAATCCAATGCAGAGATAGAAAAATGAACACAGTTCAGTTACACAGAGAATAAGGTATGAGGTCAGAGCAGACAGACAACAGACAGGAGAATGCCTCATTGCCAGCTGGTAGTAAATGGCTCCCTCCAGGGTGCAAGGACCAGGAGTGCCAGGTCTTAACCAAAGCTGCAGGTACAGATGGACTCATATGGCAAGACAGTTCCCAGTATGAAAACAACACGATTGCTTAGCTGGATAGCCAAAGATGCGCAAACATAAACATGCAGAGTGCTAGTAAGCGGCAAACAGTAACAGATGGCGTTATAACCAGGACCATCAGGATACACCTACAGACAGGGAAGCCTATTGAGAACTCATATTAACATAAACTTTCTGATTATAACACAGTAGCAGTGTTTTCATGATAACAGTTGTAGCTCATTGATTTAACTTTAAGAAATAAGGTAAATGACATATTACAGAAAATAAGCATTTAAAGCATATTAAAAGACAAACCGTTCTTTAAAGTGTATCTGAAGACAAACCATTTTTGGGGGGGGGGGTAGAATTGGAAAGGTTTTAAGTTTTTTTTGTCACCTGTATCCTGTTAAGATAAGAAGATTTGTCTTCACTTCCTGTTACACAGACACAACTGTGGATGGTGGTAAGTCAGCAGAGGACCATACTGTCTAGACAGAATTGAACTAAAAGGTACACTAAGACTAGGATTGGGACTTTAAATGAGGCAATAAGTATATATACCTCCATCCCCAATAATTTGAACAAGAAGACTAAATGGTGGGACTTTGTATGAAACACACATCTGCTCCTGACGAGTGGTAAACGATAACCACGAAACGCGTAGAGCTTGCCTATGATGCTATGCTACAATGTCCATGGTTTATATCTGTATGATATTGAAGTTTATTTTATTTTAATGAACCAATCCACCATTGCTATCATGTTTACATGCTACCAGTGCAATTTCGGTCTACATACCCTACGCTCACCAATATGTACATTATGCCGAGATCAATTGTTACCATCATGAATTATCTAGACTGTATCTATTGAGACCTATCAATATATTGTTTTACCCTGTTTATGTACAATATGTTGAGATAATTGTGCACTTTTATGAACTGTCTAGATTTTATTCATTGAGACCCAGCAATATAACATTTTATCTTTCTACCTGTTTCTTCATATGTGTATGTAGCGCCCTGCTCCTGATGAGTGGGCGCTATATGTTGAAACTTAGTTGTCTGGGCATTAGTTTAGCCCAGAGAGATTGTTTATTCAAATTGTGGATCTGTTTCAGTACAGTTGGTTGCACGATTTTCCCCCCACCAGTGGGTGTCGCTTTTACCGCTGGTCAGGGTTGGAAAGGCAACAGGCTGGACGTATTGGTTACCTCTTTCACAGCATCAGCCCAGGGGGCGTGATGAACCTGCTGTGCATGCTGGGGGAGGGTATTTAAGGGACAGACGCCATTAGGGTGGGTAGAGGAGAATTGGGGATCATCTTCTTTGATCCTCACCTGAGGGCCCTCCTGGCCTCAGGGATGTGTTGGCAGTTCCCGCCTCGGGGCCACGTTGGGCCGAGGCCTCGCAACTGAGATGTGGGCCCAGGAGTTGCTGGGGCCTACTGATCCAGGGATGATCCTGTGTTGCCTTGCCTGATGGAAGGGACCGAGCAATTGAGGACTCAATTGGAGGATGCACCCGGATCCCAAAAATCTACCTCACAGTGCTGCCGGATCGGCTGAAAGATTCTGGCACTGAGAGCTGTGTTCTTTCTGAGGGAGCTAACCCAGTGAGGGGTTATGCAAGTCTGTGGCAGAGACTATTCTATTGAACAAATTCCAATACCAAGTCTGTGGCAGAGACTATTCTATTGATCGAGCTTTGCACCGGCTGCTAGGCCAGTGAGATTGGGCCTATCTGGTAATGGCTGAGTCCAGCATGGAGACAGTCGCTCCTCTGGACCTAGGAAGTTACCATGATTGACAAGTAAGATACCTGAGTCCTCCCCATTCCTCTACACCCTCTGTTGGAGCATTTTATTTAAATAAAACCCTTGAAAGAGACTCTGGGGGTGATTTACTATCAACAGTGCGCTGCGCCGGTTCATACCTTAATTGGTGCGCCGGATAAATCCTTAATTGAGCGCATGAACCGGCAGCGCACTGCTATAGTAAATAAAAATGTCAGCGGCGCTCTATTGAAAATGAATGGTTCCCTATGGGAGCCCATTGATTTGAATAGAGGTCGCCCGGGAAGTCGGATGAAGATGATCCGACTTGCGGGGCGACTCGTGTGCCGGGACAGCGCGACCTTGCGAGGCAACTTGGACACCACTTGAGCGTGAAGCAGCCGCTCAAGTCGTGTCCTAGAGGCGACTACCTGCCCAAGAATAGCAGCTTTTTTTTCTTTTCCACCTGCCCGAGAATGTCTCCAGCGTGATGCCATCGCGCTGGTTCTCGGCGACAGGGTACTGCAAGCCTCTTGCTCGCTGTGTTTGGTATGAATCATAAAGGGGAAATCCACGCCAAATTTTAAATAAAAAACCGGCATGGGTTTCCCTCCAGGAGCATACCAGGCCCTTAGGTCTGGTATGGATTTTAAAGGAAACCCCCTACGCCGAAAAACGGCGTGAGGGTCCCCCCAAAATCCATACCAGACCCTTATCTGAGCACGCAGCCCGGCAGGTCAGGAAAGGGGGGGCAAGCGAGCGTGCCCCCCTCCTGAACCGTACCAGGCCGCATGCCCTCAACATGGGGGGGGTGGGTGCTTTGGGGCAGGGGGCGCCCTGCGCTCCCCCACCCCAAAGCACCTGCCCCCATGTTGATGTGGACAAGGGCCTCTTCCCGACAACCCTGGCCGTTTGGTTGTCAGGGTCTGCGGGCGGGGGGCTTATCGGAATCAGGGAGCCCCCTTTAATAAGGGGGGCCCCCAGATCCCGGCTCCCCACCCTATGTGAATGAGTATGGGGTACATCGTACCCCTACCCATTCACCTGGTGGCAAAAAAGTCAATAAAAAACACAACACAGGCAGAAAGACCCCCGAAGTCGGAAGAAGACGACGATGAAGACCGGGACCCCGCTAGCAAAAGAGCTAGAAGAAGATATTGGGGCGCCCGGCAGAAAGACCCCCGAAGTCGGAAGAAGATGACGATGAAGACCGGGACCCCGCTAGCAAAAGAGCTGGAAGAAGATAGCGGGGCGCCTGGCAGAAAGACCCCCCAAAGTCGGAAGAAGACGACGATGAAGACCGGGACCCCGCTAGCAAAAGAGCTGGAAGAAGATAGCGGAGCGCCCGGCAGAAAGACCCCCGAAGTCGGAAGAAGACCCCCGGAGCTGCCTAATAAATGACTTTAAAAACCTGTGTTGTGCTTTTTATTGACTTTTTTTGCCACCAGGTGAATGGGTAGGGGTACGATGTACCCCATACTCATTCACATAGGGTGGGGGGCCAGGATCTGGGGCCCCCTTATTAAAGGGGGCTCCCGGATTCCGATAAGCCCCCCGCCCGCAGACCCCGACAACCAATGGCCAGGGTTGTCGGGAAGAGGCCCTTGTCCCCATCAACATGGGGGCAGGTGCTTTGGGGTTGGGGAGAGCAGGGCGCCCCTTGCCCCAAAGCACTCACCCCCCCCATGTTGAGGGCATGCGGCCTGGTATGGTTCAGGAGGGGGGGCGCGGTGATAAAATTGTCACCAAAAGGTCAGTTTTTTAGCTTTGTATAGTTCTCGAATCTGGTCTTCATCTTGGAACTGGGCCTAAACAGACAAGTGTAACCCACCTGCAAACAATGATTCATATTCCTAGTTCTGACTTCATATATGTGTGTGTTAAGTGTACCATTTGTTTCAATCTCATAGGGAAGAGAAGACTGGGAGGACACCACTCCTCGGAGCCCAGGAACCCCACACCTTCTAAAGAACCCCACCCTCCCCAACAAGCCCAACCTGAGGATGTCGAATTAGATAAAGGAGAGGTGGAGGAAGGAGAAGTCGAGGAAGGAGAGGTGGATGAGATGGTGGAACTTGTCACAACAGGTCAGTATCTGTCACCACAGCTTCAGGTAAAAGAGATGTAGGCCTGGAGATTGTTATATTTTTATTTTTATTTTAGGGGATCAATATGTTGCTGAAAGTCCAAGATTCTCCAGGGATAGTGCACAAAGACTTATACAACAAGTAATGGATTGTAGTACTCATCTGGACTACATTAAAAAAAGGATTCAGGATATGGAGAATACATTTAAGGACATCATAGATGTGTTGGGGAGAATAGACTAAAAACAAACTTTTTTTCTCAAGTTTGTGTTCACTTTTGTAGCACTTTGTTGCACAAACAAATTTAGAAGATGCACACAGTGGGTCAACATGTGCTATCTGCCATCACAGGATCTCACTGTACGTGTTTGGGGGATGCAACCTCTTCCTCACAACTCAAGTAGGAGAAAGGAAGAAGGGGTTGCCCCCCAAAACATGTTGAATGATCCCCCATGATGGCGGGTAGCACATGTTGACAATAGGGATGAGGAAGTAACTAACCTAGTTCCCCCCCCCCCTAAAAATGTGTGCATCTTCTAAATTTGTCAGGTTCAGGGGTGACAACACTCCATTTTTGAGGAAGGGCAGATATACATTTGTTTTTACAAAATTGGTCTGACATGTTGCCTTATACGTTTAACATTGTTGTATTTGGAGGAATGTTGAGGAGATTTTTTGTAAGTTCATTAGCAGCAAAATTTGCCATGTTAGGTGAAAAGGCGAAAATGGGTTTCTAAAATGTTCAGACACCAAAAATGTATACCTAACCATATGTGTGATTGAGTAAAATACAAGAAAATACAAAAAATGTTGTTGCTTTTTTTAACCACTCTAACCTTTTTAGGATTTAGTTTTGTTGTTAGCAGTGAAATGTTTGTTGTTTACTAAGGAAAATACACTTGGCACTACAAGTACACTTTGAAAAAGAAGCACACACCTCTAATATAAACAAAGCAAAACTACTAACAGAAAGTTGATATTTTTTATTTATTTTTCGGCAAAATTATAATTCGGACAGATTCTCTGGCATTGGAATGGCCCCCCTAACCATGAAATAATCCACATATTTCTGCCTGATTGCACAGGCACTTTGGGGGGGCAAGCCAGCATGGACAGGTTCCAGGCCCGGCAGGGCACTGTCCGCAGCAAGTCCTGGCTCGGGCCCAACTGTGGCCATATATGTAGGAGATTTCTTCCTCAAAAAATTGTGCAGTAGACAACAACAAAACACAATATAGTTCAATTTGTACTCCGCAAGATTAATAGGAGTCAGAAAAAGACGGAACCGGCTGGCCATTATCCCGAAGGCATTCTCCACAACTCTTCGGGCTCTGGCCAGCCAGTAGTTAAAGACCCTCCTCTCCGGGGTGAGGGTCCTCTGGGGGAAAGGCCTCATGAGATGCCGACCCAGGCCAAAGGCTTCATCAGCCAAAAAGACAAAGGGGAGTCCTTCCACATTCTCTGCATCCGGTGGCAATGCAAGGTCATCACTCTGTAGATGAAGGGCAAACTCCGTCTGGGCAAAGGCTCCCCCATCCGACATCCGGCCATTCTTCCCCACATCCACATAGAGGAATTCATACTGTGCTGACACCACCGCCCTCAACACGATACTATGAAACCCCTTGTAGTTGTAAAAAAAGGAGCCAGAACGGGGTGGTGGCACGATGCGGACGTGCTTTCCGTCAATGGCTCCTCCGCAGTTAGGGAAGTCCCACCGCCTGGAAAACTCCAATGCCACAGTCTGCCATTCCTGTGGCGTGGAAGGAAGCTGGGGAATCAAACAAGATAAAAAAAAATTAGTACTTTTGCAAATAACTTTGCAAGCAGATTAGACAAAAACATTCGTGGCCAACATAAGTATAACATTTTGGTAAGGATTATTAAAAAAAGAGAAACAAATTCACAATTCGCACATTGCTCACCCCCCTCTGATGGCCCATTTATTTTCATTGGGGGGGGGGGCTAGATGTGTTTGGGACCCCCCAAATTTCACAATCAGGAAAATTAATTAATAATTTGAGGGGGGGGTGGGACTACAAGGGATCTGAAAAAATACATTGTGCAAAAATGACTTAAAAAAGGACAGCATGCATGGGGACAAAGGGGACATTTTCAGCATATTACAATCAAGCTAATTAGGGAAGGATGAAAGAAATACAATACATTATCATGCATTAAATACATAGAATGTGATATTATATACGAAAACTTACCCTTATATAGTCATCCTGCAGGACTTGGATGATAGCAGAACAGGGCTCTGGGATTATGACGCCCAGAGCCTGGGGGGAGATGCCTGTGGTGAACTTCAGGTCCTGCAGACTTCTCCCTGTTCCACCTTCTTCTTCCACCTTCTTCTTCCACCTTCTTCTTCCAGCTTCTTCTTCCAGCTTCTTCTTTTCTCCATTCGGGTTTCTTCCTCCATCTTGTTCTTCCTCTTCCTCTTCCTTCTTCCTTCGGTGTTCTCGTTCGCATCTTGCTCCGGCTTCTTGTTCCCTTCTTCTTTCTCCGGCCGCTCCGCTTGAATTCGAGGTTCCCGTTGTGTGACGCTTCAGTTCTTCAGTTCTCCTCTGGGTCCGCTGCCACCCGGTGACCCCGCCCCCCTCTGACGCACATGGATTTCACAGGGACTTGCCCCGTGGTGTCAGAGGGGGGCGGAGCCACCGGGTGGCAGCGGACCCTAGGAGAACTGAAGAACTGAAGCGTCACACAGCGGGAACCTCAAATTCAAGCGGAGCGGCCGGAGAAAGAAGAAGGGAACAAGAAGCCGGAACAAGATGCGGATGAGAACACCGAAGGAAGAAGGAAGATGAAGATGAAGAGGAAGATGAAGAACAAGATGGAGGAAGAAACCCGAATGGAGAAAATAAGAAGCTGGAAAAAGAAGCTGGAAGAAGAAGATGGAAGAAGAAGGTGGAAGAAGAAGAAGGAAGAAGATGGAAGAAAGGAGAAGACATTAATAAAGGAATTGTCAAAAACCGTCTATTGTCATTTTTAACATTTTTGACACTTTCTTTGTGAAATGGTAGGGGTACAATGTACCCCATTACCATTTCACACAGGGGGGGCGGGATCTGGGGGTCCCCTTTGTTAGAGGGGGCTTCCAGATTCCGATAAGCCCCCCGCCCCCAGACCCCCACAACTACCGGGCAAGAGTTGTGGGGATGAGGCCCTTGTCCCCATCAACATGGGGACATCCTCCCCATGTTGAGGGCATGTGGCCTGGTACGGTTCAGGAGGGGGGGCGCTCTCTCGTCCCCCCCCCCTTTTTTCCTGCGGCCTGCCAGGTTACGTGCTTGGATAAGGGTCTGGTGTGGATTTTTAGGGGGACCCCACGCCATTTTTTTTTTTAAGTTTGGCGCCGGGGTTCCCCTAAAATCATTACAGCCGCGAGTGCTTTTAAATGCTTTTTTTTTTTTCCTTTAGAAATGTCATTTTGCTGGCGCACTGTTATATAATGGCAAGTTCAGAGCTGCGCCTGTTCAACTTATGCAAATTGATTTACGTGACTTGACATTTACGAAGATTTTACCGGCGCAGTGTCCCGGCGCGTTTGAACAAGTGAAATTCCCGCGCTGAGCTAAAAAAAACCCTTGCAGTTCTAACGCAGCGGGCTGGTTCAGAAAAAGTTACTTTCTCACTCTATTTTGGGCATATTTGTTACTTGGGCAGTTGTCACTAAATTTCCTCACATCACCACATGTCACCCCTATTATATTGGCACTTCCAGCTTCTTTATATTTTTATTTGAAGATGCCGTGCGCCAGGTCCATAGTGGCGCACTGAGCGCCTCCTCCCGTGCGCCGAGAACACTATAGTAAATGGGGAATAGCGCTGCGCTACCGGCGCAAATGTTTTGTAAATACCAAAACAGCCGTTCCGCACGCAGATGCGCCTATACTCATGGCGCAAACATTTCGTAAATCAGCCCCTCTGTGTTGGTGCAGACATTTCTTATTGACAGACTCTTCAAGGAGAACCCCTGAGCCGCACTTGGAACAGTAAGGTAACGGGCAAAGACCCACAACTAAACCAGCAGCTCCTACGGGGGTACCGCTACATGTATGTATGCCCCTTTCGCAATAAACTCAATGTGTATATTGATTGGTCCATTTACTTAGTTGTGTGCTTCATACAAAGTCCCACCATTTAGTCTTCTTGTTTAAAAGGTACACTTTATTACCAAAAGTATTGGGACACCTGCCTTTATACGCACATGAACTTTAATTGCATCCCAGTCTCAGTCTGTAGGGTTCAATATTGAGTTGGCCCACTCTTTGCAGCTATAACAGCTTCAACTATTCTGGGAAGGCTGCCAGCAAGGTTTAGGAGTGTGTCTATGGGAATTTTTGACCATTCTTCCAGAAGCATATTAATGAGGTCACGCACTGTTGTGGACAAGAAGGCCTGGCTCGCAGTCTCTGCTCTAATTCATCATAAAGGTGTTCTATCGGGTTGAGGCCATGACTCTGTGCAGGCCAGTCAAGTTCCTCCACCCCAAACTCGCTCATCATTGTCTTTATGGACCTTGCTTTGTGCAATGGTCCAAATCATTTAGTGGAGGGGGGATTATGGTGTGGGTTTTTTTTTCATGGGTTGGACTTGGCCCCTTAGTTCCAGTGAAGGGAACTCTTAAGGCGTCAGAATACCAAGACATTTTGGACAATTTCAAGCTCCCAACTTTGTGGGAACAGTTTGGGGATGGCCCCTTCCTGTTCCAACGTGACTGCGCACCAGTGCACAAACAAGGTTAAAAAGACATGGATGAGCAAGTTTGGGGTGGAGAAATTTGACTGGCCTGCACAGAGTCCTGACCTCAACCCGATAGAACACCTTTAGGATGAATTAAAGAGGAGACTGCGAGCCAGGCCTTCTCGTCCACATCAGTGCCTGACCTCACAAATGCCCTTCTGTAAGAATGGTCAAACATTCCCATAGACAAACTCCTATACCTTGTGGACAGCCTTCCCAGAATAGTTGAAGCTGTTATAGCTGAAAAGGGGGGGCCAACTCAATATTGAACCCTACGGACTAAGACTGGGAGGCTGTTAAAGTTCATGTGTGTGTAAAGGCAGGCGTCCCAATACTTTTGGTAATATAGTGTATGTCAAAGCATAAAGCAACAAAGTAGCAAGGGCGCTAAATAAGATAGTGTAACCATGTTTATTTATTAAAAACAATATCCTCACTTACATTTGGGCAGACAACCGGCAGCAACCAAGGCAGAAAGGTGATGATATGTACAGTAGGCAGACACAGACCGCTGTGACATGGAACCGAGCAGCTCAAGCAGTGTGGAGCCGGACCCGCCAAAAGCACAGATACACCAGCGGTGTTTGTCAGCCTCTTTCCACTCTGGAATAGCAGCAGAAGCCAAGATGTGGGTGGAACAACATTTTCAAGGCCCTGTTTTCTTTGTCAAGTATGTAAATACGTCCGTGAAGGGAGAAGAACTGGCTTTTAATCCGGCGGATGACAGTGGGATTGAATAAGAAAAAAAAAGCTGTGGCAGACTGGGTAAATAGAGCATAAAGCACCATTTGAAACAGAAGAGTAAAAAGCCTTCTACACACTATGCTCTAACCGGTGTTTTCCCTGTGTCTCAGTAAGCCCATGGTCCTGTCTAAACTCTGTATGAGCTCATGCTACTTAAAGTGTTACTAAACCCAATACCCTGCATTCACTATATCTGGTCTCTCACAGTACACAGAACATGGAAATGCAATTATTTTAGTAAATATAAACTGTTAAATACCTTTTCTCATCAGCAGTACATAGCAGTCTTGTGGCTTCGATCAGATCCTGGTAAAGCTTGTAGGAGGAGTTTTCAGACTGCACTGAGCTGTCCTATCAGGCTGCATGACCCCTGGCCCTCTGTCTGGACAGTGCTGATTGGCCCTGTGCTGATCACATGCACCCTCCCAAGAAAAAAAAACTCTCTAGCAATACACACAAAACTGAGCATGTGCAGCCTGACTCCAAAGGCTCCGTCTTATCCGCACCTGTTCTGGAGTCAGTGGAATAAGAGGAGGATCTGTGCATACAGGATCAAACAGCCTTTTTACACAGTGTAGGGGATTAACCCATTCCACAGTGAGTATAACAAACATGCTTTACTGCATATACACACTGATTGTACTGTTGTGGATTTAGTAACACTGTAAGGCTTCATTCACATCACAGTTTAGCCACAGATATTTGGTTATATTCAGAGGCAGAAAAATGCTGCCTCTGGTCAAGGCAACACTTTGTGCTATGACTGCATACAAACTAGCTGATTAGCTGTGACCAGTTTGTGTGTAGCCAAAACTCCAAAGAATCACCGCCCCTGGATGCACATTGGCTGCATTTAGTGTTAGTACCTCAATGTAGTAATGTAATTTGTACAGAGCACAAGTTTTTTGTGTCCACCGGTGGCCGCACATGAACTGCCATGTAAATGTAGCCTCATGCCGCGTACACACGACCGTTTTTATTGTCATTGAAAAAAAATATGTTTTTCTCGACGTGATTCTTCTCAAGCCTGCCTTGCCTACACACGATCATGAAAAAAAATGCTCGAGCAAAGCGCGGTGACGTACGAAATGTACGACGGCACTATAAAGGGGAAGTTTCATTCGGATGGCGCCACCCTTTGGGCTGCTTTTGCTGATCCTTGTGTTAGTAAAGTTTGGTGAGAGACGATTTGCGCTTTTCAGCTTCGTGCTCTTCAGTCCGTTACAGCGTGACAAATGTGCTATCTCCATTACGAACGCTAGTTTTACCAGAACGAGCGCTCCTGTCTCATCACTTGCTTCTGAGTATGCGAGAATGATGTGAAAAACGACGAGAAAAATTAGAGCATGTTCCAAATTTTTAATGCCCATTTTTCATGTCGTGAAAAATGCTCTGGAGCCCACACACAATCGTTTTTAATGACCAAATTAAAAAATGGCATTTTTCTCGTCATGAAAAACGGTTGTGTGTACGCGGCATTACAGATTCTGAGATCTGCTTAGCCATTAAGAATAGGATAACAGTCTTCTGTAACATTCTCGTGCATCTGATCCCACCAAGAAATAAATATTTTTAAAGAGTTAGCCCTGCTTCTGGAATTGCTGTGTTGCAATAGACTGCATTTCATTTCTGCTCTGCACAAACACCTGTTTTTCTGCATAACCAGAAGCTGATTTGCAACAGGCTGAGATATCTGCTAGACCGAAATGCATAGTTAAGCTTTCCTTGAAGCCTGAAGAAAATTAGGAAGCAAACAAGGCAGAAATTACTGACAATCTATCTGATCTGTGGAATAGGACAACACAATGCATAACTGCTGCTGATGAAATAAGTAATGATGCAAAGCAACTCAACAGTGCACTTGGCAAAACTAGAAAGTGCTTATGAAATCTATAAGAGACTGTCTGAAAAATAGTCTTCTCTTCTTTTGAGTATAAACAGAAGAGTCTCTGCAAAAGTTTATTAAATAACCACTGCACTTAACAAAGAGAGATACTGTACAATACCAGCGGTGGCCCGTCCATAAGGTGCGCAGGGGTGCCGCCCCCTAATCTTCATGCGCGGCGCCAGACTCATAGGTTTCTTTGAGGTTTTTTTTTAAGCACATGATTAGAGCCTGAGGCTCTAATTGGCTTCAAAAAGGTTGGGCTCGGGGCGCAGTCAACCCACCCACTTGGGAAGTTAGCGAACCAATATTCGCTATTGTCTTCCGGCTTCTCCTCAATCAGGACAGGAGGTGGATCTTAAGACCGGATTAGCTGGGAGGAGCAGCCAGGGAAGCTGCAACCTGGATGTCGTAAATGTGGACCTGGTGAGGGGGTTTGTTTGCCGCCACCCCAAAAAATGAAGTACCAGCCGCCACTGAACAGTACATTTTGGAAGTCAAGTCACGAATAGATTACAAGATATCACAATTTCATGAAACTACATCCTACTCTACTTCTCGCAAGCATGCTAAATGATTCCCTGGATCATGAACATTTCACTCACTCATTTGCTACTTCAGAGTTTTTTTACATTTTTAACGTAAGAGGAGAAGTACTGTCCTACACACATACATGTGCTGGGGCAGTAGAAACCATAGGAAAAATTACCCCCGATGGGGAATTAGCTTTTTAGGACATAAAAGGGACTAAAGGAATTCATCTTCTTACACTTATCGAGTGCAATCAAATACTTAATGACAGGGAGGAAATCGCAACGCTAGAAGATACATATTACATATACTGTATGACTTTAAAGTTTCAAGACAAGTCTACTTTCCACCATTGGATAATGCCAAATTGATGCTTCTGCTGGAGAGAGACATTTCAAAAGTCCACAAGGTATAAGTGATCTTTGTGCCAGTAAGGAACAGAGTTCAATTTAGTGTGTAAACTTGTAAAAGTATTATTGAGAAAATTCAAGACGTTCTTTTCATTTCTCAAAACTCAGGCTATTGGAACTCTAGAGATAACCACCTCAACAGTGAAACTTTCTGTGAGTGTACATCAAAGAATCATCTTAAAGCAATGTCAGTGAAACAACATCTCAAACTTCCACTGACAACAAAACTGACATTCCAGGATGAATGATCAGGAATCTACTAATGCTGAAATCCTGCACATCAGTTCATAAACTTTGTTACTTGGTTGTGATTCCAAAGGTCCATTCCAACAGGGTGCTTGACTGCATGTCCCGTGAAGATCTTTTTTTTTTCAGCATGGGACTGCACTGGCGTTGTGTGCATCCCTGGGCCGGCAACAGGTAGAAGTCTATTGGGAGACACAGCTGCATGAACAGAGCCGCTGTGTCTCAATATGGCATGAGGGTATGTGAGGGTGCTGGTCCCTGAATGCACACTGGGCAAGTTTGGGGAAAAGCACCTACACCCATTTGCATGTCATATTGGGACACAGTGGAACGGTTTGTGCAGCTGCCTGTCCCAGTAGACTTCTATGGACTGTCAGCACAGGGATGCACACTGCACAGATCTGCATGGGGCATGCAGTCAAGCGCCCCATGTAAATGGAACATTAATTGCCACCTATTTCAGTAAATACTATCAAATTGCTCAAAGTCAACCAGCTGCAACCTCAGGCTAGTCTTGTCATCAATGAGACTACACCTGGCAATTGCAAAGTGGTAAACTCTCTTCTTGCAGAGAGACTCAGTGAGAGCCCCAAAGACTTTGATTTCCTATTATTGAAAAAGAGAGTGTTCCTAAGCTGCAATTCAGCTGCAGATCTATCTACCAAGATCAAATCTAACATTGACTGACAGTTCGAGTAATGCACCAAGAATCTTCTTGGCAGTCAATGGCCCAAGAAATGTATCCAACTATTCTACCCTAGCCTTCAAACAAAAACATTCTTCACAGTAACAACAAGAGAGACTTTTACACTTCTACATCTAATGCCGCGTACACACGATCATTTTTCCCGTCGGGAAAAATGACATGTTTTCCTTTGGACGAGAAAAACGATCGTCTGTGGGCTTTTTGACGTTTTTCCCGACGGGAAAAACTGCATTAATCACGATGAGAAAAATTAGAACATGTTCTAATTTTTCTCATCGTTTTTCCTGACATTTCTTCCGCGGCAGTGTTTCCCATAGGGAAACACTGCTGCGGAGCCCATAGACGATCGTTTTTCTCGTCATTTTAAAAAATGACGAGAAAAATGACCGTGTGTGGGGAACAAGCTGTTCCCTCGTTTAAAATGTCATTATTCACGGCGGTTTTTAAACCGCCGTGAATAATGATCGTGTGTACGCGGCATAAGTGTTTATGCATGCTTTGCCAGCTATGGAGATGTGACTTGATGTTTCCAAGGGCTGTTTCAAGTACATCAAGACACCAATGTCAAAGATCATCCTAGATTTCATCTGACTTTTTTTAACTCGTATATACAGTATATATATATATATATATATATATAGCGATACCCTCAAAGGAGCTGCTGGAAATAATTTTGGGTCCTGCCGTTACCCCACACTTCCACCGTCCCAGAACTTAGGAGTCTATGTTAGTTAGTTTTGAAAAAGGTGATTGCCAGTCACTTCAGTCTTTTTCTCAATTGCTTTATTACACAACTTCAGGTAGGGGATAGAGGGTTAGGGGAAGTTCAGATACCTTGGTTCTGCAGATCACTAATGCGGTTCATTCTTGAGTCCAGATGACCACAGCTTTCGGTCTCTGGTTCTTGCGACAACCGGATAGGCCTCTCACACCGACCTAGCAAGCCGGTATGAAGCATGGACAAAGTCTCTGCCACAGACTTGAGTGAAAAGTGGAAAACTCCTGGATAATCCCCTGCCACAGGATTTTTTAGCCAGTAGTCAGTTAGTTAGGTCAGCTGCACAGTACCTGAACATTTAAGCCATCCGGCAGTACTATGAGGTAGGTTACTTGGGTGCATCCTCCAAACGAGTCACCAGCCCCTTCCTGAGATACCAGCCATCAGCTTGGTCCTCTCCAGTAAGATCCTCCCCTGGAATATTCTCCACTTGAGTGGCTTCTTCCTGCAGGACAGACAGCACAGGATCACCTTCAGTTAAGTAGGCCCCAGACAGGCTTCTGGGCCTACTTGCAGCAAACACAGCAGCATAGCCTCCGGCCTGGAGGGCCATGAGGCGAGACGAACCCCGAAGCACATGACACTGCCCCTTAAATATCCTTCCCCCAGCATGCCAGCTACAAAGAAGCTCCTGATTGGGCTGTTTTCTGGGAGAAAGAATATCCAATACACTTCTCGCACTGGCCTGTGACAACAGTGACGCCTACTGGCAACAGTGGGAAATGCGCACAAACAGCCAAAGCTGGAACAGAACCCAACAATTTACATAATCATTCTGAGTTATTTACAGCTCAGATAAACGAAATTTACAGAATAGCGCCTGTTCAAAAATAGCAGGGCGCTACACATATATACAGTATCTTACAAAAGTGAGTACACCCCTCACATTTTTGTAAAAATGTTATTATATCTTTTCATGTGACAACACTGAAGAAATTACACTTTGCTACAATGTAAAGTAGTGAGTGTACAGCTTGTATAACAGTGTAAATTTGCTGTCCCCACAAAATAACTCAACACACAGTCATTAATGTCTAAACCGCTGGCAACAAAAGTGAGTACACCCCTAAGTGAAAATCTCCAAATTGGGCCCAAAGTGTCAATATTGTTCTTTTCCACTTAGGGGTGTACTCAATTTTGTTGCCAGCGATTTAGACATTATTGGCTGTGTGGTGAGTTATTTTGTGGGGACAGCAAATTTACACTGTTATACAAGCTGTACACTCAATAATTTACATAGTAGCAAAGTGTAATTTCTTCAGTGTTGTCACATGAAAAGATATAATAAAATATTTACAAAAATGTGGCGGGGTCTACTCACCTTTGTAATATACTGTACTTCTTTCTACATGCTCCATAATTCTCAAGCAATGGAAATCACTTCTAGCACCTAACCTTTCTGAATCAATAATTATAATTAATCAGAACTTCATGTACGAGAGATTGTTGGCCATTAATTCATTGTCCTATAATGCCTTCAGTAAATTCTGGAGTATATGGACAGACAGATATAATTTGCAAGACAATAATAATGGTAAACTATTGTAAGTTGAGAGTTGACATCAATTAGTTATTGAATGATCGTACTTTGAAAATTGCACTGTACTACCCATTTTTCTTTAGTATGCTTATTGTATCTTTGTACCTTTGTTATAAGGTAACAACAATAAAAATGTATAAAAATAAGCTGCGCAATATAAGTAAACCAAAATTTATATAAGGTGAAGATCAAAGAATGACCTTAATATAGTTCATATATGTAGAATGATGAAATCCAACAGAAGCCAGTCTATGCAGTTGGGAGCGCACCCAGTATCCTGAACACAGCTGCGCCAATCCCTACAAAGACTACACTTCTATATACATATAGTCCATATATAAATAAATCACAATCGGATGTCCAAATTAATATATAGTCTGAAATCCTGTGACTCTTCAATGCAACACCAATAGGATTGAGTTTAAAAAAGTTCATAAAACTTGAAATCAGTGACATCAAACTTTAGAACCCAAGAATAGTGCTCTGTGATAGACAGAAAAGGGTATCCTCCACCTTCAAAATGACTGTCGCTTACCAGAAGGTTAGATCCCCAGAGAGATCTATATCAGCAGATGGCTTATACCCCAGCCAGGGTCTCTAGGTGGCTCAATCTGGTATCCCCGCTCATTGAATGGGTATGTCCTCAATCAGGAACTTTGTAGAATATCATTGAGCTCTGCAGAATACCTTGAGGGAAGGTTGGGACATGGATCATTAACAATCATCGATACCAGTTTGATCCATCTGGGACAGTCAAAAACATGTCTGAAAGTACACAGTTCATAGAGGATGCAACCCAGAGACATGTGGAGAAGATTCAGGCTGCCACAATTCCTCTGAGGTCTTCAATCTGCCCCAGGGAGAGTGGATCAATGGATCAAACTGGTATCGATGATTGTTAATGAGCCGTGTCCCAACCTTCCCTCGAGCTATTCTGCAGAGCTCAATGATATTCTACAAAGTTCCTGATTGAGGACATAACCATTCAAGGAGCGGGGATACCAGATTGAGCCACCTAGAGACCCGGGCTGGGGTATAAGCCATCTGCTGATATAGATCTCTCTGGGGATCTACCCTTCTGGTAAGCGGCAGTCATTTTGAAGGTGTAGGATACCCTTTTCTGTCTATCACAGAGCACTATTCTTGGGTTCTCAAGTTTTATGTCACTGATTTCAAGTTTTATGAACTTTTTGAAACTCAATCGTATTGGTGTTGCATTGAAAAGTCACAGAATTTCAGACTATATATTAATTTGGACATCCGATTGTGATTTATTTATATATGGACTACATGTATATAGAAGTGTAGTCTTTGTAGGGATTGGCGCAGCTGTGTTCAGGATACTGGGTGCGCTCCTAACTGCATAGACTGGCTTCTGTTGGATTTCATCATTCTACATATATGAACTATAATAAGGTCATTCTTTGATCTTCACCTTATATAAATTTTGGTTTACTTATATTGCACAGCTTATTTTTATACAATTTACTACTTTGTGTGTGTCTCACATTTATAGTTGCAGCATTTTAATTTAGTTAATCACATCAGACAGCGCAGTGTTATACACCTTTTCAACAATAAAAATGTATTTCTGGTGCAATCTCAGGCTCCAGCAGACTGTCAGTGTAGCTGTCTGCCCATACCTCGTACAGGCAGGCAGTTACTGAATGACAGGAAGAATCAATGAACTACCTAGTGTCCTGGTGGTTCATTGAGAACTACAATCATCAGCTGCAATGGATAACAGCAATTGTAGTTCCCCCATTCACAAAACTCTGTGATTGAATGACATGGCCGGGTGAGCAGAGCCCCTCACAACTGCGTTTTTGTAAATCGTGACAGCAAGATTGGGAGAAGATCGCTGGCCCACTGTCACAATGGAGCCTCGGGGGGGGAGCAGGAGCTGCTCATTTAGTAACATGTTACAACCTGGATAGTGGTAAAACTAGTAACATGTTTTGAATTGTAAACTTAGCCTTAAACATTTTAAAGGTAATATTCTTTTTTATGTATCTCCTTTTATAGCTATGTTCGGTACTTAGTATGATAAACATGACATATTACATAAAATATTTAGCGTTTATCCTCTTCGTGCCTGAGCCTCCTGGTCCTTTAAGAGGTTTATGACACCAGGAGGTGGGGCTTAAGATCCTGTGACCGCCGTGATTGTCTGTCACGGTGGTCACATGATCCGAAAACTGCTGCTCGCATGCAGCGATCAGGAGCTTTCTGTTAGGCACCAGTAACTGTGCCAGGAGCGAGCAGCCCGTGTACTCTTGGCACAGCTGTATTGACAGAAATTAACGCAAATATGCGGCCTCTCTTCACCAAGGACCAGGCACCGAGAGACCGCATATTTAGGTGCAGCCGGCGCCAAGGGGTTAAGGTATTTCTAATGACAGACCATTTTTTTGCGGTTGATTAGGGCAGAATTTTATCACCTGTGTTGCTCAGATTTTTCTTCACTTACTGTCCCATAGACACAACAGGAAAAGAGAGGAAATGTTTTCGAAGTGAGGAAAATCCAATTTTGGCTCTTGTTTACACTAGCGGCAGCCCTTGCTGCCCCTCTGAAATGTAATTCTCGTGGATCATTTTTCAGAGGGCAGTTGGTGGGCGGCTGGAAGGTGTTATGTTGCCTCCTCACTGCCTGTTTTACCACTGAAGACCTGCGTGACCATTCCACAATCATGTGCATTGCACATATTAGCAGGGAGGTTGCAGCATGACCCTATTCAATTGAATAGGTTGCTTGGCGGTGGTACTGCCTAGGGAACGTGACGGGGGTATAGATTTTGCCACAGCTGCAAAGCAAAGTATTGGGGCAGCATCATGTGTACAACCCCCTCCATTGATTTTTAAATTCCCCTTTCCCCAACTGCATGTTGGAAACAGCCTTATACAATTGCTAGTGATGCAAATGTCTCCTTTCAAATACACTGTCTATTCATGTTTTGGTGACAACTCAAAATCTTGGCTTTTCCATTGCTTTCAGTGCTAGTGGCAACTGTCACTGAGACAAATAGAGAGGGTTACATTCCCAAATGGGGGCACAGACAGCAATAAAAACTTAACAGGGTTTCTAACCTTCCAGCACTTTATCCAAAATTAAGAAGAAAAGTTTCCACTTTAAATAAACTTTAAATAAACTTTTACACTTGCAGCTGGCAGGCGTTAAGCTCCAAACAGCAGAAATTTTGCAAACCAAGCTTCATGGATGCATCATGTATTAAATGTTTATTTGCAAATAAGACCTTATATGAATAATTAAAAAGGCTATAAAACGGCAGTTTAATAACTCAAAAAGAAAGGTTAACCAGACCATCAGATTTTCCTTTTAAGTAAACTGCATTTCCATAGTATAGCATTTATATTCATTGCAAAAAAGGATCATTTAACTTTATCTGGTGTAATAAATGGCTTTCTCTATAAAATTCTTCATCTCACTTAGAAAAATCTATAATGTAACAATGATCCCCACCCCCAGGCAGCCTACATCACAGAATCTTGCAGTAGTTGATATGTAGAGCCATTAAAAGATATCACAACCTTGGCTGTGGAACGGGGCATCTCATGGGGTTAAAGAAATACACTCTAGGGTTCTATCACCTTGCTCTAATCTCTATGATGGAGCACTTTTGTCTTTCTCCTACCATTATGTGATTGAACCTGGGTGATAAATTTCAGCAAATCCTGTCAGAAAATCTTTCATGGTCTTGGAAAAAGAATTAATAGCTGTGAGTCAACGTGAACCTGTTTTTTTGTCCTGCACGCCTTTATCACCCACTGTAAAACCTGCCGTATCTTTTGTGCAGGCCAGGATTGCATCCTTGGGACCTTCAGGAGTTTAAAAACAGCCTTGTTATTTTATTACAGCTCTGCCAAGAAAGTATGAAAAAAAAAAAATGGCTAAGGATAGAAACAATATTTTCAGTTCAGCTCAGTAGTGCTCGCTCCACAGTGTGTATGCTTAACATCTTTAGAAACAGATCAGATCCTGCTGTACAGAAGACTCAAAAGTATCGAGTATGGTAACTGCTGGAGCATTTGAGAAAAGGAAAGATTCTGCAGTGTATAGGCTGAAATCAATGATGGTGAGAGGTTTGGGGTTAGCAGTTTAAAAGCCAAAGATACAACAACAGTTTCCTGATGCCTTTAGCACAAATTATGTAGGACACACCTGTAGGAAGGGGCGTGATGCAGCACCAACACACGCAGTCCAAGTGCGATGAAAGAACTTGTCATGAAATAATGCAAAGACAGTGGGAAGGCAGCTCAGCTGGCAACACTCACAGGTCCAACAACGTGAAGAGAGTAGGTCTCAGCTGAACTGACAGCGCCTGTTGAGAAGGTCAGAATGTAGCCTGGCCATCTTGTGTCCAAGCAGGAAGATGTCCAGAGAAGTCGCGGGCCCTAAACTTTCATTCCTTGTCAGAAATCTTTCCTTGATTCTGTCCCTACCATACAGGGTACCTGCTCCTACTCTACCCACTAACAATATGCACACCAAACCTGGGAGTCAGGGCCTAAAAAGGTTCTGCTTGACCCAAGATGGAATCTAGAGTCACATGGGGTGGTAGCAGTGGCGGTTGGTGCTCAAATCTTTTTGTGGGGGTCGCAAAAAAACTGAAAAATTTAACTGTCATTAATGCAGGACTGTAAATAGCCATGTATCAGGTGATTATGTATTGAATGCAGCCTCACTGTGCCAATCAATTTCAGCCTCACTGTGCCCATCATATGCAGCCTCACTGTGCCTGTCACAGTAGGCCAATCACATCCACATTTCAAGTAAAAGAAAATAAAGCCACTTAACATAAGGTGTCCTCATCAGAGCCCCCTTTTACATCAGATGTCCCAATCAGAGTCCCCCCTTTACAGCAGGTGCACCCCTTTACATCAGGTGTCCCAACCAGAGTCCCCCTTTACAACAGGTGTTCCCATCAGCATCCCCCCATACATCAGGTGTCCTCATCAGAGTCCCCTTATACATCAGGTGTCCCAATCAGAGTCCCCCTTTACAACAGCTGTCCCCATCAGCATCCCCCTATAAATCAGGTGTCCTCATCGGAGTCCTCCTTCACATTAGATGTCCCCATCAGAGTCCTCCTTTACATCAGATGTCACCATCAGAGTCCTCCTTTACATTAGATGTCGACATCGGAGTCCTCCTTTACATCAGATGTCACCATTAGAGTCCCCCTTTACATCAGATGTCACCATTAGAGTCCCCCTTTACATCAGATGTCACTATCAGAGTCCCCCTTTACATTAGATGTCCCCATCAGAGTCCTCCTTTACATTAGATGTCCCCATTAGAGTCCTTCTTTACAAAAGAAGTCCCCCCTCTCCCCCCTCGTACTCACAGCTCTCACAGCAAGTCTCCATCTCCATCCACCTTTGGTCCAGCCGGGATGAGAAACCATTATTATTATTATTTTTTTCATTTATTTTTTTTAGTGATTGCAGCGCGTCATGCTTCCCATACACCTGTGTGTCCGGCATTCCGCATACACTTTAAGGGCCAGTATATATATTTTTTCATTAATTTTTATGATGAGTAACTTTGAGGGTGGGCCGCCACTGGGTGGCAGTATCCAATTTGGTAGCTTCCCTGGCAGTGACACAGGAAACCCTAGAGCACAGGTGCCGAATCCGGCCCTCCAGGCCATTTCATGTGGCCCTCGCACCTCTCCTGCAGCTGCAGGAGAGCTCCAGCCCTCCTCTGGTCCTCCTCCAGACCCGTACTTTCTGCTTTCAAGCAATGCATCCAGCTTCTTCCCAGCAGCAGCATAAGGAAAGGGGGGTACACTGTGATGTAAGGGAGAGTGGGGGACTCAACTTCTTATTGTGGTGTGGCTCTTGAAATCTAATGTAAGGGGAGGGGATGCGCTGGACATCTAATCTTACAGATACAACTGGCCCTTTTGAGGGCAATCATAATGCTGATGCGGCCCACGATGAAATTTAGTTTGACACCCCTGCCCTAGAGGAATCATGTTCCTCTTGACTTCCTCTCCAACTGCAGTGCTGCTGTAGAAGAGCACCACCTGCAGTGGAGAAAGTAGGCTGCACCTGCCTATAAACCCCTGCTACATTCACAATTACACAGACCATTAAATAATTGGTTAAAGTACAGGTATACCCTTATGACATCTATTGCTAAAAACACTCTTCCACCCCAAACCCCCAAGATAAACTACACTATCCCTTTTCTCTACCACCTCTACTGGATACTCCAGTGTTTCCAGCCACCCAACAAAAATCTCTTCAGTCCTGACCATACCAAGGCACTAAGTACCTATTACCTTAAATGTGGCCAGACACCAATCAGTCATAACCTTATGATCACTGACAAGTTAAGTGAATAACATTGACTGTCTAGTTGCAATGGCATCTGAAAGTCAGTGGTATATTTTAGGAAGCAAGTAAATATGCTGTCCCTGAAGTTAATGTGTTGAAAGCAGTACAAAAATGGGCATTGCAGTTTGTTGTGTATGGGGCTGTGTAGCCGCAGACTGGTAAGGGTGCACTTGTTGACCGGTGTCCACTGCCAAAAGCGCCTACAATGGGCATGTGAGCTTCAGAACTACACCAAGGAGCAATGGAGGAAGGTGGCCTGGTCTGATTAATTATGTTTTCTTTTAGATTGCATCGCTTACCTGGGGAAGAGATGGAACCAGGATGTAGTATCCTGCCACACTGCAAAAATGGTTCAGGAAACACAACAACGAGTTTGAGGTGTTGACTTGGCCTCCAAATTCTCCAGATTTCAATCCAATCAAGCATCTGTGGGATGTGCTGGAAAAACAAGTCTGATCTATGAGGACCCCACCTTACAACTTACAGGACTGAAAGGATCTGCTACTAATGGTTTGGTGCCAAATATCACAGCATACATTCAGAGGTCTAGTAGTGTCCATTTTGTGACAGGTCAGGGCTGTTTAGGTGTCAAAAGGCTCTGCTTTGGTGGCAAAAGGGGACCTATTCAATATTAGGTGAGTGGCCATTAGGTTCTGGCTGATCAATGTATAGAGTTGGGTGAACAGTTAAACCCGAGCAAAAAAATTGTCCCGAACATCGTCTGTTCGGTGAACACCCGAATTTGCTTGGTGCTCGGCGGGATGTTCGCCCGCCGAGCGCCCCACAATCCACTGCGCGCTCCATAGTGCAATGCTGGTTGTTAAGGAGCGGGTCGGGAAGCCGGCTGCTGCATCCTTAGCAATGGATGAGTCAACAGCTATCAACGGGCTTCCCCGCTGACAGCTGAATTAAAAAAAAAACATTGCCTGCAATAGAAAAAAGTGAAAAAAATGGCATGGGGTCCCCTCCCAAAATCTATACCAGACCCTTATCCTAGCATGCAGCCCGGCAGGTTAGGAAAGGGGCGGAGATGGAGGAGCGCCCCCCTTCTGGCCCATACCAGGCCACATGCCTTCAACATGGGGCGGAGCTTTGGGGCACCCTGCCCCAAAGCACCTTGTTCCTATGTTGATGGAGACAACGGCCTCTTCCCGAAAACCCTGAGTGGTGGTTGTGGGGGTCTGCGAGCAGGGGGCTTATCAGCCGGTCGGTGATGTCACAAGTGGGTCAGTGCCACCAGGCGACGTCACCAGGCCTCGTCCTTTACCTATTTAAGAACTGTCAAAAGGCAGAGCACGAATTTGGCGGATAGCTTTTTTTGGTGAATGAGTAGGGGTACAATGTAGCAGGTATTATACATGGTACAGATGCACCACTTTACAGGCAGACTAAGGGTACCCCCAGGCACTATATTTAATGGAATTTTTCATTTTTTTTGTTTCATTTTAAAGTGGTTGTTAAGCCACTCTAACCTGTATACACCATCAGCACTGCCTCCTATTGTAGTATCCCCCTCTGTGTGTGATTTAAAAATAGATGCTGCAAAAATACCTAATTTCACTGCCGAGATTGCGATCACATGACTGGCCATCTATCTGTGAGAGATGCAGCGGGCGGGGCTGAGATTCCTCTGCTGATGTCAGTCTGGAGGGGAGGAGGAGAGGAGGAGAGAGCTGGCTGGTCACGTGATCGCAATCTCTGCTCTTAAATTAGGTATTTACAGCATTTATATTTATAAATCATTCACAGAGGAGGACACTTCAATAGGAGTCAGTGCTGATGGTGTATACAGGGTAGTGTTATGAGAGCAGCAGGAGGGGGAGGGGCGGCTCACACACAGACAGAAATGGGAGGGGGAGGAGGACACAGGAGCAGAGAGGAGAGCAGATAGCAGGCTGCTGGTAACAGAGACACGTAAACTGACCACGGTGTCTGGTCTCAGCAGCCATGATACACTGTGGTCAGTTTACAGAGGGGTGGGGAGAAACTGGCAGGATCAGCCAGGTTTTTTAGGTGTTACAGAGGGCCAAATGACACAGGACAAGCACTGTGTCATATAACATGCTTTAAAGAAGCAGGATCCATTTTTTTTTCTTTGGGTTAACAAACACTTTAATCATAGTTAAAATCACTGCTCCTGTAAAAACAATCTTTTGAAAAAACAAAAAATTTGCATTGATACATGTCTCCCAGTGCAGTACCTGGGCTCCCATACCCTTTTTATGGCCAATAACTTGCATATAAGCTTTCAAAAGGGGGATTTTTGATTTTTCAAGTTGGGGTCCCACCGACTTTAATAGTGTTTGCGGCTCGGATCTGAACTTTTGCGATGTTCGAGAGATCTGGTGCAAACCAAATCGGGGGGTGTTGGGCCCAGCGCTATCGGTGTATATCCTCAGTATAAGACCCCATTAAATTCAATTCATCCCCCTTCTATCTAGCGCGTTGGATGGGATGGCAGTTAAGTGTGAATGGACAGGCGGTCTGTGTCTGCTCTGCGTGAGCGGACCGGACACGGACCTGTCATCTGCCTGCTCAGCAGGAAACAGCGGAAAGATCCCCTGCTAAGCAAGCAGATCACAGCCACAGTCCACCCCGTGTGAAAGGGGCCAAATCCTGCTAGTATTAGTAAAAAGAATTGGAAAGAATTTCATATTTATTTGGTTAATACTTTTTTTTTTTTTTACATTCTTTTAGTTACTTCCTGGTTTCCAGGTCTATGCAAATGATGTTACACATCCCAGGACTCTTCATCTAGAAAGAAATCGTTTTCTCAATCAAGCACACCCTCCTGTCTGCATGCCTAAACTAAGGGCAGATGGATTCCAGGAAATAAATGCTACATGAATCATTTGCCCTTGCTCAAGACAACCACAGCCAAAAAATGCTAGAGGGTGTTTTTCAAAGTGATTTTTCAGCAAAATAAAGCATGGAAATATGGATAGATGGGTGAGTTTGCTGTGAATATTAAACGTAAATAATTAGCATTTTTGGTTTGTGGTGCTCAGATGCAGTATAGTTCTGCTTTAAAATTCCACACAATCTCAAGGCACCCCATTTTAAAATGTAAAAAAATAAACTAATAGTTTTACTTAATGCAGCAACATCCACACATATAGGACACCCAACATTAGAGGGGATTTATTCTTACAATGCAAATACACCTGTAGCGGTACCCCCTGTAGGAGCTGCTGGTTTAGTTGTGAGTCTTTGCACGTTACCTTACTGTTCCAAGTGTTCGGCTCAGGGGTTCTCCTTGAAGAGTCTATACATAAGAAATGTCTGCACCAACTCATAGTCTCTTTCAAGGGTTTTATTTGAATAAAACGTTCCAACAGAGGGGATAGAGGAATGGGGAGGACTCAGGTATCTTACTTGTCAATCACGGAAACTTCCTAGGTCCAAAGGAGCGACTGTCTCCATGCTGGACTCAGCCACCACCGAATAGGCCCAATCTCACTGGCCCAGCAACCGGTGCGAAGCTCGATCAATAAAATAGTCTCTGCCACAGACTCAGTATTTGTTCAATAGAATAGTCTCTGCCACAGACCTGTATAACCCCTCACTGGGTTAGCTCCCTCAGAAAGAACACAGCTCTCAGTGCCAGAATATTTCAGCCGCTCCGGCAGCACTGTGAGGTAGATTTTTTTGGGATCCGGGTGCATCCTCCAATTGAGTCCTCAATTGCTCGGTCCCTTCCATCAGGCAAGGCGACACAGGATCATCCCTGGATCAGTAGGCCCCAGCAACTTCTGGGCCTACATCTCAGTTGCGAGGCCTCGGGCCAACGTGGCCCGAGGCAGGAACTGTCAACACATCCCTGAGGCCAGGAGGGCCCTCAGGTGAGGATCGAAGCAGATGACCCCCAATTCTCCTTCACCCTAATGGCGTCTGTCACTTAAATACCCTCTCCCAGTATGCACAGCAGGTTCACCACGCCCCCTGGGCTTCTGCTGGGAAAGAGGTCCCCAATACGTCCAGCCTGTTGCCTTTCCAACCCTGACAAGCGGTGACAGCGACACCCACCGGTGGGGGAAAATGATGCAACCAACCGAACTGAAACAGTGCCACAATTTGAATAAACCATCTCTCTGGGCTAAACTAACGCCCAGACAACTAAATTTCAACATATAGCGCCCACTCATTGGGAGCAGGGCGCTACACACCTTTGTACACTGGTACTGACTAGTATTTCAGCATTTCTTTCTCTCCCTTACTCAGCTGATGTGCCTCAGTGCTGATGGAAGGAGGCAGAAGAGAGGCAAACAAGGGGCACCCAATATGCTCCTTATCAACCGATGACTTCATCAGTTCTTATGACACCTACAGCTGGTTGTAATGTCACACAATAAAAACCTGTAGCTTTGTGTAACAAAAAAGCAGGCTTGAGTCACTTACTATCTTGTACACACTTTTTGGGCAGTTTGGGACAATTTTTAGGCATTTTGCTAAGGCACACCTGAAGAACCCAGAAAGCACCCCAGGTTGCCACGCTACTCCGAAAAAATGCTTATTTAGAGCTCATGAAAGGTTTAGTGTAGTATCACACTTTTGGTAGATAAACAACACATTATATATAAATGTATACATCAGAATAAAAAGAGGGACAACTAAGCAGGAGAGAAAAAACAGGTTTTAAATAGGTTTACTATTGTTCTCAAAGCCCAGTCTTTTTCAGTATAAGGCAGGTTTACCAAAACGAGGAAGGAGACAAAAAGTAGCTGCTGTTGGCATCAGTGGCCAGATATACAGTATGTAGAGATGAGATGTCAGATATCAGAAAGATATTGTTCTTTGGGTCGGTCTAAAACCTCTTTAATCACTCCTGATATGCAATTGATATAAGCCAAACATGTTTACAAAGTAATGGAAACACGAATAGACACAAAGTTAACTATCATGGCTGCAGGGGATTGGAATTCATCATTATTATTTTCACAGCCTGCCAGCTGCTTCTTATACCTCGAATTGCCAGCCGTCTGATTGATTCTTGGGTGAAGTGGACATCTCCTAAGAAAAAAAATGTGGAAAATGTGTCTAATAACCTGACTTGTCAGTTACAAGATTTTTGCCCATGACAAGTGGATGCACATGGAGGGTTGTATTCATATCTATGTGAATAACTAATGCATCTGACCCTGAACAATGAGCTATTTGCCAAAAATATTCAACCTTCTTGTTAACCTTTTCTTTAATGGCGTTCTTTTGACTATCGCAAGTAAAGATGATTAAATACTTGCACAATACAGATATAATCTGTATTGTGACCTGTTTCCTGATTAGCCGAAAGGAGGAGGGAGGAAGAAGGAGGAGACGCACGGCCGTCGTGAAAAGACACAAGAGAAGCCGCTGCCCATCGCCCGGAGGAAAGCGCGGCCTGCGGGTAAGTGTGGGGCCGGCCTGGGGTAAGTGTGGGGCCGACCGACTGACCCACAGGGGGACAAGGTGCGGGTGACCCGACCGACTGGGGGTGGTAGCTGTGGGTGCATTGTTTGCTGCCCCCCCCCCCGCCAAAAAAAAAAACCAAGCTGTCACTGGCACCCCTCTTGGGTGCTTCCATCAGTATACAGCTTCCTGCAGTCTGAAACCAAGAACTGGGTATTTTAGCTAAATATTGCACCCAAAATCTATATGACACTAGCTTTAGTGCAAACTGAAACTCTCTTTATTGTAAACTTACACAGAATATAAATTAACATAGCATACAGTTTAATTAGATTACTGTTTATGTTGGCTGTTCCTTAGCTAACTAGACACATAGACAAGCCTAGGAAACTCAGTACCCACCCAGATCATTTGGCACCAGTTCCCCAGTAATAAGACTTAGGGCTGTCCAAATCTCTGATGCCCTGTACACACGATCGGATTTCCAATGGAATAAAATCCGATGGAATTTCCGATGAAGCTGACTTCCATCAGTCTTGCATACACACCATCAGACAAAATTCCGACCGTCCAAAACGTGGTGACGTAAAACACTCCGACGAGCCGAGAAAAATTAAGTTCAATGCTTCTGAGCATGCGTCGACTTGATTCTGAGCATGCGTGGGTTTTTCTCCGTTGGAGTTCCACACAGACGACGTTTTTTTTTTCCATCGGAAAAATTTAAAACATGATCTATTTTGTTACACCAATGGAAAAAAGTCTGATGGGGCCCACACATTATGGGTTTTTCCGATGAAAAAAGTCCATCAGACTTTTTTCATCGGAATAACTGATCGTGTGTACAGGGCAATAAGGATTAGCAGACAGACAGAAACAATTGGTGACTCAATAAACAATGGGAATTCACAACTAAGAGGCATACAATGGGGAAATGATACCATGGGAGAGAGACACCTTCGTAAACAGATTATAGCAGGAGACCCCCAGCATCAGGTTGTTTTCAGCTGATTAGTTTACATCTGCTGTGAGTCTGGGGGGGGGGGTTGAAACAGTCCTTGTTGGTTTGGGCACAGAGGCCCCAAATCTGTATCCAGGTCCTACGTTCCTAGAGTCTGTGTGTTTCAGGGTGACATGAACTTAAATCAGAAGTACAACTACTCTAGAGGTTCCCCTGGCACACATTTCTCAAAGAGTAGAGCTCCCTAAAATTCCAGGGCCCATAGTCAGTAGGCAAGAGGCCACCCTGCAGTCCCCTCCAAAAGCTGTATTGGTATGTGTTGACCATGGACATTCCCTATCTTTTTTGAAGCATCAGGAGGATGAGATGGCGAATTGTCTACGAGCAAAAGAAGAAACCCTAGGGATGCACACAAATGACAGGCTGTGTAGTACTACACTTGGTTTCTGATATGTTGTGTCATGCAGATTATGTGCAACATCATCCCTCAACAAAAGTGACCAGGGAGCACAATGGTAGCTCAGCATTCTACCAAACATTAAGTACAAAGGAAACAGAATGAATGCAACGCTGTCAAGATAATTAGTATGATGGGTAAGAATGACCTTTATTGCAGGAACTATAATTGCATTGTCATGCTATATTATGTGACCTTCTGAAGACCATCTCTCACAAGCTCTAATGAGACCTTTTTGAATGCTGATTGCTGGAATGTTGTCAAGAAGAAAAAAAAAATTAAAAATATCAGTGAATATCTCACCAAGAGAACCATATTGAGAAACTGTATTAACCTCTTTATGAACTAGTGGATTTGAGGGGAAGCGTGTTATCCTCTTTAATTAATTCCTAAATATCACAACCAATTACTTGCATTTCTTTCTGTTTCTATCTTGCTCTATTAGACTGGCCATACATGTAAAGAAATCCACCTATGACTAACAGAATACCCGAACTAGCTGCAGTCACTGTTCAGCCAACATTTGTTTGCTCAGCTCCTTCTATTTCCCAAAGTTTGTGGAAGCTGGTAGTGGTTTCAATTTACAGGAATCGGCAAAAGTTTGGGCCGTGTATGGCCAGCTTTACTTCCCCTGCATTATGATTCTCTCTGTTTTTATCTCCGCAATCCTCTTCTTAATGTGTACAGTATATTTGGAAAAATATAAGAAAACATACTCAGTACACCTCTGCGACACATACACTTCCCCATGTTTAAAGGGTTTGTAAAGCTTCACGTTTTTTCACCTTAATGCATCTTATGCATTAAGGGGAAAAAACATCCGATGCTTACAAGCCCCCCGGTTTACTTACCTGAGCCCTGGAAAGTCCTGCGTCGTGAACGTGCTGGCTACTCGCCCCTGTCTTCAGGCTGTTCTCGCCTCTTCATTGGAGATTGATAGCAGTGCAGTCATTGGCTCCTGCTGCTGTCAAACTAATCAATGATGCGGCGCAAGGGGGCGGGGCCGAGTGATACACTTGGCGGCTATAGCCGCCGACTGTATCACGGAAGTGTGCCCGCAAGCTCACCCCCTTGGGAGAGCACTTCCCAGAACAGGGGTTAGCTCTTGCGGGGAGGAGCCGAGACAGCCGCCGAGGGACCCCAGAAGACCAGGATCGGGGCCACTCTGTGCAAAACGAGCTGCACAGTGGAGGAAAGTATGACATGTTTGTTATTTAAAATAAAAAAATAAAAAAGAACCTTTACAACCCCTTTAAATATGCTGCAAGTATGGAAACATTTCTGTCGATCCTGACAGAAATCCAGTGAGCTTCTAAATTCCTGCAGTTGGCTAACAACGCTGCCTCTGCTGTACTGAAATTCTAAGCAGCATTGCCAGCGCTTCCCAACTATCCCCTGGGAACACTTCCCTCTTATATTATAGTGATTACCAGAGGGAGAGTTGTTTTGTAGTTCAGCAGAACTCAAACAGGGCTGAGAACACTGCTTGGGATTTCAGTGCAGAAAAGCAAATGGTGTCAGCTCAAATGGGAAGTTAGGATTATACTAGATTTTTGACAGTTCAGCAGGTATTTCTCTGTATTTGCAACTTGAGGAAATGGGCACGTGTTGCACAAAAGTACTGCATTTTTTAAATTTTGCTCAAACATACATTGTAGAAAATGTGGAGGCTACCATTGCAAACATCTCCGTCAGCAAACTGACAGGCTATCAACAAATTCCAATGGCTTCCGTTGCAAGAAAGCAGAGCATGAGTTCTGACATCTCACTGGTTTTCTAATCTGCCGTAGGGATTAGTTCAAGGTTTGGTCTGAACACAAGTTCAGACAACTTTGGATGTCATTCCTAACGCAGGACTTTTTGATCATTCTGTGGGAGCCGAATGCAATGTATAGTAGCAGTATTTCTACTGCAACAATGTATGACAGCTTCCTTCAGGGCTGGACTGGGACCAAAATTTGGCCCTGGACTTCATCCAGACCGGCCCACTTTAATTCAATAAAATGCTGCCCCCCCCAAAAAAAAATCACGCCCACTAAATGGCCCCTACATCCATTATTGTATATCATGAGAGGGTGAGCATGAGGGGAATGAGAGAGAGAGAGAGAGAGGGAGGGTTGAGGGAAAGGGGATGAGAGAGGGTGGGTGAGAGAGGGGGGTGAATGTAAGAGAGAGGGAGTGAGTGTAAAAGAGAGGGGGTGAGTGTAGGACCCCTTACACACTGAGGCGTTTTTCAGGCGCTTTTGGGCTAAAAATAGCGCCTGTAAAGCCCCTGAAAAACGCCTCCGCTGCAGTCCCAGTGTGAAAGTCCTCCAAGCAACATCTTTGGGGCGGTGGAGGAGCGGTGTACACACCGCTCCTGCCCATTGAAATTAATGGCTGAGAGACAGAGGAGGGGGCTGAGAGACAGAGGAGGGGTCTGAGAGACAGAGGGGGAAGCTGAGAGACAGTGGGAGGGAACTGAGAGACAGAGGAGGAGCTGAAAGACAGAGGGGGAGCTGAGAGACAGAGGGGGAAGCTGAGAGACAGAGGGGGAAGCTGAGAGACAGAGGGGGAAGCTGAGAGGCAGAGGGGGGAGCTGAGAGACAGAGGGGGAAGCTGAGAGACAGATGGGGGGAGCTGAGAGACAGAGGGGGAAGCTGAGAGACAGAGGGGGAGCTGAGAGACAGAGGGGGAGCTGAGAGACAGAGGGGGGAGCTGAGAGACAGTGGAGTTGAGCTGAGAGACAGTGGAGGGGATCTGAGAGACAGTGGAGGGGATCTGAGAGACAGTGGAGGGGAGCTGAGAGACAGTGGAGGGGAGCTGAGAGACAGTGGAGGGGTCTGAGAGACAGGGGGAGCTGAGGGGCAGAGGAGGAGAGCTGAGAGACAGAGGAGGGGTCTGAGAGACAGAGGAGGGGTCTGAGAGACAGAGAAGGGTCTGATAGACAGAGGGGAGCTGAAAGAGTGAGGAGGGGATAAAAGAGGGGGGGACTGAGAGACATGGGAACTGAGAGACAGCGGGGGGGACTGAGAGACAGAGGGGGGTCTGAGAGACAGAGGGGGGTCTGAGAGACAGAGGAGGGGTCTGAGAGACAGAGGGGGAAGCTGAGAGACAATGGGAGGGAGCTAAGAGACAATGGGAGGGAGCTGAGAGACAATGGGAGGGAGCTGAGAGACAATGGGAGGAGCTGAAAGACAGAGGGGGAGCTAAGAGACAGATGAGAGACAGAGGGGGAAGCTGAGAGACAGAGGGGGAAGCTGAGAGACAGAGGGGGAAGATGAGAGACAGAGGGGGGAGCTGAGAGACAGTGGAGGGGAGCTGAGAGACAGTGGAGGGGAGATGAGAGACAGTAGGGGAGATGAGAGACAGTGGAGCGGAGCTGAGAGACAGTGGAGGGTTCTGAGAAACAGTGGGGGGGTCTGAGAGACAGTGGAGGCATCTGAGAGAGAGGAGGAGAGCTGAGAGACAGAGGAGGGGTCTGAGAGACAGAAGAGGGGGTCTGAGAGACAGAGGAGGGGGTCTGAGAGACAGAGGAGGGGGTCTGAGAGACAGAGGAGGGGGTCTGAGAGACGGAGGGGGGGTCTGAGAGACGGATGGGGGGGTCTGAGAGACAGGGGAGAGCTGAGAGAGAGAGGAGGAGATAAAAGAGGGGGGGGACTGAGAGACATGGGAACTGAGAGACAGAGGGGGGGACTGAGAGACAGAGGGGGGTCTGAGAGACAGAGGGGGGTCTAAGAGACAGAGGGGGAGCTGAGAGACAACGGGTGAGCTGAGAGACAGGGGGAGCTGAGAGACAGAGGGGGGGCTGAGAGACAGAGGGGGCTGAGAGACAGAGGGGGGCTGAGAGACAGAGGGGGGCTGAGAGACAGAGGGGGGCTGAGAGACAGTGAAGGGGTCTGAGAGACAGTGGAGGGGACTGAGAGACAGACAGAGGGGGGTCTGAGAGACAGAGGGGGGAGCTGAGAGACAGAGGGGGAGAGCTGAGAGACAGAGGGGGAGAGCTGAGAGACAGAGGGGGAGAGCTGAGAGACAGAGGGGGAGAGCTGAGAGACAGAGGAAGAGAGCTGAGAGACAGAGGAGGAGAGCTGAGAGACAGAGGGGGGTCTGAGAGACAGAGGAGGGGCTAAAAGAGGGGGGACTGAGAGACACGGGAACTGAGAGACAGAGGGAGGTCTAATAGACAGGGGGTCTGAGAGACAGAGGGGGGAGCTGAGAGACAGAGGAAGAGCTGAGAGACAGAGGGGGAGAGCTAAGAGACAGAGGGGGAGAGCTGAGAGATAGAGGAGGGGGCTGAGAGACAGTGGGGGGATCTGAGAGACAGAGTGGGAGCTGAGAGACAGAGGAGGAGAGCTGAGAGGCAGAGGAGGAGAGCTGAGAGATAGAGGAGGAGAGCTGAGAGACAGAGGAGGGGTCTGAGAGACAGGGGGGGTTCTGAGAGACAGAGGGGGGTTCTGAGAGACAGAGGGGGGGTCTGAGAGACAGAGGAGGGGTCTGAGAGATAGTGGGGGGGCTGAGAGAAAGAGGAGGGGGCTGAAAGAGGGGGGACTGAGAGACAGAGGGGGCAGAGAGACAGAGGGGAGGGCTGAGACAGACCACATAGCACTGTCCCTTTCTGCAGTCCCTCCTCTGCTCACCTCCCCGCTGTCTCAGTGTTCTGGCATGTTTGTGTAGGATGCCAGGTACCTGATGGCCATCAGCGGCAGCGCCGAGTCTCCCTCTTGATCCGGGGGGTGCTCACGCTGCTCTGCTCCTTACAGCGGTGCATGTTCTCTTCCTCTGGGCTCCCAGTCAGCCTGCCCTCCGGCCCAGGCCGCATGGTTCCTGAAGCAGAGAGGAGGTGGAGGAATCGAGGTTCTGGGAGCGCCGGGGTGGCCGCGCTCGCTACTGTCCGCCTCTTCGGTGCTCATAGAGGGGGTGGAGCTCTTCTCCCTCGGAAGTTTACATCCAACTGCCCTCCTCGATGGCCACCTTCCCCGAATCCCCGCCGCTGTTTGCTGCCACGTTCCCGCTGCCGCCGAACTGCATAAAAAAACGGGCCACAAAAAAAAAATTATTTCTTTTTTACTTTTTTTTGTGAGGGCTGCTGTTTGCTGCCACGCTCCCGCTGCCGCAAAACTGCATAAAAAAACGGCCCACAAAAAAAGAAAAAAAATATATATATATTTTTTTTTGTGAGGGCCGCTGTTTGCTGCCACGCTCCCGCTGCCGCTGAACTGCATAAAAAAACGGCCCACAAAAGAAAAAAAAATAATATATATTTTATTTTTACATTTTTTTTTAAACGGCCCACTGAGCCATCGGCCCACCGGGAAACTCACGGTAGTCCCTATGGCCAGTCCATCCCTGGCTTCCTTCCTGCCAATGCTTGCTAAGGATCCTATACCTGCCATGTCCTGAGCAACCAGTGACGTCACCCGGCTCTAATTATTTACAGGCCAGGAATGTATACAAAGGGGCAGGGATAGTTTGACATCACTGACCAAACATGGTCATATTTGGGCAATGACATTGAATATATATAGCTATGGTACCTGGGTTGAGGTATACTTACTTACAGGGAGGCCATGGGAAATATCATTCACAGCAAGCCCACAACGGGATTGGAAATGTCCTTTGGTTAAAGGGATTTTTGTCTTTCAGCAGGCATCAGGTGTTGTTCATGTGGTTGCCATGGAATTGCATCATTACACAATGTAATTGATGCTGGATGTACGTTGTGATTGTGTTTTTTTTTTTTTAACAAAATGTGAATTGGCAGGGGTATTTTGTAGCCCTTAATCATTCACATGGGGGCAGTATATGGGTTCCCCCTTATCGTTAAAGAGGGCTTCCAGGTTCCCATAAGCACCCTGCCTGCAGATCCCCACAACCACCAGGCCAGGGTTGTGGGGAAGTGGCCCTTGTCCTCATCAACATGGGGACAAGGTAACCCCCACCACATCGAGGGCAAGTTGCCCGGTATGGCACTACTATTGTGAGTTAAGCAATAAATGGTAAAAAAGTTTGTTCTGTCATTTTGCTTGCCTGAGGGAGTCTTTAAACAGCCCAGGTCATTGCTCTTTTATGCCGTGTACACACGATCGGTTTTACCAATGAAAACAGTCCGATGGACTTTTCTCATCGGACAGACCGATCATGTATGGGCCCCATCGGCCTTTTTTCCATCGGTGAGAAAAAATAGAACATATTTTAAATTTATCCGATGGGAAAAAAAACTATAGCAAATTCCGATCGTCTGTGTGGAACTCCATCGGACAAAAAACCCACGCATGCTCAGAATCAAGTTGACGCATGCTCAGAAGCATTGAACTTGATTTTTCTCGGCTTGTCGGAGTGTTTTACATCACAGCGTTTGGGACGGTCGGATTTTTGACTGATGGTGTGTAGGCAAGACTGATGGAAGTCAGCTTCATCGGATTTCCGATGGAAAAATCCATTGGATTAGAATCCATAGGAAATCTGATCGTGTGTACAAGGCTTTAGAAGTCTTTTTCGATGTATGTATCTCAACTGTTGCATCTTGTATTCTGGAAATTGTTTTGTACTTTTCTATGCTCATGTTTTTCATTATATTTCCATGTGATTATTGTAGACATACCTCCATTTCTCTCCTGGCGAAGCAGATCCATCTGTCTGAGAAAGCATTGAGAGTTGTTTCCATCCCATCTGTATACTTGGCACTATGATACAGCATTTCTTTTTTTTTCCCCACAGAATATAAGCAGCTTCCAGAGCATCCATGTTTTGGAGTGTTGTTCCTGTTTCTTTTGTGCTGTCAGGACTAGGTCCTCCAACTTCCTAATCTCTTCCACTCTGCGTAGCCACAACCCAATAGTCGGTGGTGAGCTTTTTTTCCACACAAGTGGGATGCAAGATTTGGCTGCATTCAGCAAGTGTCGTATTATCGACTTTTTGTAGCTCCGTGCTGGGATTGTAGTGGTATGGAGCAGGATGAAAGCGGGATCGTCATTAATCGGGTGATCAGTGAATTTTTGTGTAATCGTCTGGACTGTCGTCCAGAAATACTGAAGCAGAGGGCAGGACCAGAAAATGTGGAGAAGGGTCCCTTTGTCTGTCTGACATCTCCAACATTTATCTGAGGTAGAAGGGAAGTAAGTGTGTAGCCTTTGAGGTGTATAATACCATCTGGTCAGGATCTTGTAATTAAGCTCCTGTATCTTTTGTGCAGATGGATGTTTTTAAGGAGAATCTGATGATCGTTTGAATTTGGGCGTTGGTAAACTTGCATTGTAGGTCGGTTTCCCATTTCTGTATGAATGTCAGGTCAGGTTGTTCCACTGGGGAATTGAGTAACTCATATGTTTTAGATAGTACCCAAGGTAAGTCTCCCTCATCTGAGCAATAAATTTCAAAAGTCGTCAGGTCACGGTTAAAATGTTCTAGGTTAGGGATCGAGTGCAGAAAATGGTGTAGCCGTATTGCTCTCCAGAATGGTAATTGGAATTGTCCCCTGTCGTCAGCAAGATATTGAATAGACGGGCATTGATTTTCAACCAAGAAATGTGAAGCCCGCTCCTTGCCGGTCGATGTAAGTGTCTCATACTCTGATTGTTCCAAGCCGGGGGATACAGCATTTCTAGTAGTATACAATATATACAATATAGATACATATTGGATCAAAATATCTTTGATAGAGTATCCCTAGAAGTGAAGTGGTGGTGCATGGATTAATGCCAATAGAGCTTTTCAAATGTCTGTAAGATATTTCATCACAAATCCTTCTTTAACCACCTCGCGCCCGCCGTACGAGTATATACGGCCGCGAGGTGGTTGTTACATGCCGGGAGGCCGTTATTATACGGCCTCCACTAATATGGCCACTGGGGGGCGCGCGAGCGCCGCCGGCGCGTCACTGCAATGCCGATGCGCGTGCCTGGCGGCCGCGAAGTCCGCCAGGCACCCGCGATCGGCGGTTACACAGACAAGGACATGGATCTGTGTGTGTAAACACACAGATCCATGTCCTGTCAGGGAGAGGGGACCGATGCTGTGTCCCTTGTACATAGGGACACAGATCGGTCACCTCCCCCAGTCAGTCCCCTCCCCCCACAGTAGCAATCACACATTAGGGAACATATTAACCCCTTCCTCGCCCCCTAGTGTTAACCCCTTCCCTGCCAGTCACATTTATACAGTAATCAGTGCATTTTTATAGCACTAATCGCTGTATAAATGTGAATGGTCCCAAAATAGTGTCAAAAGTGTCCGATGTGTCCGCCATAATGTCGCAGTCATGTAAAAAATCACTGATCGCCGCCATTACTAGTAAAAAAAAAAATATATATAAAAATGCCATAAAACTACCCCCTATTTTGTAAACGCTATAACTTTTGCGCGAACCAATCAATAAACGCTGCTTGCAATTTTTTTTACCAAAAATATGTAGAAGAATACGTATCGGCCTAAACTGAGGAAAAAAAAAAATCCCAAAAAATTGGGATATTTATTATAGCAAAAATCTAAAAAATATTGCTTTTTTTTCAAAATTGTCGCTCTATCTTTGTTTATAGCGCAAAAAATAAAAACTGCCGAGGTGATCAAATACCACCAAAAGAAAGCTCTATTTGTGCGAAAAAAAGGACGTCAATTTTGTTTGGGAGCCACGTCGCACAACCGCGCTATTGTCATTCAAAGCGTGACAGTGCTGAAAGCTGAAATTTCGCCTGGGCAGGAAGGGGGTATATGTGCCCAGTAAGGAAGTGGTTAAGTAAAATGTTTTTTGTATATAAATTCGTAAATAACAATTATATTATATTTTCTTCTATACTGGTACCTATAAAGTCCGGTTTTCTTTTTTTCCCCCCTTTTATGTACATGCATGGATGTAGTACCATCCCAACCCTCATTATTAAAGTGGAACTCTAATCAGAAAATGAAGTCCTGCTAGATCACTTCAGGCTGGCCCCTTTTGAAGGTAAAACTTTGTAAAACATTAAAAATAAGTGTCTATTCATACTGTTTACAATCCAGTAATACACTGTATCACCCTGCTCTGCACATGCTCAGTTGCTCTTCCTTTTTAGCCATTTTTAGGCACTGCCGAATTCATAGAGGGCGATCTGCTGACAGCCTTACAGCGGAATTAAACCCTCCTATCCTTTACAGCCAAGGAAGCTGCTTCTGTTTAATCTGCAACTTCCATGGTGCTGCACATGTGATCAGTTATCACACCAGTCATTTGTTGGTTTAACAGCTTAATTAAGGTCACAAGCAAAGGTAGCTGTTAGCAATCTCAACATTCCAGGAATGTAACCTTTTTTTAAATTTGTTAAATCGATGGGTTTAGTTCCACTTTATTATTTACTGCTGATCAGGGGCTCTGGGCTTCAGCAAAATGGCAGCCTCCAGCAAGAAGCAGAAGCAATGTTTGAGGCAATTTAGAGTACAAACTAAATTTGGTAGCATAATTATTAATGTGGAATGTATGTTCCTTGCTAAAGAACATTATTTTTATCATGTTGTCATGGGTAAAGTTCTGCTTTAACTATCATTGACATAGTGTCAATAATATCATACTGATAATTTGTTCAAATTCCCCATGTGTGGTAGGAGTAATGTTTAGCCAGGTTGATATCAAACTTTTGAGCACTAATTAAAAAAAGAGCAGTATAATAAAAAAAAAGCTTTTATTGTATATACTAATGCCACATACACACGATCGGAATTTCCGTCGGAAAAATTGGTAAATGGTGGATGGTTTTTCCGACGGAATTTCGCTCAAACTTGGCTTGCATACACACAGTCACACAAATCTTGTCGGAAATTCTGACCGTCAAGAACACGGTGACGTACAACACGTACGACGAACCGAGATCAATGAAGTTCGGCTCTTCTGCTTGATTCTGAGCATGCGTGATTTTTTGCGCGTCAGAATTGCATACAGACGATGGGAATTTCCGATGGGAACTTTTGCTGTAGAAAAATTTGAGAATCGGCTCTCAAATTTTTGTTGTCGGAAATTCCGACAGAAAAAGTCAGATGGAGCCTACACACTGTCGTAATTTATGACCAAAAGCTCATATGGAACTTTTCTTAACGGAAATTCCAATCGTGTGTACGTGGCATGACAAATAATTCAAGCCTTAATCAGTCCTCTATGTTATATAGCCAGTCGGTACATTTCTGAATGGCTGGCAACCTAAATGTATGCACATTTCTGTGATTGTTGGGGGACAAGTGTTTATACACAAACGCATGCATATAATAAATACATTTAAATTACACCAAAATGTCACATTGTTGCAGGAAAGTACATCTCATGAGGATGTAGATCTACTAATGATATACCTTAAAGGTAGCATGAAAAGTCCCCAGAACCAATTAAAGATTTTATTGACTATTCCAGGCAGTTCACTTTATAAACTGCAAGCCTTGGTGTATTGTGTATCTGATTGAATGTAATTATAACAATCTGTTTATTGAACAAGTCAGTAGGGAGCCCAGTGACAGAGTTCTTCACCATAAAGACCCCATAACACTCACAACAGGCTGTCCGGTGCTTCAGTAAACACGTTATACATCACTACTTCTACAGGGATAATAATGGCTATTCCATCACAATACTGCATTGTAATGAATGGAAGATATTACAATGGAAAGAAATCCATGAGAGCATTCCAATTCAGGAGAAACTGTGGGACAGCTGATTAATACTCTGTAATGACTGCCCTAAGTGACCAACAGGATAACACAAAGAAACAAACAATCACAGAATGGATGGTGGTCATCAGATGTGCTCAATGCTGGCCATAGACAGGTCTAAGGATATTGGTGTGACCACTAAGAGATGCATTTTCCTCTTCATTAGGGATGAGCCGAACACCCCCCGGTTTGGTTCGCACCAGAGCCTGCGAACGGACCGAAAGTTTGCGCAAACTTTAAAACCCTATTAAAAATACAATGGGACTCGAACGTTCGAAATCAAAAGTGCTAATTATCAAGGCTAATTTGTAAGTTATTGTCCTAAAAAGTGTTTGGGGACCCGGGTCCTGCCCCAGGGGACATGTATCAATGCAAAAAAAGTTTTAAAAAACGGCCGTTTTTTCGGGAGCAGCCATTTTAATGATGCATAAAGTGGAAAAAATGTGAAATATTCCTTTAAATATCGTACCTGGGGGGTGTCTATAGTATGCCTGTGAAGTGGCACGTGTTTCCCGTGTTTAGAACTGTCCCTGCACAAAATTACATTTCTAAAGGAAAAAAATTCATTTAAAACTGCTTGTGGCTTTAACCACCTGCCTACCGGGCATGAAAACCCTCTTCCTGCCCAAGCCATTTTTCAACTTTCAGCGCTGTCACACTTTGAATGACAATTGCGCGGTCGTGCGACGTGGCTCCCAAACGAAATTTGCGTCCTTTTTTTCCCACAAATAGAGCTTTCTTTTGGTGGTATTTTATCACCTCTGCGGGTTTTTTTTTTTTTTGCGCTATAAACAAAAGAACAGCGTCCAGTTTGAAAAAAAACACAATATTTTTTACTTTTTGCTATAATAAATATCCATTTTTTTAAAAAAAGAATTTTCCTCAGTTTAGGCCAATACGTATTCTTCTACATATTTTTGGTAAAAAAAAAAAATCGCAATAAGCGTATATTGATTGGTTTGCGCAAAAGTTATAGCAGATACAAAATAGGGGATAGATTTATAGCATTTTTTATTTTATTTTATTTTTTACTAGTAATAAATGGCGGCGATCTGCGATTTTTATCATGACTGCGATATTGCGGCGGACACATCGGACACTTTTGACACATTTTTGGGACCATTCACATTTATACAGCGTTCTCTGCTATAAAAATGCATTGATTACTGTATAAATGTGACTGGCAGGGAAGGGGTTAACACTAGGGGACGAGGAAGGGGTTAAATGTGTTTCCTAGATGTGTTCTAACTGTGGGGGGAGGGGACTGACTGGGGGAGGTGACCGATGGTTGTCCCTATGTACAAGGGACACACCATCGGACTCCTCTCCCTGACAGGACGTGGATCTGTTTGTTTACACACACAGATCCACGGTCCTGCTCGGTTACTGGGCGCGCCCCCTAGTGGATTTTAAAGGTGCGACATCATATGACGTCCGCCCAGGATAACAGTGCCATCCTGCCGCCGTCAATTGATGGCGGCCGGTTGACAACTGGTTAATGTAATGTCTGGTGCCGGCAATATGGATGAAAATCATTGAGAAAAATAGCATGGGGACCTCCCAGCCCATTACTAGCCCGTTTGGGTCTTGTATGGATATTAAGGGGAATCCCGCACCCAAATTAAAAAAAGGAAAGGCGAGATCCCCCCCCCCCAAGACCTATATACTCTGAACAGCAGTATACAGGTGGTGCAAACAAGACAGGGACTGTAGGTTTGTTGTTACCTAGAATCTGTTTGTAATTTTGAACTCCCTGCCTGTGGTATTAGTATGAGAACACCGGCAATTGTATTCAAGTAAGCTTTTGGTGCACACTGTGCAAAGGACACTAAAGCAAAATACTGCAGCTCCCTGCCTGTATTTGTATCAGAACACCAGCAATTGTATTCAGGGAAGCTTTTGGTGCACACTGTGCAAAGGACACAGTACACTAAGTGAAACACTGCAGCTAGCACAATCACCTGCCTGCCTGTCAGTATAGAGAATAACAGGAACGGATCTAGCTAAACTGAATACAGTGTGTATATATATATATATACCGTATATATACACACAACACCTAGGATGCATATATATCCTCTACACACTGTAATTGCAGCTAACTGACTTGCCTGCTCTATCTAACTCAAATCAAATTACACTGTCTGTCTCTTTCCTTTAACCAGCACACTACACAAGGCCGCCAAGCCGGCGGCCTTATATAGTGTGGGGCGTGTACCTACTCCTCTGAGCCATGATTGGCCAAAGCCACCCTGGCTTTGGCCAATTACGTCCCTCTGTACCTTCAGCGCTGTGATTGGCCAAGCATGCGGGTCATATTGCATGCTTGGCCAATCATCAGCCAGCAATGCACTGCGATGCCGCAGTGAATTATGGGCCGTGACGCGTCACTCGAATTTGGCGCGAACGGCCCATAATGTTCAAAATTCGACGAACGGTCGAACAGCCGATGTTCGAGTCGAACATGGGTTTGACTCGAACTCGAAGCTCATCCCTACTCTTCATTATTCACATACATATGCATATGTTTATCTTTGTGAAAGGCCTGTACCAGCATTATTATTTATTCTATGATATCACCATAAAATACAATAGTTTAACCCTGGCTATAGATATGCAGATGGAATTTCTCATTCTTGGTTGCAGGTGGACTGATCCATCCATGCTGATGCTCCGATCAAACTGATGGTGACAGCATTTATTCTATAAATCAGTTTTGTTCTGGAACATTAGGAAAGGTTGTATAGAAACTTAACTTGTACATACACCTACACAGACCTGATCTTCCAGTCTGGCAGTTCAGTAATAGAGAGGACATCTGTTAACCTTGAATGCTGAAGTTTTTCCATAAACAAGAGAGACAAAAATAGAAACCAAAAGACATTAAAGTGATTGTAAAGATTAATTTAATTATTTATTTTTTTAATAAGAAACATGTCTATACTTACCTGCTCTTTGCTGGCCCCCCGGCACTCCTGGCCCCTCCCCTCTGTCCAGTGCCCTCACGGGAAGCCACTTCCCATGGAGGCACTTGTGCGTGCTCGCACCCAAACTCCGCTGCTGCGTCCATTCACACAAACAACGGGACTCAGCTCTGCCCCCCGCTCCCTCGTCACTGGCTTTGATTGACAGCACTGGAAGCCAATGGCTCCCGGTGCCCCAGCAAAGCCAGCGAGACATGGAAGTGAGGGGAGAGAAGAGCTGCAGACATGCATGATTCTGGACTGAATGAGGACTCAGGTAAGTAAAAGGGGGTGGGGGGGGGTGAGGGGGGATGCTGACACCTAACAACATTATTACTTTAATAATTCATGTATTCGTAAAAATTCAATTTCTGATTGCATATAGCAGGTTCTTCAAGAAAGCCGCTCATTCTGCTAAGTCATGGCCAATATACATATATATATATATATATATATATATATCCGTAAGAACTAGAGTTCAGTCTGCAACAAGTATATTAGGCCAGACTGCAGAGAGAGATAGGGCGTCAGTCACGATCTCTACATGTTTCACCATTGAATGGCTTTCTCGGGAGACTATTATGTTAGGAAATAAATTGCAATTACTTACAAAATACATAGTGTGACAGCAGGAAGGTAAAGTCACCTGGTTGCATCCAGGGGGGTAGATATATTTCGCCCAGATTCAGGCTTTACGCCGACTTATACAACTAGGTGGAGAGTTGTATAAGCCCAGCTGAGTCTAGTGGGCTCATGGATGACTCATACCTCTAGGGAGAGTGTGGGGCGTCGTGCAGACAGGGAGTTGATGAGACCAGCTGAAGCTTGTCAGCTCATTTAGGCCTCTATAAGAACTCCCAGCTTCATTAGATGTTAGCTCATGCCTGGAACCAGACCTGTGTGGACTGTCTAGGGAGAGTGAACCCCTGTGCGGTGAGACAAAGCCTGTGTGGCTATGTGCTTGGACATTTAAAACCAGGGACTTAGGGACTAGGACAGCACTAGGCTGATCCCAGTTGTTAGTTAGGAAACCTGTATGTTTAGTCAGAGGTCAAGTTGACCAGGATTTATTTTGTTTATGTTTCTTTTGCTTTGCTGTGTTTTGTCACTGTAAATAGAAAATAAACCGCACCTTTTTGATTTTGAAAACCACAACCTCCGTTTGCTGGGCCTGTTTTGTGTGGGGAGCCCATCTCGGGGGACACACACACCCGCTGCCGAGCTAACCCCCTCACAGTTGGTGGAGAACCAGTGGCAGTTTTTTTTTAAGCCAGCATGGAGGAGATACTGAAGCAGCTGGCTCTAGCAAATGCCAATCAACAGCAGACAAATGCAGGTTTGCAAAAGAGCCTTGCAGCTCAACAACAGAACTTCGCAGCCCAGCAGCAAGCTCATCAACAGAGCCTTGCAGCCCAGCAGCAAGCTCATCAACAGAGCCTTGCAGCCCAGCAGCAGACAAACGTAACTTTGCAACAGAGTCTGGAGGCTCAGCAACAAGCCCAGCAGCAATCTGAGGCCCGCTTCATAGACCTGTTGCAGAAGCAAGAGCAGAGACTACAACAACAGATGGAAGCAGTAATGCAGCAACGTCCGCAGACCAGTGAGGAAAGCCGTCCCACTAATACCGCGTCCTTTGGGGTGAGTCGTTTATTGACAAAAATGACTGGAGAGGATGATCCAGAGGTATTTTTGACCACATTTGAAAGGACCGCTGAAAGAGAAAAGTGGCCTGAGGAGCAGTGGGCTGGACTGGTGGCTCCTCTGTTAACTGGTGAATCGCAGAAAGCTTACTATGACCTAGAGCCTAACCAAGCAAAAGACTATGTGATGCTAAAAGCTGAAATATTGGCAAGGCTGGGTGTCACCCAGGCTGTCCGGGCTCAGCGTGTGCATAACTGGACTTTCCAGCTTGGAAAACCCCCCAGGTCTCAAATGTATGATCTCATTCACCTGAGCAGAAAGTGGCTACAGCCAGAGACTTTGTCCGCACCAAAGATTGTGGAACGTGTTGTAATGGATCGGTTTTTGAGAGCTCTTCCTACTGCCATCCAAAAGTGGGTAAGCCATGGAGACCCAGAGACGGCCGATGGTCTTGTGGATCGTGTGGAGAAATACTTGGCTACAGAGAACCTGACGGCCTCTTCCAGAGACACTCGGACTTTCCACCCTAAGACCAGACCATCCCCAGGGGCGGATAAGAGGATTCCAAGGGGTGAGGGTGGAGAGAGTGAGAGGGTGGGAGCTCTACCCCAAGTTTGGCGAGAACAGCCTGGGAAATCAGCGGCTCAAGAGGCCGCAAGAAGGATCGTTTGCTACCGCTGCCGGCAAGCGGGACATATTGCAGCCAATTGCCCGGTTGTGGAGGAACCCATGCAGTGTGACTTTCTGACGGGCAGACGTCAGTCGCTGTGTGCGACAGTCGCATGCACTGCCACTCGAGGAACTGAGAAACATTTATGCAAAATGTGTGTTAATGGTAGAAATGTTGTGGTATTGCTGGATTCAGGTAGCCTTGTGACCCTGATAAAGGCTGAGTTAGTTAAAACAGAGGTCTCTGGGAATAGCAAGGTAGCTGTTATTTGTGTGCATGGGGACACCCAAGAGTATCCAGTGACTACAGTGTGTTTCGAGACCCCCAAAGGTACCCTCTCTCATCCAGTGGGCTTAGTATCTCAGTTACCGCATGACGCCATTGTGGGAAGGGATTTTCCGAAGTTCTGGGAACTGTGGGATGATCCTGAGCCCCCCACTGGTGCCCCTATGTACCAGGAATGTGATAGCCAGAACTCCCCTGAGAGTGGTGAGGACTCTCCGGAATTTCCCTTATCAGTATTGGCAGGGGAGACTCAAGAAACTGGAGAGGAGCCCACCTCCTCAGACGAAAACCTACCGTCTGTGGAGTTTTCTGATCTTGAGGTTCACAGGGAAAACTTTGCCACAGAACAGTTGAAAGACCCCGCCCTAATAAAGGCACGGGAAAACGTAGTGAAAATAGATGGCAAGTTAGTGAACCCAGATAATACCTGCACTTACCCATACTTCAGCGTAGAGAAGGACCTACTGTATCGGGTGGCAAAAAGGGCAGAAGAAACCGTTGAGCAGCTTGTGGTGCCCAAACCTTACAGGAAGTTGGTGTTGGAGTTGGCCCATGGGCACATTCTTGGAGGTCATCTGGGGACAGAGAAAACCCGAGAGAGGGTATTACAGAGATTCTATTGGCCGGGGGTGATGAAGGACATAGAAAATTATTGTTCCTCCTGCCCTGTGTGTCAGAGGTCGGCCCCGATGCCACATTTCCGTAGCCCGCTGGTCCCTCTACCCATCATTGAGGTCCCGTTTGAGAGGATCGCCATGGATTTGGTAGGTCCTATAATCAAGTCCGCTAGGGGGCACCAGTACATATTAGTTATAATGGACTATGCCACCCGTTATCCAGAAGCGATCCCTCTCCGAAATACCTCGGCCAAAACCATAGCCAAAGAGCTATCTCTTGTGTTTAGCCGGGTGGGTATTTGTAAAGAACTGCTTACGGACCAAGGTACACCCTTTATGTCCCGGGTTATGAAGGAGCTGTGTAAATTGTTCAAAGTGACGCAATTACGTACATCTGTGTATCACCCCCAAACCGATGGGCTGGTTGAAAGATTCAACAAAACCCTAAAACAAATGTTGAAGAAAGTGGTGGATAGAGATGGAAAGGATTGGGACTGTCTACTTCCTTATCTGATGTTTGCTATTAGGGAGGTGCCCCAATCCTCTACGGGATTCTCCCCCTTTGAGTTACTGTATGGGAGACACCCAAGAGGGCTGTTGGATATTGCCAAGGAAACTTGGGAAAGTGAGAGTTCTCCCCACAGGAGTGTGATTGAGCATGTCGCCCTGATGCAAGACCGAATTGCACAGGTAATGCCCATCGTGAAGGAACATTTGGCCCAAGCGCAGTTAGCACAGCAGAGAGTGTACAACCGTGGAGCCAAGACCCGTACCTTTTCCCCGGGGGATAGGATACTGGTACTTGTCCCTACGGTTGAAAGTAAATTCCTTGCCAAATGGCAAGGCCCCTACGAGATAATGGAAAAAGTGAGCGAAGTGAATTACAAGGTCAGACAACCAGGAAGGCGAAAGCCCGAACAGATCTATCACGTTAATCTATTGAAAGCCTGGAGGGATAGAGAGTCCCTAGTCGCAGACACTTGGTCACCAGCTCAAACTGGTTGCGTGATTCCTGAGGTTGGAATAGCAGCCACCTTGTCACAACCCCAACAACAGGAGGTTAAGGAGTTTGTGCTTCGCAACAAGGAGGTATTCTCTGAGCTGCCGGGACAAACATCTGGGGTAGAGCATGACATCGTTACCCCGCCCGGTGAAAGGGTGAAGTTAAAACCCTATCGGATCCCAGAGGCCCGACGGGAGGCAATACGGGAGGAAGTACAGAAAATGCTGAACTTAGGGGTGATAGAGGAGTCCCAAAGTGATTGGTCTAGTCCCATTGTGTTGGTGCCTAAACCGGATGGGAGCTGGCGATTTTGTAACGATTTTCGTCAGTTGAACAAAGTTACAAAATTTGACACCTACCCCATGCCACGTATAGATGAGTTGATCGACCGGCTGGGAACAGCCCGATACATGACGACTCTTGACCTCACAAAAGGGTATTGGCAAATCCCCCTGGCCAAGTCGGCCAAAGAGAAAACCGCATTTGTAACCCCAGACGGGGCGTTCCAATATAAAAGAATGCCGTTCGGGTTACAGAATGCGCCGGCCACATTCCAGCGGAAAATGGACCAGATGCTGAGGCCCCATCGGAAGTATGCTGCGGCTTACCTGGATGACGTAATTGTCCATAGCACAGATTGGGCCTCACATCTGCCAAAAGTGCAAGCAGTCCTGGACTCTGTTCGGGAAGCGGGGTTTACGGCTAACCCCAAGAAGTGTACCATTGGGCAGGAGGAGGCCAAATATCTTGGGTACACCATTGGGAGGGGAGTAATAAAACCCCAACTCAACAAAGTCGAGGCCATCCAGAGTTGGCCACGTCCCAACAGCAAGAAGCAGGTACGAGCCTTTCTGGGAATCGCTGGGTATTATCGGCGATTCATTCCCCACTTTGCTTCTAAGGCTGTGCCCCTAACCAACCTGACGAAGGGGAAAGGGTCGGTCATGATTAAATGGACCCCCGAGGCGGAGGCAGCATTCCAATTCTTGAAACAAGCCTTATGTAGCCAGCCAGTGTTGTACTCACCCGACTTCTCTAAAGACTTTGTCGTACAAAGTGATGCGTCAGATGTGGGGTTAGGAGCAGTATTGTCCCAGGTCTGGAACGGGGAAGAGCACCCAGTCATTTACCTCAGCAGGAAGTTGAAGTCCCATGAGGTAAATTACGCCACCGTTGAAAAGGAGTGTTTAGCGGTGAAGTGGGCTCTAGATTCCCTTCGGTACTACCTGCTAGGTAGGCACTTTGATATGGTTACGGATCACGCTCCGTTAAAGTGGATGGCTCAAAACAAGGAAACAAATAGAAGAGTGAATAGGTGGTTCCTGGCCCTCCAGGAATTCAACTTCACAGTAAAGCATCACCCTGGCGTTCAAATGGGGAATGTGGATGCTTTGTCTCGAGTACATGAATGCCTGATTGCTGGTGTTCCAACCCCGAGGTTAAAACAAGAGGGGGGGTATGTGACAGCAGGAAGGTAAAGTCACCTGGTTGCATCCAGGGGGGTAGATATATTTCGCCCAGATTCAGGCTTTACGCCGACTTATACAACTAGGTGGAGAGTTGTATAAGCCCAGCTGAGTCTAGTGGGCTCATGGATGACTCATACCTCTAGGGAGAGTGTGGGGCGTCGTGCAGACAGGGAGTTGATGAGACCAGCTGAAGCTTGTCAGCTCATTTAGGCCTCTATAAGAACTCCCAGCTTCATTAGATGTTAGCTCATGCCTGGAACCAGACCTGTGTGGACTGTCTAGGGAGAGTGAACCCCTGTGCGGTGAGACAAAGCCTGTGTGGCTATGTGCTTGGACATTTAAAACCAGGGACTTAGGGACTAGGACAGCACTAGGCTGATCCCAGTTGTTAGTTAGGAAACCTGTATGTTTAGTCAGAGGTCAAGTTGACCAGGATTTATTTTGTTTATGTTTCTTTTGCTTTGCTGTGTTTTGTCACTGTAAATAGAAAATAAACCGCACCTTTTTGATTTTGAAAACCACAACCTCCGTTTGCTGGGCCTGTTTTGTGTGGGGAGCCCATCTCGGGGGACACACACACCCGCTGCCGAGCTAACCCCCTCACAATAGCTATAAAAGTCATAAAGCATAAGTGCAAACATGATAGGCGCTGAGTATTCACATACATATAACCAAGATCTTATAGTGTTCGATAAGTGACCCAGGTCGCCTCACAGCATGGAGATGGCACATTGGAGATTAAGCAGCTGATAAAGAGCCCTTAGAGGGCAATGCATGACCTAACCAATTATAACAAAACTTATTGAATAACTCATGCAAAAAAAATAAAAAATTATTTCCAAGTGAAATACAGAAAAAATTATAGTAATAATAAATGAATGAAAATGATGTGGACAAACGCAGGTCTGTTGGAGAGGATTGTTCAAAAAATTGTATCCAGAAGGTATTATGGATTCTTCTCCTGCAAATAAAAACACAAAACTGGGCAGAATAGGGTGTACTATAAAATAAATAAATAAAAAAAGGGTTGTACCCAGGAATATCAACCAATATCAACCATCTATAAAAAAGAAAAAGACAAAGCCCATGCTTGTAGAAGATAGGGTTTGATTACTAACCTTTGGTGGGGAGGGTCAGGGCCGCCATCAGGAGTTTTGGGGCCCCTTACACAGCTTCAGGCATGGGACCCCTGGAGCAGAGGAGAACCGAGGGGGGGGGTGCTGCCGCCGCAAATTGACAAGCGAGGGGGGAGGACCACGAACAAAAAAAGTACAACAAAAAAAAAAGGGGGGTTGCCATCCGGGCCCTGGGGACCTCTGGGCCCCTTACAAAAAAAAATTATAAATAATAAAAAAAAAAATTTATTAAAAAAAAGGCAGGTTGCCATCCGGGGCCCTGGGGACCTCCGGGCCTCTGGGCCCCTTACAAAAAAAAACAACTTTTTTTTTTACAAAAAAAATCATAAAAAAGGGGGGTTACCATCCGGGGCCCTGGGGACCTCAGGGCCCTTTAAAGGTGTACTGCCTGTACCCCCCTGATGGCGGCCCTGGGGAGGGAGCTTCATGTATTAGCAGATATAGAACCACTAACAAATTGAAGCCAAACTCCAGCTCTTTATAAGCATTTACAGCAAATATTTTTTTTTTACCTTTTGGGATAAGGGTTTTGCATGAATAAATATAAGCTGATCATTTAAATCACCCCTGCCAGTGTTAAGTGGCTTGTCTCATCCATGTAAACTGATACATTCTGCTGGATAATTTGTTAATTTGATCATTTGTGCTGTGAAGAAAAACAGACTTGCTGGCTGGATTACCAGATGAAAATAGAAAAAAGAAAGCCTAAAAGTGGAAACTAATACAGCACATCTAAAAATTGGTAAACTGCAATATAATAAATGTTTGCTTTTGGGTTTAATACCAGTTTTACCAGCATACAGTTAAACATTTTTTAATTGGATTTGATTAAAAGTAAATTACAAAGCAAATGTGAAGATAAAATTGACAGGTCACAAAGCACCAAGTAACAACATTCAAGGTGGAATTATGAAAAGAAGATAAAAATGCCCTAAATTAAAGCGGTAGTTAACTCTTTTTTTTTAACTTGTACCTACAGGTAAGCCTATAAAAAAGCTTACCTGTAGGTACAGTGAATATCTTCTGAACTTGCACTGTTGAAGCGATATTCACACTGCATGCAGCCAGTGATGTCACCGGTGCATGCGCTCTGAAGGGATGGCATACCCGTGCCATCCCTTCAAAGCTCTGTGATGCGGTCCGTTGCGGTCCGTTACTCCCACGCGCATGTGACATCATCGCAGCGCGGCCAATCAGACAGCCGGAGCATGCAAAACCAGAAGGAAGACCGGGTGTGAGTGCACCGCTGAGTGCACCGCTGGAGGGCTTTGTTCTAAGGTAAGTATTTCATATTGTGCTAGTAGTATGCGATGTAACACATTATGCTATTGTCTTGCAGGTTTTTTTTAACCAGTTGTCAAGCGGCCGCTGTCAATTGACAGCGGCAGGAAGACACTGGTATCCTGGGCGGACGTCATATGACGTCACGCCTTTAAAATCCACTAGGAGGCGCGCGCGCCCAACGCGTCACTGGGCACCCGATGCGTGTGCCCGGCAGCCGCGATGGCCGCCGGGCACCCGCAATTGCCTAGTAACCGAGCAGGACCGTGGATCTGTGTGTGTAAACACACAGATCCACGTCCTGTCAGGGAGAGGAGACCGATGGTGTGTCCCTTGTACATAGGGACAACCATCGGTCACCTCCCCCAGTCAGTCCCCTCCCCCCACAGTTAGAACACATCTAAGAAACACATTTAACCCCTTCCTCTCCCCTAGTCTTAACCCCTTCCCTGCCAGTCACACTTATACAGTAATCAATGCATTTTTATAGCAGGGATCGCTGTATAAATGTGAATGGTCCCAAAAATGTGTCAAAAGTGTCCGATGTGTCCGCCGCAATATCGCAGATCACTATAACTTTTGCGCAAACCAATCAATATACGCTTATTGCGATTTTTTTTTACCAAAAATATGTAGAAGAGTACGTATCGGCCTAAACTGAGGAAAATGTTTAAAATAGATATTTATTATAGCAAAAAGTAAAAAATATCGTGTTTTTTTTCAAACTTGACGCTCTTTTGTTTATAGCGCAAAAAATTAAAACTGCAGAGGTGATCAAATACCACCAAAAGAAAGCTCTATTTGTGAGAAAAAAGAAGGATGCAATTTTGGTTATGGAGCCACGTCGCACGACCGCGCAATTGTCATTCAAAGTGTGACAGCGCTGAAAGCTGAAAAATGGCTTGGGCAGGAAGGGGGTTTTCGTGCCCGGTAGGCAGGTGGTTAAAAAAGGTTCAGTTTACTACCACTTTAACATAAATATTAGGTAATAAATATTCAAAAGAAAAATGGGTTTCATCAAAATGCAAATCCATTTTTATCCAAAAGGGAAGAAGATACGGTTACAACTTTATGGATTAAGAAATACAATTACCATGCTAAAAAATAAAATAATGTAGCACCTACCCCTCTTCTCTCTCCGTGCGGCTCGCACTGTCTCTTGTCTAGGGGTATTTGATGGTGGAGAGAGAGAGAGCGGGTGGGCTACGCCTAGCCTCCACCACGTGTAGAATACCTGTGGTATCAGCAATGTCTTGTTTACCTTCGGGTCTGTGCTGTGCACCCGGATCCTCCCTCCAAGAGTCACCGTGAACTTCGTCCGCCAGGAATTGAGCCTCACACCATTAAAGTCCAACACTCCTTTATTAGAACACACCATACAGGGACTTCCTTGATAGATAGAGCAGAAAAGGAGGTGTGAGTGTGAATAGGCCCAGACAGAAATTCGATCCTCCACTCTCCTCCTGGAGAATGGGCTATGGTCTCCGCACGAGGTAAAGGGGATCCTTCTGGACGGTCTCCGACAAGAGACTCACCCGTCACCGGCAGTCTGCTGCACCGGGTCTTCGAGTGAGGAGCTCTCCCTGGTCCATTGCGTCTTACTCAGATTCAGGTCTCCATCCCCGAAGCGCCTTAGGACCCTTCCCTCGCGGAACTCAGTGTTGGGCACTGAGCTCCGGACCTTCTTGCAAGTACCTCACCCCAGGACTAAAGGTGCCTGAGGTGGAACACGATCTCCGGTGGTCCTCTAGGCCGAGGCCGCCTAGAGGACGAGCCCGAACCCACGTCCGCAAGCTAAAAGGTGCTTGGGACGAAGACCCCGTGACCAAGATGGCCGGCCCCTTTATCCCCTCTCCCAGCAAGCATGGCGGGTTCCCCGCCCCACCATACCGCTGCCGAGAGAGGACAAAAGGAGGCTCGGCACACAGAGATATTCGTCCCTCCGCCCACGGTGACAACGCCACCTGGTGGACCGCCGGGAACATAGCACTGATGTCACCGCCAGATTCAAAAATGCACCCGGGAAAGTAAGTACCCGCTACACTCTCCCCCCTGTCTTTTGACACTGGACCCCAGTGTCTGGAATGAATCACGCCCTCAACGGCTGACATAATCCAATCCAGAAACCAACTAACAATTTGAAAAAACTAAAATTTTTAGGAAACTATCCTTACGGAGAAGTTGTGTCTGAGCCCCTGCAACAAAAGAGGAGTGAAAGACAACATTTTAAACATGAAATCACATTCCAACATTATACTTTCCCTCCCATCCTAACTAATAACCACCCCAGGTTCCATAATCTTGACGAGACGCTCTCGTGCAGAGGGAAGAGAAAAGAAACAATAAAACCCTGACACATGTGTATGTGTGAGAGAAAAAGAAACTCCTCCGAAGAGAAATATCCTTTCCTCCAGTGTAAGTGTGTACAATGTGTAACGTTGCACAAGACTGCCACCTGGTGACAGCCTCGCGGTAACTGCACCCGTTGAACCATCTTCTCTTTTCTTGTTGCTTGACTCCGGGCCCTATCTACCCCAAAGTCTGCAACTTCTCACCGGAAAGGAAAGAACAACAACTGGAACAGTTCTTCCTTGGAATGACACAAGCACCCCTCTTTCTGGGCAAAACATTGATGATAGCACCAAAAAGAAAGTCAAACAGCAAAGTTCAGGGGGTGCAAGGTCCTTTTGAAAAGCAAACAAATGGAATCTCTTTCTCCTCAGAGGTAGAAGCGGGGATGCGGCAGAACAAGAGGCTTTAAATGCCGGTCCATGGTCTCCAAATGGTACTCCACATCTTCACCTTCTTTGCGTCGGATCAACACTTTATCTGCATGGATGTGTCTTCCCAACATCCACTCTGCCTTACAGTCTTTGAACCGCTGAGATGCCTTTGGAGAGCATGTCAAATACCTGCGGGCGTGTGGGACCTTAAGGTGGGTCCACACGAAGTCATTATACCAGCGCTCTCGGCACACCTGCACTTCGTAAAGTAACTCCTTGGAGAGGTACGGATATTCCCACCCGTAGTCAGCAGCAACTTTCTGGCAGAATAGTCTCTGAAGCCTTGACAGCGGAGGCATTGTGGCTCTGTCCCCTTCGCCGGGCAAAACTATAGAGTCCGGGTGGCGAGGGGCCTTGACCACTTCTGGTTGGGGAATAGGTGCCCGTAGCATCAACTTCTGTTCCCCAGTACCTGATGCAGGTGGCACCGGAGATGTAGATGTGGGCTGGGGACGGGACCCTTGTTCAGGCGCTGGTGCCTCCATCCGGGGTGTACTCTCCCCCGTGGACATGGGTGAACCCCGGGGCCTTCGGAATGAAGCTAGCGGTACTTTGTCCCAGCTATTCTCTGCAAACAGTTCATCAATAGCGGTGTCATCTCCCAGATCAGAGAGCAACTCCAGGTCCGAGGTATCACACTCCTCCGCGGGTATGTAGCCCGTTGTAGAGACGGAGCTACCACCTCCCGCGGGCTTACTGGGCCATGCCTTCCCGGCACCTCCGCCCATGCACCAAGTCTCTTCGCCCGGCTCACCTCGGCCTTTACTTGAAGCGGGACGTCCGGAACACTCGTCAACGGATCCGTCCGGGCCTGGCGTAAGCTGGCGAGATGGTCCGCCACCACCGCTGGTCGGGGCCACCACGCTGGTTCTCTTCTTCGGTGGCGGACGCTGTGAGACAGTGGTGACCGAGTCAGCATCCTCGGATTTCTCCCGTTGAGTTTTAACGACTTCCTCCACGGTCGCTGCAGTGTGCGCTGGGATGGCTTTTACAGCAGTAATTCCTCCTCTGCGAGTAGTGTTGCCTGAAGCCTGGCCTGGGTAGATGGTTCTCGGCCTGTCAACTGCCGGATCCACCTCAGCACCCGGGACAAATTACACCCAGGGCCTCTACGTCCATGCACGAATACAGGGCGAATCGACCCCTTGGCTTCAGCCGGATCCCGGTATCCGTTATCGGAGCAGCAGCAGTCATCGTGGTAGTAGCAGGGTGAACTGGAATCCATGAGGTATGTCCAAACATGGTGACCTGTTGCTGGTCCATCGCACACTGCAGAGTTTTCGCGCCAATGTCCCACGTGTAGCCCTCTCACGTATTGGACTCCTCCCCTTTGCTCCAGTTCGCAGGCTTTTTTCCACTTTCTTTGGTTGAGCCACGCCCACGAACTAAGCGGCGGGGGTTGCGTCTGTTGGTGCAATGCAATTAGAAGCCCCCACGTGTAGTACCTCACACAGCTGGGCCTCCCCCTGTTCACCGCTCTTCCTGCGCGGGCCTTTCCCTTGTCTGGGGTCAATTCCACGACTTCGAGCAGGGCTGCACTTTGGCCTATTCAGTTAACTCATCCAGCAGACTTGTTCCATACTGTGATGCACAACACAATACCGGACCCGAGCCCCCACGTGTAGCGCCTACCCCTCTTCTCTCTCCGTGCAGCTCGCACTGTCTCTTGTCTAGGGGTATTTGATGGTGGAGAGAGAGAGAGCGGGTGGGCTACGCCTAACCTCCACCACGTGTACAATACCTGTGGTATCAGCAATGTCTTGTTTACCTTCGGGTCTGTGCTGTGCACCCGGATCCTCCCTCCAAGAGTCAACGTGAACTTCGTCCGCCAGGAATTGAGCCTCACACCATTAAAGTCCAACACTCCTTTATTAGAACACACCATACAGGGACTCCCTTGATAGATAGAGCAGAAAAGGAGGTGTGAGTGTGAATAGGCCCAGACACAAATTCGATCCTCCACTCTCCTCCTGGAGAGTGGGCTATGGTCTCCGCACGAGGTAAAGGGGATCCTTCTGGACGGTCTCCGACAAGAGACTCACCCGTCACCGGCAGTCTGCTGCACCGGGTCTTCGAGTGAGGAGCTCTCCCCGGCCCATTGCGTCTTACTCAGATTCAGGCCTCCATCCCCGAAGCGCCTTAGGACCCTTCCCTCGCGGAACTCAGTGTTGGGCACTGAGCTCCGGACCTTCTTGCAAGTACCTCACCCCAGGACTAAAGGTGCCTGAGGTGGAACACGATCTCCGGTGGTCCTCTAGGCCGAGGCCGCCTAGAGGACGAGCCCGAACCCACGTCCGCAAGCTAAAAGGTGCTTGGGACGAAGACCCCGTGACCAAGATGGCCGGCCCCTTTATCCCCTCTCCCAGCAAGCATGGCGGGTTCCCCGCCCCACCATACCGCTGCCGAGAGAGGACAAAAGGAGGCTCAGCACACAGAGATATTCGTCCCTCCGCCCACGGTGACAACGCCACCTGGTGGACCGCCGGGAACATAGCACTGATGTCACCGCCAGATTCAAAAATGCACCCGGGAAAGTAAGTACCCGCTACACTCTCCCCCCTGTCTTTTGACACTGGACCCCAGTGTCTGGAATGAATCACGCCCTCAACGGCTGACATAATCCAATCCAGAAACCAACTAACAATTTGAAAAAACTAAAATTTTTAGGAAACTATCCTTACGGAGAAGTTGTGTCTGAGCCCCTGCAACAAAAGAGGAGTGAAAGACAACATTTTAAACATGAAATCACATTCCAACATTATACTTTCCCTCCCATCCTAACTAATAACCACCCCAGGTTCCATAATCTTGACGAGACGCTCTCGTGCAGAGGGAAGAGAAAAGAAACAATAAAACCCTGACACATGTGTATGTGTGAGAGAAAAAGAAACTCCTCCGAAGAGAAATATCCTTTCCTCCAGTGTAAGTGTGTACAATGTGTAACGTTGCACAAGACTGCCACCTGGTGACAGCCTCGCGGTAACTGCACCCGTTGAACCATCTTCTCTTTTCTTGTTGCTTGACTCCGGGCCCTATCTACCCCAAAGTCTGCAACTTCTCACCGGAAAGGAAAGAACAACAACTGGAACAGTTCTTCCTTGGAATGACACAAGCACCCCTCTTTCTGGGCAAAACATTGATGATAGCACCAAAAAGAAAGTCAAACAGCAAAGTTCAGGGGGTGCAAGGTCCTTTTGAAAAGCAAACAAATGGAATCTCTTTCTCCTCAGAGGTAGAAGCAGGGATGCGGCAGAACAAGAGGCTTTAAATGCCGGTCCATGGTCTCCAAATGGTACTCCACATCTTCACCTTCTTTGCGTCGGATCAACACTTTATCTGCATGGATGTGTCTTCCCAACATCCACTCTGCCTTACAGTCTTTGAACCGCTGAGATGCCTTTGGAGAGCATGTCAAATACCTGCGGGCGTGTGGGACCTTAAGGTGGGTCCACACGAAGTCATTATACCAGCGCTCTCGGCACACCTGCACTTCGTAAAGTAACTCCTTGGAGAGGTACGGATATTCCCACCCGTAGTCAGCAGCAACTTTCTGGCAGAATAGTCTCTGAAGCCTTGACAGCGGAGGCATTGTGGCTCTGTCCCCTTCGCCGGGCAAAACTATAGAGTCCGGGTGGCGAGGGGCCTTGACCACTTCTGGTTGGGGAATAGGTGCCCGTAGCATCAACTTCTGTTCCCCAGTACCTGATGCAGGTGGCACCGGAGATGTAGATGTGGGCTGGGGACGGGACCCTTGTTCAGGCGCTGGTGCCTCCATCCGGGGTGTACTCTCCCCCGTGGACATGGGTGAACCCCGGGGCCTTCGGAATGAAGCTAGCGGTACTTTGTCCCAGCTATTCTCTGCAAACAGTTCATCAATAGCGGTGTCATCTCCCAGATCAGAGAGCAACTCCAGGTCCGAGGTATCACACTCCTCCGCGGGTATGTAGCCCGTTGTAGAGACGGAGCTACCACCTCCCGCGGGCTTACTGGGCCATGCCTTCCCGGCACCTCCGCCCATGCACCAAGTCTCTTCGCCCGGCTCACCTCGGCCTTTACTTGAAGCGGGACGTCCGGAACACTCGTCAACGGATCCGTCCGGGCCTGGCGTAAGCTGGCGAGATGGTCCGCCACCACCGCTGGTCGGGGCCACCACGCTGGTTCTCTTCTTCGGTGGCGGACGCTGTGAGACAGTGGTGACCGAGTCAGCATCCTCGGATTTCTCCCGTTGAGTTTTAACAACTTCCTCCACGGTCGCTGCAGTGTGCGCTGGGATGGCTTTTACAGCAGTAATTCCTCCTCTGCGAGTAGTGTTGCCTGAAGCCTGGCCTGGGTAGATGGTTCTCGGCCTGTCAACTGCCGGATCCACCTCAGCACCCGGGACAAATTACACCCAGGGCCTCTACGTCCATGCACGAATACAGGGCGAATCGACCCCTTGGCTTCAGCCGGATCCCGGTATCCGTTATCGGAGCAGCAGCAGTCATCGTGGTAGTAGCAGGGTGAACTGGAATCCATGAGGTATGTCCAAACATGGTGACCTGTTGCTGGTCCATCGCACACTGCAGAGTTTTCGCGCCAATGTCCCACGTGTAGCCCTCTCACGTATTGGACTCCTCCCCTTTGCTCCAGTTCGCAGGCTTTTTTCCACTTTCTTTGGTTGAGCCACGCCCACGAACTAAGCGGCGGGGGTTGCGTCTGTTGGTGCAATGCAATTAGAAGCCCCCACGTGTAGTACCTCACACAGCTGGGCCTCCCCCTGTTCACCGCTCTTCCTGCGCGGGCCTTTCCCTTGTCTGGGGTCAATTCCACGACTTCGAGCAGGGCTGCACTTTGGCCTATTCAGTTAACTCATCCAGCAGACTTGTTCCATACTGTGATGCACAACACAATACCGGACCCGAGCCCCCACGTGTAGCGCCTACCCCTCTTCTCTCTCCGTGCAGCTCGCACTGTCTCTTGTCTAGGGGTATTTGATGGTGGAGAGAGAGAGAGCGGGTGGGCTACGCCTAACCTCCACCACGTGTACAATACCTGTGGTATCAGCAATGTCTTGTTTACCTTCGGGTCTGTGCTGTGCACCCGGATCCTCCCTCCAAGAGTCAACGTGAACTTCGTCCGCCAGGAATTGAGCCTCACACCATTAAAGTCCAACACTCCTTTATTAGAACACACCATACAGGGACTCCCTTGATAGATAGAGCAGAAAAGGAGGTGTGAGTGTGAATAGGCCCAGACACAAATTCGATCCTCCACTCTCCTCCTGGAGAGTGGGCTATGGTCTCCGCACGAGGTAAAGGGGATCCTTCTGGACGGTCTCCGACAAGAGACTCACCCGTCACCGGCAGTCTGCTGCACCGGGTCTTCGAGTGAGGAGCTCTCCCCGGCCCATTGCGTCTTACTCAGATTCAGGCCTCCATCCCCGAAGCGCCTTAGGACCCTTCCCTCGCGGAACTCAGTGTTGGGCACTGAGCTCCGGACCTTCTTGCAAGTACCTCACCCCAGGACTAAAGGTGCCTGAGGTGGAACACGATCTCCGGTGGTCCTCTAGGCCGAGGCCGCCTAGAGGACGAGCCCGAACCCACGTCCGCAAGCTAAAAGGTGCTTGGGACGAAGACCCCGTGACCAAGATGGCCGGCCCCTTTATCCCCTCTCCCAGCAAGCATGGCGGGTTCCCCGCCCCACCATACCGCTGCCGAGAGAGGACAAAAGGAGGCTCAGCACACAGAGATATTCGTCCCTCCGCCCACGGTGACAACGCCACCTGGTGGACCGCCGGGAACATAGCACTGATGTCACCGCCAGATTCAAAAATGCACCCGGGAAAGTAAGTACCCGCTACACTCTCCCCCCTGTCTTTTGACACTGGACCCCAGTGTCTGGAATGAATCACGCCCTCAACGGCTGACATAATCCAATCCAGAAACCAACTAACAATTTGAAAAAACTAAAATTTTTAGGAAACTATCCTTACGGAGAAGTTGTGTCTGAGCCCCTGCAACAAAAGAGGAGTGAAAGACAACATTTTAAACATGAAATCACATTCCAACATTATACTTTCCCTCCCATCCTAACTAATAACCACCCCAGGTTCCATAATCTTGACGAGACGCTCTCGTGCAGAGGGAAGAGAAAAGAAACAATAAAACCCTGACACATGTGTATGTGTGAGAGAAAAAGAAACTCCTCCGAAGAGAAATATCCTTTCCTCCAGTGTAAGTGTGTACAATGTGTAACGTTGCACAAGACTGCCACCTGGTGACAGCCTCGCGGTAACTGCACCCGTTGAACCATCTTCTCTTTTCTTGTTGCTTGACTCCGGGCCCTATCTACCCCAAAGTCTGCAACTTCTCACCGGAAAGGAAAGAACAACAACTGGAACAGTTCTTCCTTGGAATGACACAAGCACCCCTCTTTCTGGGCAAAACATTGATGATAGCACCAAAAAGAAAGTCAAACAGCAAAGTTCAGGGGGTGCAAGGTCCTTTTGAAAAGCAAACAAATGGAATCTCTTTCTCCTCAGAGGTAGAAGCGGGGATGCGGCAGAACAAGAGGCTTTAAATGCCGGTCCATGGTCTCCAAATGGTACTCCACATCTTCACCTTCTTTGCGTCGGATCAACACTTTATCTGCATGGATGTGTCTTCCCAACATCCACTCTGCCTTACAGTCTTTGAACCGCTGAGATGCCTTTGGAGAGCATGTCAAATACCTGCGGGCGTGTGGGACCTTAAGGTGGGTCCACACGAAGTCATTATACCAGCGCTCTCGGCACACCTGCACTTCGTAAAGTAACTCCTTGGAGAGGTACGGATATTCCCACCCGTAGTCAGCAGCAACTTTCTGGCAGAAGAGTCTCTGAAGCCTTGACAGCGGAGGCATTGTGGCTCTGTCCCCTTCGCCGGGCAAAACTATAGAGTCCGGGTGGCGAGGAGCCTTGACCACTTCTGGTTGGGGCATAGGTGCCCGTAGCATCAACTTCTGTTCCCCAGTACCTGATGCAGGTGGCACCGGAGATGTAGATGTGGGCTGGGGACGGGACCCTTGTTCAGGCGCTGGTGCCTCCATCCGGGGTGTACTCTCCCCCGTGGACATGGGTGAACCCCGGGGCCTTCGGAATGAAGCTAGCGGTACTTTGTCCCAGCTATTCTCTGCAAACAGTTCATCAATAGCGGTGTCATCTCCCAGATCAGAGAGCAACTCCAGGTCCGAGGTATCACACTCCTCCGCGGGTATGTAGCCCGTTGTAGAGACGGAGCTACCACCTCCCGTGGGCTTACTGGGCCATGCCTTCCCGGCACCTCCGCCCATGCACCAAGTCTCTTTGCCCGGCTCACCTCGGCCTTTACTTGAAGCGGGACGTCCGGAACACTCGTCAACGGATCCGTCCGGGCCTGGCGTAAGCTGGCGAGATGGTCCGCCACCACCGCTGGTCGGGGCCACCACGCTGGTTCTCTTCTTCGGTGGCGGACGCTGTGAGACAGTGGTGACCGAGTCAGCATCCTCGGATTTCTCCCGTTGAGTTTTAACGACTTCCTCCACGGTCGCTGCAGTGTGCGCTGGGATGGCTTTTACAGCAGTAATTCCTCCTCTGCGAGTAGTGTTGCCTGAAGCCTGGCCTGGGTAGATGGTTCTCGGCCTGTCAACTGCCGGATCCACCTCAGCACCCGGGACAAATTACACCCAGGGCCTCTACGTCCATGCACGAATACAGGGCGAATCGACCCCTTGGCTTCAGCCGGATCCCGGTATCCGTTATCGGAGCAGCAGCAGTCATCGTGGTAGTAGCAGGGTGAACTGGAATCCATGAGGTATGTCCAAACATGGTGACCTGTTGCTGGTCCATCGCACACTGCAGAGTTTTCGCGCCAATGTCCCACGTGTAGCCCTCTCACGTATTGGACTCCTCCCCTTTGCTCCAGTTCGCAGGCTTTTTTCCACTTTCTTTGGTTGAGCCACGCCCACGAACTAAGCGGCGGGGGTTGTGTCTGTTGGTGCAATGCAATTAGAAGCCCCCACGTGTAGTACCTCACACAGATGGGCCTCCCCCTGTTCACCGCTCTTCCTGCGCGGGCCTTTCCCTTGTCTGGGGTCAATTCCACGACTTCGAGCAGGGCTGCACTTTGGCCTATTCAGTTAACTCATCCAGCAGACTTGTTCCATACTGTGATGCACAACACAATACCGGACCCGAGCCCCCACGTGTAGCGCCTACCCCTCTTCTCTCTCCGTGCAGCTCGCACTGTCTCTTGTCTAGGGGTATTTGATGGTGGAGAGAGAGAGAGCGGGTGGGCTACGCCTAACCTCCACCACGTGTACAATACCTGTGGTATCAGCAATGTCTTGTCTACCTTCGGGTCTGTGCTGTGCACCCGGATCCTCCCTCCAAGAGTCAACGTGAACTTCGTCCGCCAGGAATTGAGCCTCACACCATTAAAGTCCAACACTCCTTTATTAGAACACACCATACAGGGACTCCCTTGATAGATAGAGCAGAAAAGGAGGTGTGAGTGTGAATAGGCCCAGACACAAATTCGATCCTCCACTCTCCTCCTGGAGAGTGGGCTATGGTCTCCGCACGAGGTAAAGGGGATCCTTCTGGACGGTCTCCGACAAGAGACTCACCCGTCACCGGCAGTCTGCTGCACCGGGTCTTCGAGTGAGGAGCTCTCCCCGGCCCATTGCGTCTTACTCAGATTCAGGCCTCCATCCCCGAAGCGCCTTAGGACCCTTCCCTCGCGGAACTCAGTGTTGGGCACTGAGCTCCGGACCTTCTTGCAAGTACCTCACCCCAGGACTAAAGGTGCCTGAGGTGGAACACGATCTCCGGTGGTCCTCTAGGCCGAGGCCGCCTAGAGGACGAGCCCGAACCCACGTCCGCAAGCTAAAGGTGCTTGGGACGAAGACCCCGTGACCAAGATGGCCGGCCCCTTTATCCCCTCTCCCAGCAAGCATGGCGGGTTCCCCGCCCCACCATACCGCTGCCGAGAGAGGACAAAAGGAGGCTCGGCACACAGTGATATTCGTCCCTCCGCCCACGGTGACAACGCCACCTGGTGGACCGCCGGGAACATAGCACTGATGTCACCGCCAGATTCAAAAATGCACCCGGGAAAGTAAGTACCCGCTACACTAAATAAACATAATACTAAAAGAAAAAGGGAAGAGAAAAGAGAGAAGAAAAAAGTGTGTGTACGTGGGGGGGTTAAGAGAGGGAAGGGAAGAGTGGGGGGATGATAGGGGAGGATAGGGTCCTCCACAGTAACAGCATACAGTAGTAAGAATATAATGTTTTTCATTATATTGGTCCTTTAGCATATCTGTAAAGTCAAAGAATTCCTAAAACATGCCTTCTATTTGAAATGTTAAAAAAAAAAAAAAAAAATCAAAATACCTCATTTTTGATATTTCATTTGTGGTCTTGAGGTCCCCTCTTCCCCCCTCATCAAGGGATGGGGGCAAAGATTGAAAATGACATTTGGTGGCTTCTACCAAGCTCACATATTCCAGGAGATCTTTTACTTTGTAGACCTGTGAAGCATTCTCAGGCTGTAGGCTAGGGATGAGCTTCGTGTTCGAGTCGAACATACGTTCGACTCGAACATCGGCTGTTCGATCGTTCGACGAAGATCGAACGATTTGGGCCGTTCGCGCCAAATTCGAGTGACGCGAACGGCCCACAATGCACTACGCCATCGCAGTGTCATCCAGGCGCTGTGATTGGCCAAGCATGCACTGTGACCCCGCATGCTTGGCCAATCACAGCGCCGGCAGCGAGGAGAGCAATGATTGGCCACAGGCAGGATGCCTGTGGCCAATTATTGCTGAGGGTGTTTAGTACACGCCCCACACTATAAAAGGCCGCCAGCACGGCGGCCTAGTGTAGTGTGTTCCGGAGCAGGGAAAGACAAGCATAGGCAGGGACAGTGACATTTATTTCTTTCTTGCTTAACCTGGATTCCTTTAGTTTAGGGAAAGAGAAGGATAGGTAGGGAGAGTGTCAGTGTGTTTTACTGTGCGAGTCCTTGTTTCTAGGGACAAAGAAGGAAAGTGAGGGGAATTCTCCTTGTGCTATAGTGTGCTTTAAAAAAACATTTTTTCTAGGGACAGAAAACTCTAGGTAGGGAGAGTGTCAGTTTCTTTCACTGTGTGAGTCCTTGTTTCTAGGGACAAAGAAGGAAAGTGAGGGGAATTCTCCTTGTGCTATAGTGTGCTTTAAAAAAACATTTTTTCTAGGGACAGAAAACTCTAGGTAGGGAGAGTGTCAGTTTCTTTCACTGTGCGAGTCCTTGTTTCTAGGGACAAAGAAGGAAAGTGAGGGGAATTCTCCTTGTGCTATAGTGTGCTTTAAAAAAACATTTTTTCTAGGGACAGAAAACTCTAGGTAGGGAGAGTGTCAGTTTCTTTCACTGTGCGAGTCCTTGTTTCTAGGGACAAAGAAGGAAAGTGAGGGGAATTCTCCTTGTGCAATAGTGTGCTTTAAAAAAACATTTTTTCTAGGGACAGAAAACTCTAGGTAGGGAGAGTGTCAGTTTCTTTCACTGTGCGAGTCCTTGTTTCTAGGGACAAAGAAGGAAAGTGAGGGGAATTCTCCTTGTGCTGTAGTGTGCTTTAAAAAAACATTTTTTCTAGGGACAGAAAACTCTAGGTAGGGAGAGTGTCAGTTTCTTTCACTGTGCGAGTCCTTGTTTCTAGGGACAAAGAAGGAAAGTGAGGGGAATTCTCCTTGTGCTATAGTGTGCTTTAAAAAAACATTTTTTCTAGGGACAGAAAACTCTAGGTAGGGAGAGTGTCAGTTTCTTTCACTGTGCGAGTCCTTGTTTCTAGGGACAAAGAAGGAAAGTGAGGGGAATTCTCCTTGTGCAATAGTGTGCTTTAAAAAAACATTTTTTCTAGGGACAGAAAACTCTAGGTAGGGAGAGTGTCAGTTTCTTTCACTGTGCGAGTCCTTGTTTCTAGGGACAAAGAAGGAAAGTGAGGGGAATTCTCCTTGTGCTGTAGTGTGATTTAAAAAAACATTTTTTCTAGGGACAGAAAACTCTAGGTAGGGAGAGTGTCAGTTTCTTTCACTGTGCGAGTCCTTGTTTCTAGGGACAAAGAAGGAAAGTGAGGGGAATTCTCCTTGTGCTATAGTGTGCTTTAAAAAAACATTTTTTCTAGGGACAGAAAACTCTAGGTAGGGAGAGTGTCAGTTTCTTTCACTGTGCGAGTCCTTGTTTCTAGGGACAAAGAAGGAAAGTGAGGGGAATTCTCCTTGTGCTATAGTGTGCTTTAAAAAAACATTTTTTCTAGGGACAGAAAACTCTAGGTAGGGAGAGTGTCAGTTTCTTTCACTGTGCCAGTCCTTGTTTCTAGGGACAAAGAAGGAAAGTGAGGGGAATTCTCCTTGTGCTATAGTGTGCTTTAAAAAAACATTTTTTCTAGGGACAGAAAACTCTAGGTAGGGAGAGTGTCAGTTTCTTTCACTGTGCCAGTCCTTGTTTCTAGGGACAAAGAAGGAAAGTGAGGGGAATTCTCCTTGTGCTATAGTGTGCTTTAAAAAAAAAAATTTTCTAGGGACAGAAAACTCTAGGTAGGGAGAGTGTCAGTTTCTTTCACTGTGTGAGTCCTTGTTTCTAGGGACAAAGAAGGAAAGTGAGGGGAATTCTCCTTGTGCTATAGTGTGCTTTAAAAAAACATTTTTTCTAGGGACAGAAAACTCTAGGTAGGGAGAGTGTCAGTTTCTTTCACTGTGCGAGTCCTTGTTTCTAGGGACAAAGAAGGAAAGTGAGGGGAATTCTCCTTGTGCTATAGTGTGCTTTAAAAAAACATTTTTTCTAGGGACAGAAAACTCTAGGTAGGGAGAGTGTCAGTTTCTTTCACTGTGCGAGTCCTTGTTTCTAGGGACAAAGAAGGAAAGTGAGGGGAATTCTCCTTGTGCAATAGTGTGCTTTAAAAAAACATTTTTTCTAGGGACAGAAAACTCTAGGTAGGGAGAGTGTCAGTTTCTTTCACTGTGCGAGTCCTTGTTTCTAGGGACAAAGAAGGAAAGTGAGGGGAATTCTCCTTGTGCTGTAGTGTGCTTTAAAAAAACATTTTTTCTAGGGACAGAAAACTCTAGGTAGGGAGAGTGTCAGTTTCTTTCACTGTGCGAGTCCTTGTTTCTAGGGACAAAGAAGGAAAGTGAGGGGAATTCTCCTTGTGCTATAGTGTGCTTTAAAAAAACATTTTTTCTAGGGACAGAAAACTCTAGGTAGGGAGAGTGTCAGTTTCTTTCACTGTGCGAGTCCTTGTTTCTAGGGACAAAGAAGGAAAGTGAGGGGAATTCTCCTTGTGCAATAGTGTGCTTTAAAAAAACATTTTTTCTAGGGACAGAAAACTCTAGGTAGGGAGAGTGTCAGTTTCTTTCACTGTGCGAGTCCTTGTTTCTAGGGACAAAGAAGGAAAGTGAGGGGAATTCTCCTTGTGCTGTAGTGTGATTTAAAAAAACATTTTTTCTAGGGACAGAAAACTCTAGGTAGGGAGAGTGTCAGTTTCTTTCACTGTGCGAGTCCTTGTTTCTAGGGACAAAGAAGGAAAGTGAGGGGAATTCTCCTTGTGCTATAGTGTGCTTTAAAAAAACATTTTTTCTAGGGACAGAAAACTCTAGGTAGGGAGAGTGTCAGTTTCTTTCACTGTGCGAGTCCTTGTTTCTAGGGACAAAGAAGGAAAGTGAGGGGAATTCTCCTTGTGCTATAGTGTGCTTTAAAAAAACATTTTTTCTAGGGACAGAAAACTCTAGGTAGGGAGAGTGTCAGTTTCTTTCACTGTGCCAGTCCTTGTTTCTAGGGACAAAGAAGGAAAGTGAGGGGAATTCTCCTTGTGCTATAGTGTGCTTTAAAAAAACATTTTTTCTAGGGACAGAAAACTCTAGGTAGGGAGAGTGTCAGTTTCTTTCACTGTGCCAGTCCTTGTTTCTAGGGACAAAGAAGGAAAGTGAGGGGAATTCTCCTTGTGCTATAGTGTGCTTTAAAAAAAAAAATTTTCTAGGGACAGAAAACTCTAGGTAGGGAGAGTGTCAGTTTCTTTCACTGTGCGAGTCCTTGTTTCTAGGGACAAAGAAGGAAAGTGAGGGGAATTCTCCTTGTGCTATAGTGTGCTTTAAAAAAACATTTTTTCTAGGGACAGAAAACTCTAGGTAGGGAGAGTGTCAGTTTCTTTCACTGTGCGAGTCCTTGTTTCTAGGGACAAAGAAGGAAAGTGAGGGGAATTCTCCTTGTGCAATAGTGTGCTTTAAAAAAACATTTTTTCTAGGGACAGAAAACTCTAGGTAGGGAGAGTGTCAGTTTCTTTCACTGTGCGAGTCCTTGTTTCTAGGGACAAAGAAGGAAAGTGAGGGGAATTCTCCTTGTGCTATAGTGTGCTTTAAAAAAACATTTTTTCTAGGGACAGAAAACTCTAGGTAGGGAGAGTGTCAGTTTCTTTCACTGTGCCAGTCCTTGTTTCTAGGGACAAAGAAGGAAAGTGAGGGGAATTCTCCTTGTGCTATAGTGTGCTTTAAAAAAACATTTTTTCTAGGGACAGAAAACTCTAGGTAGGGAGAGTGTCAGTTTCTTTCACTGTGCCAGTCCTTGTTTCTAGGGACAAAGAAGGAAAGTGAGGGGAATTCTCCTTGTGCTATAGTGTGCTTTAAAAAAACATTTTTTCTAGGGACAGAAAACTCTAGGTAGGGAGAGTGTCAGTTTCTTTCACTGTGCCAGTCCTTGTTTCTAGGGACAAAGAAGGAAAGTGAGGGGAATTCTCCTTGTGCTATAGTGTGCTTTAAAAAAACATTTTTTCTAGGGACAGAAAACTCTAGGTAGGGAGAGTGTCAGTTTCTTTCACTGTGCCAGTCCTTGTTTCTAGGGACAAAGAAGGAAAGTGAGGGGAATTCTCCTTGTGCTATAGTGTGCTTTAAAAAAACATTTTTTCTAGGGACAGAAAACTCTAGGTAGGGAGAGTGTCAGTTTCTTTCACTGTGACAGTCCTTGTTTCTAGGGACAAAGAAGGAAAGTGAGGGGAATTCTCCTTGTGCTATAGTGTGCTTTAAAAAAACATTTTTTCTAGGGACAGAAAACTCTAGGTAGGGAGAGTGTCAGTTTCTTTCACTGTGCCAGTCCTTGTTTCTAGGGACAAAGAAGGAAAGTGAGGGGAATTCTCCTTGTGCTATAGTGTGCTTTAAAAAAACATTTTTTCTAGGGACAGAAAACTCTAGGTAGGGAGAGTGTCAGTTTCTTTCACTGTGCCAGTCCTTGTTTCTAGGGACAAAGAAGGAAAGTGAGGGGAATTCTCCTTGTGCTGTAGTGTGATTTAAAAAAACATTTTTTCTAGGGACAGAAAACTCTAGGTAGGGAGAGTGTCAGTTTCTTTCACTGTGCCAGTCCTTGTTTCTAGGGACAAAGAAGGAAAGTGAGGGGAATTCTCCTTGTGCTATAGTGTGCTTTAAAAAAACATTTTTTCTAGGGACAGAAAACTCTAGGTAGGGAGAGTGTCAGTTTCTTTCACTGTGCGAGTCCTTGTTTCTAGGGACAAAGAAGGAAAGTGAGGGGAATTCTCCTTGTGCTATAGTGTGCTTTAAAAAAACATTTTTTCTAGGGACAGAAAACTCTAGGTAGGGAGAGTGTCAGTTTCTTTCACTGTGCGAGTCCTTGTTTCTAGGGACAAAGAAGGAAAGTGAGGGGAATTCTCCTTGTGCAATAGTGTGCTTTAAAAAAACATTTTTTCTAGGGACAGAAAACTCTAGGTAGGGAGAGTGTCAGTTTCTTTCACTGTGCGAGTCCTTGTTTCTAGGGACAAAGAAGGAAAGTGAGGGGAATTCTCCTTGTGCTGTAGTGTGATTTAAAAAAACATTTTTTCTAGGGACAGAAAACTCTAGGTAGGGAGAGTGTCAGTTTCTTTCACTGTGCGAGTCCTTGTTTCTAGGGACAAAGAAGGAAAGTGAGGGGAATTCTCCTTGTGCTATAGTGTGCTTTAAAAAAACATTTTTTCTAGGGACAGAAAACTCTAGGTAGGGAGAGTGTCAGTTTCTTTCACTGTGCGAGTCCTTGTTTCTAGAGACAAAGAAGGAAAGTGAGGGGAATTCTCCTTGTGCTATAGTGTGCTTTAAAAAAACATTTTTTCTAGGGACAGAAAACTCTAGGTAGGGAGAGTGTCAGTTTCTTTCACTGTGCCAGTCCTTGTTTCTAGGGACAAAGAAGGAAAGTGAGGGGAATTCTCCTTGTGCTATAGTGTGCTTTAAAAAAAAAAATTTTTTAGGGACAGAAAACTCTAGGTAGGGAGAGTGTCAGTTTCTTTCACTGTGCGAGTCCTTGTTTCTAGGGACAAAGAAGGAAAGTGAGGGGAATTCTCCTTGTGCTATAGTTTGCTTTAAAAAAACATTTTTTCTAGGGACAGAAAACTCTAGGTAGGGAGAGTGTCAGTTTCTTTCACTGTGCCAGTCCTTGTTTCTAGGGACAAAGAAGGAAAGTGAGGGGAATTCTCCTTGTGCTATAGTGTGCTAAAGCATTCCTCATCAACCATCTTTGAAATCCTTGTTTTTTGGACAGTCAGGGAAATTGTCGTTGTGCTATTCTGTGCAAAAGCAATCATCCTCAACCATATTTAGAAATCCTTAAGTAAAGGGACAGAGAAGGACACCTGAAGGTAGCCCTTATTGCTTTTTTCCCATCTCCCTGCAGGCCATCTATTAGAATGTCTGGAAGGCAAACAAGGAGAGGCAGACAGTCAGGAGGCAATAAAAGAGGGCAAGCAGGCTCTGTGTCTGGGGGCAACAGTGCTGGTCGTGGACGCGGTGCATTGTCATCAGCACATGGCCATGGGACACGCTTGTCCTTCTTTTCGGCAGCTGGACATGTTGAGCCACATCATGCCGAAGACTTGGTAGAGTGGATGACCAAGCCCTCCTCCTCCTCCTCATCCTCTCTCACCCAGGCTCAGGGTACTGGCAAAGCAGCTGCCAAAGCGTCCTCTTCCCTGGTATCAATGTCAGACTCATCATCAGTCACTCCTTCCCTAGACCCACCATGTCCTCCTCCTGAGGAGTCCCCCGAACTGTTTGAGCACAGTGTTGGGTACATGCTCCAGGAGGATGCCCAGCGTTTCGAAGGGTCTGATGATGAAACCCAGCTACAGGAAGGCAGTAGCGTGAGAGCAGACAGAGGGGATGCTCAAGAAGGACACCAATCTGGCAGTCATGTTCCAGCAGCTGCAGCATACTGCCAGATTGGCTCCAGTGATGAGGAGGGAGGGGATGATGAGGTCACTGACTCCACGTGGGTGCCTAATAGGAGAGAGGAGGAGGAGGAGGATGAGGAGGAGGCACATCTCCAACGAGGCAGGATGCCCTTTGGTGGCCAGCGTAAGGGCAGTACACCGACGGAATCACACCGCAGAGCTCCGCCTGTGCAGGGCGCTGCTTCTGCCCGTCATTCAAAAAGTTCCTTGGTGTGGGCCTTTTTTGAGGCTAGTGCATCAGATCGCACAGCTGCTGTTTGCAACATATGTCTGAAGCGTATATCGCGTGGCCAAAACATCAGCCGCTTGGGTACCACATGCCTGACCAGACATATGTTGACCTGCCATGCAGCTCGTTGGCAAGCCTACCTCAAAGACCCACACCAAAGAACAAAGCGGACCTCTCCTTGCACCGCATCAGCTGGGATCTCCAACCCCACTATAACTTCAGTCCTCTCTGAAACATGCACTGAGAGGAATGAAGGTGTAGAATTAGGTGTGTCACAGCCAAGTACTTGCGGCCACTCTGCTAGCAGTACACCGACGTCCGATTCTAGCAGGCAAATTTCCCTGCCCCAGCTGCTGGACCGTCGAAAGAAGTTCACTCCCAGCCATCCACATGCCCAGCGGTTGAATGCTAGCTTGGCTAAATTGCTAGCGCTTCAACTGCTGCCTTTTCAGTTGGTAGACTCGGCCCCCTTCCGTGAGTTTGTGCAATGTGCGGTTCCTCAGTGGCAGGTTCCCAAACGCCACTTTTTCTCACGGAAGGCTATTCCGGCTCTCTACCGGCATGTGGAAGGCAATGTCTTGGCCTCGCTGGACAGGGCGGTCAGCGGTAAGGTGCATATTACCGCTGACTCATGGTCCAGCAGGCATGGACAGGGACGTTACCTTTCTTTCACGGCCCATTGGGTCACTCTTTTGGCAGCTGGGAAGGATGCAGGACAAGGTGCAGTAGTGTTGGAGGTTGTTCCACCGCCACGCCTCCAAAATGCTACTACTGGTTGTGACACACCTCTCTCCTCCACCCCCTCCTCTTCTTCTTCCTCCATGGCCTCTTCCTGTGGTTTGTCCTATGAACCAGCGGTGCTCCGTAGCCGTTCACGGGGCTACGCAAGTACGCAGGCAAAAAGATTCCATGCAGTGCTTGCGCTGGTGTGTTTGGGGGACAGAAGCCACACTGGGGCAGAGGTCCTGTCTGCTCTGCAGGGCCAGGCCGAGAGGTGGTTGACGCCACGCCAGCTTAAGCCAGGAATGGTGGTTTGCGACAATGGCACCAACAATGGCACCAACCTCCTCTCCGCCCTCCGACAGGGACAACTGACCCATGTGCCCTGTGTGGCTCACGTCCTTAACCTGGTGGTGCAGCGGTTCTTGGGCAGGTACCCGGGCTTACAGGATGTCCTGAGGCAGGCCAGGAAAGTCTGTGTGCATTTCCGCAGATCTTATAATGCCAGTGCTCGCCTGGCTGAGCTGCAAAAGGAGTTGAACCTGCCCAAGAACCGCCTTATATGTGACATGCCCACCAGGTGGAACTCAACGTTGGCCATGCTGCAGCGGCTGCACACGCAGCAGAGGGCCATCAATGAGTACCTGTGCGACTACGGCACCAGGACAGGGTCAGGGGAGCTTGTTTTTTTTCTCCACGCCAGTGGGGCATGATCAGGGATGCATGCACCATTTGAGGAGGCCACGAGGATGGTGAGCAGTGACAGTGCATGCATCAGTGACACTGTACCTCTTGTCCACCTGTTGGAGCACACGCTGCGTGGAATAATGGACAGGGCACTTGAGGCCTCTCAAGGCCCCCTTTACCCAGACAGTGTTCCTTCTGTCCCACCCATCGCACAGGAAGAGGAGGAGGAGGAGGAGGAGGATTGTGTCAGCATGGAGGTGGAGGCTGGCACTCAGCATCATCAGCAGCAGTCTTTTAGGGATGATTTACAGTCCCAAGAAACCAGTGGACTTGTACGTGGCTGGGAGGAGGTGGCTGCGGATCATGTCGTCCTTAGTGACCCAGAGGACTCCGGAGCGAATGCCTCAGCAAACCTACGCTGCATGGCCTCCCTGATCCTGCAAAGTCTGCGGAAGGATCCTCGTATTCTTCGGATCAAGGAGAGGGACCATTACTGGCTGGCCACTCTCCTTGATCCACGGTACAAGGGTAAGGTTGCGGACCTTATGTTACCTTCGCAGAGGGAGCAGAGGATGAGACAACTCCGGGAGGCCTTGCAGAAAGGTCTGTGCAACGCGTTCCCAGAGACTGGGAGGTTACAAACTCCTGGTCCTGGACAACGAGTTGCTGAGGCTTCGGCCAGTCAAAGAAGGAGCGGTGGGGAAGGTGGCCGTCTGACCGATGCGTTCAGACAATTCTTTAGTCCGCAGCCCCAAAGTATGATCGGTTCCAGCAACCATCGCCAGCGTCTGATAAACATGGTGCAGGAATATCTAGGGGCAAGGTCAGACTTGGACACCTTCCCCACCGAAAATCCTCTGGCTTACTGGGTCTTGAGGATGGATCACTGGCCAGAGCTTGCACAGTATGCAATTGAGCTACTGGCCTGTCCTGCATCCAGCGTTCTTTCGGAACGCACATTCAGTGCTGCTGGAGGATTTGTCACGGATCACAGGGTGCGCCTGTCCACCGACTCGGTTGATCGACTGACTTTCATCAAGATGAACCAGTCTTGGATCACCACCAGCTACCACACACCTGATGCTGATATAACAGACTAATTGATTTTAACATGTCACATCCCTTCAAGACTGATGCTGATGCTGAGTGCCTGTGCTGTTATGTTGACTGGCTATCCTCCTCCTCCGAGTCCTCAATGATACGATTGATGATGATAGCTTGGAAGATCATTTTTGTTTATGGGTGCCGCCACCAGTGGCTAAGGCCCAATTTTTCAGCCCCTGTTTTACAGGGGCGTGTAATTACAATTTTTTTAGCAATAATTTGCCATAGGGCTCATTGCTGTGCTCCAAGTACAGTATCTGTGAGGGGTTGGAGTGTTGTGGCACCAGTGCCTAAGGCCCAATTTTTCAGCCCCTGTTTAACAGGGGCGTGTCATTACAATTTTTGAAGCAATACTTTGCAACAGGGCTCATTGCTGTGCTCCAAGTACAGTATCTGTGAGGGGTTGTAGTGTTGTGCCACCAGTGCCTAAGGCCCAATTTTTCAGCCCCTGTTTAACAGGGGCGTGTCATTACAATTTTTGAAGCAATACTTTGCAACAGGGCTCATTGCTGTGCTCCAAGTACAGTATCTGTGAGGGGTTGTAGTGTTGTGCCACCAGTGCCTAAGGCCCAATTTTTCAGCCCCTGTTCAACAGGGGCATGCAATTACAATTCTTGATCTAATAATTCACAGCAGGGCCCATTGCTGCACCCACCAAGAGTAACTCTGAGGGCTTACAGTGTTGTGGCAACGCCACCACCACCACCACCACCACGAAAGGCCCAATTTTTCAGCCCCTGTTCAAAAGGGGCATGTAATTACAATTCTTGATCTAATAATTCACAGCAGGGCCCATTCCTGCACCCACCAAGAGTAACTCTGAGGGCTTACAGTGTTGTGGCAACACCACCACCACCACCACCACCACGAAAGGCCCAATTTTTCAGCCCCTGTTCAACAGGGGCATGCAATTACAATTCTTGATCTAATAATTCACAGCAGGGCCCATTGCTGCACCCACCAAGAGTAACTGTCAGGGCTTACAGTGTTGTGGCACCAGCACCACCATCAAAGGCCCAATTTTTACTACCACTGTTCAACAATTATATGTAATTAAAATTCCTGATATAATAGTTGACAGCAGGGCGTTCCAGCACCAACCAAGAGTAACTGTGAGTGCTTACAGTGTTGTGCCAACACCAACAACTAAGGGGCCTATTTCTGCAGAGTATATACGGCAGGTCCCTACTTTCAAACATCCAACTTACAAACGACTCCTACTTGCAAACGCAAGAAGACAACAGGAAGTGAGAGGAAATCTACCACTAGGAAGGAAAATTCTCTCCTGTAAGAATAAATATGGGAGAAAGGTGTCTCCTCTGTACTGATGCTTTATCAGCAATCCTTGTTTCAAGAAAAACACCACATTTCAAAAACAGTTGTCATTGGGACGGAAAGTGAGGTGAAATGTTCTGAACAGGGGCACAGACAGCAAAACAAATGTTACAGGGGTGATAACCCTTACCTATGTTTTCCAAAAAGTTTAAAAATAGATTTTTGGGCTGGAGCTACACTTCAACAATGTACCTGTTCAAAATTACAAACAGATTCTACATAAGAACAAACCTACAGTCCCTGTCTTGTATGCACCGCCTGTATACGGCTGTTCAGAGTATATAGGGCCTTTTTTATTTTATGTGCGGGGTTCCCCTTAATATCCATACAAGACCCAAAGGGGCTGGTAATGGGCTGGGGTGGGGGGGGGGTGGTCATGGGGTAGCTATGCCATTTTTCTTAAAGATTTTCATCCATATTACCGGGACCAGACATTACATTAAAGCCGCAAGCAGTTTTAAATGGCTTTTTTTTCCTTTAGAAGTGTCATTTTGTGCAGGGACAGTTCTAAACACGGGAAACACGTGGCACTTCACAGGCATACTTTAGACACCCCCCAGGTACGATATTTAAAGGAATATTTGACTTTTTTTTTTCACTTTATGCATCATTAACCACTTAACAACCACCTGCTGACAAATAACGTCGACAAGGTGGTTGCTTAACTCTGGGAGGACGTTATATAACGTCCTCCCAGAATCGCGCTCCCGCGCGCCCCCTGGGGCGCGCACACGGGAAACTCCGTGACCGCCGGGTCCAGAGGACCCGGCGGATCACGAATCGCGGTAAATCGCCGCTGATAGCGGCCGTTTACCACGTGATCGCTCCGTCAAATGACGGAGCAATCACTTGTAAACAGACCGGCGTCATTTGATGACGCCGGTTCCTCCCTCCCCTCTCTGTACCGATCGGTACAGTGTGAGAGGGGAGGGGGAGGGAGCGGATGGCAGCAGCAGCACTGTGGGCTGGATCTGTGACAATTGCAGTCACAGATCCAGCCATCCATCCATCCCTGCTCAGCCATCCCTGTGCTATACCCTGCCAATACTCTGCAATACACCCTGCCAATACTCTGCAAAATACCCTGGTGCGATACTCTGCAATACCCTGGTGCAATACTCTGCAATACCCTGGTGCAATACTCTGCAATACTCTGGTGCAATACTCTGCAATACCCTGGTGCAATACTCTCCAATACCCTGCGAAATACTCTGCAATACCCTGCGAAATACTCTGCAATACCCTGCGAAATACTCTGCAATACCCTGGTGCAATACTCTGCAATACCCTGGTGCAATACTCTGCAATACCCTGGTGCAATACTCTGCAATACCCTGGTGCAATACTCTGCAATACCCTGCACAATACTCTGCAATACCCTGCACAATACTCTGCAATACCCTGCAAAATACTCTGCAATACCCTGCAAAATACTCTGCAATACCCTGCACAATACTCTGCACAATACTCTGCAATACCCTGCACAATACTCTGCAATACCCGCCACAATACTCTGCAATACCCGCCACAATACTCTGCAATACCCGCCACAATACTCTGCAATACCCGCCACAATACTCTGCAATACCCGCCACAATACTCTGCAATACCCTCCACAATACTCTGCAATACCCTCCACAATACCCTGTGCAATACCCTCCACAATACCCTGTGCAATACACCGCAATACCCTGCCATAGTCCGCAATACTCCGCAATGCCCTGCAATACTCCGCAATGCCCGGCAATACTCCGCAATGCCCGGCAATACTCCGCAATGCCCGGCAATACTCTGCAATAACCACTTCCCGCCCTCCGGCCGTCATATGACGTCCTTGACTTTGTGCGGGGATATCTGAATGATGGGAGCAGCTACAGGCATCATTCAGATATTAGCTTTTTCAGCCGGCGATTCCCTACACCATAAGAACAATCATAGCGGCTGTTCCGCCGCTTGATCATTCTTACGGGAGGCGAGAGGGGATGTCCCCCCCCCCCCGCCGCCCTCCGGTGCTTCTACCGACTCACCGCTACGATCAAAGCCAGGATTGTTGTTTTTTTTTTTTGTTTTTTTTTCAGGCTTCCCAGCCTAGAGGTGAGATGTGGGGTCTTATTGACACCCCCCCCCATCTCACTGTAAAGAGGACCTGTCATGCCATATTCCTATTACAAGGGATGTTTACGTTCCTTGTAATAGGTATAAAAGTGATCAAAAAAATGTTTAGGGCGGAAAAACATGTCAAACTAAAATAAATAAAGTAAAATGAAGAATAAATTTTTTTTTTTTTTTTAAAGCGCCCCTGTCCCCGTGAGCTTGCATACAGAAGCGAACGCATACGTAAGTCCCGCCCACATATGAAAACCGTTTTCAAACCACACATGTGAGGTATCGTTGCGAACGTTAGAGCGAGAGCAATAATTTTGGCCCTAGACCTCCTCTGTAACTCAAAACATGTAACCAGTAAAAATATTTAAAGCGTCGCCTATGGGGATTTTTTAAGTAGCGAAGTTTGGCGCCATTCCACGAGTGTGTGCAATTTTTAAGGGTGACATGTTAGGTATCTATTTACTCGGCGTAACTTCATCTTTCACATTATACAAAAACATTGGGCTAACTTTACTGTTTTTTTTTTTTTTTAAGCACAAAACATTTTTTTTCCGTAAAAAACGCGTTAAAAAAATTGCTGCGCAAATATCGTGCGAGATAAAAAGTTGCAACAACCACCATTATATTCTCTAAGGTCTTTGCTAAAAAAACATATATAATGTTTTGGGGTTCTATGTAATTTTCTAGCAAACAAATGATGATTTTTACATGTAGGAGAGAAATGTCAGAATTGGCCTGGGTGCTCCAGAACGCCTGAAGGTGCTCCCTGCATGTTGGGCCTCTGTATGTGGCCACGCTGTGTAAAAGTCTCACACATGTGGTATCGCCATACTCGGGAGTAATAGCAGAATGTGTTTTGGGGTGTAATTTGTGGAATGCATATGCTGTGTGTGAGAAATAACCTGCTAATATGACAATTTTGTGAAAAAAAAAAAGAGAAAAAAAAAATCTTGATTTTGCAAAGAATTGTGGGAAAAAATGACAACTTCAAAAAACTCACAATGCCTCTTTCTGAATACCTTGGAATGTCTTCTTTCCAAAAAGGGGTCATTTGGGGGGTATTTGTACTTTTCTGGCATGTTAGGGTCTCAAGAATTGAGATAGGCCGTCAGTACTTCAGGTGTGATCAATTTTCAGATATTGGCACCATAGCTTGTGGACTCTATAACTTTCACAAAGACCAAATAATATCCACCAATTTGTACTTATTTTTACCAAAGATATGTAGCAGTATAAATTTTGGCCAAAATTTATGAAGAAAAAATAGTAATTTGCAAAATTTTATAACAGAAACGAAAAAAAAATCATTTTTTTACAAAATTTTCAGTATTTTTTCTCTTATAGCGCAAAAAATAAAAAACCCAACAGTGATTAAATACCACCAAAAGAAAGCTCTATTTGTGTGAAAAAAAGGACAAAAATTTCATATGGGTACAGTGTTGTATGACTGAGTAATTGTCATTCAAAATGTGAGAGCACCGAAAGCTGAAAATTGGTCTGGTTATTAAGGGGGTTTAAGTGCCCAGTGGTCAAGTGGTTAAAATGACTGCTCCCGAAAAACGACCGTTTTTAAAACTTCTTTTTGCATTGATACATGTCCCCTGGTGCAGAACCCGGGTTCCCAAACCCTTTTTAGGACAATAACATGCATAATAGTTGTTATAATTAGCACTTTAGAATTCGAACGTTCGCATCCATTGTATTTAATAGGGTTCTAATGTTCGTACGAACTTTCGGTCCGTTCGCGGGTTCTGGTGCGAACCGAACCCGGGGGTGTTCGGCTCATCACTACTGTAGGCTGGGGTACAGGAAGTATCAAAGAGATTGACATCCTATTGATATTCCCTGCCTACAGTCGCTGTCACTTTACAGGGAGTGGTCAGGAAAAACTAGGGCAGACCTAAATAAAATAAATAAATAAAAACATCCCATAGTTTGTAGACGCTATAGCTTTTGTGCAAACCAATCAATATATGCTTATTGGGATTTTTTTTTACCAAAAATGTGTAGTAGAATACATATTGGCAAACTATATGAAGAAATATATATATCTATATATATATATATATATATATAGATATATATATAGATATATATATCTATATATATATTTATTTATTTATTGGATATGTATGTAGCGGGTGTTTAATTTTGAATTTTGAATTTTTGCGGTGACACCAGTGGTATATCTCCGGCGGTCCACCGGGTGACGCTGTCACTTTGGGCCGACGGACGAGTCATTGCTGGGTCGAATCCTTTTTTGTCTTTTCTCGGCAGCCGTGTGGTGGGGCGGGGAACCCGCTGCGCATGCCGGGGGAAGGTATAAAGGGGGCCGGCCATTTTGTCACGGGGTTCGTTGTCCCTGGCACCTTCAGCCTGCGGACGGAGTTCGTGCTTGTCCTCTAGGCGGCCTCGGCCTAGAGTACCACCGGAGATCGTGTTCCATCTTAGGCACCTTTAGCCTGAGGTGAGGTACTCGGATGGCGGTCCGGAGCTCAGTGCCCAACACTGAGTTCCGCGAGGGAAGGATCCTAGGGTGCTCCGGAGATGGACGCCTGAATCCGAGGTGGACGTAATGGACCGGGGAGAGCTCCTCATCTGAAGACCCGGTGCAGCATACTGCCGGTGACGGGTGAGCCTCTTGTCGGAGACCGTCCGGAAGGTGAATTCCCTTGTGCGGAGACCATTGCCCACTCTTTGGAGGAGAGTGGAGGAAAGAACTTGTGTCTGGGCCTATATACACATTCACACCTCCTGTTCTGTTTTGTAAAGCAAGTAAGTCCATGCTATGTTCAAATAAAGGAGTGTTGGACTTGCAACGGTGTGAGGCTCGTTTCCTGGCAGATGACTCTTGAAGGGAGGACCCGATACACAATGCAGGCCCGAAGGTAAAACAAACTTCTGCTAATACCACTTATACATCTGTGGTGGAGGCCTGGCGTAGCGGCCGCACTCCCTTTCCTATCATACCCCTAGACCAGAGACATTGCGAGCGAGAACTTTAATAGAGGGGATTGGGAGTGTGGTGGGGGTCGGGCGACCCTGTCCGCTACACGTTTTATAGCAGATTTTTTTCAAAATTGTTTGTATTTTTTTGTTTATAGTGCAAAAAAATAATGCAGAGGTGATCAAATACCACCAAAAGAAAGCTCTATTTGTGGGGAATAAAAAAGGACATACATTTTGTTTGTGTCCAGCGTTGCATAACTGCGCAATTGTCAGTTAAAGTAACGCAGTGCCGTATCGCGAAATATAGCCTAGTCAGGAACAGGGGTAAATCTTCCGGAGGTCAAGTGGTTAAATTCCCGCAGAGGCATTTGAATTTTGGTGCCGTTCCTAAGCTCATATGATTGCTCTGCATAACTGCACCTCACCTCCACATGACTTCCAATTCTGTCTTGATTTTCCAGACGCATCTCAGTTGTGGTCATCATTTGATTAGTAATGATCTGCCTGTCACCTTTACTACTCATCTATAGCTTACAGTCTGCCTTCTTTAACAACTGATTGACATGTGAACATTTTACTTTAGTCAGCGCAGGAAAACAAACTTCGCAGTGATCTAGACATTTGTTTTAATGTCCTGTCTCAGTCTGACAAGGTTCTTCTCCAGCCCTCAAATGAAAAGTTTCCATCCACTCAAGTGGAATAGGACTCTTTTCATCACGTTAGATCACCTCGATAAAATGTTCCTTACCACAGAGATTTGCTTCTGGCATTGCTGCTAATCCAAGCTGAATGTGTGTCCTGCTTTCCACTGACAGCTGAGCAGAACCTTATTGTCTGTGCCAGTAACTACTCAGAAAATTTACATTGGAGGTCAAACTGTAAAACTGCAATGCCGAACAAGTTACAGATTGTTTTTAGATAGAAAACCTTTATTAAATAAATGGTTAATTAGTTGTTTAAAATATATCTAAACCCAAGGAGAAAAACTTGATGTGTTGCAGGTAACCAGTCCTTAACCTCTTGAATACCGGTCTGTGATACCCCTTCATTACATTACCAGATGTAAGGTACCTGTGATTGGTAGTGTCCGAAGTGGAACTTAGCACTGATGTCACTGCCAGATTCAAAAATGCACCCGGGAAAGTAAGTACCCGCTACACTCTCCCCCCTGTCTTTTGACACTGGACCCCAGTGTCTGGAGTGAATCACGCCCTCAACGGCTGACATAATCCAATCCAGAAACCAACTAACAATTTGAAAAAACAAAAATTTTTAGGAAACTATCCTAACGGAGAAGTTGTGTCTGAGCCCCTGCAACAAATGAGGAGTGAAAGACAACATTTTAAACATGAAATCACATTCCAACATTATACTTTTCCCTCCCATCCTAACTAAGAACCACCCCAGGTTCCATAATCTTGACGAGACGCTCTCCTGCAGAGGGAAGAGAAAAGAAACAATAAAACCCTGACACATGTGTATGTGTGAGAGAAAAAGAAACTCCTCCGAAGAGAAATATCCTTTCCTCCAGTGTAAGTGTGTACAATGTGTAACGTTGCACAAGACTGCCACCTGGTGACAGCCTTGTGGTAACTGCACCCGTTGAACCATCTTCTCTTTTCTTGTTGCTTGACTGCGGGCCCTATCTACCCCAAAGTCTGCAACTTCTCACCGGAAAGGAAAGAACAACAACTGGAACAGTTCTTCCTTGGAATGACACAAGCACCCCTCTTTCTGGGCAAAACATTGATGATAGCACCAAAAAGAAAGTCAAACAGCAAAGTTCAGGGGGTGCAAGGTCCTTTTGAAAAGCAAACAAATGGAATCTCTTTCTCCTCAGAGGTAGAAGCGGGGATGCGGCAGAACAAGAGGCTTTAAATGCCGGTCCATGGTCTCCAAATGGTACTCCACATCTTCACCTTCTTTGCGTCGGATCAACACTTTATCTGCATGGATGTGTCTTCCCAACATCCACTCTGCCTTACAGTCTTTGAACCGCTGAGATGCCTTTGGAGAGCATGTCAAATACCTGCGGGCGTGTGGGACCTTAAGGTGGGTCCACACAAAGTCATTATACCAGCGCTCTCGGCACACCTCCACTTCGTAAAGTAACTCCTTGGAGAGGTACGGATATTCCCACCCGTAGTCAGCAGCAACTTTCTGGCAGAAGAGTCTCTGAAGCCTTGACAGCGGAGGCATTGTGGCTCTGTCCCCTTCGCCGGGCAAAACTATAGAGTCCGGGTGGCGAGGGGCCTTGACCACTTCTGGTTGGGGCATAGGTGCCCGTAGCATCAACTTCTGTTCCCCAGTACCTGATGCAGGTGGCACCGGAGATGTAGATGTGGGCTGGGGACGGGACCCGTGTTCAGGCGCTGGTGCCTCGATCCGGGATGTACTCTCCCCCGTGGACATGGGTGAACCCTGGGGCCTTCGGAATGAAGCTAGCGGTACTTTGTCCCAGCCCTTCTCTGCAAACAGTTCATCAATAGCGGTGTCATCTCCCAGATCAGAGAGCGACTCCAGGTCCGAGGTATCACACTCCTCCGCGGGTATGTAGCCCGTTGTAGAGACGGAGCTACCACCTCCCGCGGACTTACTGGGCCATGCCTTCCCGGCACCTCCGCCCATGCACCAAGTCTCTTCGCCCGGCTCACCTCGGCCTTTACTTGAAGCGGGACGTCCGGAACACTCGTCAACGGATCCGTCCGGGCCTGGCGTAAGCTGGCGAGATGGTCCGCCACCACCGCTGGTCGGGGCCACCACGCTGGTTCTCTTATTCGGTGGCGGACGCTGTGAGACAGTGGTGACCGAGTCAGCATCCTCGGATTTCTCCCGTTGAGTTTTAAAGACCTCCTCCGCGGTCGCTGCAGTGTGCGCTGGGATGGCTTTTACAGCAGTAATTCCTCCTCTGCGAGTAGTGTTGCCTGAAGCCCGACCTGGGTAGATGGTTCTCGGCCTGTCAACTGCCGGATCCACCTCGAACAGGAACTCCCCACAGGCCTCACATTGTCCGAAGGGCTTCAGGTGGCACACCAGTCCCGAGCACCCGAGACAAATTACACCCAGGGCCTCTACGTCCATGCACGAATACAGGGCGAATCGACCCCTTGGCTTCAGCCGGATCCCGGTATCCGTTATCGGAGCAGCAGCAGTCATCGTGGTAGTAGCAGGGTGAACTGGAATCCATGAGGTATGTCCAAACATGGTGACCTGTTGCTGGTCCATCGCACACTGCAGAGTTTTCGCGCCAATGTCCCACGTGTAGCCCTCTCACGTATTGGACTCCTCCCCTTTGCTCCAGTTCGCGGGCTTTTTCCACTTTCTTTGGTTGAGCCACGCCCACGAACTAAGCGGCAGGGGTTGTGTCTGTTGGCGCAGTGCAATTAGAAGCCCCCACGTGTAGTACCTCACACGGCTGGGCCTCCCCCCATTCACCGCTCATCCTGCACGGGCCTTTCCCTTGTCTGGGGTCAATTCCACGACTTCGAGCAGGGCTGCACATTGGCCTATTCAGTTAACTCATCCGGCAGACTTGTTCCATACTGTGATGCACAACACAATACCGGACCCGAGCCCCCACGTGTAGCGACTACCCCTCCTCTCTCTCCGTGCGGCTCGCACTGTCTCTTGTCTAGGGGTATTTGATGGTGGAGAGAGAGAGAGCGGGTGGGCTACGCCTAGCCTCCACCACGTGTAGAATACCTGTGGTATCAGCAATGTCTTGTTTACCTTCGGGTCTGTGCTGTGCACCCGGATCCTCCCTCCAAGAGTCACCGTGAACTTCGTCCGCCAGGAATTGAGCCTCACACCATTAAAGTCCAACACTCCTTTATTAGAACACACCATACAGGGACTTCCTTGATAGATAGAGCAGAAAAGGAGGTGTGAGTGTGAATAGGCCCAGACACAAATTTGATCCTCCACTCTCCTCCTGGAGAGTGGGCTATGGTCTCTGCACGAGGTAAAGGGGATCCTTCTGGACGGTCTTCGACAAGAGACTCACCCGTCACCGGCAGTCTGCTGCACCGGGTCTTCGAGTGAGGAGCTCTCCCCGGTCCATTGCGTCTTACTCAGATTCAGGCCTCCATCCCCGAAGCGCCTTAGGACCCTTCCCTCGCGGAACTCAGTGTTGGGCACTGAGCTCCGGACCTTCTTGCAAGTACCTCACCCCAGGACTAAAGGTGCCTGAGGTGGAACACGATCTCCGGTGGTCCTCTAGGCCGAGGCCGCCTAGAGGACGAGCCCGAACCCACGTCCGCAAGCTAAAGGTGCTTGGGACGAAGACCCCGTGACCAAGATGGCCGGCCCCTTTATTCCCTCTCCCAGCAAGCATGGCGGGTTCCCCGCCCCACCATACCGCTGCCGAGAGAGGACAAAAGGAGGCTCGGCACACAGTGATATTCGTCCCTCCGCCCACGGTGACAACGCCACCTGGTGGACCGCCGGGAACATAGCACTGATGTCACCGCCAGATTCAAAAATGCACCCGGGAAAGTAAGTACCCGCTACATAGGAAATGGTTAAGGTGAAAACTGTCTGTAAAAATGTGGACATATTTCTGCTCTCCTCCTGTGTATTTTACAAATAGAGTAAGTTACTCTGCTAAAATATATATTTTCTCAGCAAAGTAAGCAAGATTAGCATGATAAACATGTAAAGGATCCCACAGCGCCACCTGCTGGCTAGTTATTGAAAATATAAAATAGTTTGTGTACCTGACTAAATAAATGAAGAAACATTTTCACATTTTCTTTTGGCTGAAATGTTTTTGTTTTTGCAACCTGACTTTATATAACTATAAATCTTTTTAGTCCTGAGCGTAATTACCTTTATTGAACTTTTTGACTAGTCCATTCCCTAACACAGCCCTCTTCCTCCTTTAACATTATAGACCTCTTCTCTTCTTGGACTCTCTAATTGCGCTCTTTGCAACCGTTTATGTCGCTGGTATAGTTACATACATACAGGTAGCTGTACTATAGAGTGTAATTTGAACAAAAGCTCTGAGTCTGCTGCGACTGCTGACATCATATCCAAGATGGCGGGACCCAGCAGCAGTCTCAGGGTTGTTGTTGGGTGGATGCCTACACAAGAGAGGTTTTTTTACAGGTAAATAACATTGCTAAAATATAGTGAATTCACATATATTCTTGTGGGAAGATTGTTGTTGAAATTAATGATCTGGCAATAGGGTATCTTTAAATCAATAGGCATACTACAGAATACCAGATTCATATAAAAAGGAGCATTAGAGCAAATACAATTCAGACTACTTCTTGCAGGTAAAGTTTTACCATGGCGGGGTGCCCGGTGTGAAGACACATGTGACAACATCACAACATGTAAAGAACAGCATGAGCAGTAAGGCTTGACCACTGTCTTGCTTCTTTTTACACAGTCATTGTTTTTAATGGAACCCCTTATGTGCCAGTGCAATATGTATATCGGAGCAAGACCTAACATTTCTCTGTCACTCACCCCAATGAGCTGGATGTCGTTTTTTTTTTTTTTTTTTCAAAGTATAGTCCGGCTGTACTGAAGATGTCATGCTGTCAGACCTCATCTTGGCATGTTTTTTAGATGTCCCCTGGAGATGCAGCAGCTATTCTGGTAAGGGACAGATGGAGTGACAGGGGGTGACTGCAGGTGAATGGCAGCTGTCAGTACCAAGGGCCTCTAGACAACACAGAACTTCAAAAAGTCAAACAGAAAGCATGCAGACAAGAAGCCTACTTCTAAAAATAGGGAAATAAATAAAAGTGCTCAGATGCGCACCTGTTGTGGAATCGGAAATCTTTGTTTTAATTATGAAGCGTCTTACCCTTTTGCTTGCAGTAAATTAAAAAGAAGACAAGAGCTTGATTCTTCTGTGTGGGTGGTTTAGGGTCAAACCAAATGTAGTTCAGGAAGAAAGAGATAAAGAATGCTGATTGAAATTAGCATTACGTAAAGAGGGACCTCTTTGGGGAGAGATCCATCCTTACATTCATTCCAAAGCTGTTTTTTGCTCACTGATCTGTGGGCCTGGGGTAGATGTATTATGTGAGGGGGGCCACTACTCCGATAGACTCACTGAGCTGGTGTTTGTGTAAATAAGGTTGAACTAAATAAAGCAGGCCATACAGTAAGCTTTGTTAGAGCATTATCTAAGGTACCTTGTTCCATCAAATGCTAAGGGGGTAGATAATGTCTATAAAAGTACAGCTGTCCTTTAACCACTTCAGCCCCGGAAGAATTTACCCCCTTCCTGACCAGAGCACTTTTTGCGATACGGCACTGCGTCGCTTTAACTGACAATTGCGCGGTCCTGCGACGTTGCACCCAAACGAAATTGACGTCCAATTTTTTCCCACAAATAGAACTTTCTTTTGGTGGTAAATGATCACCTCTGCGGTTTTTATTTTTTGACCTATAAACAAAAAACAAGTGCCAATTTTGAAAAAAATAAATAATATTTTTTACTTTTTGCTATAATAAATATCCCCCAAAAATATATTAAAAAAATAATTTCTTTCTCAGTTTAGGCCGATACGTATTCTTCTGCATATTTTTGGTAAAAATAATCGCAATAAGCGTATATTAATTGGTTTGTGCAAAAGTTATAGCTAATAAGTAAATAAAATCCGCGCTTAGGTGTAAAGTGAAAGGTTGCAGCCCCCCTGAAATTCTCCCAAGGGAGGACAATGTAACAAATGAATAAAGACGGGGTGTTGGCACTACCTATTAGGACTCTCCAACTATAAGTAAGGACTTCCCAATGTTAAGCACAAGACATGTGAACATAAATAAATAAAAATAATACACATTGTATAGGTGCAACCTGAAAACAAGTGTTAGACACTGGGTAGTGTCTATATATAGTGATGCAAATCAACTGGTGTATAGGGAGTAAATCCCAGGTGCTTAATGAGGACTAACCTCCTCAATAATATAACAGGTGAACAAGTGTTATAATCATAAGCAGTGGGTCAACAAGCTCAAACAGCTGCGTGAAATCGTAGAGTGTCCACAATATGCATATACCAGAGTACCACAAAAAAAACAAATGGTAAAAAAGTCCATACACTTTAAATTATAAATGTGAAATCCAGGCTGTATTGGCCCTTATAGAGAGTTGACAGCTCATATAGCACATATCCCTCTAGAATCCAGTGTAGATTGAGTTCATATAAATCACCATATACAGGTCTGAATGATTAAAGCTGTGCATGAGTTAAACAGTTCATGCAGTGATGGGTGCTCCGTGCGGACAAGGGTACAATCATGTGACTTCGGTGATCCCCCACATGTGTCCCCACTCACCAGATCCCAGCGCCCCTACAGGGGCAAACAGCGTATAGGGTGAAATCCTCAGAAAACTTCTGGAACTCCTGATCACTCCTCCAGCAGGCGGTTCAGTCTCCTTTCCAAGTCCGTGAAGGCACGGTAATGGCCACCAAAAAAGTTCCACAAAATGAAAACAAATAGGCTTCCATGGTGTAGTATTAAAAATAGAAACGTATTTATTTAAACGTTTTTTGCAGCAACAAGCCGCTAAAACACCAGACTAGCAAAGCTGCTGGTAATTGTACAGCAAAAAAAACAAACACATAGGTAAACAATCGCTAGGGGTCGTGGCATGCGCACCACCTGCATTCCACTAGCCGCTCAGAAATCCGGAAGTGACGTATTGTGCATAGGCTCCGCCTTACTAGTTTTGTCGTATGGTATGACGTCGTCTGAAGCGGTACCTACTTTCTGCACGATACGTCTCTTATGGGAGAGTGGTAATGCACATCCCGCCCCTTCGAACAGGGGTGTCCAATCATACCCAGAGGTCCCCCATGACGCTGTCTAAACGGCAGAGGAGCTGTATGCAAGGAATGTACCCGGGGCTTACTAGAACATCGGCATCTCCGCTCTCCCATACACAAAAATTTGGGGTTGAGGTCAGAAAATAATCATAAAATCATATATAAGTGCATATACAATCTGGCTAAAATAGCATACCGTAATTCATCAAGTTAGTTGCTCTATTATGTGAAAAAACTTTGAATTGTATGTATAACTCATTATAGACAGGGGTAGTGTCCCAAATGGTGGCCTTTAGTATGCAGACCCATTCTCTCGCGCTGATAATGAGCATGACCAGATATAAGCCTAAAATAACATAAATAAATATATAACACACTGGCTAACTGGATAGACAAAATCTCTAAATGTATGTAGGTGAGCATGACATCTATATCAAATATTAATCATGTGGTTAATATAACTACAAAATGCTAAGCTGTCCCCAGTGGCAGCCCTGGATGGAAGGCCATCCCATACACTAGTATGGAACAATAAATGTCCAAAAAGGTAAATTTATATATGTTAAAAAACAGAATAAGTGACTAAAATGGGTAAATTTAAATAAATCAAACCAAGGAGGGGAGGGGTAGGGAACAAGTCCCCATCCCAAAATCTCATCACTTAGAGGGGGCTACCATGATGATCCATACTCTGACTACAGAGGTGACCCTGACTACAGAGATGAGTCCAGAGATAGGAGGGATTTTCCCAGGGGTGGCCCACAAGACAGACCACCTGGGAGATGGAAAGCCCGGGTACCCTACAGGAACCCTGGATAGAGAGGAATGAATGGGAACAGAGGGGCACCCTGAGGCACCAATCGCAGAATACTTGACTATCGAACATCCGAGAGTTATCCAGTGAACACCAATTATTGCAATCCCAGAACACAATGAGACAGCAATCAAGTCAGGGCTCTGGCACCTACAGAGAGAACCCTGGAAAGAGGAAACAGACCAGAGGATGTAGGGGAGGGAAGAAGAAAACGGCCAAGAGAATATTAGGTAAAGGGATATATAACCTTAGCAATGTGCAGTTTTCTGATGAAGAAATTCGAATTCTAGATCTGGGCTTAAAGTTTGCCCCAGAGAAATCTCTGGACAACTTTGAAGTCTTTATTGACTTACAAAAATTTGGAGGAAAATCAATATAAAAAAGCACTTTGCACTTAATTCAGACACCAGAATAATGGTAGACCCAGGCTTCGTTCACACTAATCTGAAGAATAATTCAATTTTTAATCCGAAAACACCAAATAATCACTGCATCACAGCCTTTAAAAAGATGGTAGAAGATGATCTGGGGAAGCTTGATAGAAAGAACAATAAAAAAACAAAAACATATGGAAAACCATCAAGGAAATTGGGATGAAAAATGAAGTAGTGATAAGACCAGCTGACAAAGGGGGGGGGGGCTTGTGATTTTAAATAAAAAGGACTACGAGGATGAAATGAAAAATCTCCTTACAATAAAAGATACCTACAAGAAGCTGAGGGGAAACCCCAAACCAAACTATATGAAGAAATTAAAGGCCTACGTGAAGAAGGGAAAAAACATGGGCATTCTTAATAAAAAGGAAGCAGAATACTTGGTCTCTAATTCCACTAAAACACCGGTGATCTATTACACTCCGAAGATTCACAAAAGGCTTGAAAAGCCCCCTGGGAGACCTATTATTAGTGGTATTAATTCTGTGTTCTCAAGGCTAGGAGAATACTTGGACAAGTTCCTTAAACCACTTGTGCAACGAGGGAAATCACATCTGCGTGACATATTACATCTCATACAGGACCTACATGCCATTGATGGCGCACAAGACTTCCTACTAGCAACTGTAGACGCTAACTCTCTATACACGAGCATTATTCAAAAAGATGGGCTATTGGGTGTAGAAAAGGCACTGCATGAGCTCACAGATATGAAACAACAGCAGATTGATTATATAATAGAAGGTCTAAAAATCACAATGGAGTGTAACTATTTCTGGTACAACAAAGAGTACTATGTACAAACCAAGGGGGTTGCAATGGGGGCACGTTATGCCCCGAGCGTAGCTAACCTTCCGATGGACATGTGGGAGGAAGAATATATATACGCAAAGAATATCCTCCAATTGAAGATAAACCGGAGGTACATAGATGATCTTGTTGTACTATGGGAGGGTACAGCCGAAGCATTTGAGAAATTCCTTACAGAATTGGACCATAAAGCCCTGTACACACGATCGGATTTCCTATGGATTCTAATCCGATGGATTTTTCCATCAGAAATCTGATGAAGCTGACTTCCATTAGTCATGCCTACACACCATCAGTCAAAAATCCGACCGACCCAAACGCTGTGACGTAAAACACTCCAACAAGCCGAGAAAAATGAAGTTCAATGCTTCTGAGAATGCGTCGACTTGATTCTGAGCATGCGTGGGTTTTTTGTCCGATGGAGTTCCACACAGACGATCGGAATTTGCTATCGTTTTTTTTCCCATCGGATAAATTTAAAACATGTTCTATTTTTTCTCACCGATGGAAAAAAAAAACAATGGGGCCCATACACGATCGGTTTGTCCGATGAGAAAAGTCCATCGGACTGTTTTCATCGGTAAAACCGATCGTGTGTACACGGCATAACAGATATGGGTTGACATTCACCGGAAAGTGGAATCAGCAAAAGATCGACTATCTAGACCTGGAAATTTACAAGCAGGGCAATAGGCTGCAACCGAGAACATTCTTCAAGACAACAGACCGCAACGGGTACATACCCATCTCTAGCTGTCATCACCCCAAGTGGAAAGGGAGTATCCCCAAGGGGCAACTATTGAGAGTGCGAAGAAATTGTGACACAATGGAAGATTTCCACATGCAGGCTGATATGATGATCAACCGATTTCAGGATAAAGGGTATACCAGAGATAATCTGCTCAAAACTAAGGGTCAAGTTGCACATATGAATAGAGCTACTTTGCTTGAAAATACTAAAAAAAGTAAAGATCGCATGGAATTGGCCTTTGTTACAGGATATAATTCCCAGTACAGGGATTTCGAGCATATTCTAAAAAAATACAGGCCTATCCCTAAAGAAGACCGAGTCCTTACTAAATTACTGCCCAACAAACCGAAGTTTGTGTACAGACGTGCGCCTACACTCCGGAACCACATAGTACACAATGTGATCAATCCACCAAAACAAGTAAAGATTCTCCCGGGATTGAAAGGATTTTTTAAATGCCAAAGGTGTCTAGCCTGTAGAGTTAGCAAAAAACAACCGCGCAAAAAATAAACATTCAAATCCAAAACTCATCATAAACAATATGAGATCAGAGAATTGATTACATGTAATAGTACACACGTGACTTATGTCATCGAATGTCTGTGTCATTTACAGAATGTTGGGAGAACCACCCGCCCCCTGTGCGTAAGAATACGGGAACATATTAATAACATTAAAAAGGGGTTTCCCAAACACAACCTATCCCATAATTTTTAGGAGGTCCACCAGAGGGACCAAACAGGCCTTATCTTCTATAGGATTGATCTCATTCGAGATAACTGGAGAGGAGGCAACAAAGAAACGCTGATCTCACAGAATGAAACCAGCTGGATTTATCGTTTGGGGACCCTAGTCCCGAAGGGGTTAAACCTAGACATAGATCTGAATTGCTTTATAGCTAACCCATAGGAGGACTTGGGAGACTACATTGGGTCCTTCTGATCGACTCTAATCCTTGGTCCCAAACCTTTTTGCCCTTGTGGCTTCTTGATATTATGCTATAACCTGAGGGACTTAGCCATCCCTAAGCACCTGGTAGTGACCGAGCTGGTGTGTGGTGACACCTATGGTACCATGTGATGGTGTGGTTAAGGATGCCTCTGGCCTGAACTTTTTTACCCTAAGTAATAGGGACCATGGATTGTAGGGTTATTGCCTGGGCATTGTAGCCGGACCTCACAGGGTACCCTGATTATGAGTTAATTTAATGGTTCCTCATTTAGTTGGTGTTGCTTTTAGCCTTTCCTTGAACTGTAACCCGATTTGGCAACTCTTTGGCCCAGAGCGTTTGGTATGATGGTATACACCCGACATTATTTAATAAATCAGCTTCTCCTTATATTCTATAACATTAGTTGTCACCATTGGCACTACAGCTGATGTCAAGTGACAACCCTTAATTCCGTTGGTTCACTACAAGTTCTGGGATGGGGACTTGTTCCCTGCCCCTCCCCTCCTTGGTTTGGTTTATTTTAATTTACCCATTTTAATCACTTATTCTGTTTTTTAACATATATAAATTTATCTTTTGGGACATTTATTGTTCTATACCAGTGTATGGGATGGCCTTCCATCCAGGGCTGCCACTGTGGGGCAGCTTAGCACTTTGTAGTTATATTAACCGCATGATTAATATTTGATATAGATGTCATGCTCACCTACATACATTTAGAAATTATGTCTATCCAGTTAGCCAGTGTGTTATATATTTATTTATGGTATTTTAGGCTTATATCTGGTCATACTCATTATCAGCGCGAGGGAATGGGTCTTCATACTAAAGGCCACCACTGGGGACACTATCCCTGCCTATAATGAGTTATACATATGTAGCACACCCCCGAAGGAGCTGCTGGTTTTAATGTGGGCCTTGCACGTTACCTCAGTATTCGTTGTCTAGGGGAAGAAAGTCTGTAGAAACTCCAAAGTCCACATAAGATGTAAAACCTTAAGCTGTTAGGTTTTATTTGCCTTTTGCTTAAAACATACGAAGAATAGTAGAAGGGTGAAGGGAAGGGGTAGGTTCAGGCACACAGTACAGATCACAGGGGAAAACTCCTCAAGTATAAAGTTAGTCACCACTCTTCCCTGAGTGGGTATTGCTCACCCGGATAGGCCCCTCTCACCTGGCCTAGCAGCCGAAATGATGCACGAACAATGATCAGGACCAGTCTCTGCCACAGACCGGTTGTGGACTAAATTGGATAATCCTTGGTCCTCTGCCACAGGACTTAACGCCCGGACTTACAGCCAAGCAGTCAAGAGCCTTTAAGCCAACCCGGCAGACTGCGAGGTGAACTTTAACTGCAGTGTATCCTCCAATAGAATCACCAGGCCCTCCTCAAGACATCAGCCTTCTGCTCAGCCTTTTCCAGGACAGGTCCTCCCGTGGTTTCCTCCATTGAGTGGCTTCCTCCAGCAGGACGGACAGCACAGGATCACCTTCAAAGTGTAGGCCCAGTCAGCATAACTGGGCCTACTTGGTTGAGATGCAACCTCGGGCCAACCTGGTCCCGAGGCCAAGAACACACACATGCTCCTCGCGCCAGGAGGGCCATGAGGGGAAAAGAGCACCCCTCAAAATGGCATCTGCCCCTTAAGTACCCTTCCCCAGCATGCTCAGTGGGTAGACCACTCCCACTGAATTGTTCCCGGGGGAAGGCACCCAATACACTCTGGCCTGTCAGTCTTCCACATTCACCTGGGGTGGTAACGCCACCTACAGGCAACAGTGGAAAGTCTGCCCAACACAGCCATAGCCGAAACAGAGACTAATTTAACATAATTATATACAGAGTCTGAGCCAAACTACAAGCTCAGACACCCACTAGATTTAACATAGCGCCCAGTCATTGGGAGCAGGGCGCTACACATACAATTCAACATTTATCACATAATAGAGCAACTAACTTGATGAATTATGCTATTTTAGCCAGATTGTATATGCACTTATATATGATTTTATTTTATTTTTTAAACCATAAAGCTTTTATTAATGCTTAATAATAACATTTGTACAATCATACTAGCATTTGTACATAAGTATCATATAAAAGTATAACATTGTATAATTGAGTTCAACAGTAGAGTATTTTAATAATAAAACCATTGAAGTGGCTTCGTAATTAACCGATCATTGCATCGATAGTCTATTTAGAAATACTCTGAATATTTGTAGAAAAAATTGATTATTTCATCTCAAAAAGAAAGGAACAAAAGTAAAACTTTGTGGACCTCAGGGAGAAGCCCATAGAAGAATGTATAATGATAGAAATGAAAGGGAATAGAAGGAAGGGAAATAAAAATAAGGAGAGATATTGTTCATTCACGTTTCTCTATATTTGAAGGTCTATGTTCGAGTAAAGGTGGTATAGGAATCAGAGTATTTAAAAATGATCCACGGTTGCCACATTTTATTGAATTTTTCTGTATTCTCCTGTGATGTAGCCCTGATCTCCTCCATACCGCTGAGTAGATGTATCTCTTCTAGCCATTCTTTAATCGTGGGTGCGGCGGTACTTCTCCAGTGCCTCGGTATCACTGTTTTTGCTGCAGTGATTAAGAATCTGGTCAAGGAGTTTTTGTATTTTCTCATGGTGCAATTGGTGATGTTTATAAGACAGCAAGCTGCGTCTAAATGAATTTTCGTTTCTGTAATGTGTTTTATGATCTTGATTACTTGGTCCCAAAAGGGTTTAATCAAGTCACATTCCCACCAGATATGGTATAAGGTGCCTTCTTCCCGGTTGCAGCGCCAACAATGTCCAGGAACCGTCGAGAACCATTTGTGTAATTTGTATGGTGTGATATACCAATTTGTTAGGATTTTGAATGAAGTTTCTTGTAATCTCACACTGATTGCGCATTTGTGTGCGAACACACAGGCTTGTAGCCATTGATCTCTCGTAAAGGTTCTTTTTAGGGTTGTTTCCCAGAATATTTTGTGTCTGTTGGGCTCCTGTAAATCATAGGACTGCAACCAGGTGTATGTTAAGGAGATGTTCTTTGTGGTCGTGGTAGCCAAGAAACATATGGTTTCGAAGGGCGTTAAGGGTCTAGTGAAATGTTTTTGTCTTTGAAAGTTCATGATGAAATCATGTATTTGTTGATATTCCGTGATGTGTAGGGGTATTTGTCCTACTTCCTTTTGCAAATCTACATGAGACTTAATTTTGTTATTCTTTAAGCAGTGTGCAACTAAGAGTGGTGTGTTTCTGTTGCAAAGAGATCGGATAGAACCATCCATTCCCAATGGGAAGTCAGGGTTAGTTGTCAGTGGGGTTAGTGGCCCCAATGAGGATGTGAGTGAGTGTCTCTGAGTAATTGTTTGTAGGTTTTTTAGTGTTGCCCCTATGAGGGGATGTTGTTTCAGTATTTTCGGACATGAGTTCAAGGGTATCCATGAGGTGTGTGACACCGGTATAGGTCCCATGCTATTCTCCAATCCCACCCAATCTTTATTCTCATTGTGGCAAGTCCAATCCATGATTCTAGTTAGATGCGTAGCTAGATAATAATTTTTAAAATTGGGAAAACCCATGCCTCCATTTTGTTTATTCATAGTAAGTAAGTTCAGACTGATTCTTGGTTTTTTGGAGGCCCAAAGAAATTTTCTTAACAAGCTATGTAAGGATTTGAAGAACTTCGAGGGTAGTAGTATAGGTACTGTTTGGAAAAAATATAGTATTCGAGGCAGAATTGACATTTTAATTATAGCTGCCCTGCCAAACCAAGAAAAAAATTTCAACGTCCACTTCTCTAGATCTTTGGTAATGTTTTGTAAGAGTGGTTGAAAATTGAATTTGTACATTGAGTCTAATTTCGGAGTTAATTGTATCCCCAAGTATGTGAGGGATGTTGTTTCCCATTTGAATTTGCAATTGTTTTTTGCATTATTTAGTGTGGTTTCCCGTAGTGTCAAGTTCAAAGCTTCGGATTTATTGTAATTAATTTTGAAATTTGATATATAGCTATATTGGGAGAATACGTTACATAAGTTGGGCATGGTGATATGTGGTTGGGATATAAAAAACAGTAAATCGTCCACATATGCTGCGCATTTATATAATTTGTCATTGACATTGAAACCATGAATGTCAGGTAGTTTATTTATAGTGCGGATTAGTGGTTCCAGGGTGAGAATGAATAGCAGGGGTGATAATGGGCATCCCTGTCTAGTCCCATTTTGAATTCTTACTTTGTCAGATAGTGTACCATTTATTTTGATCTGGGCTGTCGGGTTGTGGTATAAGGCCTTTATCCAAGTTAGCATATGTGTTTTTAGACCTATATGGGAGCATGCGGCAAATAGGAAGTCCCACGACACTCAGTCGAAGGCCTTCTCTGCATCAGTTGATAATAGCATGCCTTCGTGTTTATCTATGTGTGTTTTATGTATGAGGTTCATAGCTTTTATCACATTATCTTTGGCTTCCCTGCCAGGCATGAATCCCACCTGTTCTGGTCCTATTAGTTGATTCAGTAAAGGTCTTAGTCGGTTTGCTAGTATTTTTGCGTGCAATTTCAAGTCAAGGTTAAGTAGGGATATCGGTCTGTATTTGGCACAGTCTGTTGGGTCTTTATTAGGTTTAGGTAATACCGTTACATGGGCTCTTAAAAAGTCTTCAGAGATGGCTTGTGGGATTTTTAGTGAGTTCAAAGTCTTGAGGAGGTGAGGTGTCAGGATATCGGAGAATGTCTTGTAATAGTGTGCCGTGAGGCTGTCTGGTCCTGGGATTTTCCCTGATTTAAGGGATTTAATAGCTTTGGTCATTTCTAGTACTGTTATTGGTTCCTCTAATGTTTGTGTGTCTGTGTCATTTAGAGTGGGGAGTCCGCTATCTGTGAGGAATTTGTGAATTATTTCTGCTCTTGGTCCTGTAAGGTCTTTGGGTTTGTGTGTAGGTGGTAGATTATACAGATCTGTATAATATTCTTGGAATCATCGGGCAATCTTTTGAGTATCATTAGTTATTCGGTCTTGTCTAGTTTTAATGGCTAGAATATTTGTGGATAACAATGTTTCTTTTAATGCTTTTGCTAAAAATTTACCTGATGTATCCCCATGTTCATAGAAAAAAACCCTTCTTGAAAAGAGGATCTTTTGAGCCTTCAGGTTCAGAATAGACTGTAGTTTTTTCCGTAATTCAAGTAAAGCTGTGGCTGTTTCAATTGCTAAAGATTGTTTATGTTTGGCTTCCATATCACTTATGGCCTGCGTTAAAGCCAAGAGTTCTTTTTCAGCTTCTCTCTTTTTTGCAGTCCCCAACCTGATAAATTCCCCTCCGACCACGCATTTGTGAGCTTCCCATATGTTCATAGGTAATATGTCTTCCGTCTCGTTTTCTTTAAAATAATATTTAATTGTTTCTGATATTTTGTTTGCGTCTGCCATATCAGTGAGCAGGGAAGGGTTTAACCTCCAATTTGTGGCTCTAGGCCTTCTGTTTTTTTTATACAAGGTCATTGATATGGGTGCATGGTCCGAGAAAGTCTTTATTCCAATCTTGGCTGATTGTAAGAGGTGGTAAGTCTCTTTGTGTAAGGAAGATGTAATCAATGCATGTGAATTTGTTGTGTATTGCTGAGAAGTATGTAAAATCCTTTCCTGTTGGGTTACATGAGCGCCATGAGTCAATTAAAGTGAGTGAGGCAAGGAGTGTTTTGATCTTCTTTAGTTTTTTATATGGCACACTAGATTTGCCATCTGATGTGTCCTGTAAGGGATTCAGAGCTAAGTTAAAATCCCCCCCAAACACGATGCAACCTGTTGCGAAGCTTTTTAGTTCATCAATTACATGTTGGCAAAATGTGATTTGTGCGGAATTAGGAAAATATACATTGGCCAACGTAATTGGAATCCCCGCCCATTCACCTTTGAGGAAGATGTATCTCCCTTCTGCATCCGTTAATTGTTGTGAAACAACAATCTCTGAATTCTTATGTAATAGAATGGAAACTCCTTTCGATTTGGATGTGGGGTTAGTTGCGTGAAAGGTTTGTGGATAGTGTTTGTCATGTAGTTTGGGGATGTTACCTGTTTTGAAGTGAGTCTCCTGGAGAAATACCACTGCAGGCTTAGCTTTATGTAGTTCACGAAGTAGCGATACTCTTTTCTCTGGTGTATTCAAGCCCCTGACATTGTGGGATATCACAAAAGAATGGTTATGTATCGATGTATATGACATTTTGATAGATCAGAGATTATGATCTATTTACTTAAGAGACAACCGTGAATATCCTACTGTCAAATTAAAGGTCTGTGTTTAAGATAAAATAAAATATATGTAAAATTAGGAAGAGGAAGGAAGGAAGGGAGCAAGGTGAGAAAAAGGAGGAGAAAGTTTTAGTAAAAGGTAAAGGTAAGAAAAAGAAAAAGTAAGGTTATAGTAACTCTCCAGATGAGTGTTACTTGCAATGAGAAGTAGTAAACACGTGTAGCGGGGTCTTTAAATTTAGTTGGGGTACACCTGGGGGTAGTGTGACCCAGGTGTGTAATTGTGAAAGGTTCTGGACCCCTTTGTAATTCGTGGAGGATTGGGTGGTGTATTATTCTCCTTGGCCTGTGGGTGGCGGAGTACCTACAGGCTCAAGGTAGAATCACTGCCGCAGTGCTACCCTTTTTGTCCCTTTCCGGAGATGATACGGCTGGGGCGGGGAACCCGCCGTGGTGTTGAAGGGAGGAGATAAAAGGGGGAGACGCCCTTGCCATGAGGTCTTCGAGGATTTTCTCTTCACGCACCCAGGCACCTTAGGCCTGGGTGCGGGCGGTTCAAGGTTCCGGCCCAGGCGCCCTAGGCCTGACCGGAATGAAGTTGGGGTCCATCCCAGGCACCTTCAACCTGGGGTGAGGTACTATATTGTAGGCCTGGGGCCCAGTAACTTCGACTGGGTCCCGCGAGGGCAAAGTGATCCGAGGGTGCCGCCTTGCGAGGGGACCCGCATCTGAGGTGAGGAGGCCGGGGAGGTCACCCATCCGGAGATTCCGGAGCAGCATCAACCCGGTGACGGATGGGCCTCCGGTAACTCCCTTAGAGGGACATCTTCCCCTGATAGGGGCCGCAACGCAGCGAAGGTACTCCCATCTATGTTCTATGGAGTTGCTGGTAGAGACTCACAAGTTCTATGTTCTGTGCTAAGCAAAGTTGCTATAACCCCTGGTGAAACCACAGGGGTTTAGATTGAAATCAGGATAGTGCCTCGACCTGCTCATCCCACCGTTTGCGTTATGTTATGGGTCGCAACCAGTCGGCTGTGAAAGGACTGTTTGTTGTGGAAGTATAATAAACAAGTGTTGGACCCTGCATCGGTGTATGGACTCTGGTTAATGGGAGCAAGGGAGGTTTCAGCATAGCAGGACTGAGCTTCATAACTAACACACATTGGCTAGAGGAATGTACTGATACTGGCCTTCACCTCACCCACAGCTATGGGGAGGACATGGGCCGTAGCGCATCTCACCCTGTCATGTGACATACCCCTAGCAAAGGGAGATGGGGTGAGGCCGCTACACGTGGGGGCTCGCGAGTCCGGGATAAAATGTGTGTTGACTTTGAAATTTGAAATGGCTGTGTCTGGACTTTGCTGCCCGGAGGAGGTCCGAGCAGGTCAGCCATGTGATTGGCCAAAGTGCGTCCCTGTGCTCGAAGTCGTGGAAATGACCCCAAGATGGGAAAGGCCCATGCAGAAAGAGCGGGAAGAGGGAAAAGCCCAGCCGTGTGACGTACTACATGTGGGGGTGTTTGCTGCACTGCACCATGAGGCACCCCGTGACTGCGCAATTCGTGGGCGGGGACTGTGGGAAGCCCGCGAAAACGTGCAAGAGTCGTGGGAGGAGTCTGGCCATATGTGGAGATACACGTGGAGACTCCGGCGTGTGGTCAGCGCGTGATGGAGCAGCAGGTGGTCGGGATGGCCTCAAGCTCCCCGTGGATGCCGGTATCATACCCCACGAAGATGACTGCTTTTGCTGCTCCCCTTACAGACACGGGGATAAGACTCAGGCCCCGAGGACAGTTAGCTTTGTACTCATGCAGAGACACGGAGGCCCTCGGTGTGATCTGTCCCGGATGCTCGGGACTGGTGGTCCAACTAAAGCCATTTGGGCGTTGTGAAGCGTGTAAAGAATTTCTGTTTGAGGTTGAACCATCCACAGTAAGGCCCCGGGCCCTTCGCCTCAATTGCATCACAGGTACTGCCACTCCGGAAGGGGAGATCCAGGCCTTTGCGGAGGTCCCCGTACGCGCTGACCAGGGCGACCGGACTGCCCAACCAGAGACTGAGAGAGAAAAATCAGAGGATGCTGCTTCGGTCACCACAGATTCCCTGCTGCCACCTCCGAAGAGGAAGATAGGCCTGGTGCAGGCCTCCGGTGGTCGTGGTCGAGCTTTACCCCGACGCTTGCCGGACCTGGATGGATCCGGTTGGAAGAGTCCTGGACATCCCAGTGCTGAAAAAGGTCCAGGTGAGCCAGGGGCTGGGACTGTGGTGGTGGTTGGAGGTGTCGGGGGTCCACTGGAGGTGGAGCCCGCAAGGGAGGGTAGTTCTCCGTCTACTAAAGACTACCTTCCCGCCGAGATGTATGACACCTCCGACCTGGAATCGCTGTCGGACTGTGGGGATGATGGGGAAATAGATGAACTGTTTCACCGGAAGGGCTGGGACAAACGCCCGCTACCTGTGCTATGCAAACCGCAGGATTCCCCTATGTCTATAGAAGACAGCACGCCCCGGGCGCAGGCCCCGGAGCTCAGGAGGGAGTCTAGTCCTCCGACTGACTTTCCACATTCCACAACATCACCTGCTTTGGTTGTGGGGATGCAGCGCGCGTCATTGCGTGCGCCAAAGGCAAAGCCACCCGAGGTAGTGAAGGTACCTCGGCACCCGGAGGCCATCGTGCAGCCGGGAGAAGGTGAGCGGGATGTCATGCCTCTTTTGGCCAGATTGCAACGACTTTTCTCCCAGAGAGTCGCCCGTGAGTGCGGATGGGAATGTCCCTACTTGCCTCGGGACTTACTTTACGAAGTTGAGGTCCTGCGACAGAGATGGTACGACGAATTTGTCTGGGAGAAGCTCAAAGTGCCTCAGGCCTGGCGATACTTGTCCTGTTCGCCGCCTGTGTCCAAGAAATTCAAGGACAGACTTTGGGGTAGAATTAGTGTAGGGACGCATGAAGAATGAAGGAGCACCAAGTGTCATTACCGCGGCGCTGTCACCAGGTGGCAGTGTTGTGCAACGTTTGTTTGTTTTCTGCACACTTTTGCACCACACTCGTTGGAGCAAGTGGGTCCCTCGGCTGATGGACCCATTCATTCCAAATTTTCACATAATGTTAGGATGTTGTCTGTTTTTTTTGTTTCCCTTCTGCAGGAGATTCGTCGGTCAAGACTACTGAGTATGGGGTGGTTCTTAGACAGTGACGGGAGGGATTGTATATGTGTACATGATAGATGTTTTATACAAAAGTTTTATTGTTTTATAGTTCCCTTTCCCCTCGAGCAGGTCTTGGCACACACGGGATTCAAAATTTTTAGGGATAGCCTCTGAGGCTCGCTTCATGTCACCACTCCTTGGGAGATATGGGGTTGCACCAGACGCTGGGGACCAGCGTCAAATCACAGGGGGAGTATGTAGCGGGGTCTTTAAATTTAGTTGGGGTACACCTAGGGGTAGTGTTACCCAGGTGTGTAATTGTGAAAGGTTCTGGACCCCTTTGTAATTCGTGGAGGATTGGGTGGTGTATTATTCTCCTTGGCCTGTGGGTGGCGGAGTACCTACAGGCTCAAGGTAGAATCACTGCCGCAGTGCTACCCTTTTTGTCCCTTTCTGGAGATGGTACGGCTGGGGCGGGGAACCCGCCGTGGTGTTGAAGGGAGGAGATAAAAGGGGGAGACGCCCTTGCCACGAGGTCTTCGAGGATTTTCTCTTCACGCACCCAGGCACCTTAGGCCTGGGTGCGGGCGGTTCAAGGTTCCGGCCCAGGCGCCCTAGGCCTGACCGGAATGAAGTTGGGGTCCATCCCAGGCACCTTCAGCCTGGGGTGAGGTACTATATCGTAGGCCTGGGGCCCAGTAACTTCGACTGGGTCCCGCGAGGGCGAAGTGATCCGAGGGTGCCGCCTTGCGAGGGGACCCGCATCTGAGGTGAGGAGGCCGGGGAGGTCACCCGTCCGGAGATTCCGGAGCAGCATCAACCCGGTGACGGATGGGCCTCCGGTAACTCCCTTAGAGGGACATCTTCCCCTGATATGGGCTGCAACGCAGCAAAGGTACTCCCATCTATGTTCTATGGAGTTGCTGGTAGAGACTCACAAGTTCTATGTTCTGTGCTAAGCAAAGTTGCTATAACCCCTGGTGAAACCACAGGGGTTTAGATTGAAATCAGGATAGTGCCTCGACCTGCTCATCCCACCGTTTGCGTTATGTTATGGGTCGCAACCAGTCGGCTGTGAAAGGACTATTTGTTGTGGAAGTATATAAAACAAGTGTTGGACCCTGCATCGGTGTATGGACTCTGGTTAATGGGAGCAAGGGAGGTTTCAGCATAGCAGGACTGAGCTTCATAACTAACACACATTGGCTAGAGGAATGTACTGATACTGGCCTTCACCTCACCCACAGCTATGGGGAGGACATGGGCCGTAGCGCATCTCACCCTGTCATGTGACATACCCCTAGCAAAAGGAGATGGGGTGAGGCCGCTACACACGTCTCCAGGTGTTATCCTAAGGAGAGAAATATAGTGGATTTGTGTTGGTAATGCCAACCCACATCCACTGGTGGGAGCAATGGGAGGGAGTCACTGTAGGGGATCAGGGGTAGTTATACCTTAAAACCTGATCAAGTAACTTGGTGTAAGTACAATAGTGAGTGTGAACTCCCGTGACTCATCTTAAAGCATATAAAAATAAAATGAGTCATGTACCCCTTCCAGCCTTTGAGGCAATAACATGAGTTTGGTATAAAATTTTAACAGTGTAAACAATGTGGAGCAGTGGTGCATAGCAACAATCATGCACCAGTTTTCCATTAAACTTATATTAAGGACATCCAGGCGCCCTCCAACTTAGTTAAACCTTGTAAAATCGGGCATGTGTCTATACCTCCGAACTGAGTGTAATAACAATGGTTATGTAACATCTATGAGTAGCTATGCCATCATATTCGCCCCTCCGGGTGGACCAACTAGGTCCCACCTACAGAAATGACATATTTGGCATCAGAAGATATCTATCATCTCGCTCCTAGATATATCATAATTGTTGACAGTCTAGTGGGGGTTACAAGTCAGGCGGGGGAGCATCTTTCCGACCGGCTCATAACTCATCTGGACCATATAGAATCCACTTCTCCACCTGAGAATTTTGTGTGCACAGTTTGAGTTTCTTAGTAAATGCTAGACATGCAGTTGCCCTTTCCCATAAATCTATCTCTTTCATTAGGAGCTCATGCATTGTATTTAAACTGGCATATATTTTAAATTAATGAAAATAAACAGAGAACGCTGAGCAGTGGGCATACATAACTGGAAACTCGAGTCAATATACATCCAACTTTGCTGTTTTAAGACTCTATGACCTGTGAAGAGAGAATGTTTTCCCTTCTCTAATGCCATTTCAACTTTTCACCATGAGGTGTCACCCTTGTTTTAAAAATCTTAAGCAGAAGCAATGGTATACTTTAAGATGACAGTTTGTTCTAGTTGCTGAAGGAAATTGAGAGAAAAAAGAGAGAAGAAAAAACAAGAAAAAATCTTTTCCATCATTCTCTCTTCATAATCATGTCTTGTAATCAAACCAATAAAATAAAAAGAAAAAAGGCAGTTATGTTCAGCCAAAACCTTTCACGATAGCATATTTCAAACCTTGACATATATTTTGTGATTGGATATGCCGTAAGGTTTCTTTGCCTGTAAAAGGCTTAAATAATGCCATCCCAGTTTCCTCCAGTAGATGTCACTCCTGAACAAGAAATTTTATATGGAGTCAAAGCATTTATGGAGTTTTCTGCTAAGACACTTCCTGTATTCAAGAAATAAGATTATATTATGGTGAAGTTGGATGGTTATTGCTGCCATAAAAGGTCAGTACAGGCTCTCATGTTTGTTGTGGCCAGTCTTGTGATGCTATATACTGTCTGTGCATGTCAGGTCAGACAATGTGGTGGTTGCAGAAACTAGTCAAATCTCATGGTCCAGATAAGCGAGACAGACATGTATAAGGTAAGGAAGTTAGGCATTTTCCTGTATTCTCATGCCTTTGGAGGTGTGGGCTTATCTGCTTGTGCTGGATCCCGGGTATTTGTCGGGCTTGGCTTTTTTGGATGATGAAGGCCTAAAAGGTGATGCTTGGGGAGTAGTTGGTGGGGATGATCCCTGTGATGGAATGCGGAATTCTTTGTACCGGTCTGGCAAATCAATCAGGGGAAGCTGTAGATGTTCACAAAAAGCTGGGATGTCATCAGGCATTCTTAAGTAGTATTGTTTTCCCATGTATGTGGCATTCATGGCAAAAGGAAAACGCCAATGGTACTGTATGCCTTTATCTTTCAATGCAGTGATCATAGACCGCATGGCTCGTCTGTTCTGCAGTGTTATGTGAGATAGATCCTGGAACAGGGTCACAGCATGTGCTTCAAAAAGGATCCTTTCATTGCGCCTGGCCTTGTTCAATATCTCCTCCTTTAGTGGGAAATTTTGTAAACAGCAAACTATATCCCTTGGTGGAGCTGCATCTGAGGGACGGGGTGCAAGGGCCCTGTGCGCCCGGACAAATTTAATGTCAGTGTCCTTAGGGTCATTAAAGACTGCTTGGAGTGTTGGTTTGATTTGTGCAGCTTCTATATGTTCCGGTATTCCTCTCACTCTAATGTTCGCCCTGCGTCCTCTGTTATCTAAATCTTCTAAATGTCTATTAATAAGAATTAAATGCGTGGCATGGGATGAGACTGTGGATGTCAGCTTCTCCACCGCTCTGTCTCTTTTGGCTTCTGCTCTCTCAGTATGGGAAAAGCGGTCTGATAGTGCCATAAAATCTGCTCTTAGGTCAGTGATGGCTGAGGAGAATGGACTTTTAATGTCTGCTGCAAATTTTGCCATCTCAAAGAAGCGCAGTGGGTGGTCAGAGTGGTCTGTGTCTCTTACCATGTCCTCTGAAGCCGACATTGAGTCCTCACTGTGTGCAGCCTCATGCTCCAGCAGCGCCATCTTGGCAGCAGCACGTCCTCTTGTCCTCAGAGCTTGTATCTCAAATATCTCCAGTTTTCTGTGGGATCCAGGGGTAGATTGTGACCTGTTTTGTCGGTTGCTAGTGGGCACGTTGTCTCGTCTGCCCATCACCGATTTTATCAAGGCTGGAAGGGGTTTTTGAGCCACAGAGGTGCAGAGCTCAGCTAGTCTGCTGCCATTCCCTTCAAGCTCCAGGCCACGCCCCCTTATATATGATTTTATGTTTCATTTCTGACCTCAACCCTGAATTTTTGTGCATGGGAGAGCGGAGATGCCAATGTTACGTGCATTACCGCTCTCCCATAAGAGACGTATCGTGCAGCAAGTAGGTACCGCTTCAGACGACGTCATACCATACGACAAAACTAGTAAGGCGGAGCCTACGCACAATACGTCACTTCCGGATTTCTGAGCGGCTAGTGGAACGCAGGTGGTGCGCACGCAGCTTTGCTAGTCTGGTGTTTTAGCAGCTTGTTGCTGCAAAAAACTTTTAAATAAACACTTTTCTATTTTTAATACTACACCATGGGAGCCTATTTGTTTTCATTTTGAGGAACTTTTTTTGGTGGCCATTACCGTGCCTTCATGGACTTGGAAAGGAGACTGAACCGCCTGCTGAAGGAGTGATCAGGAGTTCCAGAAGTTTGCGGAGGATTTCACCCTATACGCTGTTTGCCCCTGTAGAGGCGCTGGGATCTGGTGAGTGGGGACACATGTGGGGGATCACCGAAATCACATGATTGTACACTTGTCAGCACAGAGCACCCATCACTGCATGAACTGTTTAGGATTACGGTAACTCATGCACAGCTTTAATCATTCAGACCTGTATATGGAGATTTATATGAACTCAATCTACACTGGATTCTAGAGGGATATGTGCTATATGAGCTGTCAACTCTCTATAAGGGCCAATACAGCCTGGATTTCACATTTATAATTTAAAGTGTATGGACTTTTTTACCATTTGTTTTTTTTTTGTGGTACTCTGGTATATGCATATTGTGGACACTCTATACCATTTCACGCAGCTGTTTGAGCTTGTTGACACACTGCTTATGATTATAACACTTGTTCACCTATTATTAGGGATGAGCTTCGAGTTCGAGTCGAACTCATGTTCGACTCGAACATTGCCTGTTCGCCCGTTCGCCGAACAGCGAACAAATTGGGGTGTTCGCGGCAAATTCGAAAAATCTATGGGAGAAATCTAAAGTGCTAATTATAAAGGCTTATATGCAAGTTATTGTCCTAAAAAGTGTTTGGGGACCCGGGTCCTGCCCCAGGGGACATGTATCAATGCAAAAAGAAGTTTTAAAAACGGACGTTTTTTCGGGAGCAGTGATTTTAATAATGCTTAAAATGAAAAAATAAAAGTGAAATATTCCTTTAAATTTCGTACCTGGGGGGGTGTGTATGATATGCATGTAAAGTGGCGCATGTTTCCCGTGCTTAGAACTGTCCCTGCAAAAAGTGTCATTTTTGAAAGAAAAAAATGCATTTAAAACTGACTCGCGGCTATTAATGAATTGTCGGCTCCCGGCAATACATACAAAAGTCATTGAGAAAAAAAAAAAAAAAAAAGCGTGGGGGTTCCCCAGAATTCAATTACCAGGCCCTTCAGATCTGGCATGGATTTTAAGGGGAACTCCACCCCAAGTTTAAAAAAAAATGGCGTGGAGTCCCCCTAAAAATCCATACCAGACCCCTTATCCGAGCACGCAACCTGGCCGGCCGCAGGGGAAAAGGGGGGGACGAGAGAGCGGCCCCCCCTCCCTCCTGAACCGTACCAAGCCACATGCCCTCAACATGGGGAGGATGTCCCCATGTTGATGGGGACAAGGGCCTCATCCCCACAACCCTTGCCCGGTGGTTGTGGGGGTCTGCGGGCGGGGGGCTTATCGGAATCTGGAAGACCCCTTTAACAAAGGGGACCCCCAGATCCCGCCCCCCCTATGTGAATTGGTAACGGGTACATTGTACCCCTACCATTTCACGAAGAAAGCGTAAAAAAAATGTTTAAAAAAACACACAAACACCTTGAAAAAGTCCTTTATTTAAAAAAATAAATAAATAAACATTCCAGCGGTGAAATCCAGTGTCCCGCGGCGATCCCGATGTCCAGCGCTGTCCTTCATTGGTTGTGCCTGAGCGGACCTGATGGGGAACTCCCTCTCAGTATTTTAAATGTATAGACCCGCCCCTTCTAAAGTTCCCCATCAGGTCCGCTCAGCGGACGAGATGCGGAACATGAGAAGGGGCGGGTCTATACATGTATTACCAAAGTGAGAGCAGTTCCCCATCAGGTCCGCCCCCTCGGTATGTCAGACCCGCCTACGTCATTGGCTTGAGCGGGGAACTTCCTTCACTATGTAAATTTAAATTTACATAGTGAAGGAAGTTCCCCGCTCAAGCCAATGACGTAGGCGGGTCTGACATACCGAGGAGGCGGACCTGATGGGGAACTGCTCTCACTTTGGTAATACATGTATAGACCCGCCCCTTCTCATGTTCCGCATCTCGTCCGCTGAGCGGACCTGATGGGGAACTTTAGAAGGGGCGGGTCTATACATTTAAAATACTGAGAGGGAGTTCCCCATCAGGTCCGCTCAGGCACAACCAATGAAGGACAGCGCTGGACATCGGGATCGCCGCGGGACACTGGATTTCACCGCTGGAATGTTTATTTATTTATTTTTTTAAATAAAGGACTTTTTCAAGGTGTTTGTGTGTTTTTTTAAACATTTTTTTTACGCTTTCTTCGTGAAATGGTAGGGGTACAATGTACCCGTTACCAATTCACATAGGGGGGGGCGGGATCTGGGGGTCCCCTTTGTTAAAGGGGTCTTCCAGATTCCGATAAGCCCCCCGCCCGCAGACCCCCACAACCACCGGGCAAGGGTTGTGGGGATGAGGCCCTTGTCCCCATCAACATGGGGACATCCTCCCCATGTTGAGGGCATGTGGCTTGGTACGGTTCAGGAGGGAGGGGGGGCCGCTCTCTCGTCCCCCCCTTTTCCCCTGCGGCCGGCCAGGTTGCGTGCTCGGATAAGGGGTCTGGTATGGATTTTTAGGGGGACTCCACGCCATTTTTTTTTAAACTTGGGGTGGAGTTCCCCTTAAAATCCATGCCAGATCTGAAGGGCCTGGTAATGGAATTCTGGGGAACACCCACGCTTTTTTTTTTTTTTTTTTCTCAATGACTTTTGTATGTATTGCCGGGAGCCGACAATTCATTAATAGCCGCGAGTCAGTTTTAAATGCATTTTTTTTCTTTCAAAAATGACATTTTTTGCAGGGACAGTTCTAAGCACGGGAAACATGCGCCACTTCACATGCATATCATACACACCCCCCAGGTACGAAATTTAAAGGAATATTTCACTTTTATTTTTTCATTTTAAGCATTATTAAAATCACTGCTCCCGAAAAAACGGCCGTTTTTAAAACTTCTTTTTGCATTGATACATGTCCCCTGGGGCAGGACCCAGGTCCCCAAACACTTTTTAGGACAATAACTTGTATATTAGCCTTTATAATTAACACTTTAGATTTCGAACGTTCGAGTCCATTGTATTTAATAGGGTTCTAAAGTTTACACGAACATTTTGTCTGTTCGCAGGTTCTGGTGCGAACCGAACAGGGGGGTGTTCGGCTCATCCCTGCCTATTATATTAGTGAGGAGGTTAGTCCTCATTAAGCACCTGGGATTTACTCCCTATACACCAGTTGATTTGGTTCACTATATATAGACACCAGGGATGAGCCGAACACCCCCCTGTTCGGTTCGCACCAGAACCTGCGAACAGACAAAATGTTCGTGTGAACTTTAGAACCCTATTAAATACAATGGACTCGAACGTTCAAAATCTAAAGTGCTAATTATAAAGGCTAATATGCAAGTTATTGTCCTAAAAAGTGTTTGGGGACCCGGGTCCTGCCCCAGGGGACATGTATCAATGCAAAAAAAAGTTTTAAAAACGGCAGTTTTTTCGGGAGCAGTGATTTTAATAATGCCTAAAATGAAAAAATAAAAGTGAAATATTCCTTTAAATTTCGTACCTGGGGGGTGTGTATGATATGCATGTAAAGTGGCGCATGTTTCCCGTGCTTAGAACTGTCCCTGCAAAAAGTGTCATTTTTGAAAGGAAAAAAGTCATTTAAAACTCTATGCGGCTATTAATGAATTGTCGGCTCCCGGCAATACATACAAAAGTCATTGATAAAAAATAAAAAAAAAGCGTGGGGGTTCCCCAGAATTCAATTACCAGGCCCTTCAGGTCTGGAATGGATATTAAGGGGAACCCCGCCGCAAATGTAAAAAAAAAATGACGTGGGGTTCCCCCAAATATCCATTCCAGGCCCTTCAGATCTGGCATGGATTTTAAGGGGAACTCCACCCCAAATTTAAAAAAAATGGCGTGGAGTCCCCCTAAAAATCCATACCAGACCCCTTATCCGAGCACGCAACCTGGCCGGCCGCAGGGGAAGAGGGGGGACGAGAGAGCGGCCCCCCCTCCCTCCTGAACCGTACCAGGCCACATGCCCTCAACATGGGGAGGATGTATACATGTAATTTAAATTTACACAGTGAAGGAAGTTTCCCCGCTCAGGCCAATGACGTAGGCGGGTCCGACATACCGAGGGGGCGGACCTGATGGGGAACTTCTCTCACTGTGGTAATACATGTATAGACCCGCATTTTATCAATGACTTTTGTATGTATTGCCGGGAGCCGACAATTTATTAATAGCTGCGAGTGAGTTTTAAATGACTTTTTTTCTTTCAAAAATGACATTTTTTGCAGGGACAGTTCTAAGCACGGGAAACATGCGCCACTTTACATGCATATCATACACACCCCCCAGGTACAAAATTTAAAGGAATATTTCACTTTTATTGTTTCACTTTATGCATTATTAAAATCACTGCTCCCGAAAAAACTGCAGTTTTTAAAACTTTTTTTTGCATTGATACATGTCCCCTGGGGCAGGACCCGGGTCCCCAAACACTTTTTAGGACAATAACTTGCATATAAGCCTTTATAATTAGCACTTTAGATTTCTCCCATAGATTTTTCGAATTTGCCGCGAACACCCCAATTTGTTCGCTGTTCGGCGAACGGGCGAACAGGCAATGTTCGAGTCGAACATGAGTTCGACTCGAACTCGAAGCTCATCCCTAATAGACACTACCCAGTGTCTGAAGCCTCGTACACACGACCGAGTTTCTCGTCGTTAAAAACACGTTGTTTTTTTCGACGAGATTCTTGTTAACCTTGACGAGTTTCTCGTCAAGCTTTCTATGCGTACACACTGACATTTCCCAATTTCCTCGTTGTTCTCCGTGCTCACGTCCAGCACGTACGACGGCACTATAAAGGGGAAGATCGATTTTTTTGGTGCCACCCCTTGGGCTGCTTTTGCTGATCTCGTGTTACCGCGTGTGAAGTAAAAGTTTGGGAAGAGACGATTCGCGCTTTTCAGTCTTCGTGCTTTTCAGTTCGTTTTCTGAGGTTCAGTTTGTGCTTGTGGGTTCGTATCTTGACTTTCAGGGCGTCTAGGCAGGTCGTATCTGTTTTACAGTGCGTTCTTGCCCGTTCGTTTCTGATTTTCAGTTCGTTATTCATAGGCCTTGCTGTTCTAAAGTGCATTCTGTTCTGTACGTTCTGATAAGACGACCGTTTCCTAGCCATGTCGCCTGGACGTTCTCGTCGTCGAGTTCGTGCTGTGCGTGCGCTTGGTGTTGGTCTGCTTGTTTTGGACCAAGACCAGTCCATGAATGGTGTGAGGAGGAGTTCATGGACCAAGAATTGGTTGCTCCAGCGGGACCAATTCTGCCACATGCCTCTGCTGCGGGAGATAGTCGAGAATAATCCTGAGGACTACAGGAATTTTCTGCGGATGTCTGACCCCGTTTTTCAGGAACTGTTGGCTTTGGTGTCCCCCTATATTACCAGGCAGGACACCGTTATGCGGGAAGCCATCAGTGCTGAGCAGAGGCACATCGCCACGTTACGTTATCTGGCGACAGGGAGAAGTCTTCAGGACTTGAAGTTCACGAATCACGACAGGCATCTCCCCCCAGGCTCTGGGCCTCATAATCGCAGACACCTGTTCTGCCATTATACAAGTCCTGCAGGAGGACTATATTAGGGTAAGTTTTCTCCTTTAACATCACATTTTATGTATTTCATGTATGCTAATGTATTGTATTTCTTTCATCCTTCCCTAATTACCATGATTGTAATATGCTGAGAATGTCCCCTTTGTCCTCATGCATGCTGGAAGCTTTAGATTGCCCCTTTTTTCTCCTCCATGCATATTTCCCTTCACTAACCTTTCCAGCAGGGGCGCCTGTTGCAACAAATGTTTGGGGGTCCAACCCCAATTTAGGAAATAAACTTCCTCCATTTTTGCAAAGGTGCCTATTAAACGCCCCCAGTTGTCCCCTCCAATGCAGCCATTTTGTCCCCTCCAATGCAGCCATTTTGTCCCCTCCAATGCAGCCATTTTGTCCCCTCCAATGCAGCCATTTTGTTCCCTCCAATGCAGCCATTTTGTCCCCTCCAATGCAGCCATTTTGTTCCCTCCAATGCAGCCATTTTTGTTCCCTCCAATGCAGCCATTTTGTCCCCTCCAATGCAGCCATTTTGTCCCCAGCCCTGCACATACCTTCTTGTGGTCAGCCCATCCTTCTTCTGTCCTTGATGTCTTCTCCTTCCCTTGATGTTGCATCAGCCAATCATGTTACCATTAAACAGACTTGGTGAACATGATTGGCAGAGCAGCCTGTCAGTGTTTACCCAAGGAATGCTCCCCCCCCCTGCGTCCCCTATTTAACTTTTATGAAGCCAATTACATCCCTCAGGCTGTAATGTGCAAGCCTATTTGCCTCCCTGTTTCTGATATGCAATTTTCACCCCATAAATGCCACAGTTATTCATATGTTGGTCGCTTAACAGGGGGCCATCCACCTGAATAGTGGGCGGCATTGACAATACATAGGTTAATGCAAGGCAAGAACCTATGTATTGTTCTGAGTGATGGGCACAGGAGAGAGGGGGCAGTGCTCCAGCGCCCACTCTGGATGCACCGCCACTGCACTGCTATCCTGTGGCCAAACACATCTACCCCCCCAAAAAAAATAATGTATTAATGGACCATCAGAGGGGGTGATGAATATGAAACATGAGCCTTCCATTATACTTATTGAAAACACCTTAATAAACGTAGAATTTGATTGATGTTGGCCTCTAATGTTTTTTATTATAATCTCCTTGTAATGTAATATTTTTAAATTCTAATTTTCTTTCATCTTGTTTGACTCCCCAGCTTCCTTCCACGCCACAGGAATGGCAGACTGTGGCATCGGAGTTTGCCACGCGGTGGGACTTCCCCAACTGCGGTGGTGCCATAGACGGGAAGCACGTCCGCATCGTGCCGCCACCCCATTCTGGGTCCTACTACTTCAACTACAAGGGGTTTCATAGCATTGTGCTGATGGCGGTGGTGTCAGCACGGTATGAATTCCTCTATGTTGATGTAGGGAAGAATGTCCGGATGTCCGATGGGGGATCCTTCATCCAGACGGCGTTTGCCCTCCGTCTCCAGAGTGCGACCTTGCATTGCCACCGGATGCAGGGAATATTGAAGGACTCCCCTTTGTTTTCTTGGCTGATGAAGCCTTTGGACTCGGACCGTATCTTATGAGGCCATTTCCTCACAGGACCCTGACCCCAGAGAAGAGGGTGTTCAATTACTGGCTGGCCAGGGGCCGAAGAGTCGTTGAAAATGCCTTTGGCATAATGGCCAGCCGGTTCCGCATTTTTATGACTTCCATACACTTGGCGGACTACAAAATAAACTATGTAGTTTTATGCTGCTGTGTGCTACACAATTTTCTCAGCAGAAAATCCAATTCATATATGGCCTCAGTATTGCCTGAGGCTGGACTTTCACCTGCTAATCCCCTGCCGGGCCTGGAATCTGCCCGTCCTGGCTTGCCCCCCCAAAATGCCGTGAGGTTCGGGACAAATATATGCAATATTTCACGGGTAGGGGGGCAATTCCTATGCCAGGCTATGGCTAAAGATTCCTGGAGAATGAGTTAAATAAAATTCTGATTTCTAATTTTAACTTTGGTTTGTTTCCTGTCTCCTAGTTTGTCTTAGTGCATTTGTAGAGCCAAGTGTATTTTCCTTTAGTAAATAACAACCATTTCACTATGTAACCTTAAAAAAAACACAAATAAGGTTAGAGCGTATTGAAAAAAGAAGCTACACGTTGTTTCTGTTCAAACATTTTACTCTGTGCACATTCACACACATGTTTCCTTTTTATTTATTTTTTTTATTTTTTTTTGTCCTGGCCACAAACCGCCAATTCTTTTCTTAGGAAAATACAAAAACAGTTGCATTCCAAAAATTACAACATTGGATACCTCTGAGCAATCTGACACATTCACTTACACAAACTATGTCTCTATGTGCCCGTCCTAATATGGGGTCTTGCCACCCCTTGCCCAGCCAAAAATTGAATATGCACACATTTTGTATTATTTTCCACTAGGGATTTGAGACTCCTGATCCCTATTGTCAACATGTGCTATGTGCTATCTGCCATCACGGGTGATCAATCGACGTGTTTTGGGGGTGCAACCCCTTCCTCAGTTCACCTACTTTAGATACGAGGAAGGGGTTGCACCCCCAAAAGACGTACATGGATATCCCCTGATGGCAGATGGCACATGTTGACACACTGTGTGCATATTCAATTTTTGGCTGGTTGCATTGTCAAAAACAGTATAAAAGGTTGATGAACAGTCATTCCTGAAAAAAAAATGGGGGTTTGGTTGACTTATTCGATTCTCCCCAAAACATCTAGAATGTCTTTAAATGTTTGATCCGTCACATGAATTATTTGTTTTATTCTGTCCAGTTCCGTGCTACATTCCATCACTTGCTGTATTATTCGGAGGGCACTGTCAGTAGAGAAACGTGTACTATCCTTCACCACACCATTTACATCCCCTAAAAACAAAATAAAAAGGTATTATAACTCTGCAGGCCTACATCTCTTACCTGAAGCTGTGGTGACAGATACTGACCTGTTGTGGTGACAAGTTCCACAACGTCATCCACCTCTCCTTCCTGCACTTCTCCTTCCTCCACCTCAACTTCCTCAACATCCTTCGGTTGTGGGTCTTTGGGAGTTTGGGGTTGTTGTGAAGCTGTGGGGTTCCTGTGCTCCCTGGAGTGTTCTCCTCCCAGTCTTCTCTCCCCTATGATAATCAAACAAAAGGTCTATTTATCACACTGAAATTCTCTATGAAAAATAAAAACAGGCTAAATTGCTTGGAAGTGGGGTACAAGTGTGTGTTTGGGCGGAAGTTAAAGATGAATGCATTATTTCTGACCAATAATATGTTTAGTATTCACCTTTGGCTGTCAGTTTTGAGACATGGAGGCACCACAAAAAATCACTAATGCACCTGTGTGGGACACCCAAAAAAGGCGGGTCTGGTGGCCCACACTATAGTGCTCCAAAGTACAGATGTGGAAGCAGCTGCTGAGTGTCCTCTCCTTTACACTGACTAAAGTTTGCATTTCATTCTCTTTACAAACAGATCATCTAGCCTAAAAATTTGGAACAAAAATGTTAAAAAAACACGCAGATGTCTAATTACTTTTGTGGCTAAAAAATAAGCCAAAACAGCGGATAGTGGCCGAACGAAGTGTCTGTAACGTAACGAACGATTACTGTGCCAAACAAAGTTCAAATTATTAAATTATGGAAGGGAGTCCAATATGATAAAATCAAAAAAAGGAGCAACATGTAAGTTGAGAAAAACATTAATAGCAGAAAAGTGTACATTTTACTTACTTTTTGCTAGCATTCTCTTAATGCTCCTTAACTGCTCTGGCTCCCTCAGTTTGAGGTCTGACCACCTCTTTCTGAGCTGCTCATTTGAGCGTTTCACCCCGAAATTCGTCTTCAGACTCTTCACGACTTTCTTCAGGATTTTGGCCTTCCTTCTATTTGGCTTGCTATACGGCCCATGCTTTGCGTCATAATCAGACTTCAGCAAGATGTCCACCATCTCCGCCATCTCCGCAAAAGACATATTAGATGCCTTGAATCTCCTCCTTGATCGTGACTTTTCCTCGGTCTCCGGGCTTGTCTCCTCCTCGTTAGTTGCCGAATTATCAGACACCTGCTGTAAATCCGCCATATCTGTCTGCGCGCCGAAAGAGAAGGGTCGGGGAAAAGATGTTAGTTAGAACGTCATGGGCGGGCGACGTGTGCGGAGCGACGTGTTCGTAGTTTGACGCATGCGTGGTGTATATATAGCAAACACACATGTGACTATACTACGTTCGGTGTGCGGAGAGAGGAGTTCAAGTTACGGACGTGTGAACGAAGGTATGTGATTTTGTGAGTTGGACAAATTGTTGGCCTATACTGTCTTGAGAATGTTGTAGGATATATATGGTGACTACGATGTTAAGGAGGTTAGACTGTTTGCCTCACATTAGTTATATATTATTTATTTTACTTGCAGATACAATATGTATGTCTTCATTAGTGATAGAGATTTCCTGGCGGAATTTATAGACCGGGTAAGGGAGCTGCCCGCTCTGTGGGAGACGAAAAACCCCATCCACAAAAAAAGAGGGGTGAGAAAAGCAGTGCTGGAGACCCTGCTCCCATTTGTGCATACCAAGGTGCCCACAGCCACAGCAAAACAGGTGGACACTAAAATTGGGAGCTTGAGAGGCACCTACAGGACTAAACGCTCTAAGGTCCTGGCTTCTCAGAGGTCAGGAGCAGCAGCAGATGATGTTTATGTCCCGAATTTGTGGTACTACAGCAGGATGTCCTTCCTGGATGACCACATTGAGGGAAGGCCATCACTCTCCACTCTTCCCCCCAGACTTCCCTGCAGCCAACCTGAGCCTTCTCTGGAGCAAGAGGAGGCAGCCATCCTGGATGATCCTGATTTGGCCATCTGGAGCCAGGTATAGTATTAAATCAAAATGTATTGGGATAAAATTAATGTTTGACAATTATGTCAAGATGACAAACATAAACTATTTAGAGTTCCACAAGTGAAATCAAGATCTCTAGACATTAGTCTGCACTTAATTGGGTGCTAAATAGTCAATCTGATGTAGTTGTAAATTTTAGAAACTGATTTCAGGATTTACATTCTAATTGCTTCAATCATGATTATAAATTTTGAGGCAAAGATTAAAGCAACATATTAAACTATGTCCCCTTTTCATACACAGGATGAAATCAGTCAGGAGGAGGGTCTGGAAACTGTCAGGCAGGAGGAGGAAGGGCCCAGTGTCAGCCAGGAGGTGGCAGGGCCCAGTGGAAGGCAGGAGGTGCTAGGGCCCAGTGGCAGGCAGGAGGTGGCAGGGCAAAGGAGAAGCACCAGATCACAGGTGCCTCCCATCCGATTTCCCAAAAGAGGCAGGAGGGACAGGACCACCAGTGAGGCAGCAATGGCCCTTATTAAAGAGGCCCATGCCACCCTCAAGGAGCCCACATCCCCTGAAGAGGCCATTGCCGGCCTAGTGGAGGCAAAGTTGAAGGTGATGAGCATGGAGCAACGCCTCCTATGCGAGCCCCTGCTCATCACCTTGCTCAACAAGGGGGTGATGGGAAAAATTACCCCCAATACAGCAATTTGTGAGGTGGCACAACTGTCCCAACCTCAACCTCCTCCTCCACCTCCACCTCCTTCTTCTGCTCCACCCCCTTCTCCTCCACGTCCACCTTCTTCTTCTGCCCCACCCCCTTCTCCTCCACCTCCACCTTCTTCTTCTGCCCCACCCCCTTCTCCTCCACCTCCACCTTCTTCTTCTGCCCCACCCCTTTCTCCTCCACCTCCACCTTGTTCTTCCGCCCCACCCCCTTCTCCTCCACCTCCACCTTGTTCTTCTGCGCCATCCCCTTCTCCTCCACCTCCTCCTCCTCCTGACAGGAGTACCCCTCCAGTGGCCCAGCCTCCAGCCAAACAAAGAAGGAAGGCTGCAGGGAAGGCTTCAGGAAAGGTTGCAGGGAAGGTTGCCAGGAAGACGAGGAAGTGATGGCCTTGCTTCATTGTGGTCGGACAGAAGGCAGCCTGTTGTAGTACCACACACTTGGGACATATATCTCACCTGCTGCTGTTCCTGACCTCTGGGAGGCCAGCATCAGATTGTGCTCAGAAATGTTGGCCTTCTCAAGCTCCCAATTTTAGTGTCCACACAGGGTTGATGTGTGGTCTGGGGTCCCTGGGATGCACAAATGGCAGCAGGTTCTCCAGCGCTGCCTTCTCTTTATTTTATTTAAAAACATGAATAAATGTTATTTTTGTTTAAGTTCATACTTGACTATGTGTATTTGTAAAAATTAAAAATTTAGCTTTGGAGTAAGCAGAGACATTTGACTGACAAAAAAAGGGACAGATAACAACCTCCCTAAAAAATAAAATAATCTGATTTCCCAAAAAGAGGGTGTAAAATTTAACAACTATATATTAAAATATTCAATGGGAGATCACTATCAAAACATTGCGAAATTAAAATTAACATCAGTTTGAAAAATATAAAAATGTAAAATATTCATAAAAACTTGCACGATATAATACACATAAATCTTCTTAAGAGCAGCATGAAAAAGGTTAAAAAAAGATAGTCATAACTCTGTGTGAATATCAGCAGCCAAAGAAGTTCTTTCGTTTTGATTAATGTAACATTCTAAAGAAGATTTCAATGCACAACATTTAAACGATGCAATAATTTCGAGCGTGACGAATGTGCTATCTCCATTACGAAGGCTTGTTTTACCAGAAGATGCGCTCCCGTCTCATACTTGCTTCTGAGCATGCGCGCTTTTGAAAGACTCGTTAAAGCATACACACGAACCATTTTCTCGTCACAAAACAGGCCGACGAGAAACACGACGAGGAAATCTGGAATCCTGATGAGAAAATAGAGAGCAGGTTCTCTATTTTCTCGTCGAGATTCATGGCAATTTTCTCGTCGTAAAACCATACACACGAACGGTTTTCTCGAGAAAAAAGCTCTTGCGGCACTTTTCTTGCCGGTTTTGGACGAGAAAATCGGTCGTGTGTACGAGGCTTGACACTTGTTTTCAGGTTGCACCTATACAATGTGTATTATTTTTATTTATTTATCTTCACATGTCTTGTGCTTAACATTGGGAAGTCCTTATTTATAGTTGGAGATTCCTAATAGGTAGCGCCAACACCCCGTCTTTATTCATTTGTTGCAAAAGTTATAGCATCTATAAAATAATGCCACGTACACACGGCCGTTTTTCTCGTCGAGAAAAACGAAATTTTTTCCTTTCGACAAGAAAAACGATCGTCTGTGGGCTTTCTGCCGTTTTTTTCGACGAGAAAAACGGCATTAAAAACGACGAGAAAAATTAGAACATGTTCTAATTTTTCTCGTCGTTTTTTTCGACATGTTTTCCGCAGCAGTGTTTCCCATAGGGAAACACTGCCGCGGAGCCCACACACGGTCGTTTTTTTCGACCAACAAAAAAAATAACATTTAAAACGGCCGTGTGTGGGGGGAACAAGCTGTTCCCCGTTTTTCACATCGATTTTCTCGACGGTGTTTTCACCGTCGAAAAAATTGATCATGTGTACGCGGCATAAGGGATAGATTTATGGCATTTTTTTCATTATTTTTTTTATTAGTAATGGCGGCAATCTGCGATTTTTATCATGACTGCGACATTATGGCGGACACATCAGACACTTTTGACCATTGTGGGACCTTTTTGGGACCATTGTCATTTATACAGCGATCAGTGCTATAAAAATGCACTGATTACTGTGTAAATGACACTGGCAGGGAAGGGGTTAAACACTAGAGGGCGATCAAGGGGTTAAGTGTGTCCTTGGGAGTGATTCTAACTGTGGGGGGTATGGGCTACCACTGATATGACAGCGATCACTGCTCCCGATGACAGGGAGCAGTAGATACCTGTCATGTCATTAGGCAGAACAGGGAAATGCCTTGTTTATATAGGCATCTCCCCATTCTGCCTCTCGGTCTCATGATCGCGGGCTGCCAGCGAACATCGAGTTTGCGGGACCCGCAGGCATGCTCCTGCGGCGTGTGCAGGCCCACAAGGCGGCAAATTCAAAGGGACATACCTGTATGCCCATTTGCCTGCCTGTGCCATTCTGTCGATGTATATTAGTGTGCGGCGGTCGGCAAGTGGTTAAGAAATGCCGGACTGTGTCTCAGTTGGGACAATTCATATTCTCTTTCTGTCCTGGTGACCAACGTCATTAGGCAAGAAAATGGGGGAAAATCTAAAATGTTATAGACACTAATATGAGAGCAGAGTAAATTTCAAAAAGGGGTCACCAGTTTCAGTGACAACTGTCAAAGATGGAAGTTCCCCTCAATTTTGGGAGCTTTACTGTCACTTTCTCCTAGTGTATTTAAACAGAGAGTGATAGGAAATCTCCCAAGTGAGGACATATTCTATAAAGGTGATAACACTGTTCCTGTGCAGGGGATTGGAAACCTGGTATCAGTCAAAAAGTCAGGCCCATGCGAAAGGCTTCATACTCAGGACACTAATAACATATTAGTGTGAAGTGCTCCCGAGTGTGAAGGTGCACTTTCTTTAGCCCAGTAGAGAGCAATAACTGTGAGCAGTTTAAATTGTAACTCCACTTTTGCGGATAAAAAAACAATCCTGCCTGGGCGATCAATGTACATTGCAAGGGTTTTAACGAATATATGTTGCAGATCTTTAAATATATTGTGCTATGAGATGTACTTTTCTTGCTTTGCATAACACTGCTGGGTAAGCTCACAGCAAGGAGATGAGGAGAGACAGGAAGATAGCCTGGTTATTTTATTGTGCTGATGACCATTCATTATGGTCCACATTATCTGGTAAGGAGCATTGACGTGCACAGAGGATGTGTCAGGTGTTCCTAGGCACAATTTAATCCCTCTGTGCTGTGCCGATTCCCCCTACTGCCCGGGCTTCCCCTCATGTTGTTCCCACCAACCGAAGTGCTGCTGGCTTCCCTTCTTTTTTTTTTGGCTTCCCTTCTTTTCTCTCTTTTTCCCCATGCTGCTGCAGGTGATGTTTCAGGATGGAGAATGGGGGAAAGGGCTAATCAATTTGTCATTTACCGATCCCTTCCTTTTTGAACACACTCACACACTATGTTCAATTATAACTGAAGCATGGTGAATTGTGTTTACTTTGTGTAGCGGTGTGTTGCCACTAGTTACTAACATCCACGCATATTCACGCTGCTGCCAGACATCCATATGTAGCGGGGTGTTCCCCTTTAATGCAGAGAGACTACATTACCCAGAACCCCATTCGGAGTGTTTCACCGCAGAGACTCATGGGAGGGGTTATATAAGGAGGAGGCGCGGCTGCACTCGGCCTCTTTGGGACACGAGACTTCAGGGACTGATCCTCCTGTGCGGATGTGTCGGATTGCAAGGCCTGAAGCCTGAGACCTTGCGCAGCACCAAAGAGCCTTCCACCCCACTGCGAGCCTGGGTGGCATCTGACTTCGCTTGTCTACAGCCTTGACCGGATCGGGGACCCGATCGCTGGAGACACTGTGTGTGTGTGTGTGTGACACAGTCGGTGGAAGTTCCCCGGACTGGGACCGCGTCCGGATGGGTGAGAGGGCGTATGCCCAGACCATATACTGTTATTGCTAATGGGCCTATAGACTGCCGTGGCTCACAAGTTGTTTCTGATACTCTCATTAGAGAACCTCATCGGAGCTGAACTCAGAGTTTACATAGCAAAGTGTTTATTTCATCTCTACCTTCCCATTGGATTACAAATGGTATTCTGTTAATGTGCACCACCGTTAAAGACCTGCCGGTGAAGAAAACCCTCATCCCCTATAGACTAAGTTGTAGATATCTGAGCCAGGCCTGGTCAGCTAGTTAGTTCATTTGGTTACTGCGTCACAGGACGCCTAGTTAACGGTCGCCCACGTGGCGCACTTTTACTGTTCATTCTATATGCATAGTGTGTTATTGCTGCAGGGCTCTGCAATTTATTATCTGTGAACTGTTACCACTGTTAACCCTTTCTAACCAAAAGCTTAAGTAAATCTTATACCTTTTTAGCATTATTGTCTTGGTGTCTGGGCTTACTCATACAGTATAAGAATATTTATTGCTGCCAATACTAACTGTGCCAGTAGGGGGTCGAGTACATTGCCGGGGGTTGGCGGAGCTGTTTTCAGGGCCCAAACTAAACTTGCGGCCTTCTTAAGTGGAGGTATCGCTACACGTGGGGGCTCGGGTCCGGGATCCTGATACAGCAGGTGAACACCAGAAGTGCCGGCATGGACCCCATGGATCCACAAGCGATAGAAGAATGGTGCAAAGCCGTTAGGGCAGAGCCAAACAACTCAATAGTCATCAGCCTCCCAGGGGAGGAATGGAAGACTGAGACGGTAGAGGAGTTGATGAAGTCAGTGTCCCCAGATCACACACCGTGGGTGATAGATATAAAGGCAGACCCGGACACTTCATATCAGTATGCACTGGTGGAATACGGAGACGGGATACCAGAGACTTGCAAGCGCAAGTGTGTAAAGACGCCAGATAATAGAACCTATAGGTTGGCGCCTGCTTTAACTATAAAGAAGGAATCATCACCGATAGGATCACCGCAGGCTGCGGCCCGCGCCTCACCAGCAAATGGAGACGGGGTGACGCCCCCGGTGACACCCGCACCTGCCACTGCTATATCACCAGAATTGATAAAGGCGATAGGGGATCTGCTAATCAAATGTCAGAAGACAAGCACGGTGCATGTAGAGACTAGCTACCGGAGACTGAAGACATTCTCAGCGAAGCTCCCTGTCCCTGCAGGGGAAGAAGATTTTGATACCTGGGTGGAGCAGGCATTGCAGGCAGTAGAAGCATGGGAGGTGCCTGAAGCGCAGAAGAGGCAACGAGTGATAGAAAGCCTAAAAGGCGCAGCAGCAGAACCAGTGAAAAGTTTTCGGTTTGGGAATGCAGATTGCACGGCTCAAGACTGTCTAGCCATGTTACAGGAAGAGTTTGGTCAATTGGAAAAGGTGACAGAGATGGTATACCAATTTAAACATACTTTCCAAAAGCCAAGGGAGAAACTGTCAGAATATGTTAGGAGACTAAACAGGTTGCTGTGCAAGATTGTGTTGAAGAAGGGAATGAAGCCCCAAGATACAGATGCGGCAAGAATGAAGCAGGTCTTAAAGGGAGCGTTACGCTCGGATCCAGTCTGGCTGCACCTGAAAACCTCGGGAGGAGGAACGTTGCTGACTTATGCTGACTTGATAAAAATCATCAGAGATGAGGAGGCGCTACAACAGGACCAGCAAATGACTAAGGCAAATGTTGTCCCCGCACAGGTGCTAGTCAATCCAGTGATGACCCCTGAAAGAGACTCAGAGGTAGACACTTTAAAAGCACAAATGTCCAAGGTGTTAGAAATGTTGACCTCTCTGATGGCAAAAGACACAGAGGGTCCCAAGAGAGAGGTACCACGGAAGGAACTATTCCTAATTGCTTCGGCACCCGCATCTTTACAAGAATGGGGAGATATAGTCTGCTTTAACTGTGGAGGAATTGGCCATATTGCAGCTACATGTTCCAGTCCCAAGAAGAAGAAGCTAGACAACCGCAAGCCGGCGGGAAACTCCAGAGGGCCCCGGTGAAGGAGTCAACCGGGTGCCCATCACCTTCAGTGAGCTCCAAGCTGAAAGCGAAGCAAAAGGAAAGAGGAGATAAAACACCTCGGAGGAAACACAACATTCCTCAACAGAGATGCACCCCAGAGAAAGGGGGCAAGACACCTCAGAAGAGGCACAGCACTCCCCAGAGGGGATGCACACCTAAGAAAATTAATAGTATCCCTCAGCGGGTCTGTACACCCATCGAGAGGAAGGAAATTAATGCATACCGGGCTCAAGAAAGATTAAAGTCCAAAGGGAACTGGATGAGAGAGAGTCCGAAGGGAAAGGGCCAGAAGAAGGCGACCCCTGCCAGGCCATATCCGGAGAGGCTAGTAGGCCCATCTCCTATAGTGCCCATTCAAGTGGAGGGAGTCTACACCAGAGCCATCTTGGATACTGGGGCACAAGTGACCCTGTTATACCGATATTTCTACGAGAAGCACTTGAGTCACCTGCCCATCCAGAAGATAGAGGGACTAGAGATATGTGGGATTGGGACCCAGAATTTCCCCTACGATGGCTATTTGCCTGTCAAGATGATCTTTGACCCATCCGTGGCTGGAAAAGCCGAAGTGTTTGACACTCTGGCGGTTGTGTGCCCTCGGCCGCCAGGAGCCAACAAGAGTTCCCTTATAATAGGAACAAACACGGACCTGGTCCGAAGACTTCTGACCCCTCTAGTGAAAGAGAAGGGGTCAGCGGCCACCAAGATTCACCCCATGCTGAAGACGGCTTATCAACGGCTGGTCCTAGAGCAGAAGACCCCTGGAGAGGGGATAGGGAAGGTGTGGAGACTTGGAAGAGAAGGGATGGTGTTGCAGCCCGGTGAAGTAACCTGTCTCAGAGTCACTGTGAAGCTTACTTGGGAGCAGCCTGGACCCTTTGTCATGTTGGAGTCTGACCCAAGGGAAGAGTCCCCCGGCCTGGAAGTGATACCAGAAGTGATTCCGCTGAAGGCCCTGAAGAAGGCCCATTGTAGAGTTCCAGTGAATGTGAGGAACAATACAGATGGCCCCATGGAAATCCCAGCCAGGATGCTGCTGGGCCAGGTGAGCCCTGCTGCCCCGGTCAACTTGTCGGAAGTAAAGGGGGCGGGCAAAGGAGGAGATGCTTGGGAGAAGCTATCCATGGAAAACCCGAACCTGCCCAGGGCTTGGGAGGAGAGAACCAAGGCCCAGTTGACCAGATGGGAGAAGATCTTCTCCAAAGATGAGTTTGATGTGGGGTGTGCAAGGAGTGCCACCCATTGGATTCGCCTCCAAGAAGATAAGCCCTTCAGAGAGAGGGTCAGGCGGGTCCCACTAGCGGATCTGGAGGATCTAAGGGAACAACTTGCAGAATTAAAAAGGACTGGTGTGATACGGGAGTCCAGAAGCCCTTATGCCTCACCAATAGTGGTGGTCTGTATCGACTACAGGACTCTTAACAGGAGAACCATACCCGACCAGTACACCACTCCGAGGATAGAGGATGCCCTACAGAGCTTGTCTGGAGCCAAGTGGTTCAGCGTTATGGATCTCAAGAGTGGGTACTATCAGATCCCTATGCACCCAGAAGACAAGGAGAAGACAGCTTTCATAACCCCAGTGGGATTCTTTGAATTCGACCGGATGCCCCAAGGTCTGTCTGGAGCCCCAGCTACTTTCCAACGTCTCATGGAGAAGACTGTAGGAGACATGAACCTTATTGAAGTCCTTGTATACCTGGACGATGTCATTGTCTTTGGAAGAACCCTGGAGGAACACGAGGAGAGGCTGGAAAAAGTCTTGAGGAGACTCAGTGAGGAGGGACTCAAGCTTTCGCCTGAGAAGTGTCGGTTCTACCAATCTTCTGTGAATTATCTGGGGCACATAGTGTCTGAAGAAGGGGTGGCCACAGACCCTGAGAAATTGGAGGCAGTTACCTCCTGGCCACGACCCACCACAGTAACAGAACTCCGGTCCTTCTTAGGGTTCTGCTCCTATTACAGGAGGTTTGTGGAAGGATTTGCCCGAATTGCTAGACCATTGAATGAACTGCTTAAGACTGAGGGAGAAGAGGACGACTCAGGACCCCGGAAGCCGGGAGAGTCAGTCAAAGATCAGTGGAACCAGAAATGTGAAGAGGCCTTCCAGGCATTGAAGAAGAGCCTAACCACTGCTCCAGTCTAGGCCTACGCAGACCCAACCAAACCCTATGAACTACACGTAGATGCTAGTCATGACGGTCTGGGAGGAGTACTTTATCAAGAACACGAAGGGCAACTACGGCCTGTGAGCAGGAGCCTGACCCCCTCTGAGAAAAACTACCCCACTCACAAGCTGGAGTTCTTGGCCCTTGAGTGGGCGGTAGTAGACAAGCTCAAAGACTACCTGTATGGGGCGGAGTTCACTGTGAAGACCGACAACAACCCCCTGACCTACTTAATCACTACAGCAAAGCTGGACGCCACTGGACACAGGTGGCTGGCCGCATTGTCTGGATTCAATTTCAGCCTAAAGTACAGGCCAGGGATTGGGAATCGAGATGCAGACTGTGACAGTGGGGTCACTTTGGACACAGGGTGAATAAAAGAAACCCCCGATATGGTCTGTGATAGTGTCATGATCAGTGTCATTGCCTGGGTCACCTGCTGGTGGTGCTATTGCTTTCAGCACCAAAGGGTGCAGTTCTGGTGGCCACCAGCGGGTGTCTCCCATTTGTCTGGAGCCGAAATCATCTCCTGCAATCAGGCGTCACCTGAGACTGATTGCAGGAGGTGTGTATAAATACCCAGCAGACACTAAAGCATTTGCTCTGGTATTGTCTTGGAACCCAGACCTGTATGCCTGAACCTGAACCTGAACCTGAACCTGAACCTTGTGACCTGTTATCTGTTACCTTGTATCCTGTGTTCCTGAACCCTGCATCCATCCCTGGACCCCTGCCTCTGTACCTTGTATCCTGTGTTCCTGAACCCTGAATCCATCCCTGGACCCCTGCCTCTGTACCTTGTATCCTGTGTTCCTGAACCCTGCATCCATCCCTGGACCCCTGTCTTGCAGACTCATCCCTTCCTCCTGTTGTCCCTTCCGGCTCCCTGTTCAATCGGACTGATCTCTCGTGTATGACCCTGGCTTGATTACATTTACGCTTTAATCTCTAAACTGTATTCACGTTGGTGTAGGGAGTTGTTTTGTGTGTCACTGTGGTTGTTTGCTGGTTGCCTTTATTGTTTTAGGAATTATCCTTTCAATAAACTCATATATATATATTTACTTACCTTGTGCCTAGTTCCTTTAGTGCAGCCCACTGATCTGCGTACCCTGTGCTGGATGCCGTGTTAGGCATCCGTGACAGAATACCAGAGCCATTCAAGCAGATCGGCTGCACTTGGGAATTGGGTCTGGGCACTGCTATTGCTTTAAAAATGCAGCTTGACGATATTCTGTATTTTTCGCTACTAGCAACAGAGGACAGGGAGTTTTGTTCTCAAACATTAAGTGAACACACTAGAGAGCAGTTGTTGGAATGCATCCGCATAGCCCATGTTTTTGTGGATCTGGGCAGTTTTGTGTTTGAGGATGTGCAAGATCTGATCTGTATCTGTACAGAGTTGGCCCTGTCTGATGCCTCCAGTGGAGACGATGACTATACACCCCCTTTTAGTGCAGCTCAGGTAAAGTCCTTGGTGTGGCTGTTGGAAGATGACTCAGTCTTTTTCCTTGAGCAGTACTCAACTTGTCCTACACAGGTGCTTGCAGCATGTATTGAGTCAGTGCAGTCTCTGGTCAGACAAGCAGTATGCAAACCTAACTTTGTGCAATCATTACTACAGGCCTGGTCAAGTTTATTGTACTCAGCCCCTGTCGGTTCCCTGACACTCATTCCTGTGTCTAGACACCAGCCTGCTGGGATGTCTGCGTCTCCTTTACTCCCAACTACCACAGTGGCCAACCAATACACCCTCCTACCAATGAAGTACCAGTACCCTGTTTCCCCCTGCTGCACTTACCCTGCCTTTAACCCTCCTGCTTCGTCTCGGCTGCCTCCATCAGTTCCCCTAAGACCCCCTTCAAAATCCGCACCCTCTGCTTCACCATCCTTCCGCTCTTCGCCTCTACCAGCTGCATCCACCACCTACAGCCCTGTATACATATACAAATCTTCGGTGGCTAAACCAAAGAAAAAACGGAAGTTCTTTCCAACTCACACGATCCTGCCAGTAACCCAGCCTGTTTCCACACCAGCCGACCTGTTGCAGCCTGTCTCCGCACCAGCCGACCTGTTGCAGCCTGTCTCCGCACCAGCCGACCTGTTGCAGCCTGTCTCCGCACCAGCCGACCTGTTGCAGCCTGTCTCCGCACCAGCCGACCTGTTGCAGCCTGTCTCCACACCAGCCGACCTGTTGCAGCCTGTCTCCGCACCAGCCGACCTGTTGCAGCCTGTCTCCGCACCAGCCGACCTGTTGCAGCCTGTCTCCGCACCAGCCGACCCGTTGCAGACTGTCTCCGCACCAGCCGACCCGTTGCAGCCTGTCTCCGCACCAGCCGACCCGTTGCAGTCTGTCTCCGCACCAGCCGACCCGTTGCAGCCTGTCTCCGCACCAGCCGACCCGTTGCAGCCTGTCTCCGCACCAGCCGACCCGTTGCAGCCTGTCTCCGCACCAGCCGACCCGTTGCAGCCTGTCTCCGCACCAGCCGACCCGTTGCAGCCTGTCTCCGCACCAGCCGACCCGTTGCAGCCTGTCTCCGCACCAGCCGACCCGTTGCAGCCTGTCTCCGCACCAGCCGACCCGTTGCAGCCTGTCTCCGCACCAGCCGACCCGTTGCAGCCTGTCTCCGCACCAGCCGACCCGTTGCAGCCTGTCTCCGCACCAGCCGACCTGTTGCAGCCTGTCTCCGCACCAAGCGACCTGTTGCAGCCTGTTTCCAAACCAAGCGACCTGTTGCAGCCTGTTTCCAAACCAAGCGACCTGTTGCAGCCTGTTTCCAAACCAAGCGACCTGTTGCAGCCTGTTTCCAAACCAAGCGACCTGTTGCAGCCTGTTTCCAAACCAAGCGACCTGTTGCAGCCGGTTTCCAAACCAAGCGACCTGTTGCAGCCGGTTTCCAAACCAAGCGACCTGTTGCAGCCTGTTTCCAAACCAAGCGACCTGTAGCAGCCTGTTTCCAAACCAAGCGACCTGTTGCAGCCTGTTTCCAAACCAAGCGACCTGTTGCAGCCTGTTTCCAAACAAAGCGACCTGTTGCAGGCTGTTTCCAAACCAAGCGACCTGTTGCAGCCTGTTTCCAAACCAAGCGACCTGTTGCAGCCTGTTTCCAAACCAAGCGACCTGTTGAAGCCTGTTTCCAAACCAAGCGACCTGTTGCAGCCTGTTTCCAAACCAAGCGACCTGTTGCAGCCTGTTTCCAAACCAAGCGACCTGTTGCAGCCTGTTTCCACACCAGCCGATTCGCTCCAGCCTGTTTCCACACCAGCCGATCCGCTCCAGCCTGCTTCTACACCAGCCGATCCGCTCCAGCCTGCTTCTACACCAGCCGATCCGCTCCAGCCTGCTTCCACACCAGCCGATCCGCTCCAGCCTGCTTCCACACCAGCCGATCCGCTCCAGCCTGCTTCCACACCAGCCGATCCGCTCCAGCCTGCTTCCACACCAGCCGATCCGCTCCAGCCTGCTTCCACACCAGCCGATCCGCTCCAGCCTGCTTCCACACCAGCCGATTCGCTCCAGCCTGTTTCCACACCAGCCGACCTGTTCCAGCCTGTTTCCACACCAGCCGACCTGTTCCAGCCTGTTTCCACACCAGCCGACCTGTTCCAGCCTGTTTCCACACCAACCAACCTGTTCCAGCCTGTTTCCACACCAGCCAACCTGTTCCAGCCTGTTTCCACACCAGCCAACCTGTTCCAGCCTGTTTCCACACCAGCCAACCTGTTCCAGCCTGTTTCCACACCAGCCAACCTGTTCCAGCCTGTTTCCACACCAGCCAACCTGTTCCAGCCTGTTTCCACACCGGCAGCCAACCTGTTCCAGCCTGTTTCCACACCAGCCAACCTGTTCCAGCCTGTTTCCACACCAGCCAACCTGTTCCAGCCTGTTTCCACACCAGCCAACATGTTCCAGCCTGTTTCCACACCAGCCAACCTGTTCCAGCCTGTTTCCACACCAGCCAACCTGTTCCAGCCTGTTTCCACACCCGCCAACCTGTTCCAGCCTGTTTCCACACCCGCCAACCTGTTCCAGCCTGTTTCCACACCAGCCAACCTGTTCCAGCCTGTTTCCACACCAGCCAACCTGTTCCAGCCTGTTTCCACACCAGCCAACCTGTTCCAGCCTGTTTCCACACCAGCCAACCTGTTCCAGCCTGTTTCCACACCAGCCAACCTGTTCCAGCCTGTTTCCACACCAGCCAACCTGTTCCAGCCTGGATTTTCGGTGCCCGTCACCCAGCCTGACGTTTTGGTGCCCGTCTTTCAGCCCGCTGAACCAGTGCCTGCCATCTGGCTTGCTGAACCTCTGCCCGGTGGCCAGTTTGAAGTGCCTCTGCCCGGTGGCCAGCTTGAAGACCCAGCGCCATTTGCCCAGCCCGCTGACATGGTGCCTGCTAAACCAGTTCTCGATGCCCGGCTTGCCGCTGATTTTGTCCTGCTTGATTCCCAGCCTGACTGTGATGCCCTTGTGTTGTTCGCCTCCGTTAGGTTCATGCACATTGCCCTGCCTGTTTTCATTTCCAGATCCCAACTTCCAGACCCTGGTGGTGGGGTGCGTGTTCCATTGCCGGACTCAGGTGCCACGCCTCCCAGTAAGTTTAAGGACTCTGGCCGGAGGAGCACAAGTAGTCCGCAGACACAGGGGAGACTTTTTGGGACCTTTCCGCACCTACCAGCACTGCCAGATCAAGGGCAGAATGGAGCGTCCGGAGGCCACTCCTTGGGAGGGGGAACTGTCATGATCAGTGTCATTGCCTGGGTCACCTGCTGGTGGTGCTATTGCTTTCAGCACCAAAGGGTGCAGTTCTGGTGGCCACCAGCGGGTGTCTCCCATTTGTCTGGAGCCGAAATCATCTCCTGCAATCAGGCGTCACCTGAGACTGATTGCAGGAGGTGTGTATAAATACCCAGCAGACACTAAAGCATTTGCTCTGGTATTGTCTTGGAACCCAGACCTGTATGCCTGAACCTGAACCTGAACCTGAACCTGAACCTGAACCTGAACCTTGTGACCTGTTATCTGTTACCTTGTATCCTGTGTTCCTGAACCCTGCATCCATCCCTGGACCCCTGCCTCTGTACCTTGTATCCTGTGTTCCTGAACCCTGCATCCATCCCTGGACCCCTGCCTCTGTACCTTGTATCCTGTGTTCCTGAACCCTGCATCCATCCCTGGACCCCTGCCTCTGTACCTTGTATCCTGTGTTCCTGAACCCTGCATCCATCCCTGGACCCCTGCCTCTGTACCTTGTATCCTGTGTTCCTGAACCCTGCATCCATCCCTGGACCCCTGTCTTGCAGACTCATCCCTTCCTCCTGTTGTGCCTTCCGGCTCCCTGTTCAATCGGACTGATCTCTCGTGTATGACCCTGGCTTGATTACATTTACGCTTTAATCTCTAAACTGTATTCACGTTGGTGTAGGGAGTTGTTTTGTGTGGTGTCACTGTGGTTGTTTGCTGGTTGCCTTTATTGTTTTAGGAATTATCCTTTCAATAAACTCATATATATATATTTACTTACCTTGTGCCTAGTTCCTTTAGTGCAGCCCACTGATCTGCGTACCCTGTGCTGGATGCCGTGTTAGGCATCCGTGACAGATAGCCATATTCAAGGCTGTATATACATTGTATATAGATTGGATGTATACTGTATGTGGGGGTTAAGTATCATTGCTGTGAGGGATTAAGTTGTTTTGCATTTCTATTGTTCATTTAAGTCTGTCCTTGTGTGTATTGTAAAGTGCCAGACAGACTGGCTGCCAACCCTTTGTGAAAAGATGTGTATTGGAGATCGTATATTCTATTGTGTTGGGATCTTTTGAAGCCTAGCAGATGTCAGGATGAGGTGTTGAGTCTTGGGATGTGTGGGTGGAGCTGGGCCCTTGTTCATGTTAAATCATGTGCCTTGAATTGTGTATAAAGTTACAATGTTTCTCAATAATAAAGTCATTCCTACTACAGAAGAGACAGAGTGCGTCTCGTCTTCTTCCAGAGGGGTCGGCTCCTATAGGAAAGGGTCGTTTAGCTGTGGATATCGGTAGCGAGTGGATGTGTGTCTAGAAGAGGGAACCTCGTAAACGGCGTTTAATACCCCTTGAGATTGGGGTGCCGTTACATTGGTTGGCAGCAGCGGGATTTTCCCTCCAGTTCCTGGGACACTCCAAGCCACCACAGTGAATGACCAAGCTATGCAGCCTGCAGGAAAGTCACGCTGAAAGACTTACTTGAGAGCCGAGATGAACCAGAGGAATGGTGATGCAGGACCCCGGTCAGTTGAAGATTTGTTTCAGCAACGAGTTCGAGAGCGCTTGGCATTATATGGTGCTAACCCATCAGAGACCGCCATACAGGAAGCCATTAGAGAAATCGAGCGGCAGGATGAGCGACAACATGAGCAGAGAATGGCGGAAATACGGCAATCAGAGACAACACCTAAAAAAGCAGCACCAACTGAAAGGAGAGGAGAGATACAGATACCAGCCGACATGGAAAAGGAATTCAGAAGGAGGTTGCGAGAGATGCAGATACAGCATAGAGGACCAGTATCAGAGGAGGTCCTGCTGGGATGGTCGGATTCGATCCGCTGCGAACTCTGGAAGAAAGTGCTAGCCCTCGAGCAGCAACACCAGGGAAAAGTTCTCCCCTCCATCCATGTAAGGTACTGGTCGCAGTATGAAGTACGAATGCTGTTATTGGGGGAACAACCGAAGCAGGAGTGGACAGCTGAGTTAAGCAGGCTGATCCGGGCAGAGATGCGGTTGGACGAGAGCTACAGAGCCCTCCGGTGGTATGTAGCCCAAGAGTGCCCATGGTCAGCGGATGACAGCCCCATGGAAGGCTTTGACTATAATGGCCTGGGATTGTTGTATTGGAGGCTGTCCGAGGACCCTGACTTTGGGAGTGATCAGGAGTGGCGTTTGGAGGAAATAATGGCGCACAGAGAACAAAGACTGAATGTCTCGGAAGGGCACTGGGCACAGGAAGATTTGGAGTTTCTGGCCGTTCAGGAATGGGAGCTGGAGATTGCCTACAAACAGCTGCTAGACTCTGCTCAGCAGCAGGGTGGGGCTCCCTTTGCCTGGGACTATCAGGAATTACCAGTTGACAACTATGAAATCCTGGCTGAAGAATCAGCAGTGGAAAATCTGAAGGTTGCCCTCCCTAAAGCCGAAGTGAATGATACAGAGTTCCAGGGAGCTAGCCTGGCTGAAGAATCGGCAGTGGAAAATCTGAAGATTGCCACCCTTAAAGCCGAAGTGGATGATATGGAGTTCCAGGGAGCTAGGGCAGTTGGCTCATCTCCCCAGCCACAGATTACAGAAGGTATGGACTTAATGGACTGTGCAGAGGATGTTATGAACTATGCATCGCCCGCTCAAGTACTGGCAGCAGGACAAAGTACTGCAGACCCCTGCTCTACACCCGTGGCAGTGTTGGAGGCCCGAGTTGAGAAGGTGATGGTTCCTCTTTCTGAGTGGATTTCAGAGATGCAGGGAGGAGAAGCAGCCATTTTCCCTCCCCAACAGGTAGCCAGAGCAGATGGTGTGGAGTCCCCAGCAGGAGTACTGGCAACAGGGCAGAGTGATAGCAACCTGTGCTTTCCAGCACCGGAAACAACTGTGGAGTTTCAGGGAGCCGGGGCAGTTGGCCCCTCTCTCCAGCAACAAGCTGGGGTGGTAAAGCTTTTACCCCCAGCTGAATCACTGGCAGCAGGGCAGAATGCTACTGGCCGCTGCACACAACTATCACAAGTGGATGGGACTTCAGTCTCCACTTGTATACCCCAGGGATGCCGGGCAGTCGACCCAGATCCCCAACAGCATGACGGACTGAGCCCAGTCACCCTGTCTTCTCCCCAGCGGCGGGTATGTTCTCTGAGAGAGGCAGAGGTTGGCTGGGTAAGTAATGCTCTGCTTGGAGCAATTCATTTGTGGTACTGGGTGGATACCAGCATTGGAAGAATGGACCCATGGACTAACTTCGGAGTAGACCCGTCTGGGGTCCCCTCCTCTGTTAGTCCCCTGCCGAAAGGGGAGATGTGTGACAGTGGGGTCACTTTGGACACAGGGTGAATAAAAGAAACCCCCGATATGGTCTGTGATAGCCATATTCAAGGCTGTATATACATTGTATATAGATTGGATGTATACTGTATGTGGGGGTTAAGTATCATTGCTGTGAGGGATTAAGTTGTTTTGCATTTCTATTGTTCATTTAAGTCTGTCCTTGTGTGTATTGTAAAGTGCCAGACAGACTGGCTGCCAACCCTTTGTGAAAAGATGTGTATTGGAGATCGTATATTCTATTGTGTTGGGATCTTTTGAAGCCTAGCAGACGTCAGGATGAGGTGTTGAGTCTTGGGATGTGTGGGTGGAGCTGGGCCCTTGTTCATGTTAAATCATGTGCCTTGAATTGTGTATAAAGTTACAATGTTTCTCAATAATAAAGTCATTCCTACTACAGAAGAGACAGAGTGCGTCTCGTCTTCTTCCAGAGGGGTCGGCTCCTATAGGAAAGGGTCGTTTAGCTGTGGATATCGGTAGCGAGTGGATGTGTGTCTAGGAGAGGGAACCTCGTAAACGGCGTTTAATACCCCTTGAGATTGGGGTGCCGTTACACAGACGCTCTGTCCAGGAGATCTCATGGTCCCAACAGTGACATGGAAGACTGGACTCAAGTAGCACCTGATGGGGTGCGGGCCCTTTGTCAAGGGGCTGAATTGCAAGCCAGAGGGGGCTCAAGGGCGGAAGAGATAGGAGTTACCATGGTAGGAGTCCCCAAACAATACTGTGGAGTAACTCAGCTGGGAGAAGACCATCTGCCGAAGTTGTCCAAGAAGGAACTAAGATGTGACCAATTAGAAGATCCCATGGGGAAATTGGTTCTGGAAGCCCTGGAGAATCAGGATCCAAACAAACTCCTGAGTCACTCCTCAAAAGAAGCCCGCCTGTTGAGGAAAGAGTGGGACAGGTTACAAGTACATCAAGGAGTGGTCTACCGAAGGGGCCCCTCTGATGATCTGGAAGATAAATGGCAATTGTTTCTTCCAGAAAAACATTGAGAGACTGTTCTGATTGCCCTACATGACAATCACGGCCATCTAGGGGCGGAGAGGACCTTTCAACTTGTCAGAAGTCGGTTCTATTGGCCCTGCATGAGGGCAGAAGTAGAAGAGTACTGCCACTCATGTGCACGATGCATCCGGAGGAAGACTTTACTTCATCAAGCTGCCCCAATGGGCCATGTACAAAGTCAAGGCCCAATGGATCTGGTATGCATTGATTTCCTCTGCCTCGAACCCGACCTGAGTGGACTGGGAAATGTTCTGGTGATAACCGATCATTTCACCAGGTATGCCCAAGCTTTTCCAACCAAAGACCAGAAGGCTTCCACTGTAGCCAAGATACTTATGGAGAAGTATTTTGTCCATTATGGGCTGCCCCAACGTCTTCATTCAGATCAAGGAAGGGACTTTGAAAGTCGGCTGATCCGGAAGCTCTTAGATTCTTTGGGGATCAAGAAGACTCGAACTACACCTTACCACCCACAGGGAGATGCTCAGCCGGAGAGGTTTAACCAAACCTTGCTCAACATGTTGGGGACTCTGGAAAGTGAGAAGAAGCAACATTGGAGTAAACACATAGCAGCCATAGTACATGCCTACAACTGCACCACTAGTGATGCTACAGGCTACTCCCCATATCGACTCATGTTTGGGAGAGAGGCGAGACTACCTGTGGACTTGGCCTTTGGCACCTCTCTGGACCATTCCTCAGCCACATCCCACAAAGGATATGTGGACAGGCTCAGACACAGCCTGAAAGTGGCCTATGAACAAGCTCAAGCAGCCTCAGATCAAAGAGGAGCTCGAAACAAAAGAAACTTCGACTTGAAGGTCCGGATACAAGACCTACAGCCCGGGGATAGGAGTACTGTTACGCAATCTGGGGGTCCCTGGAAAACACAAACTTGCAGACAGATGGAGATCTGAACCCTATGTTGTCTGTAGGAAGTTGCCGGGCCTACCTGTCTACAAGTTGAAGCCAGAAGGGAAGGTAGGCCCACTGAAGACGTGACATCGAAACCACCTGCTCCCACTTGCTGAGGCAGTCAGGATACCTCCCGTGAGAGATTCTCCTGAACCAGTCTCTATTCTGGATACTCCCAGGCCAAACACTCGGTCGCAGACCTCCCGAGCTGAAGATGGAGAGGCCTCTCAACTTAGTGAAGATGAAGAAAGAGAACTTGATTGGTTGTGGCCTTCCCCAACTCCAGGAACTTCTACTATAGATCTTCCACCCACTGAAGACACTCCAGATGGAACACTGAACCCAGAGGCCACAGAGTTCATCCCATCTAGTCCTTCATCAGATCACTGGGAAGATGCCCGTGATAGTTACTCAGAGGAAGAGGAGCCTGTGGCGCCAGAGCCAGAAGTCCCAAGAGAGCAAAGGGCTCGAAGAGTCATCTGGCCTCCTAAGAAGCTGACCTACCCACAAATGGGGAATAGCTCGGAGGACTCTGTAGTTACTGCTAGGAGAAGTGCTGAAAATCCAGATCCCTCCACTGTCCATTTGGTGGAGGGCAACCCCAACTCACAGTTAGGAAGGCCACCCATGATAATGTGACCTGTGGGCGAGGGAGTTCTACCCCTCAGTTTTGGTGGGAATTCCCTATGCCAACTTCGTTTACAGAATTGTCTAGAGTGGTACATAGTCTTTGTTAAGGTTTATCTTTGGGGACCAAAGAGTTCAAGTGGGTGAGTGTGTAGCAGGGTGTTCCCCTTTAATGCAGAGAGACTACATTACCCAGAACCCCATTCGGATTGTTTCACCGCAGAGACTCATGGGAGGGGTTATATAAGGAGGAGGCGCGGCTGCGCTCGGCCTCTTTGGGACACGAGACTTCAGGGACTGATCCTCCTGTGCGGATGTGTCGGAGTGCAAGGCCTGAAGCCTGAGACCTTGCGCAGCACCAAAGAGCCTTCCACCCCACTGCGAGCCTGGGTGGCATCTGACTTTGCTTGTCTACAGCCTTGACCGGATCGGGGACCCGATCGCTGGAGACAGTGTGTGTGTGTGTGACACAGTCGGTGGAAGTTCCCCGGACTGGGACCGCGTCCGGATGGGTGAGAGGGTGTATGCCCAGACCATATACTGTTATTGCTAATGGGCCTATAGACTGCCGTGGCTCACAAGTTGTTTCTGATACTCTCATTAGAGAACCTCATCGGAGCTGAACTCAGAGTTTACATAGCAAAGTGTTTATTTCATCTCTACCTTCCCATTGGATTACAAATGGTATTCTGTTAATGTGCACCACCGTTAAAGACCTGCCGGTGAAGAAAACCCTCATCCCCTATAGACTAAGTTGTAGATATCTGAGCCAGGCCTGGTCAGCTAGTTAGTTCATTTGGTTACTGTGTCACAGGACGCCTAGTTAACGGTCGCCCACGTGGCGCACTTTTACTGTTCATTCTATATGCATAGTGTGTTATTGCTGCAGGGCTCTGCAATTTATTATCTGTGAACTGTTAACACTGTTAACCTTTTCTTACCAAAAGCTTAAGTAAATCTTATACCTTTTTATCATTATTGTCTTGGTGGTGTCTGGGCTTACTCATACAGTATAAGAATATTTATTGCTGCCAATACTAACTGTGCCAGTAGGGGGTCGAGTAGATTGCCGGGGGTTGGCGGAGCTGTTTTCAGGGCCCAAACTAAACTTGCGGCCTTCTTAAGTGGAGGTATCGCTACACATACATCACACTTGTAGACAATAAAAAGTATTTTGCTTTGTTTTGTTGTTTTATTTGGGGGATTTAACGTGGTTGGGGGAAAGGGATATGGGATGCCCATAGAACGATTGGTATTTGCAATGCTGGAGCTGATCCGGCTTCACATTGGCAAGTGGTTACTCATTATCTTCACAGAACAAAAATGGTGGAATCTAATCTTGACAGTCTTTTCACATCAGACCTTCTCCCGCCTCTCCACTCTCCCTGCAGACTTCTGCCTCCAGGACTCTTCACCTCCTGTGCAACACTTCCCTGTCAAAGCATTAGACATTCTGTCCCACCATCTTGAACAGGCTAGGCCTCACTCTGAATAATTCCTAGCTGAAACTCCACTTGATGAATAATAGGCCAGGGGCCTGCAGTATCCCTTCTTGATGGCCCTGAACATTTAGTTAATAAAGCACACTTGATTATGGACTACTGATCCCAGCAAGCCCGACTTGCAAATCCTGAGTCCTCAGACTGCAGCGACTTGACACAACACCCCACAGTCTCTCCTCTGTCTCTGCACCTAGCTCCCCTGGCATGCCTCTTCCAGATATCCACTGTGCCTCTTTCACCGACTCCTGCCCTGAGTCCTTCTTGAAAGATTTACCCGGACTGTGCAGACCAACTGCTCCTCCAGCTCCTCCTGTTCCAGGACAACTCTCCATGACCGTGTAAGGAGAGGCTCCCTCCCAGCTCCCTAGCTCCTCCGCCGAATGCACCCCCACCCCCCAGATGGGGGTGTCTCTCTAGCACGCAGTCTAGCACCCCATCTTTCAATTCACCCAGTGGACATCTCCCCCCCAACAGGCTGACCGTGAGTATATGTAGGAGGCCTGCCCCCTGCCAATCCTAGTTGGGGATTGGTCAGGGCTCCTCACATGTACTCCATGCCACTCCAACTCTCAGCCCTGCCCCTCTTCCAGAACATTCTCACTGAAAGCAGGGGAGGTGCCCAAAAGCTGAAGCACATGTCAGTCACACCCACTGCTACACTAACCACTTCCTGCCCCTAGATCAAAAACAAACAGGGCTAGCTCACAGCATTAGGCCTGTTTAAATTTACCTGCGCTAACAGAACCTCAAACACTACACATCTAGCATCTACCTATGGTAGAGGGTGCTACATATGCTTCAGTTTGTGAATGAACAGGAAGCTGCTCAGCACAGAGCACTTCCCATTCATTTACTGTCCAGTGCAACTGAGGCTGCAGAGAAAGGCATGTGTGTTTCAGATTTGTTGTGCACAATCTAATACAATGGGCTGTGCACAACTATGGTAAGGAGCCAATCTAACTTTAAAGCACGGAGTGATATCACTGTGGTGAACAGCACTGGATGCACCAAAAAAATATTTTCTTGGATTGTTTACATTCATTGGATAAGAGCGTTATTTATCTGCACTCGGATATGGGACTACACACCTCTCATTTCTTTGGATATTGCACATGAATCATGAGCATGAATGATTATTCAGTTCATGAATTGGGACTTTTTGATTAATATACATTTTTAGGATTAAAATATAGGTTTTTCTTTTGCACACATTTTTTTTATGTTGGCGATCATTTATGAAATGTGAATTTTTATTTATTTTATACTTTTTCACTTTATGAATTGAAATCTTCTTCATTGATTTATTTTTAGTTTCATCCACATTATGTTTTGTGTAGTCTCTATCATGCTGTATTGATTTAGCGACACACTATTTGATTTATTTATGCCCAAATTTGGTATCACAGATTTTGGTGTAGGCTGCTTTTATGTGTTATCATTTTTGTTTTTATATGTTGCAGATCTTACCTGTTTCTGCTCTGAAGAAAATGCTGTAGATTTTGATTATGTAAATTAGCTAAGTGAATCTGAATGGGTGTAACTTTTTCATTATTAATCAGCTGATGCACTTGTAGTGTTCTAATGAGGAAAATCCCAGTGTCAGTAACCCTTTAGTGATTAAAGTGTTTGTTACCTCAGGCTGGGGTCAGATTTATGTGAATTGGAGTTTCCCCGCATCCAATTCACATGTCAGGAGACTGTGACCAGCTCACACAGCTCTGGGGCAGCCACGGTCCGCACTGGAAAAGGGTCCTGTGCGTCTTTGGCTCCATTTCAGGCCCGAATTCAGGCAAAAATTCTGACCTGATTTGCAACTGAAATGGAGAACAGGGACTCACTGGACCCCCTGCAGCAAGCCGCAGCTAGTGTGAAACCGGCCTTAACATTTCATGTTCCTGATATGTGCCTGCTGTACAATCTACTTTTATGAAAAAGGTTCCTGTTCTCTTTGTATTGCTTTCATTGTGAGAAATCTCTGGTGTTCCTGCCAGTTTCTCTGCTTTCCTATTACAAACCGACCACACTAACCAACCAAACACACCGTGGTCAGTTCTCTAGCTATGCTGGGAACTCAGTGTTCCCTCCTCCAATAATCTGCCATCTCCTGACACGCCCCTGCTGCACAGCCATTCACTTTGAAGATCAGTGTGTTGCCGTTTCTCCTCCCCCTAGCTCTTATGCAGAACAGAGGGAATAGAAGAAATGTGTGATTACTTGAAAAAAGGGGAAAAAAAAGTATTCATATTTTTTTTTTTATATCTATACACAAATGTTTTGCCTTTCATTTCTATTTTAAACTGAATAAGTTGTTTTACAAGGTGATGGTTTACAATGACTTTAACCCTTTGGGAGTATATCCCCAAAAGTAGAGGATGCCTAAAATCTGTACCTTAGTGTAGACTTCTGGAAAAATCTATGAGCCAATCACATGAGCAGGAAATTACATTTCTGTGGAACATTCTGTACACACACATTTTGCAAAAAAAAACATAATGTTTCAGATTAAAAAAGAATGGTAATTTTTTACATTTAATTACAATATAGCTTGTGTAGCAATTGCATACGCTATATTGTTGTGTTTTTTTTTTTTTTCTATGTTTTTTCCCACAAAAGTGGTGTAAAGCCCTGTACACACGATCGGATTTCCTATGAATTTTAAACCGATGGATTTTTCCATCGGAAATCCGATGAAGCTGACTTCCGACCGTCCCAAACGCGGTGACGTAAAACACTCCGATGAGCCGAGAAAAATGAAGTTCAATGCTTCTGAGCATGCGTCGACTTGATTCTGAGCATGCGTGGGTTTTTTATCCGATGGAGTTCCCCACAGACGATAGTAATTTGCTATCGTTTTTTTTTTTCCACCGGATAAATTTAAAACATGTTCTATTTTTTTAACACCAATGAAAAAAAGACCGATGGGGCCCATACACGATCGGTTTGTGTGATGAAAAAAGTCCATCTGACTGTTTTCATCGGTAAAACCGATCGTGTGTACAGGGCTTAACTCTTTCAGTATGGTGGTAAGACTCCTACAGGACAAAGACCTGCAAGCTGATTGATCCATCAATCCAAATGCTAACATAAATAATTAAAACTGAGATTATTCTGCTTGGTTCTTGAATTTAAAAGCATAAGTTCTAAATGCAGTGAGAATTAAGCTTTTATTTATCATAGCATGTGTGTCAGTTATAGTTACTGTCTGTCGCAAGTATATTACCAAGTTTATCGGAACATATTATCTACTTACCTATTTACACCTTTATGCAATATTTTACCTTAATGAATTTGGTCTACTATGTACCTGCTAAAAAACAGAAATGGTGAGTGCTTTGTTTATATGGGGCCGCAGGAGGAGGCCCCATTCAAGTCACTACAAAGGATAATCAGTGCTCCGTTTATATTTATATGCTTTACAGTTTGCACTGTAGGCTTTTGCAGTGCTTTGTGTAGCAAGTTGAAAGGGCTTCAAATAGTGATGGGTAGATCTGTTGAATGCTGAGAGAGAAAATGATTCTGATTTCTGATCTGCCAGGATATACTGTATGGTCTACTAATTGACTGCCAAAATTAATTCTTTAAATCCAGTTCTAGTTCCTTTAGGTGCCATCTCAGAACAAAGTCTCTCCGTAGCCCTTGACTAGGGATGAGCCGAACACCCCCGGTTCGGTTCGCACCAGAACATTCGAACAGGCAAAAAATGTGTTTGATTACGCGAACACCGTTAAAGTGGGACACAAACATGAAAAATCAAAAGTGCTAATTTTAAAGGTTAATATTCAAGTTATTGTCATAAAAAGTGTTTGGGGACCCGGGTCCTGCCCCAGGGGACATGTATCAATGTAAAAAAAAGTTTTAAAAACGGCCGTTTTTTCGGGAGCAGTGATTTTAAAAAGGCTTAAAGTGAAACAATAAAAGTGAAATATTCCTTTATATTTCGTACCTGGGGGGTGTGTATAGTATGCCTGTAAAGCAGCGCATGTTTCCCGTGCTTAGAACTGTCCCTGCACAAAATGTCATTTCTAAAGAAAAAAAAGTCATTTAAAACTACTCGTGGCTATTCATGAATTGTCGGGTCCCAGCAATACAGATCAAAGTCATTGAAAAAAAACGGCAGGGGTTCCCCCTCCCAGTCCATTACCAGGTCCTTTGGGTCTGGTATGAATATTAAGGGGAACCCCGAACAAAAAAAAAGCGTGGGGGTCCCCCCCAAATTCCATATCAGGCCCTTCAGGTCTGGTATGGATATTAAGGGGAACCCCGTACCATTTTTTTTTTTTAAATGACGTTGGGTTCCCCCATCCATACCAGACACTTCAGGTCTGGTATGGATTTTAAGAGGAACCCTGCACCAAAATTTTAAAAAAATGGCGTGGGGTCCCCCCCCCAAAAATCCATACCAGACCCTTATCAGAGCACGCAACCTGGCAGGCCGCAGGAAAAGAGGGGGAGACGAGAGAGCGCCCCCCCTCCTGAACCGTACCAGGCCAAATGCCCTCAACATGGGGATGGGGACAAGGGCCTCATCCCCACAACCCTTGCCCGGTGGTTGTGGGGGTCTGCGGGCGAGGGGCTTATCGAAATATGGAAGCCCCTTTAACAAAGGGGACCCCCATATCCCGGCCCCCCCTATGTGAATTGGTAACGGGGTACATTGTACCCCTACCATTTCAGAAAAGAAAGTGTCAAAAATGTTAAAAATGGGGTTCCTCTTAAAATCCATACCAGACCTGAAGGGCCTGATATGGAATTTGGGGGGGACCCCCACGCTTTTAAAACTTTTTTTTGCATTGATACATGTCCCCTGGGCAGGAACCAGGTCCCCAAACACTTTTTATGACAATAACTTGCATATTAACCTTTAAAATTAGAACTTTTGATTTCTCCCATAGACTTTTAAAGGGTGTTCCGCAGCTTTTCGCTCTGGCATGCTGTCAATCAACTTCTGAGCCACATCCTGACTGATGAAAGCTCATTCTTGCATAATCAATGCTTGGAGTTTGTCAGAATTTGTGGGGTTTTTTTTTGTTCACCAGCCTCTTGTGGATTGACCACAAGTTCTCAATGGGATTAAGGTCTGGGGAGTTTCCTGGCCATGGACCCAACATTTAAATGTTTTGTTCCCCAAGCCACTTAGTTATCCCTTTTGCCTTATGGCAAGGTTCTCCATCATGCTGGAAAAGGTATTGTTTGTCACCAAACTATTCTTGGATGGTTGGGAGAAGTTGCTCTCGGAGGATGTTTTTGTACCATTCTTTATTCATGGCTGTGTTCTTAGGCAAAATTGTGAGAGAGCCTTCTCCCTTTGCTGAGAAGCAACCCCACACATGAGTGGTTTCAGGATGCTTTACTGTTGGCATGACACAGGAATGATGGTAGCGCTCACCTTTTCTTCTCCGGACAAGGTTTTTTCCGGATGTCCCAAACAATCGAAAAGGGGATTCATCATAGAAAATTACTTTATCCCAGTGCTCAGCAGTCCAATCCCTGTACTTGTTGCAGAATATCAGTCTGTCTCTGATGTTTTTCCTAGAGAGAAATGGCTTCTTTGCTGCCCTTCTTGACACCAGACCGTCCTCCAAAAGTCTTTCTTCGCTGTGCGTTCAGATGTACTCACACCTGCCTGCGGCCATTCCTGAGCAAGCTCTGCACTGGTGGTGCCCCGATCCTGCAGCTGAATGAACTGTAGGAGATGGTCCTGGCACTTGCTGAACTTTCTTGGGTGCCCTGAAGCCTTCTTCACAAATGCAGTGGAAATGTTTTGTATATGGGATTAAGTTCATTTTCATGACAAAGAGGGACTTTGCAATTAATTGCAATTCATCTGATCACTCTTCATAACATTCTGGAGTATATACAAAATAGTATCATAAAAACTGAGGCAGCAGACTTTGTGAAAATTATTATTTGTGTCATCCTCAAAACTTTTGGCCACGGCTGTACATCTCTATATAAAATTTACTATTTTACCACTAAAAGTGTTGTGCTAAACATTTTTTCATCGAACTTCTATATTACTGCATTTGTTATTTTGAAAAGCCAAAATAAAGAAAAAACAGAGGTCTCGCCAATGATTTTCTGCATATTAGAACTTTGTGGTCGTGGAACCGGCACCATCGCAGTGACGTTTCATTTGCCTACATACTGAATGCTAAAGGTTGCCCCTCGTTATCATTTCAGAAAGTTAGGCGGTATGTCTAATGTGAATTTCAGGTCTATTTATTGGCACTGAGTAAAGAGTATTATCATGTGGGATGTTATCATTGCCCTAATAATTATATTCTTATGAGAGTAGGACCTAGCACTTTATTAGTTCACTACAAGCCCCTGAGATTGCAAAATCTAATCTTAGGTTCAGCTTTGCAGTATTCATTGTCAACTGATGGTTTGTCAAAGCAGAATTGTTGAGATTTTTTTTATCAATGCTTCTGTCATTTTTAATCAAGCTTTTTTTTTTTTTTTTTTTTTTTGGGGCATTAAATAGATAATTGTCTTTTGGCTGAAAAGGGGTTAAGCAAATTCTGTTTAGGAATCATAAACTGCTTTGTATTTTTTAATGGATTAACCAGGACAGTGTCTCCGTACTCCCAAGGTTTGAAAATATATTGCAAGTCTATTACATCCTTTCCCAGCTATAAATAAGATTTATACATAACCCATGGGGATTTTCCATTAAAAGTTCATAAATCAAGTTGTGCTTTTTTCGTCTTTTCATCCGCAGTCATGCAAAGCTGGCTACTGGGGAAATAGTCTGAATTAAAAGACGAGCAGGTAAAAAAAGTCAAAATAATTGTATACGTTATATAGGAATATAAATGAGAGTGTTTCAGTCTTTTAATTTGGGATAATACTCCTTTTATAATCAGCCAGAAATTTGTTTACTGTGGTAGAAAGGTGGGAAGAAAAACAGCAAAACAAGCAGAAAATCTATGACTAGGAATATCGGGAGCATAATTGGGAATGGCAGACTGAAGTGAGTTCTATACATCGTGGAAATAAATAAAAAAACCTATACAAATTGTTAGTTATTTCCCTGCAAATTGTACCAAAAACTCCTCACTGTGTTTGCTTACTGATGTGTGGCAATAAATGCATTTGGTTTGCTTGACTTTCAGCAACATTTTTCCATATAAATAATATTGCTTGATGTAATAGTCATAAGTTAGAATGTTATCTCTCAACACTGGTGCTGTAGTATGAAAATGGTACTGGAGAAAGTGTCTGTTATCATCTGCCACATGAACCCCAGAGTGAGCTTCATGATGTACACCTACTACATGTGGTGCTACAATATGCAAATTTCAGTAAGTTCCAAGTTTTTTTTTTAGCTGTGTGAATTTATCAGCAATTAAATTTTTAACATATTTCATATTAAATGTTCCTGTATCATATTTTTCACAATAACATATTATATGCACATTTGGTGCCACTAGAGGGTGCATGTATTTGTCTGTAATCAGAATTTTGCATAATGAGATAAGTGAAAGCATCACCTACATAAAACATGCCACTACTACCGTTTCACCTATCACCTACTTTCATAGCACAATTTTCTAGGAGAAGCGGTCCTTCCAGTGTATAACTGAACCATGTATAAAGGAAAACTTTGACCTAATTTAACAGACAGATTGGTAGGATATCAGGTGGACAACCTGACTCTGAATCTGAAGTTGACTTGGTATCAATCTCTTGTAATCCATTGCACAGCAGAGCTGAAACTGAAACTGAGAGGCAGAGCAGCAATAGGCATGTCAAATCGCATGCCAAATGGCTCCAATGTGAACCTAGGCTAAAGGGAAACTTTGCGAAGGCAATCCCCTATACCTCTCAGTGTAAGTCACAGACCTAAAAATGTATCTTAACCACTTGCCGGACGCGCTATAGCCAAACAATAGCTACAGCACGGTTAGCTAGTTCTGGGAGGGTATCCATAGACATCCTCCCACATTGTTTACACAGATAATCAGGGCACTGATCATCAGTGCCCTAAATATCAGAGCAGCCCCATTAGTGCCAATCAGTGCTCATAAATGCAGTCTATAAGTGCCTATCAGTGCCACCTATCAGTGCCTCCTCATCAGTGCCCATCAGTACTGCCTATCAGTGCCCTTTCATTTCCATCTATCAGTGCCCATCAGTGCTGCCTATTAGTGGCCATCATTGCCATCTATCAGTGCCCATCAGTGTCTATCAGTGCTGATTGAAAAAAGGTGTGTATTTGCTCTGCTTAAAACAGATTGCCTAATTATATGACCAACCTCTGGTATTAAAGGGGTTGTAAAGGTTCATGTTTTTTCACCTTAAAGTGGTTGTAAAGCTTTGTTTTTTTTTTCCTTTAAATTAAAAACATGTTATACTCACTTCCACTGTGCAGTTCGTTTTGCACATAGTGGCCAAGATCCTGGTCTTCTGGGGTCCCTCGGCGGCTGTCTCGTCTCCTCCCTGCAAGAGCTAATCCCCTTCATGGGAAGCTCTCTCCCTAGGGGGTTAGCTTGCGGGCGCCCTCCTGTGATACAGCCGGCGGCCAATGGCTGCGCTGCTATCAAACTATCCGATCTACCCAATTGACAGCCAGACTCCATGGAGAAGAGGACGTCGGGGGCGAGCACAGCAGGTGAACAGGATCAGGAAAGTAAAACAGGAAGGCTGGGGGGGCCATCTTTGCCAGGTGTTTTTTCACCTTAATGCTAAGGATGCATTAAGGTGAAAAAACACGAAAGTTTACAACCCCTTCACTTACCTGAGCCCGTTCACCTGCTGTGCGCGTCCCCCGGTGTCCTCTTCTCCACGAAGTCTGGCTGTTGATTGGATAGATAGGATAGATTGATAGCAGCGCAGCCATTGGCTCGCGCTGCTGTCAATCACATCCAATGACGCGGCCGCCGAGGGGTGGGACCGAGTCATACACTCTGTGTCTATGGACGCAGCGTGTATGACAGGGAGCGCGCCCGCAAGCTAACCCCTTCGGGATAGAGCTTCCCAGAGGGGGGTTAGCTATTGCGGGGAGGAGCCATGACAGCCGCCGAGGGACCCCAGAACAGGAGGATCGGGGCCACTCTGTGTAAAACGAACTGCACAGTGGAGGTAAGTATAACATGTTTGTTATTTTTTTTTAAACAAACTCATACAACACCTTTAAGTGCACATAATCATAGGTGCTTAAGCATAGAAAATCTCTCATATCAAAATCATATTCATATGACATCAACCCCCTATACACTTAATGACATAAAAAAATTCAAAACATGAAAAACAGCAATAAACTGAAAGTAGCACTCCCTCATAAACTATGTGCTACAATTCAAACACGTGTCAGTATTTAGGGCCCTTCACCCTTAAAAACGATGTTCTTCACTGAAAAAAGCTTTCAAATAGTCCACAGTTTATATACAAAAGCAAAAAAAGTGTTTAGGGCTCTTCACTCTTATAAACTATGTACTCCACGGCCACACAGGTGCTCCACCACCAGCTAAAATGCTCGCTCATCTTGCACGTGGATTTGTAATTTAACCAATTGCCAACCGCATATTTACTGTAGCAGGTTGGCTCTATTGTGCGAAATCACATACCTGTACATAATTTCATGCAATAGTCATTGGGTGGCACGCGTGCTGATTGGACACAGGAAATGCCAATCAGCAGGTCCAACGAACCCGATGTTCACCGATCACCAATCAATCATTTACCAGAGAGGCAGAACGGCAATCTGCCTATGTAAATGTAGCAGCTGTTTGATATCCTTACTGTATTGCCAGGCTAGCCAGGACTTTCAATGAAGAGACACAGTCGGTCAGTTCTGTTGGAGTGGGTTTCTCCCTCTCCTTTTTTCCTTCTCACTGTGTGATGGTCACAGGCAAGACAGCCTACTCTGCCCTTTTCCCTACTTCTTCATTGGCAGAGGAAAGACAGCCAATCAAGGGAAGATTGTAGGAGGAGAAAGGAACTGTGGAATATAAAGTCCCAGCACAAAGCAGCCTGACTGACTTTTAAGGTGACAGGACGGCAAATCCCAGGCTGCATTGCAGAGAGTCAAGAGAATTGTGGGATAGACTATAAAATTACAGGGTGGACTAGGCCCAGGGCTCTTTGTTCCCTGGATCCCCTCATGTTGACACCATCCCGTCGCTGTGAGAGGGGGATTGCGGCCTACCACGTGGTGTACCACGTTCCAACCCGGATGAGAGGGGCCTGCTTCTGCTTGCTGTTCATCTGACATCCATCCAGCACCACCCCGTCACCTGCCAAGCTGTGTACTGAGCTTCACTTCGGGAGATCGATGAGGCATATCCGCTGCACGAGTGTCACTATATGAGCTACTGTCTGGAAGGCATCGAAGTGGCCTGGTCGTTGGTGAGAGGGCAGTCGTCCCACCTTTACAAATCTTTTCTCACGGTTTCGCTGGGACACTTTGCACAGACATCTCTATCTTAGGAATACTTTATTGAACCTACTTTGAACACTGTGCAGAGAAACCTTTAGCTTTCCTCATTTCAAGAAACCTATCGCTTGCTACTACACCTTATTGGATAAAAGTTAATGAGCTCCTCCACGCTGGTGAAGACAATCAGATCTGCAACGGGCACATTACTGTCATTGCTGCTATAAGGGTCCTTATATCATTGCCTTTAAGTCAGATCTATCATTAGTGTTAACGATTAATAGTTTGGCCTGGGGTTCCCCTCTAGTATTAGTAATATCTACAAGTTCTCAATAGTTTGAAGAAGGTAACTACGGATTATCTGTCACTGACTATATTGATGCTGTCTATTTGCATATCTTATTAATTTGTTTGAATATAAAATTCACTTCAACCAAATCCTGGTTGTTTGTCCGGGACCTGGCTGACCAATACCATTTTGAGGTTTTTTTTTTCTGCCTAAGTAAATTAAAGAAAACCTTAATACTTGAACTGTGTCAGTGTGTCATTACTGTGGTATTCTTTTAATCACATTGCCAGGTGTGCTAGAGGGGCTGAGGCCATTCTTGGGGTTGAGAGGCAGAGTAATGGACTGAACAAATTTAAGCAGCTCCTTCTGGGGGAATCGCTACATAAACAAGTCAGATCGCTGTTCTGACAGGGATGAAGATGGAGATCTTGTGTGCCTGCTGAGCAGTGCATATTTTTAGCACTGATTACTGTAATAATGTCACTGGTCCCCAAAAAAGTGTCAAAAGTGTCAGTTAGGTGTCTGATCTGTCCTCCGCAATGTCGCAGTCCCGCTAAAAATCGCTGATCGCTGCCATTACTAGTAAAAAACAAATAAATAAATATGCCATAAAAATATCCCATAGTTTGTAGATGTGATAACTTTTGCACAAACCAATCAATACAAGCTTATTGGGATTTTTTTACCAAAAGTATGTAGCAGAATACATATTGGTCTAAATTGATCAAGAAATTCGATTTTTTAGATTTTTTTATTGGATATGTTTTATAGCAGAAAGTAAAAAATATTGTTTCGTTTTTTTTGTCGCTCGTTTTTTGTTTATAGCGCAAAAAAACTAAAACCGCAAAAGTGATCAAATACCACCAAAAGAAAGCTCTATTTGTGGAAAAAAAAGGGAATCAATTTTATTTGGGTACAGCTTCGTACCACCGTGCAAATGTCAGTTAAAGTAACACAGTGCCGTATCGCAAAAAATGTCCTGGTCAGGAAGGGGGTAAAACCTTCCAGGGCTGAAGTGGTTAATGCAGATCAAACAGGTTTTTAGGACAAAAATCCTTCTATAGATATGACGATCATCTGGTCTCATCCACAAAGTATGGCTCCTAGATGCATGTGCTGACTTCAGCTGGCTGTATCACCATACACTCCGCCGTACATATAGAAAGAAAATGTCTGCATATAGTGTAATATGTTCTAACAATCACATATTACTCAGCTACTCCTGAGGTAAATACATTTTATTAATGTATAAAAAGCCTTTAAAGCGAAGGTGACGCGGAAAAAAAAAAAATTAAAAGCCAGCAGCTGCAAAAACAGCAGCTGCTGACTTTTAATATATGGACACTTACCTGTCCTGGAGTCCAGCGACGTCCGCAGCAGAGGACGAGCAATCACTCGTCACTCTGCTGCCCCCACCGCCATCCTCGTTTAGGGAACCAGGAAGTGAAGCCTTGCGGCTTCATGCCCGGTTCCCTACGGCGCATGCGCGAGTCGCGCTGCGCCGTTCTGAATGGTCCCCTGTGTTCTGGGAGCCGAGTCTCTCCCAGAACACAACGGGGAATCTGTGGGAAGTGACGTGCTTCCTGCAGATTTCCCGCAGAGAGGACTCCCGGAAGTGGGTGCAAATACCTGTCTTAGACAGGTATCTGCACCCCCCTCCCCCTGAAAGGTGTCAATTGTGACACCGGAGGGGGGGAGGGTTCCGATCAGCGGAAGTTCCACTTTAGGGTGGAGCTCTGCTTTAAATAGTGCCAACATGGCACTCACAAGTAAGGTTCCAATAACACTGGGTCCAAGACTGACTTCATCTGGCTCTGCATCCACGCATAATGCCACTAACCCACATGGCTTTGTCAGGAAGTTCCAGTGCCGCCCATCAGTGTCACCTATTAGTGCACCCTCATCGGTGCCTCCTCATCAGTGCCCATCAGTGCCACCTCATCAGTGCCCATCAGTGCAGCCTATCAGCGCCCATTAGTGCAGCCTCATCAGCGCACATCAGTGAAAAAGAAAAATTACTTATTTGCAAAAATTGTATAACAGAAACTTAGAAAAACTTTTTTTTTACCCTATGGCTAGGGTAAAACTCAAGCACACATATGAGGGTCTGCAATAGAAGATGGCCTTTATCTCTGCCTAGATTCATTTGCTTAAAAAAAAAACTGGCCCACTAGGTGTAGAAAAACTATATCATGTGGCATGTAAAGATTCTGTTAGCCAAATGTTTAAAGCCCATGGAAATTAATAAAATTATATCCTTGCAGTGGGTCTCCAACCTTCAACTCCCAAATGCTTGTCATGTCTACGAAGCAGTACAAGAGGCAGCATTACTAAGAGAGGTTGCACTGCTTGACGGAGCCTGCTGGAGCATGGAATAAGATAAGTATTTCTCCTTAATTCAGAAACCCTAGAAATAATAAGCATTTAACCTTTAGAGTGCAGTGGGGGCCTACTGAAAGAGTGTTATTTTTTTGTGCCCAGAGTTGGTGCCTCCCTCCCTCATTTGCATGGCGGTCCCCCCCCCCCCCACCTATCATGCCCCTCCCTCCTCTACTTCTCTTTCAAAACTTCCCTTCTTCACCCCCTTGTAAAAGAGCAGAGTAAGCTGAACTACCCCCCTGAAGGTGAACTAAAAGTGACTTTGCAAATTGATCCTATACACCAACTCACTGTTTCTTACCATTAGTATTGTTTATATATGCTTTGTTGTATGCATAGAACTGCTGCCCCTGCATGGGCTACACAACTGTTGAATCATTTAAACGCAACAAAAATATTTTTATTTCTAATATAAAAATGACATATGAATATTTTTTACAACTCCCAGTCAGGTTTCAATCTGGGCATGCTTTTCAGGTCGATCCTAACAACTTGTCCAAAAAAAAGTCAGTTGTTTATAGAGCTCAGTAGCTAAATGTTGTATTATATGCATGATGCAGAGTATTGACTTTTCCCCCTTCTTCTTGCACTGTATGGCTCTGAATAGAAAGTCAATTAAATACAGGTCCTTCTCAAAAAATTAGCATATTGTGATAAAGTTCATTATTTTCTGTAATGTACTGATAAACATTAGACTTTCATATATTTTAGATTCATTACACACAACTGAAGTAGTTCAAGCCTTTTCTTGTTTTAATATTGATGATTTTGGCATACAGCTCATGAAAACCCAAAAATCCTATCTCAAAAAATTAGCATATTTCATCCGACCAATAAAAGAAAAAAGTGTTTTTAATACAAAAAAAGTCAACCTTCAAATAATTATGTTCAGTTATGCACTCAATACTTGGTCGGGAATCCTTTTGCAGAAATGACTGCTTCAATGCGGCGTGGCATGGAGGCAACCAGCCTGTGGCACTGCTGAGGTGTTATGGAGGCCCAGGATGCTTCGATAGCGGCCTTAAGCTCATCCAGAGTGTTGGGTCTTGCGTCTCTCAACTTTCTCTTCCCAATATCCCACAGATTCTCTATGGGGTTCAGGTCAGGAGAGTTGGCAGGCCAATTGAGCACAGTAATACCATGGTCAGTAAACCATTTACCAGTGGTTTTGGCACTGTGAGCAGGTGCCAGGTCGTGCTGAAAAATGAAATCTTCATCTCCATAAAGCTTTTCAGCAGATGGAAGCATGAAGTGCTCCAAAATCTCCTGATAGCTAGCTGCATTGACCCTGCCCTTGATAAAACACAGTGGACCAACACCAGCAGCTGACATGGCACCCCAGACCATCACTGACTGTGGGTACTTGACACTGGACTTCAGGCATTTTGGCATTTCCCTCTCCCCAGTCTTCCTCCAGACCCTGGCACCTTGATTTCCGAATGACATGCAAAATTTGCTTTCATCCGAAAAAAAGTACTTTGGACCACTGAGCAACAGTCCAGTGCTGCTTCTCTGTAGCCCAGGTCAGGCGCTTCTGCCGCTGTTTCTGGTTCAAAAGTGGCTTGACCTGGGGAATGCGGCACCTGTAGCCCATTTCCTGCACACGCCTGTTCACGGTGGCTCTGGATGTTTCTACTCCAGACTCAGTCCACTGCTTCCGCAGGTCCTCCAAGGTCTGGAATCGGTCCTTCTCCACAATCGTCTTCAGGGTCCAGTCACCTCTTCTCGTTGTGCAGCGTTTTCTGCCACACTTTTTCCTTCCCACAGACTTCCCACTGAGGTGCTTTGATACAGCACTCTGGGAACAGCCTATTCGTTCAGAAATTTCTTTCTGTGTCTTACCCTCTTGCTTGAGGGTGTCAATGATGGCCTTCTGGACAGCAGTCAGGTCGGCAGTCTTACCCATGATTGCGGTTTTGAGTAATGAACCAGGCTGGGAGTTTTTAAAAGCCTCAGGAATCTTTTGCAGGTGTTTAGAGTTAATTAGTTGATTCAGATGATTAGGTTAATAGCTCGTTTAGAGAACCTTTTCATGATATGCTAATTTTTTGAGATAGGAATTTTGGGTTGTCATGAGCTGTATGCCAAAATCATCAATATTAAAACAAGAAAAGGCTTGAACTACTTCAGTTGTGTGTAATGAATCTAAAATATATGAAAGTCTAATGTTTATCAGTACATTACAGAAAATAATGAACTTTATCACAATATGCTAATTTTTTGAGAAGGACCTGTAGAGGCAGGCTGAAAACAAACTGTGCTCTCTGCTTAGAAAACCCATATTACTTTTTGAATCCAGTGTCATGGGTGCACCTCTAATTAAATGTGCATTTGTGAAATTAAGATGTATTTATAAATAGTAAAAAAACATATAAAACATCAGTTTAAAATACAAATGTGATTACAAAAATAAATAACATAAAACATTTATTTTGCAATGGGTGAAGATTTTGTCTCCATGCTTACAGACTTTACTCAGATTACACTGCATCATGAAATGATTTATTTGCTCTCAGTCAGAGGAAGTTAAGAGGGTAAAGCCTGGCTTTGATATCTGTACCAAGGCACAAATAGCCTGTAGTAGTCAGGAAATGAAAATGTTTGCAATAACATAAGATGATGCTGAATATTCAAAAATGCCTCAAGCCTCGTACACACGACCGGTTTTCTCGGCAAGAAAACTTCTGGGAGACCTTTTTGCAGAGAAAACCGTTCGTGTGTATGGTTTCTCCGCAGGAAAACTGCCGGGAATCTCGACGAGAAAAATAGAGAACCTGCTCTCTATTTTTCTCTTCGGGATTCTCGGCAGAGTGTTTCCTGCCGAGAAGCCTGGTCGTCTGTATGCTTACCTGTCCAGGGAAACCCGCGCATGCTCGATGAGACTTTGACGCATGCGCGGTAGCATACAAGGGTAGTGTAGGTTGTAGCAAGATGGCGGCGACGGCATCAAATGTGACGAGTGCCTGCTCGTTGTAGTCGATGACGTCACCACGTTCTTGCCATTCAAAAGAACGGCGGTTCTTTTGAGTGGCGCATGTGTACACAGGGCTTGGCAAGACAAGCTTGCCAGGAATCCCGTTGAGAAAACGTTCTTATTTTTTTCGACTGGATTCCCGCCCGTGTGTACGAGGCTTGAGACTGAAAAGAGGATGAGATGGGGCTGAATTATTTCCCAAAATGTTCTATTAACAAAGAATAAAGGAGAAAAATCTATTTAATTTATCTGTTAAGTCCTACCTCTTACAACTGTACACCATCAACATAAATGTATTAATTATTTGAAAGTCAGTAAAAAAAAAATCTATTTGTAGAAATCAGTTTTTGAAGCCCATCTCCACCTTAAAAAAAAAAAAAAAAAAAAAAAAAAAAGGTATCCACAAGCATTACTTGCCCCCTTCTGCACCACTGGTCTTTGAATGATGCCCCGCACCATTCAAATCACTTCCCCGTGCATTTGCCATAAGTGGGCTCACAGGAGAATGCTTATAAAAGTATTCTGCAGGATAGAGGACACCCCACATTGGATTCTGGGAGAATAGGACCCCACAATGTCATCTGAGCAAGAAGAAGACAATGAAACAATGGTGTGTATAAAACATTAACAAATAGTCCTGGGGGGAAGTTTCTCCAGTGGATGGTGTCCAACCTGGAGTTGGGCTTTAAGAGCGGTTCTAGATTCTGCTTCATACAATGAATCATACACGATTATTTCTTTAGCCACTGTGAGGGGGTTAGCTCGGCAGCGGGTGTGTGTGACCCCCGAGATGGGCTCCCCACACAAAAACAGGCCCAGCAAACGGAGGTTGTGGTTTTCAAAATCAAAAAGGTGCGGTTTATTTTCTATTTACAGTGACAAAACACAGCAAAGCAAAAGAAACATAAACAAAATAAATCCTGGTCAACTTGACCTCTGACTAAACATACAGGTTTCCTAACTAACAACTGGGATCAGCCTAGTGCTGTCCTAGTCCCTAAGTCCCTGGTTTTAAATGTCCAAGCAAATAGCCACACAGGCTTTGTCTCACCGCACAGGGGTTCACTCTCCCTAGACAGTCCACACAGGTCTGGGTCCAGGCATGAGCTAACATCTAATGAAGCTGGGAGTTCTTATAGAGGCCTAAATGAGCTGACAAGCTTCAGCTGGTCTCATCAACTCCCTGTCTGTACGACGCCCCACACTCTCCCTAGAGGTATGAGTCATCCATGAGCCCACTAGCCTTATACAACTCTCCACCTAGTTGTATAAGTCGGCGTAAAGCCTGAATCTGGGCGAAATATATCTACCCCCCTGGATGCAACCAGGTGACTTTACCTTCCTGCTGTCACATACCCCCCCCTCTTGTTTTAACCTCGGGGTTGGAACACCAGCAATCAGGCATTCATGTACTCGAGACAAAGCATCCACATTCCCCATTTGAACGCCAGGGCGATGCTTTACTGTGAAGTTGAATTCCTGGAGGGCCAGGAACCACCTATTCACTCTTCTATTTGTTTCCTTGTTTTGAGCCATCCACTTTAACGGAGCATGATCCGTAACCATATCAAAGTGCCTACCTAGCAGGTAGTACCGAAGGGAATCTAGAGCCCACTTCACCGCTAAACACTCCTTTTCAACGGTGGCGTAATTTACCTCATGGGACTTCAACTTCCTGCTGAGGTAAATGACTGGGTGCTCTTCCCCGTTCCAGACCTGGGACAATACTGCTCCTAACCCCACATCTGACGCATCACTTTGTACGACAAAGTCTTTAGAGAAGTCGGGTGAGTACAACACTGGCTGGCTACATAAGGCTTGTTTCAAGAATTGGAATGCTGCCTCAGCCTCGGGGGTCCATTTAATCATGCCCGACCCTTTCCCCTTCGTCAGGTTGGTTAGGGGCACAGCCTTAGAAGCAAAGTGGGGAATGAATCGCCGATAATACCCAGCGATTCCCAGAAAGGCTCGTACCTGCTTCTTGCTGTTGGGACGTGGCCAACTCTGGATGGCCTCGACTTTGTTGAGTTGGGGTTTTATTACTCCCCTCCCAATGGTGTACCCAAGATATTTGGCCTCCTCCTGCCCAATGGTACACTTCTTGGGGTTAGCCGTAAACCCCGCTTCCCGAACAGAGTCCAGGACTGCTTGCACTTTTGGCAGATGTGAGGCCCAATCTGTGCTATGGACAATTACGTCATCCAGGTAAGCCGCAGCATACTTCCGATGGGGCCTCAGCATCTGGTCCATTTTCCGCTGGAATGTGGCCGGCGCATTCTGTAACCCGAACGGCATTCTTTTATATTGGAACGCCCCGTCTGGGGTTACAAATGCGGTTTTCTCTTTGGCCGACTTGGCCAGGGGGATTTGCCAATACCCTTTTGTGAGGTCAAGAGTCGTCATGTATCGGGCTGTTCCCAGCCGGTCGATCAACTCATCTATACGTGGCATGGGGTAGGTGTCAAATTTTGTAACTTTGTTCAACTGACGAAAATCATTACAAAATCGCCAGCTCCCATCCGGTTTAGGCACCAACACAATGGGACTAGACCAATCACTTTGGGACTCCTCTATCATCCCTAAGTTCAGCATTTTCTGTACTTCCTCCCGTATTGCCTCCCGTCGGGCCTCTGGGATCCGATAGGGTTTTAACTTCACCCTTTCACCGGGCGGGGTAATGATGTCATGCTCTACCCCAGATGTTTGTCCCGGCAGCTCAGAGAATACCTCCTTGTTGCAAAGCACAAACTCCTTAACCTCCTGTTGTTGGGGTTGTGACAAGGTGGCTGCTATTCCAACCTCAGGAATCACGCAACCAGTTTGAGCTGGTGACCAAGTGTCTGCGACTAGGGACTCTCTATCCCTCCAGGCTTTCAACAGATTAACGTGATAGATCTGTTCGGGCTTTCGCCTTCCTGGTTGTCTGACCTTGTAATTCACTTCGCTCACTTTTTCCATTATCTCGTAGGGGCCTTGCCATTTGGCAAGGAATTTACTTTCAACCGTAGGGACAAGTACCAGTATCCTATCCCCCGGGGAAAAGGTACGGGTCTTGGCTCCACGGTTGTACACTCTCTGCTGTGCTAACTGCGCTTGGGCCAAATGTTCCTTCACGATGGGCATTACCTGTGCAATTCGGTCTTGCATCAGGGCGACATGCTCAATCACACTCCTGTGGGGAGAACTCTCACTTTCCCAAGTTTCCTTGGCAATATCCAACAGCCCTCTTGGGTGTCTCCCATACAGTAACTCAAAGGGGGAGAATCCCGTAGAGGATTGGGGCACCTCCCTAATAGCAAACATCAGATAAGGAAGTAGACAGTCCCAATCCTTTCCATCTCTATCCACCACTTTCTTCAACATTTGTTTTAGGGTTTTGTTGAATCTTTCAACCAGCCCATCGGTTTGGGGGTGATACACAGATGTACGTAATTGCGTCACTTTGAACAATTTACACAGCTCCTTCATAACCCGGGACATAAAGGGTGTACCTTGGTCCGTAAGCAGTTCTTTACAAATACCCACCCGGCTAAACACAAGAGATAGCTCTTTGGCTATGGTTTTGGCCGAGGTATTTCGGAGAGGGATCGCTTCTGGATAACGGGTGGCATAGTCCATTATAACTAATATGTACTGGTGCCCCCTAGCGGACTTGATTATAGGACCTACCAAATCCATGGCGATCCTCTCAAACGGGACCTCAATGATGGGTAGAGGGACCAGCGGGCTACGGAAATGTGGCATCGGGGCCGACCTCTGACACACAGGGCAGGAGGAACAATAATTTTCTATGTCCTTCATCACCCCCGGCCAATAGAATCTCTGTAATACCCTCTCTCGGGTTTTCTCTGTCCCCAGATGACCTCCAAGAATGTGCCCATGGGCCAACTCCAACACCAACTTCCTGTAAGGTTTGGGCACCACAAGCTGCTCAACGGTTTCTTCTGCCCTTTTTGCCACCCGATACAGTAGGTCCTTCTCTACGCTGAAGTATGGGTAAGTGCAGGTATTATCTGGGTTCACTAACTCGCCATCTATTTTCACTACGTTTTCCCGTGCCTTTATTAGGGCGGGGTCTTTCAACTGTTCTGTGGCAAAGTTTTCCCTGTGAACCTCAAGATCAGAAAACTCCACAGACGGTAGGTTTTCGTCTGAGGAGGTGGGCTCCTCTCCAGTTTCTTGAGTCTCCCCTGCCAATACTGATAAGGGAAATTCCGGAGAGTCCTCACCACTCTCAGGGGAGTTCTGGCTATCACATTCCTGGTACATAGGGGCACCAGTGGGGGGCTCAGGATCATCCCACAGTTCCCAGAACTTCGGAAAATCCCTTCCCACAATGGCGTCATGCGGTAACTGAGATACTAAGCCCACTGGATGAGAGAGGGTACCTTTGGGGGTCTCGAAACACACTGTAGTCACTGGATACTCTCGGGTGTCCCCATGCACACAAATAACAGCTACCTTGCTATTCCCAGAGACCTCTGTTTTAACTAACTCAGCCTTTATCAGGGTCACAAGGCTACCTGAATCCAGCAATACCACAACATTTCTACCATTAACACACATTTTGCATAAATGTTTCTCAGTTCCTCGAATGGCAGTGCATGCGACTGTCGCACACAGCGACTGACGTCTGCCCGTCAGAAAGTCACACTGCATGGGTTCCTCCACAACCGGGCAATTGGCTGCAATATGTCCCGCTTGCCGGCAGCGGTAGCAAACGATCCTTCTTGCGGCCTCTTGAGCCGCTGATTTCCCAGGCTGTTCTCGCCAAACTTGGGGTAGAGCTCCCACCCTCTCACTCTCTCCACCCTCACCCCTTGGAATCCTCTTATCCGCCCCTGGGGATGGTCTGGTCTTAGGGTGGAAAGTCCGAGTGTCTCTGGAAGAGGCCGTCAGGTTCTCTGTAGCCAAGTATTTCTCCACACGATCCACAAGACCATCGGCCGTCTCTGGGTCTCCATGGCTTACCCACTTTTGAATGGCAGTAGGAAGAGCTCTCAAAAACCGATCCATTACAACACGTTCCACAATCTTTGGTGCGGACAAAGTCTCTGGCTGTAGCCACTTTCTGCTCAGGTGAATGAGATCATACATTTGAGACCTGGGGGGTTTTCCAAGCTGGAAAGTCCAGTTATGCACACGCTGAGCCCGGACAGCCTGGGTGACACCCAGCCTTGCCAATATTTCAGCTTTTAGCATCACATAGTCTTTTGCTTGGTTAGGCTCTAGGTCATAGTAAGCTTTCTGCGATTCACCAGTTAACAGAGGAGCCACCAGTCCAGCCCACTGCTCCTCAGGCCACTTTTCTCTTTCAGCGGTCCTTTCAAATGTGGTCAAAAATACCTCTGGATCATCCTCTCCAGTCATTTTTGTCAATAAACGACTCACCCCAAAGGACGCGGTATTAGTGGGACGGCTTTCCTCACTGGTCTGCGGACGTTGCTGCATTACTGCTTCCATCTGTTGTTGTAGTCTCTGCTCTTGCTTCGGCAACAGGTCTATGAAGTGGGCCTCAGATTGCTGCTGGGCTTGTTGCTGAGCCTCCAGACTCTGTTGCAAAGTTACGTTTGTCTGCTGCTGGGCTGCAAGGCTCTGTTGATGAGCTTGCTGCTGGGCTGCAAGGCTCTGTTGATGAGCTTGCTGCTGGGCTGCGAAGTTCTGTTGTTGAGCTGCAAGGCTCTTTTGCAAACCTGCATTTGTCTGCTGTTGATTGGCATTTGCTAGAGCCAGCTGCTTCAGTATCTCCTCCATGCTGGCTTAAAAAAAAACTGCCACTGGTTCTCCACCAACTGTGAGGGGGTTAGCTCGGCAGCGGGTGTGTGTGACCCCCAAGATGGGCTCCCCACACAAAAACAGGCCCAGCAAACGGAGGTTGTGGTTTTCAAAATCAAAAAGGTGCGGTTTATTTTCTATTTACAGTGACAAAACACAGCAAAGCAAAAGAAACATAAACAAAATAAATCCTGGTCAACTTGACCTCTGACTAAACATACAGGTTTCCCAACTAACAACTGGGATCAGCCTAGTGCTGTCCTAGTCCCTAAGTCCCTGGTTTTAAATGTCCAAGCAAATAGCCACACAGGCTTTGTCTCACCGCACATGGGTTCACTCTCCCTAGACAGTCCACACAGGTCTGGGTCCAGGCATGAGCTAACATCTAATGAAGCTGGGAGTTCTTATAGAGGCCTAAATGAGCTGACAAGCTTCAGCTGGTCTCATCAACTCCCTGTCTGTACGACGCCCCACACTCTCCCTAGAGGTATGAGTCATCCATGAGCCCACTAGCCTTATACAACTCTCCACCTAGTTGTACAAGTCGGCGTAAAGCCTGAATCTGGGCGAAATATATCTACCCCCCTGGATGCAACCAGGTGACTTTACCTTCCTGCTGTCACACCACCAAATTTTCTTCATTATTCCTTCAATCAGACACATATACAGTAAAACACATATAATACAAGTTAAACTGTGATTATATTGTGGGTGGGACCAAACAGTTAACAGTGGGAGGGGCTTAAGGGACATGGTTAAACAATCCCCAGGCTTCCTTGTACTTATTAAATATGCTTTGATTGATGAGCCACAAGCAAGAGCATCACAGACACATATAAACCTCAGAACAAATCAGAAAAAAAGAGACTCTTCTATTACATATTATTTTGTGCACACTGAAAATAGAAAAAGAGCTATAGTGTATATAGAGTTGAAAGCTGTAAGGCAGAATGCAGGGGTTCTAGATGTGCAATAGACATGTGCACACTGAAATATTTTGTTTCGGAATTTCGTTTTCGTTAGAAAAATAAATTTATTTAGTTACTCCCGAAATTCGTTTTTATTTATTTTGTTTTTCGTTAGAAATTGCATTCGTTCGAAAATCTGAATTAATTAAGGTCGAATCTGTCATTGAAGGCTTATGGTGTCTGTTGAATGTTCAAAGAAGATTCGACAGAGCAGCGAAACTGTACGACGCTGCAATCATACATTTCCGGTCGAATGTTCCGCCTACAAGCTAGCTATAGTAGAATTATAATGTTGTATGACTAGTAATAATTATATTTATTAATTATTATTACTAGTCAACCAACATTAGAATTCTTCTATAGCCTATGGGCCGAGCATTTGACAGGAAATGTACGATTGCGGCATCGTACAGTTTATCTGCTCCGTCGAATCTTCTTAGAACTTTCAACAAACACCATAAGCCTTCAATGACAGATTCGACGTTTGTATGTTTTTCGATGCTTTGTCGAATCTTCGTTGTTCACGTTGAATTGTCAAGTTAGTTCTAGCTATTTTACTTCTCCTCCTCTTTGGTTACAATCAGCCAATAACATTCATCATCATCATTTTTTTTATTTTACTTCCCCCACCCAATTCCAGCAGTGATATGGTCTCTCTATGTCAAATCTTTTCTCTCTATAATGTCGAATCTTTTCTCTCTATAATGTCAAATCTTTTCTCTCTATGTCGAATCTTTTCTCTCTATAATGTCAAATCTTTTCTCTCTATGTAGAATAATCTTGGACTAATAGAGTTAAGGTTAGGCACATTCGACCACAGGTTCGATGGACACAGATTGTTATTGTCAGCCTCATGTCGAATCTCCTATCTATATCGAACTGTTGTTGCAACGAAAACGAAAATTAAGTATTTGTTTATGTCGGATCTTTCGGTTTTTGGATTCTGCATTTTCATTTTCGTTTGTTAAAACGATAACGAAAATACCTGAAATTCGGACGAAAATGCATTCGGACGAAAACGAATGCACATGTCTAATGTGCAATGCACAAAGTGCAAGGGTCAGACGTACTTAACACACCGTATGGGACTACCCAGTGCTATCCCTGTTACATCAGGGTCCCAAGAGCCACCCCCTTGCATCAATACTACTAAACAGAAAGGTGTGAATAGAGGCCAGCCCCCTACTGGTGATCCATAAGCAAAGATAATATGGACTATCTCGGTGCCAGTTTAGGCTGTTTACACAAATGGTTTTATAAAAAAATTGAGTTTTATTCATATAAAAAGAGATAAAAATAGGAAATCCCAATACATCGTAAAAAGTTCAACAGATTCCATGCCAAAACGATGCCAAAAATACAAAATAACAATACATGTGTCACTAATACTTGATGTGCCCCGTTAAGAGGAACAGAGGTATAGTGGGTGAGAAAAGTAGAAAAAACATTATACAAACAATATACAGGTATATGCAGAATACAAACTAGTAATGGTTCTTAAGCCCTGGTTCACATTGATGCTACTTTGAAATCGCGCGATTTCAAAGTAGCAAGGTCAGTGCGATTTAAGATAGACATCTGTGTGGTTTCATGCACAGATGTTTATTGAAGTCGCACCTGAAATCGGCAAAAGTAGTTCAGGAACTATGTTTGCAAATCGGTGCGGCGCCGCAAAATCGGCGTCACACCGATTGGAGCAGTGCCATTGCTTCCAATAGGCTGTGAATTGTCATGTGATTTCATCTCTCAAATTGCATGACAAATCGCTCCAATGTGAACCTAGGCTAAAACAAAGAACTAAATCAACAAAATATATAGACAATAGGGATGAGCTTCGAGTTTGAGTCGAACTCATGTTCGACTCGAACATTGCCTGTTCGCCCGTTCGCCGAACAGCGAACAAATTGGGGTGTTCGCGGCAAATTCAAAAAGTCTATGGGAGAAATCTAAAGTGCTAATTATAAAGGCTTATATGCAAGTTATTGTCCTAAAAAGTGTTTGGGGACCCGGGTCCTGCCCCAGGGGACATGTATCAATGCAAAAAAAAGTTTTAAAAACGGCCGTTTTTTAGGGAGCAGTGATTTTAACCACTTAACGACCGCTCACTGTATATATACGTCGTCAGAATGGCACCGACAGGCACAATCACGTAGAGTGTACGTGATTGCCTTTGTATAGTTGGGGGGTCCAATCGGACCCCCCTTCTGTACAGTGAGCGGTGGCTAAGTGTCCGGGAGCGTTCCGGGATGAGGGGGCAGCCATTCGTTTCTGGCCACCCCCTCGCGATCGCTCCCGGCGAATGGAAATGCCCCCTCTGTCTGTGTCAGACAGAGGGAGCAGGAGGAAGTGATGTCATCTCTGGTGCGGCGCTCACATATACCGAGCGCCGTACAAGAGAAGACATCAGGTCAGTGCACACAACAATACACTGACACCAGGACACATAGGGACATAAATCGCCCCCCCAGGCCCCCCCAGACACCCCAGATCACCCCCCAGATCACCCCCCCAGCCCCCAGTCACAGTGTCACTGATTGCAGTGACCATTTATTTAGTGATCACTGCAATCAGTGACATTTGTGACTGTAAAAGTGTCACCAAAGTTTAGTCTTAGGTCCAGTGTAGCCCCCTAACCCCCCCTAATAAAGGTTTAACCCCCTGATCACCCCCCAGATAACCCTTTCACCCCCTATCACCACTGTCGCTTAGCGATCATTTTTCTGATCGCTGTCTTAGCGTCAGTGATGCCGATCGGCAGCCAGTAATTTTTTTTAGGTTCGCCGCAGGTTTTTATAGCGTCAGGTACCCCAATATATTATCTAATAAAGGTTTAACCCCCTTGATCGCCCCCCAGGTAACCCTTTCACCCCCTATCACCACTGTCACTAAGCGATCGTTTTTCTAAACGCTGTCTTAGTGTCTGTGATGCAGATCGGTAGCCGGTAATTTTTTATAGGTTCGCCGCAGGTTTTTATAGCGTCAGGTACCCCAATATATTATCTAATAAAGGTTTAACCCCCTTGATCGCCCCCCAGGTAACCCTTTCACCCCCTATCACCACTGTCGCTAAGCAATTGTTTTTCTAAACGCTGTCTTAGTGTCGGTGATGCAGATCGTAGCCAGTAATTTTTTTTAGGTTCGCAGCATGTTTTTATAGCGTCAGGTACCCCAATATATTATCTAATAAAGGTTTAACCCCCTTGATCGCCCCCCAGGTAACCCTTTCACCCCCTATCACCACTGTCACTAAGCGATCGTTTTTCTAAACGCTGTCTTAGTGTCTGTGATGCAGATCGGTAGCCGGTAATTTTTTTTAGGTTCGCCGCAGGTTTTTATAGCGTCAGGTACCCCAATATATTATCTAATAAAGGTTTAACCCCCTTGATCGCCCCCCAGGTAACCCTTTCACCCCCTATCACCACTGTCGCTAAGCAATTGTTTTTCTAAACGCTGTCTTAGTGTCGGTGATGCAGATCGTAGCCAGTAATTTTTTTTAGGTTCGCAGCATGTTTTTATAGCGTCAGGTACCCCAATATATTATCTAATAAAGGTTTAACCCCCTTGATCGCCCCCCCAGGTAACCCTTTCACCCCCATCACCACTGTCGCTAAGCAATCGTTTTTCTAAACGCTGTCTTAGTGTTGGTGATGCAGATCGGTAGCTGGTAATTTTTTTTAGGTTCGCCACAGGTTTTTATAGCGTCAGGTACCCCCATATATTATCTAATAAAGGTTTTAACCCCCTGATTGCCCCTAGTTAACCCTTTCACCAGTGATCACCATATAAGTGTTACGGGTGACGCTGGTTAGTTAGTTTGCTTTTTATAGTGTCAGGGCACCCGCCGTGTATATAACCCAATAAAGGTTTAACCCCCTGATCGCCCCGCGGGTGATATCAATTAGGTTTTAGCGTCAGAGAGGGTCTGCGGCACACCCCAGGCAGCGTCAGGTTAGTGCCAGTAACGCTAACACCCACACGTGAAGCATACACCCTCCTTAGTGGTATAGTATCTGAACAGATCAATATCTGATCTGATCAGATCTATACTAGCGTCCCCAGCAGTTTAGGGTTCCCAAAAACGCAGTGTTAGCGGGATCAGCCCAGATACCTGCTGGCACCTGCGTTTTGCCCCTCCGTCCAGCCCAGGCCACCCAAGTGCAGTATCGATCGATCACTGTCACTTACAAAACAAAAACACATAACTGCAGCGTTCGCAGAGACAGGCCTGATCCCTGCGACTCCAGTGCTGTAGGAGGTGATTTCACCACCACAGTTTAAAAAAAAAAGCAAATATGCCGAAGCATTGGGGCAGCAGGGACGGAGGAGCGATTTTGCTCCTAATGCCGCGTACATACGGTCGAAATTCCGACGGAGGCTTGCCCGTGGAAAAGTCCGACCATGTGTGTGCGGCATAACTTTTTTGCGGGAGGATGCCCCCATGCTTCGGCATATATAAATGGTGCGTGTATGCCCATTATTGGAAGTGGGTGGATGAAGGGCGGTATTCTAATGGTGGGCATACCCACCGATCAATCTCTTTTTTCGTTCAGCCAACTGGCTGCATGAAATAAAAAGATTACAATACATGTCCAACAAGGACCAGCAACGTACTGGTATGTTGCTGGACTTTGAATGTTTATACCAGAATGATGCCTGCGGGTTTAGGTATCATTTTGGTATCATTCTTTTCAGCCTGCGGCCGGCTTTCATGTAAAAGCAATCCTAGCGGCTAATTAGCCTCTGGACTGCTTTTACAAGCAGTGGGAGGGAATGCCCCCCCCCCGGATATAAAAAGCGCCATTGGGAAATTTGGAAAGCATTTTATCACACCGATCTTGGTGTGGTCAGATGCTTTGAGGGCAGAGGAAAAATCTAGGGTCTAGAAGACCCCAGTTTTTTCAAAAAAAGAGTACCTGTCACTACCTATTGCTATCATAGGGGATATTTACATTCCCTGAGATAACAATAAAAATGATTAAAAAAAAAAATACTTGGAAGGAACAATTTAAAAATAAAATAAAAAAGCAAAATTAATAATAAAAAAAAAAGAAAAAAAAAAGCACCCCTGTCCTGCCCTGCTCTTGCCCAATGGCGAACGCAAGCGTCGGTCTGGCGTCATATGTAAACAGCAATTGCACCATGCATGTGAGGTATCACCGCAAAGGTCAGATCGAGGGCAATCATTTTAGCAGTAGACCTCCTCTGTAAATCTACTGGGGTAACCTGTAAAGGCTTTTAAAGGCTTTTAAAAATGTATGTAGTTTGTCGCCAATGCGCGTTTGTGCGAAATTTTAAAGCATGTCGTGTTTGGTATCTATGTACTCGGCCTAAGATCATCTTTTTTATTTCATCAAACATTTGGGCAATATAGTGTGTTTTAGTGCATTAAAATAAAAAAAAGTGTATTTTTTAACCCAAAAAATGCGTTTGAAAAATCGCTGCGCAAATACTGTGTAGAAAAAAAAAATGCAACACCCACCATTTTAATCTGTAGGGCCTTTGCTTTAAAAATATATATAATGTTTGCGGGTTCAACATAATTTTCTTGCAAAAAAAAATGTTTTCATGTAAACAAAAAGTGTCAAAAAGGGCTTTGTCTTCAAGTGGTTAGAAGAGTGGATGTAAGCTTCCTAATGTTGTGTATAAAAAGCCAGAACAGTTCAAAACCCCCCCAAATGACCCCATTTTGGAAAGTAGACACCCCAAGCTATATACTGAGAGGCATGTCGAGTCCATGGAATATTTTATATGTTGACACAAGTTGCGGAAAAAACGACAATTTTTTTTTTTTTTGCACAAAGTTGTCACTAAATGATATATTGCTCAAACATGCCATGGGCATATGTGGAATTACACCCCAAAATACATTCTGTTGCTTCTCCTGAGTACGGGGATACCACATGTGTGAGACTTTTTGGGAGCCTAGCCACGTACGGGACCCCAAAAACCAAGCACCGCCTTCAGGCTTTCTAAGGGTGTAAATTTTTGATTTCACTTCTCACTGCCTATCACAGTTTCGGAGGCCATGGAACGCCCAGATAGCACAAAACCCCCCCAAATGACCCCATTTTGGAAAGTAGACACCCCAAGCTATTTGCTGAGAGGTATTGTGAGTATTTTGCAGATCTCGCTTTTTGTCACAAAGTTTTGAAAATTGAAAAAAAAAAAATATATATATATATATATATATATTCTTTCTTCATTTTCAAAAACAAATGAGAGCTGTAAAATACTCGCCATTCCTCTCAGCAAATAGCTTGGGGTGTCTATATTCCAAAATGGGGTCATTTGGGGGGGTTTTGTGCGATTTTGGCATTTTATGGCCTTCGAAACTGTGATAGGTAGTGAGGAGTGAAATCAAAAATTTGTGCCTAGAAATCCTGAAGGCGGTGCTTGGTTTTCGGGGTCCCGTATGCGGCTAGGCTCCTAAAAAGTCCCACACATGTGGTATCCCCGTACTCAGGAGAAGCAGAAAAATGTATTTTGGGGTGTAATTCCACATATAACCATGGCATGTGTGAGCAATATATCATTTAGTGACAACTTTTTGTAATTTTTTTTTTTTTTTTTTTTTTAGTCATTATTCAATCACTTGGGACAAAAAAATAAAAAATTCAATGGGCTCAACATGCCTCTCAGCAATTTCCTTGGGGTGTCTACTTTCCAAAATGGGGTCATTTGGGGGGGTTTTGTACTGCCCTGTCATTTTAGCACCTCAAGAAATGAGATAGGCAGTCATAAATTTAAAGCTGTGTAAATTTCAGAAAATGTACCCTAGTTTGTAAACTCTATAACTTTTGCGCAAACCAATAAATATACGCTTATTGACATTTTTTTTACTAAAAACATGTGGCTGAATACATTTTGGCCTAAATGTATGACTACAATTGAGTTTATTCCATTTTTCTTATAACAAAAAGTAGAAAATATCATTTTTTTTCAAAATTTTCGGTCTTTTTCCGTTTATATCGCAAAAAATAAAAATCGCAGAGGCAATCAAATACCATTAAAAGAAAGCTCTATTTGTGGGAAGAAAAGGACGCAAATTTCGTTTGGGTACAACATTGCATGTCCGCACAATTTACAGTTAAAGCAGCGCAGTGCAAAATTCTGAATTCACCTCTGGTCCTCTAGCTACCAAATGGTCCGGGTTTTAAGTGGTTAATAATGCTCAAAGTGAAACAATAAAAGTGAAATATTCCTTGAAATTTCGTACCTAGGGGGTGTGTATGATATGCATGTAAAGTGGCGCATGTTTCCCGTGCTTAGAACTGTCCCTGCATAAAATGTCATTTTTGAAGGAAAAAAAGTCATTTAAAACTGACTCGTGGCTATTAATGAATTGTCGGCTCCCGGCAATACATACAAAAGTCATTGATAAAAATAAAATAAAAAGCGTGGGGGGTCCCCTAGAATTCAATTACCAGGCCCTTCAGGTCTGGTATAGATATTAAGGGGAACCCCGCCGCAAATTTAAAAAAAAAATGTGTGCGGTTCCCCCAAATATCCATACCAGGCCCTTCAGATCTGGCATGGATTTTAAGGGGAACTCCACCCCAAATTTAAAAAAAAAATGGCGTGGAGTCCCCCAAAAAATCCATACCAGACCCTTATCCGAGCACGCAACCTGGCAGGCCGCAGGAAAAGAGCCCCCCCCCCCTGAACCATGTTGATGGGGACAAGGGCCTCATCCCCACAACCCTTGCCCGGTGGTTGTGGGGGTCTGCGGGCGGGTCTATACATGTATTACACAGTGAGGGAAGTTACCCATCAGGTCCGCCCCCTCGGTATGTCAGACCGCGCCTACGTCATTGGCCTGAGCGGGGAACTTCCTTCACTGTGTAATTTAAATTTACACAGTGAAGGAAGTTCCCCATCAGGTCTTCTCATGATCAGTGTCATTGCCTGGGTCACCTGCTGGTGGTGCTATTGCTTTCAGCACCAAAGGGTGCAGTTCTGGTGGCCACCAGCGGGTGTCTCCCATTTGTCTGGAGCCGAAATCATCTCCTGCAATCAGGCGTCACCTGAGACTGATTGCAGGAGGTGTGTATAAATACCCAGCAGACACTAAAGCATTTGCTCTGGTATTGTCTTAGAACCCAGACCTGTATGCCTGAGCCTGAGCCTGAGCCTGAGCCTGAGCCTGAGCCTGAGCCTGAGCCTGAGCCTGAGCCTGAGCCTGAGCCTGAACCTTGTGACCTGTTATCTGTTACCTTGTATCCTGTGTTCCTGAACCCTGCATCCATCCCTGGACCCCTGCCTCTGTACCTTGTATCCTGTGTTCCTGAACCCTGCATCCATCCCTGGACCCCTGCCTCTGTACCTTGTATCCTGTGTTCCTGAACCCTGCATCCATCCCTGGACCCCTGTCTTGCAGACTCATCCCTTCCTCCTGTTGTCCCTTCCGGCTCCCTGTTCAATCGGACTGATCTCTCGTGTATGACCCTGGCTTGATTACATTTACGCTTTAATCTCTAAACTGTATTCACGTTGGTGTAGGGAGTTGTTTTGTGTGTCACTGTGGTTGTTTGCTGGTTGCCTTTATTGTTTTAGGAATTATCCTTTCAATAAACTCATATATATATTTACTTACCTTGTGCCTAGTTCCTTTAGTGCAGCCCACTGATCTGCGTACCCTGTGCTGGATGCCGTGTTAGGCATCCGTGACAGAATACCAGAGCCATTCAAGCAGATCGGCTGCACTTGGGAATTGGGTCTGGGCACTGCTATTGCTTTAAAAATGCAGCTTGACGATATTCTGTATTTTTCGCTACTAGCAACAGAGGACAGGGAGTTTTGTTCTCAAACATTAAGTGAACACACTAGAGAGCAGTTGTTGGAATGCATCCGCATAGCCCATGTTTTTGTGGATCTGGGCAGTTTTGTGTTTGAGGATGTGCAAGATCTGATCTGTATCTGTACAGAGTTGGCCCTGTCTGATGCCTCCAGTGGAGACGATGACTATACACCCCCTTTTAGTGCAGCTCAGGTAGAGTCCTTGGTGTGGCTGTTGGAAGATGACTCAGTCTTTTTCCTTGAGCAGTACTCAACTTGTCCTACACAGGTGCTTGCAGCATGTATTGAGTCAGTGCAGTCTCTGGTCAGACAAGCAGTATGCAAACCTAACTTTGTGCAATCATTACTACAGGCCTGGTCAAGTTTATTGTACTCAGCCCCTGTCGGTTCCCTGCCACCCATTCCTGTGTCTAGACACCAGCCTGCTGGGATGTCTGCGTCTCCTTTACTTCCAACTACCACAGTGGCCAACCAATACACCCTCCTACCAATGAAGTACCAGTACCCTGTTTGCCCTTGCTGCACTTACCCTGCCTTTAACCCTCCTGCTTCGTCTCGGCTGCCTCCATCAGTTCCCCTAAGACCCCCTTCAAAATCCGCACCCTCTGCTTCACCATCCTTCCGCTCTTCGCCTCTACCAGCTGCATCCACCACCTACAGCCCTGTATACATATACAAATCTTCGGTGGCTAAACCAAAGAAAAAACGGAAGTTCTTTCCAACTCACACGATCCTGCCAGTAACCCAGCCTGTTTCCACACCAGCCGACCTGTTGCAGCCTGTCTCCGCACCAGCCGACCTGTTGCAGCCTGTCTCCGCACCAGCCGACCTGTTGCAGCCTGTCTCCGCACCAGCCGACCTGTTGCAGCCTGTCTCCGCACCAGCCGACCTGTTGCAGCCTGTCTCCGCACCAGCCGACCTGTTGCAGCCTGTCTCCGCACCAGCCGACTTGTTGCAGCCTGTCTCCACACCAGCCGACCTGTTGCAGCCTGTCTCCGCACCAGCCGACCTGTTGCAGCCTGTCTCCGCACCAGCCGACCTGTTGCAGCCTGTCTCCGCACCAGCCGACCTGTTGCAGCCTGTCTCCGCACCAGCCGACCTGTTGCAACCTGTCTCCGCACCAGCCGACCTGTTGCAGCCTGTCTCCGCACCAGCCGACCTGTTGCAACCTGTCTCCGCACCAGCCGACCTGTTGCAGCCTGTCTCCGCACCAGCCGACCTGTTGCAACCTGTCTCCGCACCAAGCGACCTGTTGCAGCCTGTTTCCAAACCAAGCGACCTGTTGCAGCCTGTTTCCAAACCAAGCGACCTGTTGCAGCCTGTTTCCAAACCAAGCGACCTGTTGCAGCCTGTTTCCAAACCAAGCGACCTGTTGCAGCCTGTTTCCAAACCAAGCGACCTGTTGCAGCCTGTTTCCAAACCAAGCGACCTGTTGCAGCCTGTTTCCAAACCAAGCAACCTGTTGCAGCCTGTTTCCACACCAGCCGATCCGCTCCAGCCTGTTTCCACACCAGCCGATCCGCTCCAGCCTGTTTCCACACCAGCCGATCCGCTCCAGCCTGTTTCCACACCAGCCGATCCGCTCCAGCCTGTTTCCACACCAGCCGATCCGCTCCAGCCTGTTTCCACACCAGCCGATCCGCTCCAGCCTGCTTCCACACCAGCCGATCCGCTCCAGCCTGCTTCCACACCAGCTGATCCGCTCCAGCCTGCTTCCACACCAGACGATCCGCTCCAGCCTGCTTCCACACCAGCCGATCCGCTCCAGCCTGTTTCCACACCAGCCAACCTGTTCCAGCCTGTTTCCACACCAGCCAACCTGTTCCAGCCTGTTTCCACACCAACCAACCTGTTCCAGCCTGTTTCCACACCAACCAACCTGTTCCAGCCTGTTTCCACACCAACCAACCTGTTCCAGCCTGTTTCCACACCAGCCAACCTGTTCCAGCCTGTTTCCACACCAGCCAACCTGTTCCAGCCTGTTTCCACACCAGCCAACCTGTTCCAGCCTGTTTCCACACCAGCCAACCTGTTCCAGCCTGTTTCCACACCAGCCAACCTGTTCCAGCCTGTTTCCACACCAGCCAACCTGTTCCAGCCTGTTTCCACACCAGCCAAACTGTTCCAGCCTGTTTCCACACCAGCCAACCTGTTCCAGCCTGTTTCCACACCAGCCAACCTGTTCCAGCCTGTTTCCACACCAGCCAACCTGTTCCAGCCTGTTTCCACACCAGCCAACCTGTTCCAGCCTGTTTCCACACCAGCCAACCTGTTCTAGCCTGGATTTTCGGTGCCCGTCACCCAGCCTGACGTTTTGGTGCCCGTCTTTCAGCCCGCTGAACCAGTGCCTGCCATCTGGCTTGCTGAACCTCTGCCCGGTGGCCAGTTTGAAGTGCCTCTGTCCGGTGGCCAGCTTGAAGACCCAGCGCCATTTGCCCAGCCCGCTGACATGGTGCCTGCTAAACCAGTTCTCGATGCCCGGCTTGCCGCTGATTTTGCCCTGCTTGATTCCCAGCCTGACTGTGATGCCCTTGTGTTGTTCGCCTCTGTTAGGTTCATGCACATTGCCCTGCCTGTTTTCATTTCCAGATCCCAACTTCCAGACCCTGGTGGTGGGGTGCGTGTTCCATTGCCGGACTCAGGTGCCACGCCTCCCAGTAAGTTTAAGGACTCTGGCCGGAGGAGCACAAGTAGTCCGCAGACACAGGGGAGACTTTTTGGGACCTTTCCGCACCTACCAGCACTGCCAGATCAAGGGCAGAATGGAGCGTCCGGAGGCCACTCCTTGGGAGGGGGAACTGTCATGATCAGTGTCATTGCCTGGGTCACCTGCTGGTGGTGCAATTGCTTTCAGCACCAAAGGGTGCAGTTCTGGTGGCCACCAGCGGGTGTCTCCCATTTGTCTGGAGCCGAAATCATCTCCTGCAATCAGGCGTCACCTGAGACTGATTGCAGGAGGTGTGTATAAATACCCAGCAGACACTAAAGCATTTGCTCTGGTATTGTCTTAGAACCCAGACCTGTATGCCTGAACCTGAACCTGAACCTTGTGACCTGTTATCTGTTACCTTGTATCCTGTGTTCCTGAACCCTGCATCCATCCCTGGACCCCTGCCTCTGTACCTTGTATCCTGTGTTCCTGAACCCTGCATCCATCCCTGGACCCCTGCCTCTGTACCTTGTATCCTGTGTTCCTGAACCCTGCATCCATCCCTGGACCCCTGCCTCTGTACCTTGTATCCTGTGTTCCTGAACCCTGCATCCATCCCTGGACCCCTGTCTTGCAGACTCATCCCTTCCTCCTGTTGTCCCTTCCGGCTCCCTGTTCAATCGGACTGATCTCTCGTGTATGACCCTGGCTTGATTACATTTACGCTTTAATCTCTAAACTGTATTCACGTTGGTGTAGGGAGTTGTTTTGTGTGTCACTGTGGTTGTTTGCTGGTTGCCTTTATTGTTTTAGGAATTATCCTTTCAATAAACTCATATATATATTTACTTACCTTGTGCCTAGTTCCTTTAGTGCAGCCCACTGATCTGCGTACCCTGTGCTGGATGCCGTGTTAGGCATCCGTGACAGGTCTGCTCAGGCCAATGATGTAGGCGGGGTCTGACATACCGAGGGGGCCGACCTGATTGGGAACTTCCCTCACTGTGTAATACATGTATAGACCCGCCCCTTCTCATGTTCCGCATCAGGTCCTCAGCCTTACACCAAGTCATTGGCTGAGCGGACCTGATGGGGAACTTTAGAAGGGGCGGGTCTATACATGTAATAAACTGCAGAGGAAGTTCCCCATCCGGTCCGCTCAGGCTCAGCCAATGACGGACAGCGCTGGACATCGGATCACTGCTGGAATGTTTTTTTTTACATTTTTTATTAAAGGACTTTTCCAAGGTGTGTGTGTTTTTTTTTTTGTTTTTTTTTTACACTTTCTTCGTGAAATGGTAGGGGTACAATGTACCCCTTACCAATTCACATAGGGGGGGCCGGGATCTGGGGGACACCTCTGTTAAAGGGGTCTTCCAGATTCCGATAAGCCCCCGCCCGCAGACCCCCACAACCACCGGGCAAGGGTTGTGGGGATGAGGCCCTTGTCCCCATCAACATGGGGACATCCTCCCCATGTTGAGGGCATGTGGCCTGGTACGGTTCGTGAGGGGGGGGCGCTCTCTCGTCCCCCCCTCTTTTCCTGTGGCCTGCCAGGTTGCGTGCTCGGATAAGGGTCTGGTATGAATTTTTGGGGGGACGCCACGCCATTTTTTTAAAAATTTGGGGTGGAGTTCCCCTTAAAATCCATGCCAGATCTGAAGGGCCTGGTATGGATATTTGGGGGAACCGCACGCATTTTTTTTAAAATTTGCGGCGGGGTTCCCCTTAATATCTATACCAGACCTGAAGGGTCTGGTAATTGAATTCTGGGGGACCCCCACGCTTTTTTTTTTTATCAATGACTTTTGTATGTATTGCCGGGAGCCGACAATTCATTAATAGCCGCGAGTGAGTTTTAAATGACTTTTTTTCCTTCAAAAATGACATTTTATGCAGGGACAGTTCTAAGCACGGGAAACATACGCCACTTTACATGCATATCATACACACCCCCCAGGTACGAAATTTAGAGGAATATTTCACTTTTATTTTTTCATTTTAAGCATTATTAAAATCACTGCTCCCGAAAAAACGTCTGTTTTTAAAAAAATTTTTGCATTGATACATGTCCCCTGGGGCAGGACCCGGGTCCCCAAACACTTTTTAGGACAATAACTTGCATATAAGCCTTTATAATTATCACTTTAGATTTCGAACGTTCGAGTCCATTGTATTTAATAGGGTTCTAAAGTTCATGCGAACATTCTGTCTGTTGGCAGGTTCTGGTGCGAACCGAACAGGGGGGTGTTCGGCTCATCCCTGATAGACAAACAACATAAACCCAATTGTTAGTTCCACCCAGGGTGGACGTACGTTAGGCATCAGCTCAAGTTCACTTGATGTCCGATTCGGCTCAGTGATGAATTAATAAGTCAAGACACAGTGTGGTCAAATAGTGCCATACCTGACTCAATGGTCAGTCAAATAGAGGCACAACATGGCCACACTAGTTACAAAAAGGGTTTATAAGAATTAACCTAATTGAAGCCCGGTGGAATAGTGGCATTGAGCCTCTCGATCCACATGGTCTCATGTTGCAAAATAGCCCTATCCCAATCACCCCCTCTAGGGTCCTGGGGGATCACATGTAAAACTAAAAATGTGACCACATTGGGGTTAAATCTGTAATAAAAGCCAATATGGCAACCTATGGTAGTAAGTTTAAGATTTGTGGAATATTATAAGTGATTCGCTATTTATGTAAACTGTCTAAACTGGTACAGAGATAGTCCATATTCTCTTTACTTATGGAGCACCAGTATGGGACTGGCCTCCATTCCCACCTTTCTTCCAATAACTCTTGGATGATGGTACCCCTTACCTATCTTACACAGTTTATTTGTTTCAAGGTCTAGTTTTCATTTTTAAATACTACTAAACAAATGTGCACAGGGATAACCTGATTAAAATGCTAGAACCATAAGTGGCACTATAAGGTGGGCGCAGAAGTCCCATGGCGAGATGGACATCTAATAGATTGCTTTGTGCATTTTTAATTTCATCATGGGATGTCTTCGCAATCATTATAGTGCCACTCAGGGCCCGCCATCAGGGGGGTACAGGCAGTACTCATGTAAGGGGCCTGAGTGTCCCTAGGGGCCCAGCCGGCCAGGGCCCGCTCCACCCTACAGCAGAACATGAAATTCATCTTGTACCAGCTCTGCCACTAATCTGCGTGCCGCCGCAGAGAAGCATAAACAAGACAAGCCTCCGCTGCCTACTTTCACTTTCACCAGCCCCCCTGTTGGCTGTGGCTATGCGGAACATTTTTTAGGTATTCTGCACACAGTAATGAAATTTAACAAGCCCGCTACCCGAGCACCAGCCATTGCCATCTTTCAGACTGGCAACATCCCCAGCAGCAAGTGATCGTGGCCAGCGCTCGCTCCTCATCCATTCCCTGCTGAGGCAGAGCCTGCTGGCTGATGCTGGGTTTGCTTGCAATGTGATTGGCTGGGGCAGGGGGAGTGGCCAGCTCGTCGATGGTGCACATGGACACAGCAATAACAGGTGCATGCAGCTAGATCAGAGAGTGCAGCATGGAGGGTAAGTCGCAAAAATTTAATGTGTGCTTCTGACTGTGCCCCCTGTGCTGCCTGTAGATTTTATTTGGACTTTATTTATCTCCTTCTTGGATGGGACACCCTGAGGCTGACAAGCTGGTATAATTGAGTTGCATTGTGAAAATGGAGGACTCTGGGTGCAGGTGAGAGTTACATTTTGGAGAGCCTCTTCACTATGTAACTCTCATCCCCACCCAGAGTTATCCTCCTCCATTTTCACAATGCAACTCAATCATCTTCATCCCTCCAGTCTCCACAATGCATCACCACCCACGCCCGCCCAGTACCATTCATCCCTCCAGTCTCCACAACGCATTCCCACCCACGCCCAGCACCATCCATCCCTCCAGTCTCCACAACGCATCCCCACCCACGCCCAGCACCATCCATCCCTCCAGTCTCCACACCGCATCCCCACCCACGCCCAGAACCATCCATCCCTCCAGTCTCCACAACGCATCCCCACCCACGCCCAGCACCATTAATCCCCCCAGTCTCCACAACGCATCGCCACCCACACCCAGCACCATCCATCCCTCCAGTCTCCAAAGGTGTAATGCCGCGTACACATGACCGTTATTGATGTCATGGAAAAGTTTTTCTTGACGTGATTTTTCGCATTTCCTCTCAAGCCTGCCTTGCATACACACGTTCATGAAAAACAATGCTCGAGCAAAGCGCGGTGACGTACAACACGTACAACAGCGCTATAAAGGGGAAGTTTCATTCGAATGGCGCCACCCTTTGAGAAGCTTTTGCTGATCCTCGTGTTAATAAAGTTTGGTGAGAGACGATTTGCGCTTTTCAGTCTTCGTGCTTTTCAGTCCATTACAGCGTGACGAATGTGCCATCTCCATTACGAGCGCTAGTTTTACCAGAACGAGCGCTCCCGTCTCATACTTGATTCTGAGCATGCGCGTTTTTTTCCCCCTCGTAAAAGCATACACACGACCGTTTTTCACGTTAAAAAGAACGACGTGAGGGGCGTGGCCACGGCATGCACGAGTGAGGACGTGCTTTCCCAGAGCTCCGTGAGACCCGCGCTCTGATCAGCACATTCGGCAGCTTTAGAGGGGGAGAAACTACCGCAGCCCGGATGCCAACGAAGCGCAATCACTCCCCGTGCCCACAGCGGACGCTCCGGGACCGGTCCGGATCGTTGGACAACTTTTTTGGGACACGCAGCAAAACGGCAGGTACAGCCAAGATGGCGCCCGGCTCCCACGCTGCCAGGGCTGCCTCCCCTATCGGCTCCCCGCATCTGCCCTCACAGCCCCTGCCTTCTCCCCCTTCTCTCTCTGGCCCGAACAGCGGGGATGAGCCTGCACAGGAGGGAGATCCATGGGATGATAAAGACATCCGTGCACACATCCTCTCCCTCCCCACTAAGGCCGACCTAGAACGATTTGCAGGCAGAGTGGAGATGGCTTTTAAGAAAGACATTGAGGCCTTACAGGCGGACACAGCGCATCTGGGAGATAGAGTGGAGACTCTGGAGGCGCAATGGGATGAGACTAACCCGACCCTGCAGGCCCTCTCTGATCACTGCAAACAACAGGATCGCAGGCTTGAGGCCTTGCTGGATCAAATGGACGATTTTGAGAACAGGAGCCGCAGGGTTAACATTCGGATCAGAGGTCTACCCGAAGCCACTGGCCCCAGGGATATCATCCCCACCCTGCAAGGGGTCTTTAAGCAAATCCTTGGCCGACAGGCACCTGAACATTTTGAAATTGACCGGGCCCACAGAGCCCTGCGGCCCCCTTCTGATGACCCTGAGAAACCAAGAGACATTATCTGCAAACTGCACAAATACTCGCTGAAGGAACGTATCATGAATCAGGTCAGAGGGGTCAGATTTGTGGATTTTGATGGGGCCAAACTGACATTTTTTCCGGATCTCTCCAGACGCACGTTAATGCAACGCCGAGCCCTCAAGCCACTGCTGGCGGCCCTACAGGATGCCCAGCTTCCCTATCGGTGGGGTTTCCCGTTTAGCCTCTCCGCTACTAAAGAGGGCAGGCAGGCCACACTACGGAACAGGGACGACCTACCCCGATTCCTGGAAGCCCTAGACTTGCCTCATGTCGATATCCCGGATTGGAGATCACCGTCAGATATCCCTCACCCGGCACAACCTGAACCGTGGCAATCAGCCCGTCGGAGACGCCGCCGTGGACCCAGACGGGGCCCCAATGGCTCAGCACCTCCCTCCCGACCTCCGCAGGGAGAGGCCTAGTCGCCTGAACTATCTGCTGCTGGCTCTTGAGGCGTCTATGTTCATTTTTGATCTCTTTTCCTTTTGTGACTTCCCCCTAGCTGCTGTATCACTCTCCTGCCCCTGGTCAAGGGGCAGTTGCACACTCTCAATATTATGCGGGTCCCCATGCGGACTTGCTCTTGGTGCCCTACCACTTCCCCCCAATAGGTCAACTCCCCGGAGTTATGTGTCCCTTTTTGGGAATGCCTCTGCTCGCTGGCCTCCACCGTCTCCTCGGCTTGAGGAGGGGGTGGAGGCTCCCGACCGGCGGTGACGATGCACTTTGTTGCGCCCTTTGGGCTTATTACCTGTTTCTGTGTTTTTGTTCACTGAGTTTTTTTCCCCCTTTGTTTTTCATGTCCTTTTTTCCATAACACCTGCTCTAACTTTGGTTTGTACTCTAGGCTACTGTATGTGATCAGGAAGTTCCTGGAGTCCCTTGCTGTGGGCTCGACTGCGCTGTGGGTCTCTCTCCCCTCTTGCCGCTGGCCTGATGGCCCCACCCGGTAATCTCTCATCATGGCTGACATGAAAATCGTGTCGTATAACGTACGTGGCCTGGGCTCCCCGTCAAAACGCGGTAAGTTGTGGCTTGAGATGAAACGCATGGGGGCACACATCTTTTTTTTGCAGGAAACGCACTTTCGCACTGACTCGGTCCCCCGCCTCCCAACCCATTTATATAACTCTTGGTACCTTAGCAACTCCCCCCGCCCCAAATCAGGGGGGGTGGCTATAGCGATCCACAAAAAGTGCCCCTTTGTAATGACGGACCAATTACTCGACCCAGAGGGTAGATTTGTGTTTGTCAAAGGCACCATATTTGCCCGCAAGTTCACATTTGCAGCTGTGTACGCTCCAAATAGCAAACAGCTTACCTTCTTAGATGCAGTATTGGAGTCCCTGTCCACCTTCCGGGAGGGGCAGCTTATCCTGGGAGGGGACTTCAATGTTAGACCTGACCCGCTGGTAGATACGTCGTCGGGCCACTCGACTTATTCCTTTGCCTTCCTGAAGCATTTTAAAAAATCCCTGCTGGAACACCATCTGGTTGACTGTTGGCGGCTCCTCCACCCGACAGACAAAGACTATAGCTATTTTTCCGCAACACATAATGTCTATACCCGCATTGACCTTCTTATGATGGACCAGTATTCACTTGACTCCCTAGCTAGCGCCTCAATAGGGTCCATTACCATATCAGACCACGCGCCGGTCTCCATCTCCCTGCGTCCTCTGTCAATGGAGGCACGGACGTGGAGCTGGCGCCTGAATGATGGCATCTTGGATGATGCGGTCGCTCAGAAACGGGTGTTGGACACCATCTCCCTGTATTTCACTGAAAACACACCGGGTGAGGTCAGCATGGGCTCTGTATGAGAGGGGCACAAGGCCGTGGTTCGGGGGGAGCTGATATCCCAGGGGGCGAGACTGAAACGGGCCAGGGAGGGAGAACTGCAGGCCCTCTTGGCCAAATTACAGACAGCGGAGTTACGACATAAAAAGAGACTCAGCCCTGACTTGGCGTCGGAACTACAATCCCTGCGACAGGAGCTGGCCGCATTGTTAGACACCAAAATTAAGGCACGCCTTCGGCATTTAACACACAGGTATTATGAGTTCGGTAATAAATGCGGGAGGCTGCTGGCAAGGGCCCTTAAAAGCCAACGCGACTCGGGACATGTCCACAAGCTTACTGCCCCGACGGGAACTTCGTTCGTTCACTCCTCAAAAATTGCGAATGTCTTTCGGGACTTTTATGCACATTTGTACCATCTCCCTGATACCTTACATGGCGCGACGGAATCCCAACGGGTTGACCGTATTCACCAATACCTCACGGAGGCCGAGTTCCCGCAGCTGGGACCCTCAGTGAGTAAACAGCTGGACTCGCCCATCACTACTGCTGAAATTCAGAAGGTAGTGAAAGACCTACCCAATGGGAAAAGCCCGGGCCCTGACGGCTACACAAATGCCTATTACAAGAAATACTCGGAGGTGCTCTCCGGTCCCATGTGTGCCTATTTCACGGCACTGGCTTCTGGCACGGCAATGCCCCCAGAAGCACTGACTGCGCACATCACGGTCCTCCCGAAGGAGGGTAAAGACCATACCTTACCGGGCAGCTATAGGCCCATTTCGCTTCTGAACTCGGACGTCAAGATTTTGGCCAAAATCTTGGCCAACAGACTGACGCCGATACTCCTGACAGTCATTCACCCGGACCAGACGGGGTTCATTACGGGCCGGGAGGCCAGAGATAACTCTAATAGAGCACTCCAGCTGATTCACTGGGCCGAGACGCAGGTGGGGTCCCGCCCCTGTCTCTTACTTTCCACTGATGCCGAGAAGGCATTTGACAGGGTGGACTGGACGTATATGCAGACGGTTCTGGCTAGGCTTGGCTTAGGTTCAAACATGCTGACGTGGATAGCCTCCCTTTATAGTTCTCCGACTGCCAAGGTGAAGGTGAATGGGCTGTTATCCGAGACCTTCCCGATCAGCAATGGGACACGTCAGGGATGCCCATTGTCCCCTCTCATTTTCGCTCTGACCCTCGAACCGCTGCTTAACAAAATACGCCTTAACAGTGACATCAATGGTTTTACGGTCGGCCCGACGGAACACAAATTGTCGGCATACGCGGATGATGTACTTTTTTATGTCTCCAACCCCTTGATATCACTGCCCAACATCCTAGCCGAGCTTAAGGACTTTGGCCTACTGTCTAACTTTAAAATCAACTACGATAAGTCCGAAATCCTATCATTAAACGTCCCTGGAGGTTTGCGTACACAGCTGCAATCAGCTTTCCCATTTACGTGGTGCCCAACCTCCCTGAAATACTTAGGGGTATATTTGCCCGCGAGCTGTTCGATGCTCTATGACTGTAACTATGCGCCGCTGCTCTCCTCAGTCAGGTTAGACCTGAAGCGGTGGGATAGGACTGCGTTTTCGTGGCTGGGCCGAGTCAGTGTGCTTAAAATGAACGTGCTACCCCGCATTCTGTTTTTCCTGCAGATGGTGCCGATCACGTTGCCCAGGACGTTCTTCTCAACCCTCAATAGCCTGTTCGTACATTATATCTGGAATGGGAAATGTCCCAGGCTAGCCCTTCGCACTATCCAGTGCCCTAAGAATAAGGGAGGTATGGGGGTCCCAGTAATCCGCAGGTACTATGAGGCTATAGCATTACAGCGTATTCTAGACTGGCACCACAATGTCCGGTATAAACTCTGGGTACTTCTAGACAAATTCCTAGCGGGTCGTAACTTGTCACATGCCCCCTGGGTCCCCAGGGAGGCTAGGGGTCTCTCGACGCTGGTTTCCCCGTTTGCTGCCCACGCGCTGGCGATCTGGGATAGGCTGAACAAACAGGGGTTGCTTGCACCCCCAACTTCTCCTTTGGCACCCCTGGGAGGCTTCCCCTGGTTCATTCCGGGGGAGCATCCTTCCTTTTTTCGGACGTGGGCGGCGGATGGTGAGACCAGATGCGGCAGATTTATTCAAGACCAGGGACTACTGCCACTGGCTACCCTACGGAACCAATATGGCCCCTTCCCTATGGATGAGTGGCGCTACAGGCAACTTCAGCATTTTATTACTAGTCTGCCCCAGGGGGTTCGTTCCCCCACTTTGGCTTCTCCCTTTGAACGCCTATGCATGTCAGACTCCGCTGTTCCCCATGCCATCTCGGTCCTATATGACCTGCTACAGTCCTGGCACAGCAAGGAGAAACCGGGATTTATTGGCGAGTGGGAGGGAGACCTCCAGCGCACTTTTACCGAGCCTCAACTGGATCACATGTATAGCTTAACACACTCGAGCACAGTAGACACTAAAATGCAGGAGAATAGCTATAAGGTTCTGACTAGGTGGCCGTCCAAGCTTGCCAGGATTTACCCCTCTCTGTCAGATACTTGCTGGCGGGGATGTGGACTCAGAGGCTCATTTCTCCACATCTGGTGGGAATGCCCCAAGCTGAAGCCCTTCTGGCTAGATGTCCATGCACAGATCAAACTAATCTTGGATCTGGACCTTCCGGATTCTCCGTTAGAATCGCTATTGCACTTTCCCACCATCCCCCTCAGCCTATATAGTAAGTCCATCCTGCCCCATCTGCTTAACGCGGCCCGGCGGCTGATCCCGATTTATTGGAAGACGCCCCGGGTACCTTCCCGGGTGGATTGGGTAAACTTGGTCAATAATATCATGGCTGCTGAGGAATGGATGGCTAAGTGCAAAGATAGATATGAGCAATTCTATTCCATATGGGCTACTTGGATAAACTATACCAACCCACCTGTGCTGGGCGTCCCGGGCCCCCCTCTGGTCACGGCCGCCACAACGTAGTGGAGTTGGGCTGGGCGGGTGGCTGGAGGGCTGCAGACGAGACAGTGGAGCTTTCACAAAATTACAGAAGCTCGCAATGCTGCTTTATACTAGCTGGTGTTACTATTTCCCCTGTTTTTTTTTTTGTTTTTTTTTTTCTTTCTTTCCTTTTTCTTTTTGTTCTTTGTTCTTTGTTTTATTGACTTATTACTCTTAAGGCTTGGGCCCGGTAACTGTGGACCCAGTCTAATCCTACCCTCCCTGAGTGGGGTGGTATTCCTGTCAACGGAGTATCTGACAGGGTAATTTGGGGTGATTCATGCATGTTTGAATTCATATCACGGTGATTATATGCTGATTATCATTCCCCCGGGTACGGTCGCTGGACTGTACACCTCCCTTGTTTACCTTTTTACTGACTGTTTGTACACGGTGAGGGGCTCCTCATATTTTGATGTACCTAGCAAGCTTTTCTACTTTGTCAATTGTTTATATGCTTGTCCCTTGAATATATATTCTAAAATAAAGATTACATAAAAAAAAAAAAGAACGACGTGAAAAACGACGAGAAAAAATAGAGCAGGTTCTAATTTTTTTTCGGGCATTTTTCTAGTCGAGAAAAATGCTCTGGAGCATACACACAACCGTTTTTCACGACCATTTTTAAAAATTGCATTTTTCTCGTCATGAAAAACGGTCGTGTGTACGCGGCATAAGAGTGTTAAAATAAAAGTGGGTGCACCGAAGGACTCAGAGGGATGGCCTGTGGGCAAATTCGGTGGAACAACCAGTGGGCAGGCCCTGGAGAATGTTGGGGGTCGGGCACCGGGGGGGCCCAGGCCTAAAGCTGTATAAGGAGCCCCAAAATTTCTGATGGCTGCCCTGGTGCCACTAACGGGACTTTTATTGAGTCTTCACTTATCAGATTTTCAATCAGGTTATCCCTATGCGCTTTTGTTTAGTAGTGTTCAATTTCTTGCTCCACCCCATCCAGGTGCGATCACATACAGCCGCCTTAGGAAATATCTGTTGCCTGGCTCATTTTCCTACGCAGTCCATTGATTTCTCCAGATGACTGACTGTTAGCGCCGGATGTGTTTTTTTTTTTCCCCCTTTACGTCAATGTTCCCACATCTCCTTTTACGTCAGAGTCCCAGAGTCGCACACCTTTAAATCAAGGTCCTCAGAGTCCGCCATCTTACATCAGGGTCCCCAGAGCCACCTTCTTTTAAATTATGGTCCTCTGAGCCCATCTTTTTGCACCAGAGTCCCGAGAGCCATCCCCCTTTACATCAGGGTCCCCAAAGTCCCTTGACTTATACCAAGGCCCCCAGAGTCACCCCCTTTTACATTGTGGTCCCCAGAGTCACCCCTTTATGTCAAGGTCTCCAGAGTCACCTCCCTTTACATCAGGGTCCCCAGAGCCACCCCCCTTACATCAGGGTTCCTATAGTCACCTCCTTTACATCAGGGTCCCTAGAGTATCCCTCCTTGAATCAGGGTCCCCAGAGTCACTCCCCCCTTACACCAGGGTCCCCCTAGTCAACCCCCTTTGCATCACAGTCCCCAGAGCCCCCCCCCTACATCAGGGTCCCCAGAGGCACCCACCTTTACATCAGGGTCCCCAGAGTCCCCCTCCTTACATCAGGGTCCTCAGAGTCACCCCCCACACACACACATTAGGGTCCCCAGAGTCTCCCTCCTTACATCTGGATCCCCAGAGCCGCATCCTAACATTAAAATAGGGTCTCCTGAGTTTCCTTATCCACCTTGCATCACTTCATTCTGTCTCAGTGCAGCCTGCAGCTAAAGGGGAATGCTGGGAGGTGGGACACTGGCCACAGGTCCATAGGAAGAGGTTCTGTCCTCTTCCTCTGAATGCTGGGGGTGAAGCAAATTTCTTGCTAGAATTCCACCTGTCCTAACAACCAACCACAGTTCTTTGTGGTGTTCACAAACTTATGGAACACTAGCACTGTCAGGAATGGTGGATGCAACCCACCTGTGTTGCAGAGTCGAAACACAGGATATTCCACCCACTGCGCTGTCGACCCTGATTGGGCTCCTGGATCTGCTGGATGTCGGGATTTATTTTAAATCTGGGGACGATCATGCGGAATTCAGGACAGTTGGGAGGTATGTCTATAGTACACACTGGCTTGAGCTTCTATATAGGAATGACATCACAGTTCTGGAGATGCATTGCTTGGAGACAAAGGGTATGAACTGCAGTTCGTATGCATGCAAGAAGACTCTTCAAAATTCACAGAGGAATCAAAGTTGGTCGACTTTCAACAATGGGTAATAACTACAATTGCATCCACTACAACCCTTGCAGTGGATGCACTGACATACAAGAGAAAAATGGCACAGGCATAATGGAGAAATGCAGTGGCGGCTGGTGCTCAAAATTTTTGGGGGGCCGCAAACAAACTGAAAAAAAAAAAAAATTGCCGCCACTGTGCCCATTAAAACGCAGCCACTGTGCCCAAACGCCACCAGTTTGCCCCCTCAAATACAGCCAGTTTGTTTCCATATACAGCCAGTGTGCCCCCATATATATACAGCCAGTGTGCCCCCATATACAGCCAGTGTGCCCCCATATACAGCCAGTGTGCCCCCATATACAGCCAGTTTGTCCCCATATACAGCCAGTTTGTCCCCATATATATAGCCAGTGTGCCCCCATATACAGCCAGTGTGTCCCCATATATATAGCCAGTGTGCCCCCATATACAGCCAGTTTGTCCCCATATACAGCCAGTTCCCCCCCATATACAGCCAGTTCCCCCCCAAATGCAGCCAGTTTGTCCCCCATATACAGCCAGTTCCCCCAAATGCAGCCAGTTTGTCCCCCATATACAGCCAGTTCCTGCCAAATGCAGCCAGCGTGTCCCCCATATACAGCCAGTTCCCCCCAAATGCAGCCAGTTTGTCCCTCATATACAGCCAGTTCCCCCAAATGCAGCCAGTTTGTCCCCCATATACAGCCAGTTCCCCCCAAATGCAGCCAGCGTGTCCCCCATATACAGCCAGTTCCCCCCAAATGCAGCCAGTTTGTCCCCCATATACAGCCAGTTCCCCCCAAATGCAGCCAGCGTGTCCCCCATATACAGCCAGTTCCCCCCAAATGCAGCCAGTTTGTCCCCCATATACAGCCAGTTCCCCCAAATGCAGCCAGTTTTTTCCCCCATATACAGCCAGTTTGTCCCAAATGCAGCCAGCGTGTCCCCCATATACAGCCAGTTCCCCCCAAATGCAGCCAGTTTGTCCCCCATATACAGCCAGTTCCCCCAAATGCAGCCAGTTTGTCCCCCATATACAGCCAGTTCCCCCCAAATGCAGCCAGCGTGTCCCCCATATACAGCCAGTTCCCCCCAAATGCAGCCAGTTTGTCCCCCATATACAGCCAGTTCCCCCCAAATGCAGCCAGCGTGTCCCCCATATACAGCCAGTTCCCCCCATATTCAGCCAGTTTGTCCCCCATATACAGCCAGTTCCCCCCATATTCAGCCAGTTTGTCCCCCATATTCAGCCAGTTCCACCCAAATGCAGCCAGTTTGTCCCCCATATTCAGCCAGTTTGTGCCCCATATTCAGCCAGTTTGTCCCCCAAATGCAGCCTGCCCCCCCCCAGCCCTGCACTTACCTTCCTCGGTCCGCGCCGTCCTTGATGTGTTCTCCCGCCCTCGATGTTGCTTCAGCCAATCAGGTTACCGGTAACCAGATCCGGTGAACCTGATTGGCTGAAACCTCCACACAGTCTTCTTCCAGGAACGCACCCCCGTGCGTACCTGGGAGGAGTTTTTGGAAGCCGAATACAGCGTGAGAGCTGTATTCGGAAAGCCTATCAGAGCCGCTGGCTCTGATAGGCACTTCCAAGTTACACCCACCACCGGCCACTGCTCTAATTCATATGGCCGGCGCTCACCAGGAGGCCGGCCATATGTATAGTGGGCAGTGCGGCAGCGGTGACAATACACAGATTCATGCAATGCATGAATCTGTGTATTGTCTTTCAGTGGCGGTGCGGGAGCGAGAGGGGGCGGCGCTCCGGCGCCCTCTATGGACGCACCGCCACTGGAGAAATGTACCAGGGCAATTCCTGTTCTGAAAAAGGAAGGATGTCACTGAGGGTATGAAGGCCCACTGACTGCAAGGTTACACATATTCGGCAAACAAGAAGTTAATGTTCACTTTGTGACGTATTTACATAGGTAATTAGTGGAAATTAGAGATGAACGGAGTAATTTTAAGGAAAATTATGTTGCTGTGAAATTACTGATTTCAATGTCTGTGAAACTTTGCTGAAGCGGAAGCTCTCAATTTTGTTCATGGAGCTGCTTCAGTAACATTTGGTGGGGAGGGAGGGAGGATCGTTTTGTTTATTCCATTTAGTGTTCTTTGTATTTTATTTCATATTTTTTCTAAATATCAATTTTTTGCACTTTATTTTTCTGTAGGGAAAAAAAAAAAAACTTTTTTATCAAAAGAGCAGATTTAGGATAGTTAAAAAGAGTTAAGAGTTAAAATAGTTAAGAGCTTCCATAATCCACAGGAGCTATTTAAACACCCCTGTGCCCTTAAAAACCACCAAAGCCACCTTCCCAATTGCCTTAAAAACATTTTTCTAAATTCTTTAAATTGCGCTGAAATCTCCATATTTTCGCAAAAGTTTCAGGGGGGAAAAACTGTTAGTTTAGCCCATTGCCTACTGGATATCACAGCCACATTAAAATTATGAGTTAGATATTTTGTGGGTAAGAAAACAGTTGCAACCTTATACAGGGAGATGAAGCTGGTGAACCATCACTCTGCCATTGCCGTAACCTTTTTTTGTTCTCTATTTTTCTACAATAGACCACAAACTCCATTACCGAGGCCCGTCACTCATCATCTGACATGTCCATTGGGCCTAACATTGCTGTTCCTCCATGATCACATGGATTCATGTACAATAAGCAGAATCTTCACATTGCAACCACTATACTATTTATAAATGATACTGACCAAGAATAAGTATATGCAACATCAAATGCAGAAACTGTATCAGAGTGGAATAAAAGCAATTATATAAAAACGCGTCCTTTGATCGATCTGCTCTTTTATACTTGTCGTGGAGTGTTAAGCAGACCGTCAAAATCTCACATATCTCCAGCCAAATGAAAACTTTGCAGTAACATCCTACGCTTACAGAGAGGGAAGGGGCAGGGCTGCTAACACTTTTATGTAAAAGCTTCCAGGCAGCATCCGTGACTCTCATACAAGACACAGAAGAGGTTGAAGAGCAAGAGAGAGAATTATAGATTTTTCTGGTGGGCACTGGCCAGATAAGAAACTTAATTCATTTTATTTAGGACTTCAGGCTCGCAATACATTTTAATGTGATCTTTTTTTTTTTTTACTTTCTCTTTTAAGGTTGCCTTTGGATTATTTCCATATCATTTTGCTGATTCTGTATTTGTGAAGATGACAATGAGCAGACAGGAAGAGAGTCACTCCTTATAGGACTTACAGGACATGCAGCTGACTGACATCTGATTTGGATAAAAGCAACCAAAATAATATTAGTGAATAGATTGACATTAGATGTTATTATAGTGGACCCTTCAGAAAGTTTACAAACAAATCACAATATAAAAGGGGCTGATCTGTATTAAACCTTTGTGAAAAATTGCTTAGACACTAGAATTTTGCCATCTCTGAACCAGCATCTCAATCTCGAAAGTAGATGCTGACTCTGGATAATGCCTAAATAAGATGGTGCAGTCTTTGTGGAAAGAAAATACGGTGAGGACATTGGCAGGGAGAGTACTGAGATGTATTCGGTGCGTGTATAGTGTTATACTTTTACATTCATGCCCTTATCATGCAAAAATATACCTGAACTTTTTTCTGAAACTCTAAGGTTTATTCCAACTAGTTAAAAAATAATAAAATAATAAGGTGAAGCGCTTACCCCAGATGATGTCTGTGTGGACGAAACACGTTGGGTCGATTTGAGCATGCTCCATGTCATTGCGCTTGTTGGATTTCATATGTGATCACAATTATGAAGATGTTCCATTGATATGCCTGTAACTTCAGACTTGATATAAGTTTTATACCTTCTAAATAAAGCTGGTAAGAGATGGTTTTACACTGAGTAGAGACCTTTTGTTTTCTATGAATGTTGGAGTTCATGATCTAACAAAGGGGCTGGACGTGGTGGAGAGTTATGGTAACAGATCTTCAGAGACTACTCCCTTGACTATTATCCTGGTATTTCCATCTCTATGCATGTTTGACTCTTTGCCGCTGGCAGTTGAGTCCACATGTTCCGGTAAGCGTGTTTACTCTCCCTCCTGGGTGGTGGATGCACGTGTCCTGGTGACTCCTTAAGTGGACATTGGATATTTTATTATTGCTACTGGAGTGGATTTCATTTCTAAAATTTTCACATCTGGACTGTCTTGACACACAGTGGCTGCTCTGTATTTACAGTTCCTATGTGTAGGCTTTTGCACTACTTGGACTTTGTTTTGAACATATTTATTTAGTTGCACATTGCACTTTATTAATTGATATATGGTATCATTACTGTCCATGTACATCCATTTGAGTACAATTTGTGTTTTATTTTCAGTGTTGCACTTGTGTAGCAATACCCCCGTAGGAGCTGCTGGTTAGTTTTGGGTTTTGCACGTTACCTCTTCAGCTGCGTTGTCTGGGTAGGAAAGTCTGTAGTAATGCAATGCAATGTCCACACAGATGTAAAACCTCAAACAGTTAGGCTTTATTTTTCTTATGCAGTATAACTTTGAGAAGTAGAAGATACGGAAGCGTAGGGGAAGGTTCAGGCACTCGCCACAAAAGTTGACAAAGGTAGAAGTTCAAAGTCACTCACCACTCAATGTTAGAGTCGGTATTGGTCACCCGCATAGTCCCCTCTCACATGGCCTAGCAGCCGGGATGACACACGAATCAGCAAAAGGGCAGTCTCTGCAACAGACTGCCCCAGGTGAAAAAGGTCTCTGCCACAGACCTGTTCAAATGTACAAGGTCCCTGCCACAGACCTGTTTGAAGTGGAGTAATGGATAGTCCAGGAATCCTCTGTCACAGGATTTCAAAGTCCCAAACTTCCAGCCGTGCAGTTTAAAGAGCCTTTAAGCCAATTTGGCGAACTGTAGGGCTTGTAGTGTGATGGATCCATCCTTAATAAAGTTGCCAGGCCTCACCCGAGACAGCAGTATTGTCCCGGTCTCCTCCAGGGCAGGTCCTCCACTGGTCTCCTTCATGCCTTCTCCACATTTAGATGGACAGCTTGGGATCCCTTCTCTGGGACTAGGCCCCAGCCAGCCTAGCTGGGCCTACTAAGTAGCAATGCAGCCTCGGGCCAACGTGGCCCAGAGACCAGGACCACACACACACACCTAGCGCCCAGAGGGCTGCGGGGCGTGTACGAACCCCAATAAATGGCGTCTGCCCCTTAAATATCCCCTCCCAGCAGGCACAGCGGGTTGACCACTCCCACTATACTACTCACGAGAGGGGCCACTCAATGCACCATAATCTGCCCGTGTTCCAACAAGTGCCTGAGGTGGTAAGGCCACCTGCAAGCAAAAAGGGAAATCACTACCAGGCAAACCATAACTGAGACAGAGGCGAATTTAAATGTAATTATCAACCGTCTGAGCCCAACTACTGGCTCAGACATCCCTCTAAATTTGAATAGCGTCCCAACCATTTGGGATGGGCAATACACTTGCTTCTTTGCACATTGCATTTTATCGTTTGATATATGATACCATTACTGTTCACGTATATTGATCCGAGCATTTATTATGTTTCAAATTTAGCACTGAACTTTTTTATTTTTTGAGTGCTACACAATAACCTGTTTGATTGTAGTGCCAGCAGCTGTTGTTTATTATGACATTATGACATAGCACTTCTTCCACTGTCCCCAATCCCTCTCTTAAAAAGACAGCCTTTGGAGTCACTTTTTCTTGGAAGGGTGCATGTGATCAGCACAGGGCCAATCAGCACTGTTCAAACAGAGGGTCAGGGAACCTTCAGCCTCATAGGAGAGTCAGAGGAAAATAAAAACTCCTCCTACAAGCTTTAACCAGACACTGATAGATGTCACAACACTGCTATATACTGCTAATGAGAAAAGGTATTTAGCCATTTATATTTATGAAAATAATTGCTTTTCCATGTTCTGTGTACTGTGGGAGACCAGATATAGTAAATGCAGGGTCCTGGGTTTAGTAACCCTTTAATTTCAGCTAGGGCACCATGGTGGCTTTAGTAGTTAGCACTACTGCCTTGCAAAACTAGGGTCCTTGGTTTGAATCCAGTCAGGACACTACCTGCATGGAGTTTGTATTTGCTCCCTGTGCTTCAGTCTCCTCCCACACTCTAAAGACACGCTGATAGGTTAAAGTATATATGGACCTTTACCTTGTAAAACAAACCATTCAGTTTAAAATAGAAATGACAGGCAAAATGTTTTTATATAAAAAAAAATGCTAAATACCTTATTTCTTTTTTTTCTCTCCTTTTTTAATTTTTTTTATGGGTGATCACATAATCTCTGTTCTCAGCTGCATACAGAGTTTAGAGAGGTGGAGGCAGAGAAGCAGCATTACGCTGATCTTCCCAGTGAATGTCTGTGCAGGTAGGCGTGTCAGCACAAGTGTTGGCCATTGGAGGACAAGCAGGCTATTCTCATAGAACAGCCAGAAAACTGACCACACTGGGAAAGTTAAGCTTCTATGCCTGGTGTGGTCAGTTTGAAATAGGAGAGGAAAGGGACTGGCAGGGTCACCAGGATTTTCACACAAAGGAAGAACTACAAAGAAAACAGCATACTTTTTAACTGAAGAATTTGGCATAGCAGAAACATATCACAAATATGAAATGTTGGGGTAACATACTCTTCAAATGGCTATAATATGTATATGCATGTGAGATAGGGACCTTAGACTGTATGTTCTTTGAGGGCAGGTACTGATGTGAATGTACATGTATGTAAAGTGCTACATACATTGTCAGCACTAAGTCACTGCAGTCCAAAAATTCAAAGAAAATGGGGAGGAGCTGCTCTGCTTAAAGGGTTACCAAAAAAAAAAAAAATACCTATGCAGATAAGGGGCATCTGTAGATAAAAACAAACTGTGCAGCTTTTGCCAAAGTTTAATAATGACCTTGTGGTAGGTGTAGGCTATTTACAAACCTTCCAAAGCCTGAATGGAAAACTTCTAGGATGTAGCTAAGCGTGTTGCTAAGAGAAGCTTAGCTGTTACTGTTCACCTTCACCAACACAGCAGTGAGCTCTTTCTCCAATGCAAACCCCATCGCATGTGCTTTCTCTTCCCTAATGCAGTAGCTCTAAACTCAGCATTTGAGAGCTCACTCCTGTGATGGTGAACAGTAACAGCTAGGTGTCTATTAGAAATGTCCTCAAAGTTTTCCAGTAAGGCTTCATGAGGTACAAAAATGGCCTACACTTTTAGCAAAGGCATTATTCAACTTTGGTCAATGCTTCACTGTTTGATTTTATCTATAGATGCCCCTTATCTGCATAGGCAATTTTTTGGTGTAGCGGCCTCACCCCCTCTTTCTGGTCTAGGGGTATATTGTACGTGAGGGTGAGATGCGCTACGGCCCATGTCCTCCCCATTGCAGCAGGTGAGGTGAAGGCCAGTACCAGTTATTCTTCTCGGGCCTGTGTGTTTCTATTAAAAACCAAGTCTTGATGTGCTGACACTCCCCTTCACTCCCATTAACCAGAGTTCCACACACCGATAAGGATCCAACACTTGTTTTATTGTAGCACACAATTAAAACAGTTCTTTATCAGCCGAAAGGTTGAGATTCATAAACAGTTCAATACGGTGGGGTGAGCAGGTCGAGGCACTGTCCTAACGATAAACTAAACCACTGTGGTTTCACCAGCGGTTGCTATAGCCATTGGCTAGAGAGAGAAACTTGAAACTTGTGAGTCTCTACCAGCGACTCTGAAGAATATGAATTGGGGTACCTTCGCTGCGTTGTGGCCCCTGTCAGGGGGAAGATGTTCCTCCAAGGGAGTTACCAGAGGCCCCTCCGTCACCGGGTTGATGCTGCTCCGGACTCTTCAGACGGGTAACCTCTCCGACCTCCTCACCTCAGACATGGGCCCCATCCACCTCAGGGTCCCTCGGACTCATCCGCCCTTGTGGAGCCCAGTCGAAGTCACTGGGCCCCAGGCCTCCGGTGTAGCACCTCACCCCAGGCTTAAGGTGCCTGGGATGGACGCCAACTCCGCTCCGACCAGGCCTAGGGCACCTGGGCTGGAACTCCGGACCGACCGCACCCAGGCCTAAGGTGCCTGGGCGCCGGATGCAGAAGACCTCTTGGCGAGGGCGTCTCTCCCCTTTATCCCCTCCCGTGACGCCACAGCAGGTTCTCCGCCCCCGCTGTACCACCACCGGAACGGGACAAAAAGGACAGCACTGCGGCAGTGATTCTACCTCGACCTGTAAGAACACCGCCACCCCAGGCCAAGGAGAATAGTACACCACCAAAGTCCTCCACGACTGAAAATGGTCCAAATCCTCTTATGATTTATACACACCTGGGTCATACTACCACCCAGGTGTACCCCCTAGATTTAGACCCCCACTACACTCTCCCCCCAGTGATTTGACGCTGGTCCCCAGCGTCTGGTGCAAACCCATGTCTCCCAAGGAGTGGTAACATAAGCTTGACCCCAGAGGCCATCCCTCAAATTTGAATCCTAATTGTGCCAAGACCTGCTCAAAGGAAAGGGAACATAAAATAATAAAACTTTCCAAATAAAACCATCTGACCATGTACACATATACAATCCCTCTCATCACTGTCTAAGAACCACCCCATACTCAGCAGCCTTGACAGACGGATCTCCTGCAGAAGGGAAACAAAACACAACATCCTAACATATTTGTGTTAATTTGGAATGAATGGGTCTATCAGCCGAGAGACCCATTCGCTCCAATGAGTAAGGTGATGCAAATGAAAAAAAAACAAACAGCCGTTGCGCAACACTGCCACCTGGTGACAGTGCCGCGGTAATGACACTTGGTGAAATCTTCCAGGCAACCTTCCCTCTTCCTGCGTCCCTACTCTGATTCTACCCCAAAGTCTGTGTCTCTGATGTATGAAGAAAGAGAGAACAAAACAAAACAGCTATCATTCCTCCAAAGAGTAGAAAAGCCCAAATAAAAAACTAGGGCCCAGTTCTGATATTCTGGTAAAACACTTCCAGAAAGTTCAACAACAGAAGAATACAGTGGGGCAAAAAAGTATTTAGTCAGCCACCAATTGTGCAAGTTCTCCCACTTAAAAAGATGAGAGAGGCCTGTAATTGTCATCATAGGTATACCTCAACTATGAGAGGCAAAATGTGGAAACAAATCCAGAAAATCACATTGTCTGATTTGAAAATAATTTATTTGCCAATTATGGTGGAAAATAAGTATTTGGTCACCTACAAACAAGCAAGATTTCTGGCTCTCACAGACCTGTATCTTCTTCTTTAAGAGGCTCCTCTGTCCTCCACTCATTACCTGTATTAATGGCACCTGTTTGAACTTGTTATCAGTATAAAAGACACCTGTCCACAACCTCAAACTGTCACACTCCAAACTCCACTATGGTGAAGACCAAAGAGCTGTCTAAGGACACCAGAAACAAAATTGTAGACCCGCACCAGGCTGGGAAGACTGAATCTGCAATAGGCAAGCAGCTTGGTGTGAAGAAATCAACTGTGGGAGCAATAATTAGAAAATGGAAGACATACAAGACCACTGATAATCTCCCTCGATCTGGGGCTCCACGCAAGATCTCACCCCGTGGGGTCAAAATGATCACAAGAACGGTGAGCAAAAATCCCAGAACCACACGGGGGGACCTAGTGAATGACCTGCAGAGAGCTTGGACCAATGGAACAAAGGCTACCATCAGTAACACACTACGCAGCCAGGGACTCAGATCCTGCAGTGCCAGACGTGTCCCCCTGCTTAAGCCAATACATGTCCGTGCCCGTCTGAGGTTTGCTAGAGAGCATTTGGATGATCCAGAAGAGGATTCAGAGAATGTCATATGGTCAGATGAAACCGAAGTAGAACTGTTTGGTAGAAACACAACTCGTCGTGTTTGGAGGAGAGAGAATGCTGAGTTGCAACCAAAGAACACCATACCTACTGTGAAGCATGGGGGTGGCAACATCATGCTTTGGGGCTGTTTCTCTGCAAAGGGAACAGGACGACTGATCCGTGTACATGAAAGAATGAATGGGGCCATGTATCGTGAGATTTTGAGTGCAAACCTCCTCCCATCAGCAAGGGCATTGAAGATGAAACATGGCTGGGTCTTTCAGCATGACAATGATCCCAAACACACCGCCAAGGAGTGGCTTTGTAAGAAGCATTTCAAGGTCCTGGAGTGGCCTAGCCAGTCTCCAGATCTCAACCCCATAGAAAACCTTTGGAGGGAGTTGAAAGTCCGTGTTGCCCAGCGACAGCCCCAAAACATCACTGCTCTAGAGGAGATCTGCATGGAGGAATGGGCCAACATACCAGCAACAGTGTGTGACAACCTTGTGAAGACTTACAGAAAACGTTTGACCTCTGTCATTGCCAACAAAGGATATATAACAAAGTATTGAGATGAACTTTTGATATTGACCAAATACTTATTTTCCACCATAATTTGCAAAAAAAATTATTTCCAAATCAGACAATGTGATTGTGTGGATTTGTTTCCACATTTTGTCTCTCATAGTTGAGGTATACCTATGATGACAATTACAGACCTCTCTCATCTTTTTAAGTGGGAGAACTTGCACAATTGGTGACTGACTAAATACTTTTTTGCCCCACTGTATACAGGGGAGTCTTTTTTTTTTTTCTCCTTACAAATAAAATTTCGGGTGCGGCAAGAACAGGGGCTTCAGGTGCTTATCAAAGACTTCCACTGAATAATCAATGTCCTCTCCATCCTTCCGGCAGATAAGCACCTTGTCTGCGTGGATATGGCGGGACCACATCCATTCTGCTCTACAGTCTCTGAATTGTTTGGACACTGATGGTGAACAGGACAAGTACCGACGGGCATGCGGCACTTTAAGCTTCTCCCAAACAAACTCGTCGTACCATCTCTGTCTCGGGACTTCGACCTCAAAAAGCAAGTCCCGAGGCAAGTAAGGGTATTCCCATCCATACTCGCGGGCGACCCTCTGGCAGAATAGCCGCTGCAGTCGGGCAAAAGGAGGCATTGTGGCCCGCTCACCTTCTCCTGGCGGAACAAGGGCCTCTGGATGCCGAGGTACTTTCACTACCTCCGTTGGTTTGAATCTTGGTGCCCGTAGTGATGCGCGCTGTGTCCCCGCCACCGGAACGGATGATGCTGCAGGTAGCGGAATGACAAGCGAGGGACTAGGCTTCCTCGTGAGCTCCGGGGCTTCCGCCCGGGGCGTGCTGTCTCCCGTGGACATGGGCGAATCCCGTGGTGTACGTAACACAGGCAATGGCATTTTGTCCCAGCCCTTGCGGTGAAAAAGTTCATCTATTTCACCATCCTCTCCACAGTCCGACAGCGATTCTAGGTTGGAGGTGTCATACATCTCTGCGGGGAGGTAGTCCCTAGTAGACGTGAAACTACCCTCCCTAGCGGGCTCCACCGGCTGTGGACCCCCGACACCTCCAACCACCACCACAGTCCCAGCCCCTGGCTCACCTTGACCTTTCGTAGAACTGGGATGTCCAGGACTCTTCCAAACGGATCCATCCAGGTCTGGCAAGCGACGGGGTGAAGCTCGACAACAACCACAGGACGCCTGTACCAGGCCGACTTTCCTCTTCGGGGGTGGGAGCAGGGAATCTGTGGTGACCGAAGCAGCATCCTCGGATTTCTCTTTCTCAGTCTCTGGTTGGGCAGTCACATCGCCCTGGTCAGTGCGCACGGGGACCTCCGCAAAGGCCTGGATCTCCCCTTCCGGAGTAGCGGTACCTGTGAGGCAGTTGAGGCCCGGGGCCTTACTGCGGATGGCTCCACCTCGAATAGAAACTCCTTGCATGCCTCGCAACGCCCGAATGGCCTCAGGTTGAACACCAGTCCCGAGCACCCGGGACAGATCACGCCGAGAGCCTCCGTGTCTCTGCAGGTGTACAGAGCCAACTGCCCTCGGGGTCTAAGTCTTATCCCCATGTCTGTAAGGGGAGCAGCAAAAGCAGTCATCTTTGTGGGGTAGGGAACCGGAATCCACGGGGAACTTGAGGTCATCCCGACTATCTGCTGCTCCATCACGCACTGACCACGCGCCGAAGTCCCCACGTGTATCTCCTCACGTGGCCAGACTCCTCCCACAACTTGCACTTTTTCACGGGCTTCCACCAGTCTCCGCCCATGAACTGCGCAGTTATGGGGTGCCTCATGGCGCAGTGCAGTAAAAGCCCCCACATGTAGTACGTCACACGGCTGGATTTCTCCCTCTTCTCGCTCTTCTGCATGGGCCTTTCCCGTCTTAGAGTCATGTCCACGACTTTGAGCAGGGATGCACTCTGGCCAATCACATGGCCGACCCACTCGGAACTCCTCCGGGCAGCAAAGTTCAAACACAGCCGTTCTCAGTTCCATGGTTAAAACACACATCATCCCGGACTCACGAGCCCCCATGTGTAGCGGCCTCACCCCCTCTTTCTGGTCTAGGGGTATATTGTACGTGAGGGTGAGATGCGCTACGGCCCATGTCCTCCCCATTGCAGCAGGTGAGGTGAAGGCCAGTACCAGCTATTCTTCTCGGGCCTGTGTGTTTCTATTAAAAACCAAGTCTTGATGTGCTGACACTCCCCTTCACTCCCATTAACCAGAGTTCCACACACCGATAAGGATCCAACACTTGTTTTATTGTAGCACACAATTAAAACAGTTCTTTATCAGCCAAAAGGTTGAGATCCATAAACAGTTCAATACAGTGGGGTGAGCAGGTCGAGGCACTGTCCTAACGATAAACTAAACCACTGTGGTTTCACCAGCGGTTGCTATAGCCATTGGCTAGAGAGAGAAACTTGAAACTTGTGAGTCTCTACCAGCGACTCTGAAGAATATGAATTGGGGTACCTTCTCTGTGTTGTGGCCCCTGTCAGGGGGAAGATGTTCCTCCAAGGGAGTTACCAGAGGCCCCTCCGTCACCGGGTTGATGCTGCTCTGGACTCTTCAGACGGGTAACCTCTCCGGCCTCCTCACCTCAGACATGGGCCCCATCCACCTCAGGGTCCCTCGGACTCATCCGCCCTTGCGGAGCCCAGTCGAAGTCACTGGGCCCCAGGCCTCCGGTGTAGTACCTCACCCCAGGCTTAAGGTGCCTGGGATGGACGCCAACTCCGCTCCGACCAGGCCTAGGGCGCCTGGGCTGGAACTTCGGACCGACCGCACCCAGGCCTAAGGTGCCTGGGCGCCGGATGCAGAAGACCTCGCGGCGAGGGCATCTCTCCTCTTTATCCCCTCCCGTGACGCCACAGCAGGTTCTCCGCCCCCGCTGTACCACCGCCGGAACGGGACAAAAAGGACAGCACTGCGGCAGTGATTCTACCTTGACCTGTGGGAACACCGCCACCCCAGGCCAAGGAGAATAGTACACCACCAAAGTCCTCCACGACTGAAAATGGTCCAAATCCTCTCATGATTTATACACACCTGGGTCATACTACCACCCAGGTGTACCCCCTAGATTTAGACCCCCGCTACACTGATAAGGGTGAAATAACCTTAAGCCCAGGTTCACACTACTGCGACTTCAAAGTCGCGCAACTTTACCGCGATTTTGCCACGTTTCGCGGCCGCAATTCAGAGAATGCCTGTGTAAGTGCCATCAAAATCGGACCAAAGTAGTGCAGGGACTACTTTGAAGTCGGAACGACTTGAAGTCGTACTAATATGAATGGTTGTCATTGGAAATCATAGGAAACGACTTTGCCATCACAAATCGTGGGACAAGTCGTATAAGTGTGAAAGGGGCCATAAAAAAAAAATCCTTAGTTTATTGTAGCATAGTGATGCACCACCATGAAACCAGGTATTAAACAACCCTCCAAAGGGTTGTTTAGCCCCAGGTGGCATGTTGGTGCATCACTATGCTACAATAAACTAAGGATGTTTGCAGAAGTTTTTTTTTTTAGGGCGAATTCACACAGTGTGCAGTGGCAGACATTTTACAGCATTGTAAAACGTCTGTCACTGCAAGGAAACACAAAAAATAATGTTTTCCTATGTGCCCCATTCATTCTGCATTCATACCGTGGACAATTTTGCATTTCATTTGTTTGTAAATCAAAGTTTCAGAGTCTGGTGGAATAGTGAAGAGGCACAGAAGTTGCATGAAGTACACTGTGAAGTTTACACAGTCAGTGATGATTTGGGGAGCCATGTCATCTGCTGGTGTTGGCCCACTGTGTCTTATCAAGTCCAAAGTCAGCGCAGCCCTCTACCAGGAAACTTTAGAGGACCTCTGCTGACCAGCTTTATGGAGATGCTGATTTCATTTTCCAGCAGGACTTGGTACCTGCCCATGGTGCCAAAAGAACCAATACCTGGTTTATTGATCATAGTGCTTGATTGGCCAGAAAACTTGCCTGACCTAAACCCCATTGAGAATCTGTGGGGTATTGTCAAGAGGAAGATGAGAGACACCAGACCCAACAATGCAGATGATCTAAAGGCCGCTATCAAAGAAACCTGGGCTTTCATAACACCTCAGCAGTGTCACAGGCTGATCGCCTCCATGCCACGCCACATTGATGCAGTAAATCATGCAAAAGGAGCCCCGACCAAGTATTGGTTTAGTGCATACTATACTGTACATGGATATACTTTTTAGTAAGCCAACATTTCTGTATTAAAAATCCTTTTTTTTTATTGGTCTTATGTAATATAAAAATTTTCTGAGATACTGCATTTTGGTTTTTCACTAGCTGTAAGTAGGGATGAGCTTCGAGTTCGAGTCGAACTCATGTTCGACTCGAACATTGCCTGTTCACCGAACAACGAACAATTTGGGGTGTTCGCGGCAAATTCGAAAAGTCTATGGGAGAAATCTAAAGTGCTAATTATAAAGGCTTATATGCAAGTTATTGTCCTAAAAAGTGTTTGGGGACCCGGGGCCTGCCCCAGGGGACATGTATCAATGCAAAAAAAAGTTTTAAAAACTGCCGTTTTTTTAGGAGCAGTGATTTTAATAATGCTTAAAATTAAAAAATAAAAGTGAAATATTCCTTGAAATTTTGTACCTGGGGGGTGTGTATGATATGCATGTAAAGTGGCGCATGTTTCCCGTGCTTAGAACTGTCCCTGCACAAAGTGTCATTTTTGAAGGAAAAAAAGTCATTTAAAACTCAGGCCTCGTACACACGGCCGAGATTCTCGTTGAAAAAAACATGTCGTTTTTTTCGACGAGATTCTTGGACAAGAAACTTGTCCCGGCCGAGTGTACACACGCTCGTTTCAAAGAACCCGCGGTTCTTTGAATGGAGCGTACGCGGTGACGTCATCGACTACGACGAGCATGCGCTCGTCACATTCGATGCCGTCGCCGCCATCTTGGTATACCCTACGTATGCCTAGGAAGCTACCGCGCATGCGTCAAATTCATTTCGAACATGCGCGGGCTTCCGGGAGGACAGGTAAGTGTACACACACTCACTTTTCTCGTCGAGAAACATGCCGAGGAGAATCTCGACGAGAAAATAGAGAGCAGGTTCTCTATTTTCTCGTCGAGGTTTCTTGTCGGTTTTCTCGACGAGAAACCCGATAGCCGCGTACACACGACCGATTTACTCGGCAAGACCTCTCTGCCAGCAAGTTTCTTGCTGGTTCTTGACGAGAAAATCGGTCGTGTGTACGAGGCCTCACTCGCGGCTATTATTGAATTGTCGGCTTTTATCAATACATAGAAAAGTCATTGATAAAAAAAAAAAAAAAGCGTGGGGGTTCCCCCAAATTCAATTACCAGGCCCTTTAGGTCTGGAATGGATATTAAGGGGAACCCCGCCGCAAATTAAAAAAAAAATTGCCTGGGGTTCCCCCTAAATATCCATACCAGGCCCTTGAGGTCTGGCATGGATTTTAAGGGGAACTCCACCCCAAATTTAAAAAAAAATGGCGTGGAGTCCCCCCAAAAATCCATACCAGACCCTTATCCGAGCACGCAACCTGGCCGGCCGCAGGGGAAGAGGGGGGGGGGGACGAGAGAGCGGCCCCCCTCCCTCCTGAACCGTACCAGGCCACATGCCCTCAACATGGGGAGGATGTCTCCATGTTGATGGGGACAAGGGCCTCATCCCCACAACCCTTGCCCGGTGGTTGTGGGGGTCTGCGGGCGGGGGGCTTATCGGAATCTGGAAGACCCCTTTAACAAAGGGGACCCCCAGATCCCGGCCACACCTATGTGAATTGGTAAGGGGTACATTGTACCCCTACCATTTCACGAAGAAAGTGTCAAAAAATTTAAATAAAAACACACACACCTTGGAAAAGTCCTTTTATTAAAAAATAAAAAAATAATAATCAAAAAAAAAAAATTCCAGCGATGAAATCCAGTGTCCCGCGGCGATCCCGATGTCCAGCGCTGTCCGTCATTGGTTGTGCCTGTGCGGACCTGATGGGGAACTTTCTCTGCTGTGTTTTTAATGTATAGACCCGCCCCTTCTAAAGTTCCCCATCAGGTCCGCTCAGCGGACCAGATGCGGAACATGAGAAGGGGCGGGTCTATACATGTATTACACAGCGAATGAAGTTCCCCATCAGGTCCGCCCCCTCGGTATGTCCGACCCCGCCTACGTCATTGGCCTGAGCGGGGAACTTCCTTCACTGTGTAATTTAAATTTACACAGTGAAGGAAGTTTCCCGCTCAGGCCAATGACGTAGGCGGGGTCCGACATACCGAGGGGGCGGACCTGATGGGGAACTTCGTTCGCTGTGTAATACATGAATAAACCCGCCCCTTCTCTCGTTCCCCATCAGGTCCGCTCAGCGGACCAGATGCGGAACATGAGAAGGGGCGGGTCTATACATGTATTACAAAGTGAGAGAAGTTCCCCATCAGGTCCGCCCCCTCGGTATGTCGGACCCCGCCTACGTCATTGGCCTGAGCGGGAAACTTCCTTCACTGTGTAAATTTTAATTACACAGTGAAGGAAGTTCCCCGCTCAGGCCAATGACGTAGGCGGGGTCGGACATACCGAGGGGGCGGACCTGATGGGGAACTTCATTCGCTGTGTAATACATGTATAGAGCCGCCCATTCTCATCTTCCGCATCTGGTCCGCTGAGCGGACCTGATGGGGAACTTTAGAAGGGGCGGGTCTATACATTTAAAACACAGCAGAGAAAGTTCCCCATCAGGTCCGCACAGGCACAACCAATGACAGCGCTGGACATCGGGATCGCCGCGGGACACTGGATTTCATCGCTGGAATGTTTTTTTTTTTTTTTAATAAAGGACTTTTCCAAGGTGTGTGTGTGTTTTTATTTACATTTTTTGACACTTTCTTCGTGAAATGGTAGGGGTACAATGTACCCCTTACCAATTCACATAGGGGGGGCCGGGATCTGGGGGTCCCCTTTGTTAAAGGGGTCTTCCAGATTCCGATAAGCCCCCCGCCCGCAGACCCCCACAACCACCGGGCAAGGGTTGTGGGGATGAGGCCCTTGTCCCCATCAACATGGGGACATCCTCCCCATGTTGAGGGCATGTGGCCTGGTACGGTTCAGGAGGGAGGGGGGGCCGCTCTCTCATCCCCCCCTCTTCCCCTGCGGCCGGCCAGGTTGCGTGCTCGGATAAGGGTCTGGTATGGATTTTTGGGGGGACTCCACGCCATTTTTTTTTTATTTGGGGTGGAGTTCCCCTTAAAATCCATGCCAGATCTGAAGGGCCTGGTATGGATATTTAGGGGGAACCCCACGCCATTTCTTTAAAAATTTGCGGCGGGATTCCCCTTAATATCCATTCCAGACCTAAAGGGCCTGGTAATTGAATTTGGGGGAACCCCCACGCTTTTTTTTTTTTTTATCAATGACTTTTCTATGTATTGATAAAAGCCGACAATTCATTAATAGCCACGAGTCAGTTTTAAATGACTTTTTTTCCTTCAAAAATGACACTTTGTGCAGGGACAGTTCTAAGCACGGGAAACATGCGCCACTTTACATGCATACCATACACACCCCCCAGGTACGAAATTTAAAGGAATATTTCACTTTTATTTTTTCATTTTAAGCATTATTAAAATCACCGCTCCCGTAAAAACGTCTATTTTTTTAAACCTTTTTTTGCATTGATACATGTCCCCTGGGGCAGGACCCGGGTCCCCAAACACTTTTTAGAGCAATAAATTGCATATTAGCCTTTATAATTAGCACTTTCGATTTCAAACGTTCGAGTCCATTGTATTTAATAGGGTTCTAAAGTTCACACGAACATTCTGTCTGTTCGCAGGTTCTGGTGCGAACCGAACAGGGGGGTGTTCGGCTCATCCCTGGCTGTAAGCCATAATTATCAAAATTAAAATAAAGAAATGCTTGAAATATATCCCTGCGTGTAATAAATCTATATAAAATATATATTGATTTCATTGCTGAAATAATTAAACTTTTTAACCACTTAAGCCCCAGACCATTATGCAGCTAAAGGACCAGGCCACTTTTTGTGATTCGGCACTGCGTCGCTTTAACTGATAATTGCGCAGTCGTGCGACGTGGCTCCCAAACAAAATTGGCGTCCTTTTTTTCACACAAATAAGCTTATTTTGGTGGTATTTGATCACCTCTGCGTTTTTTATTTTTTGCGCTATAAACAAAATTACAGTGACAATTTTGAAAAAAATGCAATGTTTTTTACTTTTTGCTATAATAAATATCCCCCAAAAATATATAAAAAAACATTTTTTTTCCACAGTTTAGTCAGATACGTATTCTTCTACATATTTTTGGTAAAAAAAATCGCAATAGGCGTTTATTGAATGGTTTGCGCAAAAGTTATAGCTTCTACAAAATAGGGGACTGTTTTATGCCATTTTTAATAATATTTTTTTTTTTTTACTAGTTATGGCGGCGATCAGTGATTTTTATCGTGACTGCGACATTATGGCCATTGTCATTTTTACAGCGATCAGTGCTATAAAAATGCACTGGTTACTGTGTAAATGACACTGGCAGTGAAGGGTTTAACCTCTAGGTGGCGCTGTAGGGGTTAAGTGTTCCCTAGGAAGTGATTCTTACTGTAGGGGGCGTGGCTACACGTTACACGTCACTGATCATCTGTTCCGATGACAGGGAACAGACGATCACTGACATGCCACGGAGAAGAACGGGGAAAGGTTTGTTTACACTCACCTCTCCCCGTTCTTCAGCTCTGTGACCTGATCGCGGGACACCGGCGGCGATCGGGTCCAGTGGGCGCGGTCACGGAGCTCAGGACCGGGTCGCGAGCGACCCACGGCTGGGCTCTTAAAGGGCAGCGTACCTGTACGTTGATGTGCCCAGCCGCGCCATTCTGCCGACGTATATCGGCATGAGGCAGTCCTTAAGTGGTTAATGATATTCGAATTTTATAAGATGCACCTGTATATCCTCTTGGAATTCAGGTTTACCATACAGAGCAAGTGAGGGTAAGGAGCTGTCCAGTGCTGATCCTGAAATGTGGTATAGGCACAACTGGATATTTTAAAGTACAACAACAAAGTTTTAGATAGAGTGGAGAGGGATTAGAACACTTGTCAGTTTTTATTGCTGTCTGTGCCCCCCATTAGCGAGATTCATCCTATTTATTTGTCCTGTTTACCATTATCATTGAAAGTGAAAATAAAAAATAAAATCCCAAACTTTGGGTTGTCCCCAGAAAAATATTAGATGGGAAATTTTCCAATGGGGAAACTAGTTCTGATGACCTGGGAGGGGGCCCCAAAAGGGATTCCCTTTATCTGCAGGGTTTTTCTTTCACTTCCTGTTTAAGCTATGGGACAGGACGTGAAGGGAAATCTCCACAATGGAACAAAAAATAAAGGAGCCAATGGCGCCGCTGCTGTGTCTTAGTCAATCAGGAGGAAGAGGCCAGGATGGCTAAGGCACTCGTGCACATTGCCAAAAATTTGATGGGGCTTAGGTAAATATTTGGGGGGCTGAGGGGGGCTTCTGCACAGAATGCATTAAAAATAAAAAACCTTATGGCTTTACAACCCCTTTTTTTTCTATTTAAAATTTTTATTATTTTCCAAAAGACAAGGAATACATAGAAAACATATACTGAACACAGTCTTGTCAGGAGCAACACAGATAAACAGTCATATAGATATATACCATTAGTCGTCCTATGCATAACGAGGAGGAGCCTTTCTCAACCCCGGGAGGTCTGACTTAACATTGGTGAAAGGATGAGACTCACCGTGAATGACCGGTGAGTCCATCCACTTCTCTAGTACAGAGGATTAACATACATCTGTCGTCTGGGGACCCTCCCAGCGCTCAGACCGGAAAAGAGGTCCCCGGTTGTCCATCCAGTCCGTAGATGGGCAACAGAAGCCTGCGTGTTATGAACTCAAGCTTAGAACTGCTTCGGGGCTTTACAACCACTTTAAGAAATAATGGCATTGCATGTGTGTCCTGTGATTCCATGCACAATTCTAGTACGCTTAGGTGTGAATGGAGCCTAAAGGGAAAATGATACCCTTCAACCACAAAGTACGGCAGGCCTGTGGGGCCAGCTATATGGCTAGTATCCTTACATCTAGGAGGCTGTGGGTAAGCAGGTCTCTTCCTATGCTAGTACCATTTTGTATGACTATCAGATCTGGACTATCATTTTAAAAGGAAAGTGGAGGGGAAAAGAAGTCCCTCTCCTTCCCACCAAAACTTTCAGCCTAACACTGAGGACCACTGACCTCTTCTGCATCTGGAGCCCAAAGGAAATGTAAAACATCCAGCTACTACAAAGTTTTATAGGCTTTATAGGCTTTTTAAAGTGGTTGTAAACCTTTTACAACCTCTTTATGCTACAGGTAAGCCAATATTAAGGCTTACCTGTAGTTACCCAGGATATCTCCTAAACCTGCATGGTTTAGGAGATATCCCCTGTCCCCTGCATGTGCCAATGTCATTGGCACATGCGCACTGGGGAAAACTGAAGAAATGGTACCTATGTGCCATTGCTTCATACCGTGTGCCATTACCGGCGGCTCCTGCGCACATGCGCAGGAGTGACGTCATTGCGGCTCCGGCCAATCACAGCGCTGGAGCCCCAATATCCGTAAGTAACCCCCGGGAGAGATGTCGCCGCCGGAGGGGGGAACGAGGACCGCTGCGGGGGTTTCGATCTAAAATAAATAGTTCACAATGAGCTAGCTCATTATGATTTGTCTTGAAGGTTTTTTTTTTGGGCGGGGGGGCGTTTACAACCACTTTTAGCCAAGTAACCAAGTGGTGAATGGGATTCTACCACACGTCCCACACTTCCGTGGTCCTAAAATAACTAATATACAGATTTATTTCATTGAGCATTATGGCTTTTCAAGCAAACAAGAAGCAAATTACACCAAAAATTACACGTTAAAATAATCTGGCCTAAAAGTGTAATAAAAATAGAAAACCTTACAGACCTCATTTACACAATAGCTTTCAATATGAATACCCATACAAATACGTGCGTATATATTTTGTAGAACTAAAATACGTCAATTTGAACAGCTTATTCAGTACACACCATTAATCATTTAGGATGTGGGGTCTTTTTCTGTACACAAGTGTATCATCCTGAAAATGGCACCTGTTAAACTTAATATAGATTCACTGTACTGCTGTAAATAATGCATGGGATGGAACTCGGAGAGGGATGTTGTTGCCAGCATGTCAGCACTTCAGACATACTGTACATTCCAACAGACATCCTTCACACAAAGACGTACAAACACCTCCTGGCACATCGTAGTAAACGCACAGGTCTGCAGTGTCTGACAGGGGATTATATATAATATATAGACTCTGCATAATAATTGATGAATGTTTGTAAAGATGAATAGATTTCCTCTGTCGTCGCGGCGCGACGACAGAGCCGATGCACGTGTATAAATGCGTAGAAGACATGAATCACGAATAGCATTATAAATTGAAAACCTTCAATGACGTTCACAGATACTGTACATATGTAAAGGGCTTATTAGGGCTGAAAATAATTAGGCTAAGGGTAATACCATAGTTACCAACAGTCCCGAATTTCCCGGGACAAGCACGATTTTTGGACCCTTGTCCCGAATTGGGCTTGTCCCGATTCGGGACAAGCCCAGTTCTTTTTGTCCCGTTTTGTCCCGGTAAATTCAGGAATGCTTTAGCTAAAAACGGCAGCGGCTACACAAAAATGGCCGCTGCCGCCACCATATTTGTTTACGTTTTCCCCTTGTGTTCAGTGCAGAGCCTGGGGCAGCCAATCGGCTTCGGATTGGCGACTCCTCCCCACTCTCCACTGAACGCAAGGAGAGGCACAAGGAAGCAGCATGCTTCACCCGCCGCCGCCGCCGCTAACGACCCTCTGCCCAGCCCCCGTGTGTCCGACAAGGAGCGGGGACACGGATGTAAGGACCGGGGCTCCACTGGCTGGGGACACTGACGCCTATCAGCACCCGGCGCCGCCGCTGCCAACAACCCTCCGCCCCGCCCCCGTGTGTCCGACGAGTGGGGACACTGATGGAAGGACCGGGGCACCGCTGGCTGGGGACACTGTGATGGTCCTGGCTCACTCCATTTGGCAGACCCCTCGGACCACCAGCACATCCTCACGCACCGCAGGTACCGTACTATTGCATTGTAGTGTAGTGGGTGGTGGGGTAATTGTAGTGTAGTGGGTGGTGGGGTAATTAGTGTAGTGTAGTGGGTGGCGGGGTAATTTAGTGTAGTGGGTGGTGGGGTAATCACAGTGTAGTGTAGTGGGTGGCGGGGTAATTAGTGTAGTGGGTGGCGGGGTAATTAGTGTAGTGGGTGGCGGGGTAATCAGTGTAGTGGGTGGCGGGGTAATCAGTGTAGTGGGTGGCGGGGTAATCAGTGTAGTGGGTGGCGGGGTAATCAGTGTAGTGGGTGGCGGGGTAATCAGTGTAGTAGGTGGCGGGGTAATCAGTGTAGTGTAGTGGGTGGCGGGGTAATTAGTGTAGTGGGTGGCGGGGTAATTAGTGTAGTGGGTGGCGGGGTAATTAGTGTAGTGGGTGGCGGGGTAATTAGTGTAGTGGGTGGTGGGGTAATCACAGTGTAGTGTAGTGGGTGGCGGGGTAATCAGTGTAGTGGGTGGCGGGGTAATCAGTGTAGTGTAGTGGGTGGCGGGGTAATTAGTGTAGTGGGTGGCGGGGTAATCAGTGTAGTGTAGTGGGTGGCGGGGTAATTAGTGTAGTGGGTGGCAGGGTAATCTGTGTAGTGTAGTGGGTGGTGGGGTAATCAGTGTGGGGTAATCAGTGTAGTGGGTGGCAGGGTAATCTGTGTAGTGTAGTGGGTGGTGGGATAATCAGTGTAGTGGGTGGCAGGGTAATCTGTGTAGTGTAGTGGGTGGCAGGGTAATCAGTGTAGTGTAGTGGGTGGCGGGTTAATCAGTGTAGTGGGTGGCAGGGTAATCAGTGTAGTGTAGTGAGTAGCGGGGTAATCAGTGTAGTGTAGTGAGTAGCGGGGTAATCAGTGTAGTGGGTGGCGGGGTAATCAGTGTAGTGGGTGGCGGGGTAATCAGTGTAGTGCATAGTTGCCAAACAGTCCCGAATTTCCCGGGACAATCATGATTTTTGGACCCTTGTCCACAAGTGTGGAGGGGGCTCTGCTGGGGAGGCACCTGATGCAAGGACGGACTGCTGGGGAGGCACCTGATGCAAGGACGGACTGCTGGGGAGGCACCTGATGCAAGGACGGACTGCTGGGGAGGCCATCTGGTGGCAGGCGACGTGGCAGGTAACACGCTCAGGGCTTCCACTGATTCGGCATTATGGTGAGTTGAATGATTTCATTTTATATTACAATGTAAAAATAGAAATAATGCACTTCAATCATCCTGACACCGTAACAACCATGGTGCCGGGATGATTGAAGCGCCAACAGGTGTTTTGGAGTATCCTTATCTGCCAATTTTGTTACACATTATTGTGGTGTAGGATCTGGCTTCTTTCTTTCTATTTCTTTCTCTCTCTTTCTCTCACCTCGGACTCTAGCCACACCCCTTTGAACCACGCCCATTTAAACCACACCCACTATCGTGCGTAAACCACGCCCATTTTTCGCTGCGGCACGCTTCGCGCACCGCATTTTTCACTCCGGCATGACACGCCTACAAACGAATGCCCCGCCCCCTGATTATAGCAAGGCTCCGCCTCAATACAAAAAAAGTGTCCCAGATGTTTTTTTTGCAATGTTGGCAACTATGTAATACCATGGGTGGAGATATTCTTATATACGCACTGGACTTCATTAACCTTTGCAGTAAGAGACAACTGCTACTTGTAAGTGTCACAAACCTGTTGGAGACCTAAGTATCTAGGGGGTGTCCCTTGCACTCCATTCAAACACCCCTGGAATGGATGACATATACATAGATCTATTCACACCAGTGCCTGTCCCAAGCAGCAGCTCACAGATCAAAGTCAGAGACATTTAATCTGATCATATTTTGCCTTCCTTGGTTCTGCTTTTCCTCTTTATCAACATTACATGCTAGTTGCATTTTTAAATAAAAACCTTTCTATTTTTATTACATGCCTGTTTTAGTCCCAGTGACATCATTACATGGTTTCTGTGGTTCTCAATGCAAATGTAGCGCTACCCCCAGTTAAGAGAGCCGCTGGGTTTTGTTTTGGGCCCTGTATACAGCACCGCCAAGCCCCGGCAATCGACTCAACCCACACTGGCACAGTTAGTCTAGGGATTGTTACCTCGTAACGGTCTGTACCTGATTATACACAATCTGGCAGTATTGATAGACAACTACTAGCAGCAGATCCGCACAGGGAGTCCTATTGCTTGCAGCGCGGTGTCCAAAGAGGCCGAGCTTAGCCTCACCCTCTTCTTATATAGCCCCACCCATGAGTCTCTGCGGAGGCCCAATGCACCCTGGATGCCAAATGGAGTTCTGGGTAACGTAGTCCAGGGGCCTTAAAGGAGACCCCGCTACACACTCCCCCCACTTAAACTCTTTATTCCCCAAAGATAAATGTTAACACATACTACGTACAACATTTGACAAAGCTGCGTATGTTGTCGGCAAAGGAAATTCCCACCAAAAACGAGGGGGTATACTTCCCTGCCCACAGGTCACACTGTCATTCGTGGCCTGCCTAGCTGTGCCAGAGGGTGAGTTGGGGTTGCCCCCCATTAAATAGACAGTGGAGGGATCAGGGTCTTTCACACTCCTCCTGGCAGTGACCACAGTGTCTTCTGAGCTCTCCCCCATTTGTGGGTAAGTCAACTTTCAGGGGGGCCTTATGGCCCTTCTCATCCTTCGTTCTCTTGGAATTTCTGGTTCTGGTAATACAGGTTCCTCTTCTGGAACCGGCTTGGGAGTTTCCACTGGTTCTGGGACACTCAACTCAGGAGCGGGAGATACATAGAATCTCTTAAATCCTCCTCTAATGCCCCGTACACACGGCCGTTTTTCTCATCAAGAAAAACAAAATTTTTTCCTTTCGACGAGAAAAACGATCTTCTGTGGGCTTTCTGCCGTTTTTTTCGACGAGAAAAACGGCATTAAAAACGACGAGAAAAATTAGAACATGTTCTAATTTTTCTCGTCGTTTTTTTCGACATGTTTTCCGCGGCAGTGTTTCCCATAGGAAAGGGAAACACTGCCGCGGAGCCCACACACGGTCGTTTTTTTCGACCAAAAAAAAAATGACATTTAAAACGGCCGTGTGTGGGGGGAACAAGCTGTTCCTCGTTTTTCACGTTGATTTTCTCGACGGTGTTTTCACCGTCGAAAAAATCGATCGTGTGTACGCGGCATAAGAGTAAGTTACAGGCATCTTCCCAAGAATCTGATAAAGGACTGGACGGGATGAACTCAATAGCTTCTGCATTCAGTGTACTATCTATGGCGTCTTCAGTAGGTGGAAGATCTATAGCAGAAGTTTCTGGGACCTGGGAACGCCATAGCCAATCAAGTTCTTCTCTCTCATCCTCACTTAATTCAGAGACATCTGATTCTTAAATCTGAGGAGTCTGGGACCGAGTGCTTGGCTTGGGAGTATCCAGGATGGAAGTTGACTCAGGGGAATCCCTCGCAGGGGGTATCCGAACTGCTTCAGCAAGTGGGAGTAAATGGTTCCAATGCCAAGTCTTTAAGGGCCCCACCTTTCCTTCTGGCTTTAGTCTGTAAACAGGTAGGCCCGGCAGTTTCTTGCAAATAACGTAGGGTTCAGGTCTCCATCTGTCTACAAGCTTGTGCTTTCCAGGGACCCCCAAGTTCCGTAGCAGCACTTTGTCCCCAGGTTGTAGATCCTGAATCCGGACTTTTAGATCAAAGTTTTTCTTGTTGCGGGCTCCCCTTTGATCCGAGGCTGCCTGTGCCTGCTCATAGGCCAATTTTAAACTGTGTCTGAGCCTATCTACATATCCCTTGTGTGAAGTGGCCGAGCAATGGTCTATGGAGGTACCAAAGGCCAGATCTACCGGTAGTCTTGCTTCTCGTCGATAGGGCGAGTACCCTGTAGCGTCACTTGTGGTACTGTTGTATGCATGCACAATTGCTGCTATATGCTTGCTCCAATGCTGCTTCTTTTCACTACTCAAAGTCCCTAGCATGTTGAGCAGGGTTCGGTTGAACCTCTCTGGCTGAGTATCACCTTGTGAATGGTAGGGGGTGGTTCGGGTCTTCTTGATCCCTAAGGAATCCAGGAGCTTCCGAATGAAGCCGTTGAGGTAGCCCGTAGTGTACAAAGTATTTCTCCATGAGTACTTTAGCTACAGTGGAAGCCTTCTGGTCTTTGGTTGGAAAAGCCTGGGCATACCGGGTGAAATGGTCAGTTATCACCAGAACATTTCTTAGTCCACTCAGGTCGGGTTTGAGGCAGAGAAAATCAATGCATACCAAATCCAGTGTTCTTTGACTTTGCAGATGGCCCATTTGGGCAGCTTGGTGGGGTAAAGTCTTCCTCTGGATGCAGCGTGCACAGGAGTGGCAGTATTCCTCGACTTCGGCCCTCATGCAGGGCCAATAGAACCGGTTCCTAACGAGCTGGAAGGTCCTTTCCACTCCCAAGTGGCCATGATTGTCGTGCAGAGCGACCAAGACGGTCTCTCGATGTTTCTTGGATAGAAACAGTTGCCATTTGTCTTCTAGGTCATCAGAGGGGCCCCTTCGGTAGGCCACTCCCTGATGTACCTGCAGCCTGTCCCATTCCTTCCTCAGCAGACGAGCTTCCTTTGAAGGGTGGCGTAAGAGTTTATCTGGATCCTGACTCTCCAGGGCTTCCAGGACCAATCTCCCCATGGGGTCTTCCAATTGGTCGCACCTCAATTCCTTTTTTGACAGTTTTGGCAAGTCAGCCTCCTCCAGCTGGGTTACCCCACAGTATTGTTTGGGGACCCCTACTATAGTGACTCCTATCTCTTCTGCTCTTGAACCGCCACTGGCCTGGAGTTCAGCCCCCTGACAGAGAGCCCGCACCCCGTTGGGTGCCACTTGGGTCCAATCTTCTGTACTGCTGGTGGGGGCATGGGATCTTCTTGACAAGGCGTCCGCATCTCGATTTCCAGCCCCAGGTCTATATTTCAGGCAAAAGTTGAACGCAGACAGGGCCGCCAGCCATCTGTGTCCTGTGGCATCCAGCTTTGCTGTGGTGAAAAGATAAGTAAGGGGGTTGTTATCAGTTTTCACGGTGAATTCTGCCCCATACAAATAGTCTTTGAGCTTGTCGACTACAGCCCATTTGAGGGCCAGGAACTCCAACTTGTGAGTGGGGTAGTTCTTTTCCGAGGGGGTTAGACTCCTGCTCACATATGCAACGGGTCGCAGTTGCCCTTCACGCTCCTGATAGAGCACTCCTCCCAGGCCATCATGACTGGCATCCACATGGAGTTCATACGGTTTCTTTGGGTCTGCGTAAGCCAGGACAGGGGCAGTGGTTAGGCTTTTCTTCAACATCTGGAAGGCCTATTCACACTTCTCGTTCCACTGGTCTTTGACTGACTCCCCCGGCTTCCTGGGGCCTGAGTCATCCTCTTCCCCTTCCGTCTTGAGCAGCTCATTCAGAGGTTTTGCAATCCGGGCAAACCCTTCCACGAACCTCCTGTAATAGGAACAGAATCCCAAAAAGGATCTGAGTTCTGTCACAGTGGTGGGCCTTAGCCAGGAGGTGACTGCCTCCAACTTTTCGGGGTCTGTAGCTACCCCTTCTTCGGACACTATGTGTCCCAGATAGTTAACGGATGACTCATAGAACTCGCATTTTTCGGGTGAAAGCTTGAGTCCCTCCTCACTGAGTCTTCTCAGAACCTTCTCCAGTCTCTCCTCATGCTCTTCCAGGATTCTCCCAAAGACAATGATGTCATCTAAGTAAACAAGGACTTTGATGAGGTTCATGTCTCCCACAGTCTTTTCCAAAAGGCGTTGGAAGGTGGCTGGAGCTCCAGACAGACCTTGAGGCATCCTGTCAAACTCAAAGAACCCCACAGGAGTTATGAAAGCTGTCTTCTCCTTATCTTCTGGATGCATGGGGATCTGATAGTACCCACTCTTGAGATCCATTACACTGAACCACCTTGCTCCGGACAAGCTCTGTAAGGCATCCTCTATCCTCGGGGTGGTATACTGGTCAGGTATGGTTCTCCAGTTGAGGGTCCTGTAGTCTATACATAGCCTCAATGACCCATTCTTCTTCCTGACCACCACTATCGGAGAGGCATAGGAGCTTCTGGACTCCCGGATAACACCGGTTCGCTTGAAGGGTTTGTCTTCTTGGAGGCGGATTCGGTGGGTGGCACTCTTCGCACACCCCACATCGAACTCATCTTGGGAAAAGATCCTTCTCCACTTGGTCAACTGGGCCTTGGCTCTCTCTTTCCAAGCCCTTGGCAGGTTTGGGTTATCCATGCAGAGCTTCTCCCAAATAGTCCTTTCTCCATCTGTCTTCTCCACATCTGACAAGACAACCAGGGTAGCAGGGTTCACCTGGCCCAGTAAGATCCTGGTTAGGATTTCCATCGGGCCATCCGTAGTATTCCTGACACTTACAGGTACTTTACAGTGTGTCTTCTTCAAGGCCCTCAACGGGACCACTTCTAGGACTACTTCTAAGCCCGAGTGTTCTTCCCTTGGGTCAGGTTCCAGCATGACAAAAGGCCCAGGCTGCTCCCACGTGAGCTTCACAGTGTCTCTGAGACAGGTTACTTCGCCGGGTTGCAGCACTATTCCTCTTCTTCCCAGCCTCCAGACCTTTCCTACCCCCTCTTCCGGGGCCTTCTGCTCTAATACCAGTCGCTGGTAGGCTGTCTTCAGCATTGGGTGGATCTTGGTGACCGTGGGGTCCTTTTTTAGTACTAGAGGGGCCAAGAGTCTCTGAACCAGGTCCGTGTTGGTCCCTATTATTATGGAGCTCTTGTTAGCTCCAGGCGGTCGGGGGCATACCACAGCCAGGGCGTCGAACACTTCAGCCTTCCCGGCTACAGATGGGTCAAAGGTCAGTTTTATGGACAAATAGCCATCATAAGGGAAGCTCCTGGTCCCAATCCCCCATATCTTCAACTCTTCAATCTTCTGGATGGGTAGGTGGCTTAGATGCTTGTCATAAAAGTCTCTGTATAACAAGGTCACTTGTGTCCCAGTATCCAATATGGCTCTTGTGTAGACTCCCTCCACCTGGACAGGTACTATGGGTGAGGGGCCTACCAGCTTCTCTGGATATTGCTTCGAAGGGGTCTCCTCCTTTTGATCTTTGCATTTCCCTTTTGGACTCTCTTTCTTCCATTTCCCCTTGGACTTTAGTCTCTCTTGGGCCTGGTATGCATTGATCTCCCTCCTCTTAATGGGTGTAGCTACCCGCTGAGGGACACTGTGTTTCTTCTGAGGGGTGTTGTCCCCTCTCTTTCTACACTTCTCATTCAGTTTGGAGCTCACTGGAGATGATGGGCACCCGGTTGACTCCTTCACCGGGGCCCTCTGAAGTTTTCCGCCAGCTTGCGGTTATTCATCTTTTTTTTCTTTGGACTGGAACACACTTTGGTGACATGACCAGCCCCTCCACAATTGAAACAAATCACATCCCCCCAATCTTGCAGGGCGCTGAGGTGTCTGGAAACAGCTCCTTCCTCGGACTTTCCCTCTCCGGTACCCCTTGATCCTTGGCAATCAGGGAGGTCAGCATCCCCAACACTTGGGACATCTGTGACTTCAAGGTATCCACCTCTGAGTCTCTCTCTAGGGTCATGGCCGTCCTGACCATCACTGCCAGAGGATTGGTTGGCTAAACTGTTTGGTTCCTTCTTTTGTCTTCCAACATAGCCTCTTCCTCTCTGACCACTTGGATTAAGTCGGGGTACTCCAGGCCCTTACCGTCCTGTCGAGTGCGTAACGCCAATGCGATGGGGTCCAGGGGCTGAGCTCCCCGCCACACCTGCTGAACACGGGCCTCATCCACCTTCCTTGGATCGATTCCCTTCTTCAGTATAATTTTATGCAGGATCTTATCCAGACGCCTCGTAAACTCTGACAGTTTCTCTCCTGTCTTTTTGGTAGCAGTGTTCCAGCTGGTAAGTGAGCTCAGTGACTTTCTCTGTTCCACCGAACACATTCTGCAAAATGTCCAGATAATCCTGTGCATCACAGTCTTTCTTGCTCAGCTTAAGGTTGCGTATGGCCTCCAAGGCAGGCCCCTTCAGACTCTCTGTGATTCTCTGTTTCTTTCGGTGTTCTGGGACTTCCCATTCTTCTAAAGCCTGAGTGGCACCGTCTAGCTACTCCTCAAATCCCTCTTCTCCCGAAGGTACAGGCGTCCTTCCAGAAAATATCCTGAGTTTTCTGTATCCCGACATCGGGTAGTCTGTAGGATCCTTCTTACACTGGGCTACAATCTCCCCCAGGACCGCGCATAATTCTGCGCTGAGGGTGGCCGGTGGTGACCCGGGACTCTCTTTAGTCTTCTGCTTTCCTGCTTTTGGGGACTGCGCTGGAGATATCTGTGGAGGTGATGGATTTGGTGTCTGAAACCATCCTCCCTTGACTGGCAGCGCATGTATTAAGCTATAGGTCTGATCATCCATTGCTTTTATGCTTGTACTTTTGAAATGCTCTGGGATTTCATTCTTCCATTCTATTAGTGCGTGGGTCAGTGAAGAATTCGACCTGACATCCATGACCCATGCTTTCTGGTGTGGGGACAGCGACATTACTAGCTGCTTTACCGCTACTTCTTGCCAGATCCCCGGGAGTTCAATAACTACTGCCGCAGCTGAATCGGTGCCAGCCACCGTGCACCACCGTTCCACTTCTAATGCCGGTACTTTTGGCGCGTTGCTTGCTGTATCAGAATCCCGGACTCGAGAGCCCCCACGTGTAGCGCTACCCCCAGTTAAGAGAACCGCTGGGTTTTGTTTCGGGCCCTGTATACAGCACCGCCAACCCCCGGCAATCGACTCAACCCACACTGGCACAGTTAGTCTAGGGATTGTTACCTCGTAATGGTCTATACCTGATTATACACAATCTGGCAGTATTGATAGACAACTACTATCTGCAAAGATGACACTAATACCAATGTGATAAAATATAACTGGATTTACTTTGGTATAAAGGTTCAAGGTTAAACACATCACATAGCATACATGCAGAGCCCTGCAGCAATAAACATATTCATCAGTGATAGTGCAGAGTGATCACCCGCCACGTGCAACTATCTTCTTTCCATATGCGCAATATGGCGCAGCAACAAAGTTTTAACCCCCCACCCTGGTCAGGCCTGACTCAGATTAAAACTCAGTCCCTTATGAGAACAATTCTTTGCATGCAACTTGAACAAAGTAAAAAGGGTAATGAAGTGAGCAAGTGCTCGCTCACCACTCCGGACGCGATCCCAGTCCGGGCTTCCACCACTGTGTATCCGCACACAGTGTCTCCAACGGCCGGGTCTCCGGTCCGGCTGATGTCAGCAAACTCGAGCAGGAACAGGTGCCACCCAGGCTCCGCAGTGGGGTGGAAGGCTCTTTGGTCGGTATGCAAGGCCCAGGCTTCAGGCCTTACACAGCAGCAGATCCGCACAGGGAGTCCTATTGCTTGCAGCGCGGTGTCCAAAGAGGCCAAGCTTAGCCTCGCCCCCTTTTCTTATATAGCCCCACCCATGAGTCTCTGCGGCGGCCCAATGCACCCTGGGTGCCAAATGGAGTTCTGGGTAACGTAGTCCAGGGGCCTTAAAGGAGACCCCGCTACACAAAGCAGACAGATAATACTGTTGATAGTGAGAGGGGCCAACAGTGTGCAGTGAAATCAAAATGAGCAATTTTCAGCATAGAAAAGGATTCTGTACAGCCGTGGGAAACTAAAAGGTAAGTACGCCTGGAATTCAATCTTAACCACTAGAGGACCGATGCGTGTGCCAGGCGGCAACGATGTCCACTGGGCACCCGCGATCGCTCCTGAGAGAGACAGAACAAAGATCTGTCAATGTAAACAGACAGATCTCCGTTCTATCGGAGGAGAGGAGACAGATCTGTTGTTCATACTAAGTATAAACAGTGATCCTCCTCCAGGCAGTCCCATCCCCCACAGTTAGAATCACTCCCTATGACACAAATTTAACACCTTGATCGGCCCCTAGTGTTAACCCCTTCCTTGCCAATGACATTTATACAGTAATCAGTGGCTATTTTTAGCACTGATCGCTCTATAAATGTCAATGGTCCCAAAAAAGTGTCAAAAGTGTCCGATCTGTCCGCCGCAATGTTGCAGTCCCAACAAAAATTTCAGATCACCGCCATTACTAGTACAAAAAATGTATAATAAAAAATGCCATAAATATATCCCCTATTTTGTAGACGCTATAACTTTTGCGCAAACCATTCAATATACGCTTATTGCGATTTTTTTACCAAAAATATATAGAAGAATACATATAGGCCTAAACTGAGGGAGAAATTTGTTTATTTTTTATTTTTTGGCGGGATATTTATTATAGCAAAAAGTAAAAAATATTGCTTTTTTTTCAAAATTGTCGCTCTTTGTTTATAGCGCAAAAAATAAAAACTGCAGAGGTGATCAAATACCAACAAAAGAAAGGCTCTATTTATGGGAAAAAAAAGTACCTCAATTTTGTTTGGGTACAACGTTGCATGACCACGTAATTGTCAGTTAAAATGACGCAGCGCCGTATCGCAAAAAATTGCCTGGTCATTAAGGGGGCGAATCCTTCCGGGGCTTAAGTGGTTAACCACTTGCCGCCCGCCCTATAGCAGATTGACAGCGGCAAAGTGGTTTCAATATCCTGACTGGACGTCATATGACGTCCAGCAGGATATTGAGCCGCTGCGCGCCCCCCGCGGCGATCGTTGTTGCGGGATGTCAGTCTGACACCCCGCAACACCGATCTAGGTAAAGAGTCTCCGACGGAGACTCTTTACCACGTGATCAGCCGTGTTCAATCACGGCTGATCACGATGTAAACAGGCAAAGCCGGCCATCGGCTTTTCCTCACTCGCGTCTGTCAGACGCGAGTAGAGGAGAGCCGATCGGCTGCTCCTCTGACAGGGGAGGTTTGTGCTGATCCATTATCAGCGCAGCCCCCCCGAGGATGCCCACACTTGACCACCAGGGATGACACCAGACCACCAGGGATGCTCAGCTTAAGGTCTGCCACCCTAGACCACCAGGGATGCAAATTAGAAATGGCTAATGGATGCCAATCAGTGCCCACAATGGATGCCAATCAGTGCCCACAATGGGCACCACTGATTTGCAGGCATTATTGTTTGGCACTGATTGGCATCCATTAGTACAACACATTACAGTACAGTGCCACCTATCAGTGCCCATCCATGCCACCTATCAGTGCCCATCCATGCCCATCCGTGCCACCTATCAGTGTCCATCCATGCCGCCTATCAGTGCCCATCCGTGTCGCCTATCCGTGCCGCTTCATGCCGCCTATCTGTGCCCATCCGTGCTGCCTATCTGTGCCCATCCATGCCGCCTATCTGTGCCCATCTGTGCCGCCTATCTGTGCCCATCCGTGCCGCCTACCAGTGCCCATCCATGCTGCCTTTCGGTGCCCATCCGTGCCGCCTATCGGTGCCCATCCGTGCCGCATATCGGTTTTTTAGCAGAAAATAAAAATCGCAGAGGCGATCAAATACCACCAAAAGAAAGCTCTATTTGTGGGAACAAAATGATAAAAATTTAGTTTGGGTACAGTGTAGCATGACCGCGCAATTGTCATTCAAAGTGCAACAGCGCAGAAAGCTGAAAATTTGTCTGGGCAGGAAGGTGTATAAGTGCCCAGTATGAAAGTGGTTAAAGTGTCATTGAAACCACATCATAAAAAACTATCAATAAATGGTGTATTGCATGCTGTCCATACTCACTCAGTCACTATGAAATTATTTTCTGTATTCTGCACAAAACCTGGTTGATCCTGCTGCTCTTTATCTCCACCTTCTGTCCATGTCCCCTGTAACGGGAGGGCCCGGGGAACCCAGAATCTCTTAGAAAGTATGAGATAACTTGCTTCAGCTTACCCAATGCCTCTTATGTGTAAATCACCCTGTGTCCCTATTAGGGGCACAGGGTGAATGAGAACCCCACCATGATCTGTGATAGCCATATCCAATACTGTATATACATGGCACATATTGGATATACTGTGTGTGGGCTGTTTATGTAATACTTGCTGTGATGGTGTGTGATTACATTCTATTGTCTATTGTGGCTGGTGGGAATTAAGCCTGTAATTATAGGTTGTGGAACTAGCAGACAGACAGGTTAATTGAAGAGATGCTGATGTGTCACCTGTCTGCTTGTGTAATGTTAATGAACCTCAAATATGCTACAGATCCTTTCATTGTGTGAAGTCTTTTGATAATGTGGATTGGGAGACAAAAGCTAGCCTAAAAGGTCATATGTCTGAGTCATCAAGCTGTAGTTAAGTAGATCATGTAAATTAGCTGGTCAAAGATGTATGGGGAGAGAAAATAAGAAACTCCCCTCTATTTGTATAAAGGTTGCAATGTTTTTCAATAAAGTGAATATATATCTTGGGAAGATACAGAGCGTGTTGTCTCGTTCTTCTGGAAGGATTAATCCTATGGGAAGTGGTCGCCTGACTGTGGAGCGTCGGTAGTGGATGTGTGTCCAGGAGAGGGAAGATATCTAAACGGCGTTACCCCCTTTCATATTTGGGGTGCCGTTACATCCCCAATTCAGCTAGGGATTTTGTAGCTGTGGTGGCAACTCTGCACATGCTCAGATTTCAGTGAGTTTCTATGCTCAGAATTTCCTCCCTGAGCAGCCCTTGAGACTACATGTGGGTGTATACATAGTGGTAAATGACAGCCCACTCCCTTCCTCCTCCTTAATACCCACTAACCAGCTCCACACAATGGGGGCGGGATATCTCATGTAAATTGATGGAGACTTCACCTCCCTCTTATTCTAAGACACAAGCTGGAGGGGCGTGACTATCAGAAATCCACCCACACAATTTCCACAAAATATTAAAGATGTGATATCAAATCATACAAATATATATTTGTATTACAATTTAAAACAGTTTATTGAAAATAATTATATTTAATCTGTATTCCAAATTAAGTTGTTTTTTTTAACACGTAACCAACAGCAGAGGACTAGAAGATCCTCCTGCTTATGCTTCCCTGCAGTCTGAGAGAGATCTGGGTCATGTGACAGCTGTATATTGATTAGAAAAAAGGTACTTCGATTTTTTTTTTTTATTATTATTTAAAATAATTATAGTACCATCATCCACATGCAGAAATAGAAATGTATTAAGCTCTGGAGCAACTGTATTTGCAGACTGTAACTGCACTTGCAAAGTGCACAGTCTATTTGCCTTTAAGAAATCAACTCCCATATGTTTAAAATACGATCTACCTAACTATATCAAGATATATGGCAGAAATCTATATATCTATATCAAGATATATGGCAGTAATCCACCCACACCCTGTTATTTCCACACAATAATAAAGATGTGATATCAAATCATACTTGATATCATACTTCATATAGATAGATAGACAGACAGACAGACAGACAGATAGATAGATAGATAGATAGATAGATAGATAGATAGATAGATAGATAGATAGATAGATAGATAGATAGCAATTGGTTTTAAAACATGGACACCTAAGAGCCACGTAAAGCTTAAGATCTCAAAATTGTACGTGTATGAATGTACATGACCTTTTATACCTAAATGGTAATTTCACCCTGATAGGATACATGCACGCCCTAAAAGACTGTTGCTTCTCAGGCAACTCATTTGATGGACTGAAGCAAAATGCACAAAGTTATCAGCTTCCTTGCCTCATGGATTGGCCAGGATACACCGAGATTTTCAAGACATTAGAAAAAAATGGTAATGACTGAGCTCCTGGGCCGCCTTGAGTGTGGACATCAAGTATATTACTGAGCCTTTGAAGAAAACTGAGCTTCTCCCAGGATAATTTTTGCATTGTTAGATGTCCCAGGTTAGTTTTACACTTTGCAAGCTTTTCATACAGTTTCAAATGGATGCAACAAAAACCAATGTAATCCAAATCTTTGAAACAGTTTAGGCCTCATGCACACCTAACAATTAGAACATATGCATACAATCCCGCCATTTTTGTGTGCTCAGGAGGCACAGGTACAGCATCCAGCCCTGCTGCCATCAACCTGTCAAGTTCTATGACACGCTGGAACACATGGTGGCTGAACACTAACTAAATGGTACTCACATTTCAGGTCATATGTGATGCCTGGAACACAGGTATTCTGAACTCCAGGCATACAGTATATCTCTTAAAACACACAGCCCTAAAGATGAGTACCACTTGATACAGTATCCAGCCACTGCGTAATTCAACCGCGTGTGTTGGATTCCTCTAGGATGGAGGGGGGTTCATAAGAGTTTGTAAGAGCTTACATGAAAACTAATACTGGAAGGGTTTTCCTCCTAGAGTCCCAAATGGGAGATAAATCAGTTGGTAAAGTAGAAAAAGCCTATAAGTTGAGTTGGTAAATCTTTTTTTTATTCCTGTCATTGGCTATTAGCAAGCTGTTGTGTTTCCAAGGCTGGCAGATACTAGTTAGTTCCTTGTTTCTTGAGTGTCTATTTGCAATTAAAAGTGTGAATGTAAGCTTCAGCTTTAGGCTGCTTGCTATGGCAAGAGAGGTGCAGTGGAGCATGCAAAGAACTGGGTATATATTGTCAATGCTGTAATGGAGTTCTTAATACACTTACGGTACTGACGTATGAGAGTCATATATAGATCACAGTGTCAATGCTGTTCATCTTATCAAGTGTTCTGATACCATAGTAACATTTGTACATTCCCAATGTGGAATCTTTATTGTAGTCAAAATTTCCATAGCACTGAAACTGTATTTATTAAGGTTACTATGGAAGTCTCAAGCATGCTAATGTCTCTTTTTAATGAGTAATTTGAAGGCAATTTACATATTATGATATGTATATATATATATATATATATATATATATATATATACACACATACACATACAGTGGGGCAAAAAAGTATTTAGTCAGCCACCAATTGTGCAAGTTCTCCCACTTAAAAAGACGAGAGAGGCCTGTAATTGTCATCATACGTATACCTCAACTATGAGAGACAACATGTGGAAACAAATCCAGACAATCACATTGTCTGATTTGGAAAGAATTTATTTGCAAATTATGGTGGAAAATAAGTATTTGGTCAGTATCAAAAGTTCATCTCAATACTTTGTTATATATCCTTTGTTGGCAATGACAGAGGTCAAACGTTTTCTGTAAGTCTTCACAAGTTTGTCACACACTGTTGCTGGTATGTTGGCCCATTCCTCCATGCAGATCTCCTCTAGAGCAGTGATGTTTTGGGGCTGTCGCTGGGCAACACAGACTTTCAACTCCCTCCAAAGGTTTTCTATGGGGTTGAGATCTGGAGACTGGCTAGACCACTCCAGGACCTTGAAATGCTTCTTACAAAGCCACTCCTTCGTTGCCCGGGTGGTGTGTTTGGGATCATTGTCATGCTGAAAGACCCAGCCACGTTTCATCTTCAATGCCCTTGCTGATGGGAGGAGGTTTGCACTCAAAATCTCACGATACATGGCCACATTCATTCTTTCATGTACACGGATCAGTTGTCCTGTTCCCTTTGCAGAGAAACAGCCCCAAAGCATGATGTTGCCACCCCCATGCTTCACAGTAGGTATGGTGTTCTTTGGTTGCAACTCAGCATTCTCTCTCCTCCAAACACGACGAGTTGTGTTTCTACCAAACAGTTCTACTTTGGTTTCATCTGACCATATGACATTCTCCCAATCCTCTTCTGGATCATCCAAATGCTCTCTAGCAAACCTCAGACGGGCCCGGACATGTACTGGCTTAAGCAGGGGGACACGTCTGGCACTGCAGGATCTGAGTCCCTGGCAGCGTAGTGTGTTACTGATGGTAGCCTTTGTTTTGTTGGTCCCAACTCTCTGCAGGTCATTCACTAGGTACCCCCGTGTGGTTCTGGGATTTTTGCTCACCATTCTTGTGATCATTTTGACCCCACGGGGTGAGATCTCACGTGGAGCCCCAGATCGAGGGAGATTATCAGTGGTCTTGTATGTCTTCCATTTTCTAATTATTGCTCCCACAGTTGATTTCTTCACACCAAGCTGCTTGCCTATTGCAGATTCAGTCTTCCCAGCCTGGTGCAAGGCTACAATTTTGTTTCTGGTGTCCTTCGACAGCTCTTTGGTCTTCACCATAGTGGAGTTTGGAGTGTGACTGTTTGAGGTTGTGGACAGGTGTCTTTTATACTGATAACAAGTTCAAACAGGTGCCATTAATACATTAATACAGGTAATGAGTGGAGGACAGAGGAGCCTCTTAAAGAAGAAGATACAGGTCTATGAGAGACAGAAATCTTGCTTGTTTGTAGGTGTAAGGAAAGGTTCCATCCGCTGGTAATATCTATCATTTGGCGTGCAGTACTGGGGTCCACCAGCAGGTGTCTACTGGCAGTTTGGAACTGTCAGGGGAGCTTCTACCTGCTGGTGTTATGTCATCTTTGGGCTGTAGTACTGGCATCCACAGCGGATGGATCCTGGCAGTGTGGTGCAGATTTTACCTTCTGCAATTAGCGGTCACCTGAGCTTGTTAGCAGGTAATAGTATAAATACCCGGCAAGTGCACACACACACTGCCCTGGTATCGTCCTTGTGCCCTGACCTGCAGCCTGTTTACATGAACCCCGATTCCTGATTCCTGTATCCTGAACCTGTTGTATCTGTTCCTGCATCCCTGGATCCTTGCTCTGCAGCCTGATTGCTTCTTTCTTGTCCCTGTCTATCTACTCCTGGCCCTCCATCTGCTGATCTCCTGTTAATGATCCTGGCCTGGCTTGACAATGATTCTGGTTCCCCCTTTTGCTACATATGCTGGTTGGTTACTGTCACTGTTTGGTTGTTTGGTTGTTCACTTGTTGTATTGGTGGTGTATTCACATGTATATGTATTTACCTTAAATAAACTTACTTTCACCTATTTCTGTTTGCGGTTTCCTCTGTTGCAGTCCACATAGTTCTGATTACATCTGATTCCTGACAGTAGGTGAACAAATACTTATTTTCCACCATAATTTGCAAATAAATTCTTTCCAAATCAGACAATGTGATTGTCTGGATTTGTTTCCACATTTTGTCTCTCATAGTTGAGGTATACCTATGATGACAATTACAGGCCTCTCTCATCTTTTTAAGTGGGAGAACTTGCACAATTGGTGGCTGACTAAATACTTTTTTGCCCCACTGTATCTGTATATGGATTGAGCACCTTACAATTGTGAAGCTTCTCCTTACCCACCTGGGGCAGCTGAGATCCCCTCAAAGCTCCCAGAGCCTCCTTGGATACCTCAGCAGTCTCCCTTTGTGACTTTGCCATACTTGTAACCTTCAGACCTATAGGGTCCCTTGTTTATTCCTTTGACTCCCAATCCTCCAGCACAATCACAACAGGCATTAGAGTGGATGTCTATCCACAGACGGGTTCAACCCAGGTGTTCCTGGGGGCGGGGAACTGGTCATCAACTCCTTCTCAGCATATGGTATTGGACAAGGAGAGCCCAGAGCCTCGACCCCTAGTTGTTTCTCAGGCTCCTCCTTATTGCTGGTCATCTTTCCACACAGCATCTTCCTCCCAGGGCATATGCAACTCACAAGGCTGCTCAAGACCGGCAAGAATCTTAAAGAGGAAATCACAGCATCTCCCACAGTGTGCCTGGGGTGCAATAGTTGCAGTCATTTTCCCACAGCTAAGACATACTGGCACTACAGCACTACGGTCTTGCTCACCCCATTCCGACAAAGGGTGAATCCTATTTGCGGGACCACTATAGAATGCTTTCCACAGTGATTCCCCTATAAATAGGTATAGCAACCTGGGGCTTAACCCCCCTCCTTGGCAGCTCTCTTCCACAAATACATTGCAGCCATATCATGTGTCACACTTCCAGATGACTTTTGCATGATCTCAACCTGAACACATCCTCCTCCTTCCTCAGCTCTGCCGCCTAGCACTGCTCCAGCCAGTGAGGCTGACACATCCTCTCCAGGTGACATACCCTATCCTTCAAACTATGTCAAGTGCTATCAGGCCCAGGTCCCACCAAGCTGGCTAGGGGCACCTTCCATCTACTTAATGCTAGGGGTGAGATAGGGTAGATAAGGATTCTGTACTCCTCAAAACAGGTCCCCCATAGGTGGATTCTCCTCCTGAGTCTACATGGGCCCACCCCAAAGGGTTCTCTTAATCAAGCTACAGGCTTACATACCAGGGGTAGCCTCTTCCCATTACTCTTCTGCTCCAGACTCCTCCTACTCCAGAATACATAGGGATGCCCAACTCCGACCACCAGCTCTACCCAGGGGAGGAACCTCACTAAAAGGTGTACTAACCCCTGCTTACATACACCCTCTTGACCCATCACTGTTAATTCCTGTCACTACAAAGGTCAATAGAAGGAATGTAGAGGTCAGTAGAAGGAACAATGGCATCCAATAATCAAACCCAAATGGCAAAGACAGTAATGGAGGCTGCAATGCTAGAAGAGAGGGGAGATAGGAGTCACAGGCTGCCAGCGATTTGAGGATACTATAGCTTCTCTTAGAAAAGCATTACATTATAATCAACGCTGTATCCTGGCCTAGGCCAACAAGGCCCAGGCCTAGGGCAGCACTTTGCAGGGGGGCAGCACGGAAAGGGTCCCCTCTGGCTTGTGCTACACTGTTAGTGTAGTGCCAGTCTTATGGGGCGGACTGGGCAGAGAGGCAAATTAGTCTAGCGCCCCCATAAAACGGCTGCACTGATTCTGGTATGCGGGCGGCCGGCATTCCGCAACTGTGGGGGTGGGGGGCGGTGCTTCTAATTTTTGATCATCCTGGACCACAAACCTTCCTCACTGTGCTATATATTTTCTGCTGCACCATTGGCATGGTTATATCTTCTTAGTCCTCTCCTTTTTCATTTTGGATAGAGTAAGGGAGGGTTAGAGCCCCAGTCAGTTTATTTTTTACCATCCCTGTCCCATTGCGGAGATTTCCCTTCACTTCCTGCCCCATAGCCAAACAGGAAGTGAGAGGAAATCTTTGCAAATTAAGGGACTCCATTGCCCCCCAGGCCCTCAGAACTAGTGTCCGCACACAAACTTTTCAGGGCGAGTCTTAAACAGCAAGGGGTGTGGCCTTGACAGGAAGAGGTGGGTCATATTTAAATTGGGGGTTGCACAAGTTTAGTCAGGCCTAGGGCAGCACAAAACCTGAATACACTACTGATTATGATCATTTAATGACCTAACAGGGTCTCTTTATAGGTTGTTGCAAAACTCTAACTGTTCAATTCATTTATGTTTTCATAAAAAAATGGCAGGCTCTGTGAAACTCAAAATTCTTGGAATCACCCCAGGAACTCTCAACCTGGGGCAGTGTAATTTGCAATGCAGGCTTGAATATACCATCTGTGCTGAGAATATGCTGATCTGCCTCAAATCCTGTAGCACTGAGATCCCAGAGCAAGAAGAAACTGCTTGGAGCTTTTACTTGTGGCATGCTTATTCTAGGCTGGTTATGAGAGTATAAAAGCCAGAGTAGGCCAGGCAATGATATTTTTTTATAGGTTTCCAGTGGTTGCCTGCATATTTTTGCAAATCCATATAGTTTATAAAACTCACCCATTTACAGAATTCAGCATCTAGAAGCTTGTTATTAGTTACATGAAAAGGGACTAAAGCTAATACACACAGTATCAGAGGTAAGATGAAGGGAAACAGCTACCTGGGGCACACAGAACATAGGGAATGCAATATACCGTAATGACAATAAAATTAGATGAACAACATTAGTTAACATTAACATTAAAAATAAATAAAAGACTCCTAATTTAATAAATATTTTTCAGTAATTGTTACTGTTATTAGTAATATGACATTCAAAACAGGAACACAAGATTTAAAACAGTTAAAAACTGTCTCAGATGGGTTGTAGCAAAAACATGGTGAAAGCACAGCGGCAGGGAATGGAGATTTGCTCTAACTCTTTTACTCTGTCATACGTTGGCCACAAAAGGGGGTTTTATATACACCTGTAAACATCACAAGCCGACTGTTGGCTTTTATATGGAAACACTCCGGAGGCAGATCAGCTGCTGGATAGCTAAATGGAGCCCACCCCCCCCCCCCCCCCCGAACGTGTGCTCCCCCCCCTCCACCTTGTACACCAGGCTCTATGATCCCCCTGCTGTGGCTGGGACTGGTATGGCAGGTGTCACTGAGTAGAGAGTAGGCAGGCCAGCAAATGTCTATTCGCTGATTTTCTCTAGCTAGTACAAACCTGGAAGCAATGTGTATTGTATTACATCACTTTCAGATTTGGCTGTCACTTTCCCCCACCTCTGTAGCCCTGGGAAGTAGCTAATAGCACATACTGTATGTAAATGCATGTAAATGACAAATGTGCTATATATGCTACACTATAGATGCTATGTTATACATATTGTAGTGCACATAGCAGTGACAAAAATAATTCTAGGGTCATTATTCATGGTTTACTCTAAACTGATGACCTGTAAGAGTTTTCAAAAGTGTCGGGCCGGCTATGGCCAATTTTTAATTTGATGTTTGTTTATGTTTTTTTGGAATGCGCAATTTCAAGGCTTGACGTATTGGTTATCTATTTATTTGGCATAATCTATCTTTTAATAGTTGCATTAAAAATTGTGTAATACTGTATATTGCATTTGTTTGCACTTAAATTTTCTTTAATATATTTTTATTGATGTAGCACTACCTCCGTAGGGGTTGAAAATGACAGGGTTCCCCACTGCTGCACAGCCAGGTACACAACAACTTTAGCTTGCATCCAAACACATTGACCAGTCCTTGAGCTTTGTTTTTTATGTTTTTTTTTGGGGGGGGGGGGCTAATAACTTGGATGGGGATAGGAAATATGGGATGCCCAACTTGATAGCAACAAAATCAGGGACAACTTCCTCTCTCGGTACACAGCTCCACTTTATTCTTCAGCCTTTGTTAGATTAGCAACAGTCCCTTATAGGCTAGGTACTCTCAGTCCCTTTAGAAAACAGCACAAAGTGGTGTGAACTGCAGCCTGGAGTACCTCCACTCCCCTGTAATCACTGGTCCCAGCTCTACCACTGCATGAAATGCTAGTGTAGCACCCTTGTCCTAAACAGGGTTGCTTGTAAATTTAGGTGTGCTAGGTGGTAACTAGCCTGGCTAATTTGAAGTCTATGATCAAATGAGTTTCTCCTAAGCTTGGGTTTAACTGTGATGTTTTCCTTTTGTCAATAGGTGGCACTGTTACCTTTTGTATTAGTATGATGAATTACAGTGAATTCAGGTTATGAGTGAGTATACATTTCTCAGCCAATGAACAGGAGTTTCTTTGGCCGCTGAGACTGCTGGGTAAAGATATTTATTCAGAGAGAGTTAGGTGATCGGGGTTCTTTCCACCTGGGCTGCGGCCTAGGTGGGTGTGTGTGGAGCAGTAGCAGAGGTGTATGCCTGAAACCTGATGCCTAACCACATGGAAAGGGGCTCGGCCTGAGGGGAACCTGATCGTTGCCAGGAGGTAAGGGAGAAGAAGTTGCCAGAGGGTCAACCACTCTTGTTGCCGGAGGCAGGTGTAAAGGGATGGAGTTTTGAAGGCATACCAGAGGAGACTTTCCATCAGCCGGGGACTGTGAAGTTGCTGGGAAAGCTTCAGGAGAGAACTCATCCATGATGTACAGCGGGTAGCTGTGAGTAAAGCTTGAAGAGAAGCACAGCGGGTAGCTGTGAGGAAAGCTTGGGGAATCCAGCGGGTAGCTGTGAGCTAAACTTGAGGATCTACAGTGGGATACTGTGAGTAAAGTTTTCACTATAGGAGACAGCAGTTGCAAATGAAATACAGATTGCTGCATTCAGCTTAAAGGCCCTTTTTCTGTATTGCTGTCTGCCTCGTTCCATTTTTGTCTAAGGAGTCTGCCAAGTTGCTATTGCATTTGCTTAAAGCGGAGCTCCACCCTAAAGTGGAACTTCCGCTCATCGGATTCCTCCCCCCCTCCGTTGCCACAATTGGCACCTTTCAGGGGGGAGGGGGGTGCAGATACCTGTCTGAGACAGGTATTTGCACCCACTTCCGGGCATATACTTGGGAAACTGCAGGCATTACGCCACTTCCCGTCCCGTCCCCCCCCCCCCCCCCGTTGTGTTCTGGGAAACACACGGCTCCCAGAACACAGCGGGGAACAGTGAGGACGGCGCAGCGCGACTCGCGCATGCGCAGTAGGGAACCGGGCAGTGAAGCCGCAACGCTTCACTTCCTGATTCCCTCACCGATGATGGTGGTGGGGGCAGCCGAGAGACGAGCGATTGCTCGTCTTTTGCAGCCGACGTCGCTGGACTCCAGGACAGGTAAGTGTCCATTTATTAAAAGTCAGCAGCTGCAGTATTTGTAGCTGCTGTCTTTTAATATTTTTTTTTACTGCGGAGCTCCGCTTTAAGGGTGTCCTGTGCCCTACCCCTCTCTCCCACCGTTCCTGTTAAGAGAAATAAAACTCTCTTTGTTCATTTTTAAATGTGACTGGCCCCATCTTTCCACCTTGCACAACACCCACCATGCCTAGTAAGCTGCACCCTGAGGAGGAATGTCAGACCTCCCTGACTCTTGGGGTCACCACCAGGCCTCTGGAGGTCGGGGAGAGCACTACACTAGCCCACCTGCCTGCTCTTCACCATCCCACCTGACTGATTCTTCACCAGTCTTCCTGACTGACTTTCTGGAGATTCTCCCAGGGCAAGGTAGGGAAGATTTAAGCATGCCACTATCTTCCAGAGAGACCTGCTACATGTGGCAGTCTTTTCCCTTTTAAGTCTCTGCATCGTGCTGTAGTACTCAGACTGTCCTCTCCTTGCTCCCGCTGCCTCTCAGGAAAGCCTCCTTCCAACTTCTCCTGTGGTGGGATTCCAGGTCAAATCCTGAGCCCTGACCCGAGAGAGAGCCTCTCCCCGGCAGGGGTCCCTCAAGGGCCACCAACAGTCTCCTCAGCACTGCACCTCCATCTTCCACCCGACTCCCCTCCCAGCATGACTTCTCCATATTTAAGTGCTTGCTTAGTCCCCTGCCAGGCCCACTGTCTGGGGATTGGCTAAGTTCCCCTAAATATGCAGAACAACCCTCCTAGCCTCCGCCCACTAATCTCTAGAATGTTCTCCATCTTTCTAGAACCAGGGGAAGCCACCAGAGAGCTGACTGTATGAGTCATGCTGCCCTGAACTCGAATCACCCTGACAAACTACAGACTCACTAGATAAGTATGAGTCAGGATAGGGTTTACCTACTCTCACACTAGTAGAACACTAGAGGGTGCTACATTAACAATTTCCACTTGATATACCGATGCTCTAATATCATATGACATGCAAAATGGAACTACCAGAATTTTAAGGTCAATGATTTTCCAAGGTCCCCCTCACCAAAGGGTGAGGGGGAGTTGGTAAAGAAGTGAAAGAAGAGAGGAAAAGAAAAGGAAAAAATTAGTAGACTGAGGGGTGGGAGAAAGAAAAAAGAAGAAAAAAAAGAGAGAGGGAGAGGTAGGTAGGGTAAAGGCGGGGACGGGGGGGGGGGTGCTGGAATGACATGAGAAATGAATAAGGTAGGACAGCAGGATATATTAGAGGGGGGTGGAAGGAAGCAGTGGGTGAGAGGTATAGGGTGGCCCAACCATCTAGGGGCACCCTGGCTTTCCCTTCCACCCCCGAGCCTCTGCCTCTCGGTGATGGAACAGATGCTGCCCGGATACACTCAGCAGTGTTAAGGGAGTGGTAGAGTAGCTGTGCAGTCAAGGCTGTTTCAACTAAGCAGTTGATAAGAGGAGGTCTCCCATACATCTGCTGTGTTCGGGCGTGATATGAAAGTGAAGCCAACAGGACCATGTATCCGTGAACTTAGAAGGATGGTCTAGCACTATTGCACTTATTTCCTCCATGCCACTATTTTGCTGAGGCGTAGAAGCCAATCTCTGATGGAAGGGGATCATTCTTATTTTTAGCCCTTCACGTAATAAATAAATAAAATATATATATAAAACACCATATACTACCCTTAACCACTTAAGCCCCGGACCATTTGGTAGCTAAAGGACCAGAGGTGAACTCAGAATTTTGCACTGCGCTGCTTTAACTGTAAATTGTGCGGACATGCAATGTTGTACCCAAACGAAATTTGCGTCCTTTTCTTCCCACAAATAGAGCTTTCTTTTAATGGTATTTGATTGCCTCTGCGATTTTTATTTTTTGCGATATAAATGGAAAAAGACCGAAAATTTTGAAAAAAAATGATATTTTCTACTTTTTGTTATAAGAAAAATCGAATAAACTCAATTGTAGTCATACATTTAGGCCAAAATGTATTCAGCCACATGTCTTTAGTAAAAAAAATGTCAATAAGCGTATATTTATCGGTTTGCGCAAAAGTTATAGCGTCTACAAACTAGGGTACATTTTCTGGAATTTACACAGCTTTTAATTTATGACTGCCTATCTCATTTCTTGAGGTGCTAAAATGGCAGGGCAGTACAAAACCCCCCCAAATTACCCCATTTTGGAAAGTAGACACCCCAAGGAAATTGCTGAGAGGCATGTTGAGCCCATTGAATATTTTTTTTTTGTCCCAAGTGATTGAATAATGACAAAAAAAAAATAAAAAATTACAAAAAGTTGTCACTAAATGATATATTGCTCACACATGCCATGGTTATATGTGGAATTGCACCCCAAAATACATTCTGCTGCTTCTCCTGAGTACGGGGATACCACATGTGTGGGACTTTTGAGGAGCCTAGCCACGTACGGGACCCCGGAAACCAAGCACCGCCTTCAGGATTTCTAAGGGTGCAAATTTTTGATTTCACTCCTCACTACCTATCACAATTTCGAAGGCCATAAAATGCCAAAATAGCACAAAACCCCCCCAAATGACCCAATTTTGGAAAGTAGACACCCCAAGCTATTTACTGAGAGGCATGATTAGTCCATGGAATATTTTATATTTTGCCACAAGTTGCGGGAATATGACAAACTTTATTTTTTTTGCACAAAGTTGTCACTAAATGATATATTGCTCACACATGCCATGGGCATATGTGAAATTACACCCCAAAATACATTCTGCTGCTTCTCCTGAGTACGGGGATACCACATGTGTGGGACTTTTTGGGAGCCTAGTCGCATACAGGACCCCAAAAACCAAGCACCGCCTTCAGGATTTCTAAGGGCATAAATTTTTGATTTCACTCCTCACTACCTATCACTACCTATCACAGTTTCGAAGGCCATAAAATGCCAAGATGGTACAAAACCCCCCCAAATGACCCCATTTTGGAAAGTAGACACCCCAAGCTATTTGCTGAGAGGCATGTTGAGCCCATTGAATATTTTTTTTTTGTCCCAAATGATTGAATAATGATAAAAAGAAAAAAAAAAGAAAAAATGTACAAAAAATTGTCACTAAATGATATATTGCTCACACATGCCATGGTTATATGTGGAATTGCACCCCAAAATACATTCTGCTGCTTCTCCTGAGTACGGGGATACCACATGTGTGGGACTTTTTAGGAGCCTAGCCACGTACGGGGCCCAAAAACCAAGCACCGCCTTCAGGATTTCTAAGGGCGTAAATTTTTGATTTCACTCCTCACTACCTATCACAGTTTCGAAGGCCATAAAATGCCAAAACAGCACAAAACCCCCCCAAATTACCCCATTTTGGAAAGTAGACACCCCAAGCTATTTACTGAGAGGCATGTTCAGTCCATGGAATATTTTATATTTTGCCACAAGTTGCGGGAATATGACAATTTTTGTTTTTTTTGCACAAAGTTGTCACTAAATGATATATTGCTCACACATGCCATGGGCATATGTGAAATTACACCCCAAAATACATTCTGCTGCTTCTCCTGAGTACGGGGATACCACATGTGTGGAACTTTTTGGGAGCCTAGCCGCGTACGGGACCCCAAAAATCAAGCACCGCCTTCAAGGTTTCTAAGGGCATAAATTTTTGATTTCACTCCTCACTACCTATCACAGTTCTGAAGGCCATAAAATGCCAAGATAGCACAAAACCCCCCAAAATGACCCCATTTTGGAAAGTAGACACCCCAAGGAAATTGCTGAGAGGCATGTTGAGCCCATTGAATTTTTTTTTTTTGTCCCAAGTGATTGAATAATGACAAAAAGAAAAAAAATGTACAAAAAGTTGTCACTAAATGATATATTGCTCAAACATGCCATGGTTATATGCGGAGTTGCACCCCAAAATACATTTGGCTGCTTCTCCTGAGTATGGGGATACCACATGTGTGGGACTTTTTGGGAGCCTAGCCGCGTACGGGCCCCCGAAAACCAAGCACCGCCTTCAGGATTTCTAAGGGCACAAATTTTTGATTTCACTCCTCACTACCTATCACAGTTTTGAAGGCCATAAAATGCCAAGATAGCCCAAAACCCCCACAAATGACCCCATTTTGGAAAGTAGACACCCCAAGCTATTTGCCGAGAGGCATGGTGAGTATTTTACAGCTCTCATTTGTTTTTGAAAATGAAGAAAGACATTTTTTTTTTTTTCTTTTTTCAATTTTTAAAACTTTGTGACAAAAAGCGAGATCTGCAAAATACTCAACATACCTCTCAGCAAATAGCTTGGGGTGTCTACTTTCCAAAATGGGGTCATTTGGGGGGGTTTTGTGCCATCTGGGCATTCCATGGCCTCCGAAACTGTGATAGGCAGTGAGGAGTGAAATCAAAAATTTACACCCATAGAAATCCTGAAGGCGGTGCTTGGTTTTCGGGGTCCTGTACGCGGCTAGGCTCCCAAAATGTCTCACACATGTGGTATCCCCGTACTCAGGAGAAGCAACAGAATGTATTTTGGGGTGCAATTCCACATATAACCATGGCATGTTTGAGCAATATATAATTTAGTGACAACTTTTTGCTCCTTTTGTTTTTTTTTTTTCTTTTTGTCATTATTCAATCACTTGGGACAAAAAAAAAAAATATTCAATGGGCTCAACATGCCTCTCAGCAAATAGCTTGAGGTGTCTACTTTCCAAAATGGGGTCATTTGAGGGGATTTTGAACTGTCCTGGCATTTTATGCACAACATTAGGAAGCTTATGTCACACATCATCCACTCTTCTAACCACTTGAAGACAAAGCCCTTTCTGACACTTTTTGTTTACATGAAAACATTTTTTTTTTTGCAAGAAAATTATGTTGAACCCCCAAACATTATATATTTTTTTAAAGCAAAGGCCCTACAGATTAAAATAGTGGGTGTTGCATTTTTTTTTCCACACAGTATTTGCGCATCGATTTTTCAAACGCATTTTTTGGGGGAAAAACACACTTTTTTTTATTTTTAATGCACTAAAAAACACTATATTGCCCAAATGTTTGATGAAATAAAAAAGATGATCTTAGGCCGAGTACATGGATACCAAACACGACATGCTTTAAAATTGCGCACAAACGCGCAGTGGCGAGAAACTACATTCATTTTTAAAAGCCTTTACAGGTTACCACGTTAGATTTACAGAGGAGGTCTACTGCTAAAAATAGGATTTTTATAACAGCTTACCTGTAAAATCCTTTTCTTGGAGTACATCACGGGACACAGAGCGGCATAGTCATTACTATGTGGGTTATATAGATACCTTCAGGTGCTGGCACTGGCAACTTCCAAAACCGGAAGTACCCTCCCCTATATAAGCCCCTCCCATCCGGGAGCACCTCAGTTTTGTAGCAAAGCAATAAGTGTCCCCAAAGAGGGGTGGGAGCTCTGTGTCCCGTGATGTACTCCAAGAAAAGGATTTTACAGGTAAGCTGTTATAAAAATCCTATTTTCTTTCTCGTACATCACGGGACACAGAGCGGCATAGTCATTACTATGTGGGATGTCCTAAAGCAATGCCCAATGAGGGGGGGGATACACCATACATAAGCTGAGCGCTATCAGACATGAGGATCTTTTGCGGCCTGCAACACACTGCGCCCAAAGGCGACATCCTCCTGACTTCTAACGTCCACCTGGTAGAACCTAGTAAAACGTGTGTACTGAAGACCACGTTGCGGCCTTACAGATTTGAGCCAGGGAGGCCTGGTGATGCACTGCCCATGAAGTTCCAACTGCTCTTGTGGAGTGCGCCCTAACTTTGAACGGAGGCGGTCTCCTTCTCAAGCCATAGGCTTGCATTATGACCTGTCGAATCCACTTGGCTAAAGTAGATTTTGACGCTGCCTGACCCTTTCTGGGGCCTTCCGGCAGAATAAACAAAGTATCCGTTCTGCGAATCTGAGCAGTGGCTTTTAGATAAGCTTTAACTGCTCTTACTACATCCAAAAAATGCAATAACTTTTCCTCTACCGAACTAGGTTTGAGGAAAAAAGAAGGAAGAACCACTTCTTGGTTCAAATGAAAACCTTGATACCACCTTAGGAAGAAAGGCTGGATGAGGACGTAACACTACTCTGTCCTTATGGATAACCAGATATGGCTCTTTACAGGACATAGCTGCTAATTCCGACACTCTTTTAGCCGAACAAATGGCTACTAGAAAAAACAATTTCCTGGTGAGAAGAACCAAGGAACTATGCTGTAATGGTTCAAATGGTTGTTTCTGTAGAACCGACAGAACCAGGTTTAGATCCCATGGACATATGGGAATATTAACCGGAGGACTAATACGCATCACTCCTTATCTAAAGGCTTTGACTAGTGAATGCGAAGCCAAGGGCCTTTGAAAAAATATTGACAAGGCCGAAAACTGACCTTTGATAGTACTCAAGGCAAGCTTCCTATCTACAGCCCACTGTAGGAAGTCCAGACTCCTACCTATTACGTACTTATGTGGATGCCATTTCTTGGCCTCACACCACGCGATGTACGCCTTCCAGATTCTATAGTAGATCTGCCTGGATACCGGCTTCCTGGCATTGATCATGGTAGATACCACAGGATTAGAGAGCCCTCTCTTTTTTAGAATGTGGGCTTCAATAGCCAGGCCGTCAAACCTAGGGCTGGTAAGGAAGGGTGGTATATCCGTCCTTGCGAAAGCAGGTCCGGACAACGTGGGAGAGTCCAAGGACTCCCCACTGACATTTTACAATCTCCGCGTACCACGCTCTTCGGGGCCACGCTGGAGCCACCAGAATCACTGGTTTCTTTTCTACCCTGATTCTGCGGAGTAATCGAGGTAACCATTGTGGCGGTGTGATTGCATATATCAGCTTGAACTGATCCCAAGGGAACACTAGGGCATCCGAGCCGCAAGCTAGGGGATCCCTTGTCCGAGAGACAAACCTGTCCACCTTTGCGTTGAATCTGGATGCTAGAAGATCTACATCCGGTGTTCCCCACCGCTGACATATTGTCCAGAAAACCTCGGGGTGAAGGGACCATTCCTCTGGGCATAATTGCTGGCGACTTAGAAAGTCCGCCTTCCAATTCTCCACTCCTGGAATGAATACCGCAGATATGGCTGGGACATATCTTTCTGCCCATTTCAGGATGTAATTTACTTCCCTCTGGGCTGCACGACTCCTGGTGCCCCCCTGATGATTGATATATGCCACTGCTGTGGCATTGTCTGATTGAATTCTGACAGGGGACCCTTGGAGTTTGGATGTCCATGCTACTAGGGCAAACCGGGCTGCTCGTATCTCTAAGAGATTGATGGGCAGGGCCTTTTCTGCATCCGACCATCTGCCCTGGAGAGACCATTGCTCCAGTACTGCTCCCCAGCCTATAAGGCTGGCATCTGTAGTGACCACCTTCCAAGAAATCGGACTGAAGGATTTCCCTTTTTCCAGATTCTGGGGAACCAACCACCAACGGAGGCTCTTGCGAACGGAAGGGGACAAGGACATTGTAAGTCTAGGGCCTGAACTTTTTTGTTCCAGGCTGACAGTATGGCCCCTTGCAAATTCCTTGAATGGAATTGACCGTAGGGTACTGCTTCGAATGATGCCACCATTTTTCCCAGCAGCCTCATGCACAGGCGTATGGACGGCTGTCTTTTTTGTACCCACTAAGTGGATCAAATCTTTCAAAGACAACACCTTTCCTCGAGGCAAGAATATTTTTCTCTGGCCTGAATCCAACCTTAGCCCCAAGTATTCCAGACTTTTGACTGGTTTTTAGGGCTGACTTGTCTCGGTTGATAATCCAACCGTGAGATTCCAGATACTTGATTGTCTTGTGAACGACCACGTCTAGTTTTTTCACTGAGTGGTCTATCAGCAACAAGTCATCTAGATATGCCGTTATCATTACACCTTGTGTTCTTAGATTGGCCAATAAAGGGCCAGAATTTTTGTAAACACTCGTGGTGCTGTGGCCAGACCGAAGGGTAAGGCTCTGAACTGAAAATGGCGCCCTTCTACTGCAAAGCGTAGAAATTTTTGGTGGACTGGAAAGATGGGAATGTGCAAATAAGCATCTTTGATGTCGATCGCGGCTAACCAATCCTCCCCTTGTAGGGCAGTGGCCACCGATCGGATCGACTCCATCGGAAAGTCCTGATATACAGGAATTTGTTTAGCCCTTTTAGAATTAATATGGGCCTCCCGTCCCCGTTTGCTTCGGGACTGTAAAGAGGTTTGAGTAAAACCCGAACCCCCATTCTTCCAGGGGAACCTCCATAATTACTCCTTGGAGCAATAGTTGTTCTAGTGCCAACAGGAGGGACTCTCTCTTCCGGGGATCCCTTGGCACGTTTGACCTCAAAAATGGGAAGGAGGAGAGTCTTTTAACTCCAATCTGTATCCCAAACATACTGCGGAGAGCACCTATCTGTTTTGATCGTGTCCCGCCAGGTCTCTTGCGAACAACTGGAGTCCTCCCCCCACCCGACTGAGTGGGGGCAACCCTTCAATGAATTTAACTTTGGGGGAGGTTTTGTACCTCCCCTGACCCAGGGTTTCTCATTACCCTGCGATTGTCCCTGTTTTTTACCCCCGGGAATTGACCGAGGAGGCCGTCGGAACTGTTACACAGCCGATGCCCCAGGGACTGGAGAAGCAGGCCTCTTAAAGAGGGACCTCTAACTCTGTTTTTAACCGGCAAGAGTGTATTTTTACCGCTGGAAATTTTCTGGATACATTTGTCCAGGTCTTCCCTGAATAAGCGTTCACCATGAAATGGGACGCTAACCAGCCATTCTTTACAGGGAGCTTCAGCAGACCAGTTTTTGAGCCATAGAAGCCTACGCATATGTACTACAGACAGCGTAAGGCGGGAGGCCTGATGGATTGAATCCTTTATGGCGTCAACCGCAAAGCCTAAGGCTCTAGGTAGATCAGCTAGGGCAAGGGCCTGCTGATCTGTCAAGTCCCTCAAGACCTGTTTCAACTGATCCTTCACTGCTTAGCAGCCACCACTGCTGGTTGTGTCACCAAGCTTGCTGTAGAAAGAAGCAGATTTTCATAAGGACTCCAATCTTTTATCTATTGGGTTCTTGAACATTTGGACATTATCCACTGGACATGTCAGTGATTTATACACACAAGAGATGGCTGCGTCCACTGTAGGGACCTTCCATTTTTTGATGAACTTATCCTCCATGGGATAGACCACCGGAAATCTTTTGGGGGGAATAAATATTTTCTCAGGATGTTCCCAATCCTGGTAAATGAGCCCTTTCAGTAAAGGGTGAAGTGGAAAAGAACAGACAGTCTGGGGGCTTCTAGCGACCCCAACGAGGATACAGTAGTGGTTGATGGTTCCGCAAGGTGCATTTTTAAATGCTGATCGGACCATGTTAGTCAGAGACTGAACCCATAATCTTTCAGCTTGAGATGCTGAGAAAAGGTTCCTCCACTGTTGATTCCTCTATAACAGAATCAACCTCATCCTGATCCCCTTCAGGCAGGTCGATCCCTGTATGGGACTGTTGCTCTGCTAACAGGCACTCTGAAGGAGGAGACGGAGATCGGGCGTGCTTTCCCTGACAGGGAGGCAGCGATCAATGTTGACAATCTCTCTCTAATCCTCCCAGAGCTGAGGAAAAAACCTCCTCTGTTACATACACAGGAGCAGGTGAACTGAGGACAGCCACAGTACCAAGTACCCCTGCGGGGTCTCTACGGTCACTTACCTCTGAACTTCAGGGGAGACTGGTGCAGCAGAAGCATGCCCAAGATCCTCAGAGCCCGATGAGACCCCCTTCGCTTCCTGGAAGATTCAGTTCCGGAGCTTCTGGATGGCATATTCCTAAGCCTAAAGCTGAGGTATTCCAGCCGTAATACACCACTTTTACTGAGAATAGTCTAGCACAATTGCTGCTATATAACAGTTGGTGTCTACTAAAGTGCCTTTCTAGGGGATGCCTGCATCAACCGCCTCTGTGTGCCTTTATACTGTTGCTAGCTCTGTCTGTGCACTTCAATAGCCAGCTATGATTGTGCTTTAAAACACGCTGGACGCCCGCACATGCACAGTAGCGCCGCGCCGCACACCGAGCGTCATCCACCCGCTCCGCCCCTTTTTCCAGATCGCCTCTATATATAGAGGCGCGTGCACGCGCACGCGCGCGGGCACGTGCGCCTTCGGCGCCTTTTTTGAAAAAAATAAGGAGCTAGATGGGAGCCAGGGTCCCTGCCGCAGGGCCCGGGGATGGATGAGCGCAGCAACAGGGCAGAGGAGACAGCTTCCCAGCAGAGAACTTACCAACTGCCTGGATTTGATTTTGGAAGAACAAAATCCACATTACAAGAAAAAGAACCATAGCGGCCTCTAGTGTCTAACACAGGTACCGCGGTCTTACATTTTTTTTTTTTTTTTTTCTTGCCTACTATTAAAATTTTTACATTTTCTCAGTAGTAACAGGCATACACAGAATATTAGCGGGAATACCTTAGGTAACAGGCAGAAAGACAAAATAGGCTTGGGGGTCCCTCAATAGAACCAAGTTCCCGAGGGCCCCCACTTACCTTTTCCTCGCCGCAGGACTCTGTTTGGTCCACAGAAGCCCAAACTTCACCTATCACGGCAGGCATTGTAATTAAACCTTCAGGGACCGGGTTCCCAAGGATTCCACTCCCCTGGACTAGTGATGAGCCCAACACCCCCGGGTTCGGTTCGCACCAGAACCCGCGAACGGACCGAAAGTTCGTACGAACATTAGAACCCTATTAAATACAATGGATGCGAACGTTCGAATTCTAAAGTGCTAATTATAACAACTATTATGCATGTTATTGTCCTAAAAAGGGTTTGGGAACCCGGGTTCTGCACCAGGGGACATGTATCAATGCAAAAAGAAGTTTTAAAAACGGTCGTTTTTCGGGAGCAGTCATTTTAATGATGCATAAAGTGAAAAAAAAAAAGTCAAATATTCCTTTAAATATCGTACCTGGGGGGTGTCTAAAGTATGCCTGTGAAGTGCCACGTGTTTCCCGTGTTTAGAACTGTCCCTGCACAAAATGACACTTCTAAAGGAAAAAAAAGCCATTTAAAACTGCTTGCGGCTTTAATGTAATGTCTGGTCCCGGTAATATGGATGAAAATCTTTAAGAAAAATGGCATAGCTACCCCATGACCCCCCCCCCCCCCCTACCCCAGCCCATTACCAGCCCCTTTGGGTCTTGTATGGATATTAAGGGGAACCCCGCACACAAAATAAAAAAGGCCCTATATACTCTGAACAGCCGTATACAGGCGGTGCATACACGACAGGGACTCTAGGTTTGTTCTTATGTAGAATCTGTTTGTAATTTTGAACAGGTACATTGTTGAAGTGTAGCTCCAGCCCAAAAATCTATTTTTAAACTTTTTGGAAAACATAGGTAAGGGTTATCACCCCTGTAACATTTGTTTTGCTGTCTGTGCCCCTGTTCAGAACATTTCACCTCACTTTCCGTCCCAATGTCAACTGTTTTTGAAATGTGGTGTTTTTCTTGAAACAAGGATTGCCGATAAAGCATCAGTACAGAGGAGACACCTTTCTCCCATATTTATTCTTACAGGAGAGAATTTTCCTTCCTAGGGGTAGATTTCCTCTCACTTCCTGTTGTCTTCTTGCGTTTGCAAGTAGGAGTCGTTTGTAAGTTGGATGTTTGAAAGTAGGGACCTGCCGTATATACTCTGCAGAAATAGGCCCCTTAGTTGTTGGTGTTGGCACAACACTGTAAGCACTCACAGTTACTCTTGGTTGGTGCTGGAACGCCCTGCTGTCAACTATTATATCAGGAATTTTAATTACATATAATTGTTGAACAGTGGTAGTAAAAATTGGGGCTTTGATGGTGGTGCTGGTGCCACAACACTGTAAGCCCTGACAGTTACTCTTGGTGGGTGCAGCAATGGGCCCTGCTGTGAATTATTAGATCAAGAATTGTAATTGCATGCCCCTGTTGAACAGGGGCTGAAAAATTGGGCCTTTCGTGGTGGTGGTGGTGGTGGTGGTGTTGCCACAACACTGTAAGCCCTCAGAGTTACTCTTGGTGGGTGCAGGAATGGGCCCTGCTGTGAATTATTAGATCAAGAATTGTAATTACATGCCCCTTTTGAACAGGGGCTGAAAAATTGGGCCTTTCGTGGTGGTGGTGGTGGTGGCGTTGCCACAACACTGTAAGCCCTCAGAGTTACTCTTGGTGGGTGCAGCAATGGGCCCTGCTGTGAATTATTACATCAAGAATTGTAATTGCATGCCCCTGTTGAACAGGGGCTGAAAAATTGGGCCTTAGGCACTGGTGGCACAACACTACAACCCCTCACAGATACTGTACTTGGAGCACAGCAATGAGCCCTGTTGCAAAGTATTGCTTCAAAAATTGTAATGACATGCCCCTGTTAAACAGGGGCTGAAAAATTGGGCCTTAGGCACTGGTGGCACAACACTACAACCCCTCACAGATACTGTACTTGGAGCACAGCAATGAGCCCTGTTGCAAAGTATTGCTAAAAAAATTGTAATTACACGCCCCTGTAAAACAGGGGCTGAAAAATTGGACCTTAGCCACTGGTGGCGGCACCCATAAACAAAAATGATCTTCCAAGCTATCATCATCAATCGTATCATTGAGGACTCGGAGGAGGAGGATAGCCAGTCAACATAACAGCACAGGCACTCAGCATCAGCATCAGTCTTGAAGGGATGTGACATGTTAAAATCAATTAGTCTGTTATATCAGCATCAGGTGTGTGGTAGCTGGTGGTGATCCAAGACTGGTTCATCTTGATGAAAGTCAGTCGATCAACCGAGTCGGTGGACAGGCGCACCCTGTGATCCGTGACAAATCCTCCAGCAGCACTGAATGTGCGTTCCGAAAGAACGCTGGATGCAGGACAGGCCAGTAGCTCAATTGCATACTGTGCAAGCTCTGGCCAGTGATCCATCCTCAAGACCCAGTAAGCCAGAGGATTTTCGGTGGGGAAGGTGTCCAAGTCTGACCTTGCCCCTAGATATTCCTGCACCATGTTTATCAGACGCTGGCGATGGTTGCTGGAACCGATCATACTTTGGGGCTGCGGACTAAAGAATTGTCTGAACGCATCGGTCAGACGGCCACCTTCCCCACCGCTCCTTCTTTGACTGGCCGAAGCCTCAGCAACTCGTTGTCCAGGACCAGGAGTTTGTAACCTCCCAGTCTCTGGGAACGCGTTGCACAGACCTTTCTGCAAGGCCTCCCGGAGTTGTCTCATCCTCTGCTCCCTCTGCGACGGTAACATAAGGTCCGCAACCTTACCCTTGTACCGTGGATCAAGGAGAGTGGCCAGCCAGTAATGGTCCCTCTCCTTGATCCGAAGAATACGAGGATCCTTCCGCAGACTTTGCAGGATCAGGGAGGCCATGCAGCGTAGGTTTGCTGAGGCATTCGCTCCGGAGTCCTCTGGGTCACTAAGGACGACATGATCCGCAGTCACCTCCTCCCAGCCACGTACAAGTCCACTGGTTTCTTGGGACTGTAAATCATCTCTAAAAGACTGCTGCTGATGATGCTGAGTGCCAGCCTCCACCTCCATGCTGACACAATCCTCCTCCTCCTCCTCCTCCTCCTCCTCCTCCTCTTCCTGTGCGATGGGTGGGACAGAAGGAACACTGTCTGGGTAAAGGGGGCCTTGAGAGGCAAGGAAGTCCTCCTCTTCCTGCCTCTGTTCTGCCTCAAGTGCCCTGTCCATTATTCCACGCAGCGTGTGCTCCAACAGGTGGACAAGAGGTACAGTGTCACTGATGCATGCACTGTCACTGCTCACCATCCTCGTGGCCTCCTCAAATGGTGCCAGGACAGTGCATGCATCCCTGATCATGCCCCACTGGCGTGGAGAAAAAAAACCAAGCTCCCCTGACCCTGTCCTGGTGCCGTAGTCGCACAGGTACTCATTGATGGCCCTCTGCTGCGTGTGCAGCTGCTGCAGCATGGCCAACATTGAGTTCCACCTGGTGGGCATGTCACATATAAGGCGGTTCTTGGGCAGGTTCAACTCCTTTTGCAGCTCAGCCAGGCGAGCACTGGCATTATAAGATCTGCGGAAATGCACACAGACTTTCCTGGCCTGCCTCAGGACATCCTGTAAGCCCGGGTACCTGCCCAAGAACCGCTGCACCACCAGGTTAAGGACGTGAGCCACACAGGGCACATGGGTCAGTTGTCCCTGTCGAAGGGCGGAGAGGAGGTTGGTGCCATTGTCGCAAACCACCATTCCTGGCTTAAGCTGGCGTGGCGTCAACCACCTCTCAGCCTGGCCCTGCAGAGCAGACAGGACCTCTGCCCCAGTGTGGCTTCTGTCCCCCAAACACACCAGCGCAAGCACGGCATGGCATCTTTTTGCCTGCGTACTTGCGTAGCCCCGTGAACGGCTACGGAGCACCGCTGGTTCATAGGACAAACCACAGGAAGAGGCCATGGAGGAAGAAGAAGAGGAGGGGGTGGAGGAGAGAGGTGTGTCACAACCAGTAGTAGCATTTTGGAGGCGTGGCGGTGGGACAACCTCCAACACTACTGCACCTTGTCCTGCATCCTTCCCAGCTGCCAAAAGAGTGACCCAATGGGCCGTGAAAGAAAGGTAACGTCCCTGTCCATGCCTGCTGGACCATGAGTCAGCGGTAATATGCACCTTACCGCTGACCGCCCTGTCCAGCGAGGCCAAGACATTGCCTTCCACATGCCGGTAGAGAGCCGGAATAGCCTTCCGTGAGAAAAAGTGGCGTTTGCGAACCTGCCACTGAGGAACCGCACATTGCACAAACTCACGGAAGGGGGCCGAGTCTACCAACTGAAAAGGCAGCAGTTGAAGCGCTAGCAATTTAGCCAAGCTAGCATTCAACCGCTGGGCATGTGGATGGCTGGGAGTGAACTTCTTTCGACGGTCCAGCAGCTGGGGCAGGGAAATTTGCCTGCTAGAATCGGACGTCGGTGTACTGCTAGCAGAGTGGCCGCAAGTACTTGGCTGTGACACACCTAATTCTACACCTTCATTCCTCTCAGTGCATGTTTCAGAGAGGACTGAAGTTATAGTGGGGTTGGAGATCCCAGCTGATGCGGTGCAAGGAGAGGTCCGCTTTGTTCTTTGGTGTGGGTCTTTGAGGTAGGCTTGCCAACGAGCTGCATGGCAGGTCAACATATGTCTGGTCAGGCATGTGGTACCCAAGCGGCTGATGTTTTGGCCACGCGATATACGCTTGAGACATATGTTGCAAACAGCAGCTGTGCGATCTGATGCACTAGCCTCAAAAAAGGCCCACACCAAGGAACTTTTTGAATGACGGGCAGAGGCAGCGCCCTGCACAGGCGGAGCTCTGCGGTGTGATTCCGTCGGTGTACTGCCCTTACGCTGGCCACCAAAGGGCATCCTGTCTCGTTGGAGATGTGCCTTCTCCTCATCCTCCTCCTCCTCCTCTCTCCTATTAGGCACCCACGTGGAGTCAGTGACCTCATCATCCCCTCCCTCCTCATCACTGGAGCCAATCTGGCAGTATGCTGCAGCTGCTGGAACATGACTGCCAGATTGGTGTCCTTCTTGAGCATCCCCTCTGTCTGCTCTCACCCTACTGCCTTCCTGTAGCTGGGTTTCATCATCAGACCCTTCGAAACGCTGGGCATCCTCCTGGAGCATGTACCCAACACTGTGCTCAAACAGTTCGGGGGACTCCTCAGGAGGAGGACATGGTGGGTCTAGGGAAGGAGTGACTGATGATGAGTCTGACATTGATACCAGGGAAGAGGACGCTTTGGCAGCTGCTTTGCCAGTACCCTGAGCCTGGGTGAGAGAGGATGAGGAGGAGGAGGAGGGCTTGGTCATCCACTCTACCAAGTCTTCGGCATGATGTGGCTCAACATGTCCAGCTGCCGAAAAGAAGGACAAGCGTGTCCCATGGCCATGTGCTGATGACAATGCACCGCGTCCACGACCAGCACTGTTGCCCCCAGACACAGAGCCTGCTTGCCCTCTTTTATTGCCTCCTGACTGTCTGCCTCTCCTTGTTTGCCTTCCAGACATTCTAATAGATGGCCTGCAGGGAGATGGGAAAAAAGCAATAAGGGCTACCTTCAGGTGTCATTCTCTGTCCCTTTACTTAAGGATTTCTAAATATGGTTGAAGATGATTGCTTTTGCACAGAATAGCACAACGACAATTTCCCTGACTGTCCAAAAAACAAGGATTTCAAAGATGGTTGATGAGGAATGCTTTAGCACACTATAGCACAAGGAGAATTCCCCTCAATTTCCTTCTTTGTCCCTAGAAACAAGGACTCGCACAGTGAAAGAAACTGACACTCTCCCTACCTAGAGTTTTCTGTCCCTAGAAAAAATGTTTTTTTAAAGCACACTATAGCACAAGGAGAATTCACTCACTGTCCTTCCCTGTCCCTAGAAACAAGGACTTGCACAGTGAAAGAAACTGACACTCTCCCTACCTAGAGTTTTCTGTCCCTAGAAAAAATGTTTTTTTAAAGCACACTATAGCACAAGGAGAATTCACTCACTGTCCTTCCCTGTCCCTAGAAACAAGGACTTGCACAGTGAAAGAAACTGACACTCTCCCTACCTAGAGTTTTCTGTCCCTAGAAAAAATGTTTTTTTAAAGCACACTATAGCACAAGGAGAATTCACTCACTGTCCTTCCCTGTCCCTAGAAACAAGGACTTGCACAGTGAAAGAAACTGACACTCTCCCTACCTAGAGTTTTCTGTCCCTAGAAAAAATGTTTTTTTAAAGCACACTATAGCACAAGGAGAATTCACTCACTGTCCTTCCCTGTCCCTAGAAACAAGGACTTGCACAGTGAAAGAAACTGACACTCTCCCTACCTAGAGTTTTATGTCCCTAGAAAAAATGTTTTTTTAAAGCACACTATAGCACAAGGAGAATTCACTCACTGTCCTTCCCTGTCCCTAGAAACAAGGACTTGCACAGTGAAAGAAACTGACACTCTCCCTACCTAGAGTTTTCTGTCCCTAGAAAAAATGTTTTTTTAAAGCACACTATAGCACAAGGAGAATTCACTCACTGTCCTTCCCTGTCCCTAGAAACAAGGACTCGAACAGTAAAACACACTGACACTCTCCCTACCTATCCTTCTCTTTCCCTAAACTAAAGGAATCCAGGTTAAGCAAGAAAGAAATAAATGTCACTGTCCCTGCCTATGCTGCTCTTTCCCTGCTCCGGAACACACTACACTAGGCCGCCGTGCTGGCGGCCTTTTATAGTGTGGGGCGTGTACTAAACACCCTCAGCAATAATTGGCCACAGGCATCCTGCCTGTGGCCAATCATTGCTCTCCTCGCTGCCGGTGCTGTGATTGGCCAAGCATGCGGGGTCACAGTGCATGCTTGGCCAATCACAGCGCCTGGATGACACTGCGATGGCGTAGTGCATTGTGGGCCGTTCGCGTCACTCGAATTTGGCGCGAACGGCCCAAATCGTTCGATCTTCGTCGAACGATCGAACAGCCGATGTTGGAGTCGAACGTATGTTCGACTCGAACACGAAGCTCATCCCTACCCTGGACCTGTATAGCACCCTGCACAGAAAACATCTTGGTCGTGGGTATGACCAGAGCTCTGGATCCCAGGGTCCAGCCCTCCTAAGAGAGGCATTACAGGCAAAACCTTGCTCTTCTCTTGCAAGGCCCGGGTACCGACCGTTTAGCTATGAAGCTTTTTTGGTCGGATCCGGAATAGCTTACTGAGGCCCAAAAGAACCTGTACGCAAGCTCAGTGAAAAACACATGTTACTTCTTGGCCAACACCTTAGACACTGGCAAAAAACTGAGGTGCTCCCGGATGGGAGGGGCTTATATAGAGGAGGGTACTTCCGGTTTTGGAAGTTGCCAGTGCCAGCACCTGAAGGTATCTATATAACCCACATAGTAATGACTATGCCGCTCTGTGTCCCGTGATGTACGAGAAAGAAATTACTGCCCTCGATCTGACCTTCGCGGTGATACCTCACATGCATGATGCAATTGCTGTTTACATATGACGCTAGACCGACGCTTGCGTTCGCCTTTGCGCAAGAGCAGGGGGGACAGCGGTGCTTTTTTTTTTTTTTTTATTATTTATTTTGCTTTTTTATTTTATTTTTAAACTGTTCCTTCCATATTTTTTTTAATCATTTTTATTGTTATCTCAGGGAATGTAAATATCCCCTATGATAGCAATAGGTAGTGACAGGTACTCTTTTTTTGAAAAAAAATGGGGGGTTAGACCCTAGATCTTTCCTCTGCCCTCAAAGCATCTGACCACACCAAGATCGGTGTGATAAAATGCTTTCCCAATTTCCCAATGGCGCTGTTTATATCCGGGGGGGGGGCATTCCCTCCCACTGCTTGTAAAAGCAGTCTAGAGGCTAATTATCTGCTAGAATTGCTTTTACATGAAAGCCGGCCACTGGCTGAAAAGAATGATACCAAGATGATACCTAAACCTGCAGGCATCATTCTGGTATAAACATTCAAAGTCCAGCAACATACCAGTACGTTGCTGGTCCTTGTTGGACATGTATTGTAATCTTTTTTTTCATGCAGCCTGTTGGCTGAACGAAAAAAAGAGATTGATCGGTGGGTATGCCCACCATTAGAATACCTCCCTTCATCCACCCACTTCTAATGATGGGCATATATGCCGAAGCATGGGGGCATCCTCCCGCAAAAAAGTTATGCCGCGTACACACGGTCGGACTTTTCCACGGGCAAGCCTCTGTCGGAATTTCGACCATATATACGCGGCATTAGGAGCAAAATCGCTCCTCCGCCCATGCTGCCCCCATGCTTCGGCATATATGCTCTTTTTTTAACTGTGGTGGTGAAATCACCTCCTACAGCGTTGTAGTCACGGCTTTATGTATCGTGGGAGCAAACGCTGTTGCTGTCAAGATAAATAAATCTGCGATGCAACTGAATGGCGTACCTGCTAAGCAAATGGTTAACATTAAAACAAAGTAACATTACAGTACAACAGTAAGACCTTACCATACCATACCTGCAAAGCAAATACCAAAACAAAACCTAGTAAAAAATAGAAAAAATTTTTAACGCAACCTGTGCCTAAAATATATATATGCCGAAGCATGGGGGCATCCTCCCGCAAAAAAGTTATGCCGCGTACACACGGTCTGACTTTTCCACGGGCAAGCCTTCGTCGGAATTTCGACCGTATGTACGCGGCATAAAAGGTTATGCCACGTACACACGGTCAAACTTTTCCACGGGCAAGCCTCCGTCGGAATTTCGACCGTATATACGCGGCATTAGGAGCAAAATCGCTCCTCCGCCCCTGCTGCCCCCATGCTTCGGCATATATGCTCTTTTTTTAACTGTGGTGGTGAAATCACCTCCTACAGCGTTGGAGTCACGGCTTTATGTATCGTGGGAGTAAACGCTGTTGCTGTCAAGATAAATAAATCCGCGATGCAACTGAATGGCGTACCTGCTAAGCAAATGATGGTTAACATTAAAACAAAGTAACATTACAGTACAACAGTAAGATCTTACCATACCATACCTGCAAAGCAAATACCAAAACAAAACCTAGTAAAAAATAAAACATTTTTTTAACGCAACCTGTGCCTAAAATATATATATGCCAAAGCATGGGGGCATCCTCCCGCAAAAAAGTTATGCCGCGTACACACGGTCGGACTTTTCCACGGGCAAGCCTCCGTCGGAATTTCGACCGTATATACGCGGCATTAGGAGCAAAATCGCTCCTCCGCCCCTGCTGCCCCCATGCTTCGGCATATATGCTCTTTTTTTTTAACTGTGGTGGTGAAATCACCTCCTACAGCACTGGAGTCACGGCTTTATGTATCGTGGGAGCAAACGCTGTTGCTGCCAAGATAAATAATTCCGCGCTGCAGTTGAATGGCGCACCTGAAAACAAAAAATTACATACCTGAAAAGCAAGCATGATAAAACATTGCAGAATGGAATACAGTAAAAAAGAGCAGAACAATAGAGAGAAAATAGAGAGAGAGAGAGAGAACAATAAAACGACAACTATTTTTGGTTTTTTTATTTTATATTTTTTTTGTGTTTTTGTTTTTTACGTTTTTTTTTTCTTTTTTACACTTTTTTTTTAAACTTTTCAACTGTAATGGTTCGGGTCTCTCAAAATGTAATGGCATCTTGGGAGACCCTGTGTAAGTGTGTCCTAGTCTGTGAAATGCTGTACCCTACGCTAAAACTTCACTTTTGAGTGGTAGCGTTCAAAACATTCACCAAGGCAAAGACCAGGTTTGTCAGGACAGAGTGGACAATAATAACGGGTGTCACGCCTAAATCCGCGCTTGCTACAGACACGACATCTTTTTTGGGGGGCTCGTTGGGTCGGGGTACTCGGGAGGAGATGCGTATAATGCCTCTCATGCAGCCGGCTTACTGCATTTGGTAGGGGATGGTGAGGTGCAGAACCGCCTGGATACAGGAGTTCTGTGACTATCTCATTCTGGAATTTTAGAAGAGATAAAGTCCCGCCTGAAGCTCTGTATAGCACATGAGCGTTCAGCAAAGCCAATTGGAATAAGGATAGAGACACTTTTTAGTACCAGCGTCTCGCCTTACGGTCAATTAGATACGGCGCCATCAACTGGTCGTTGAGGTCCACCCCTCCCATATTTTTGTTATATTCGTGGACACAGAGGGGTTTCTCCACAACACCAGTCGCCGTAGGAATTTGGACTGTCGTGTGTGCATGAAGGGAGGTAAGAAGGAAAACATTCTTATTGTCCCTCCACTTCATAGCGAGCAAGTTATTACACTTTACGCAGGCTCTCTCCCCCAGCCTTAGACGGGCATCTACAAGCCGCTGGGGAAAGCCCCGGCGATTAGGTCGCACGGTGCCACATGCTCCAATCTGATGATCAAACAAGTGACTAAACAGTGGCACGCTCGTGTAATAATTGTCCACATACAAGTGGTACCCCTTTCCGAATAAGGGTGACACCAAGTTCCACACTATCTTGCCAGCGCTCCCTATGTAATCCGGGCAGTTGACCGGCTCAACCTGACTATCTTTTCCCTCATAAACCATAAAGCTCCATACATAGCCTGTTGCCCTGTCACAGCACTTATAGAGCTTGACCCCGTATCTGGCACGCTTGCTGGGAAGGTACTGCTTGAAAGCCAATTGGCCAGAAAATTTAATCAGGGACTCATCAACGCAGACAGCTTGATCGGGAATAAACAAGGCTGCAAAACGTTCGTTGAAGTGGTTTATGAGGGGCCGAATTTTATAGAGCCGGTCGTATTCAGGGTCCCCACGTGGACGACAAAGTTCATTGTCGTTGAAGTGCATGAACCGCGAAATCTGCTCGTATCGTTTCCTGGGCATGGAGGCAGAGAACACGGGCATGTGGTCAATTGGGTGCGTGGACCAATAAGCACGCAATGACGGGAATTTATGTGTGCCCATGTTGAGGGAAAGGCCCAGAAAGGTCTTAAATTCGGAAACCATAATTGGTTTCCAATCTTTGGCAATGGAAGGCAACTGGGGATTAGCGGCGATGAATTGACCAGCATATAAATTACTCTGGTCCACAATAGATCTATAGAGATCTTCCGTGAAAAACAGCGAATAATAATCGATTGACATAAAATCAGCTGTTTCCACCTGAATACCGGGTTGGGCAGTGAATGGGGGAAGTACGGGTTCTGCAGAAGTGGTGGGGACCCAATCAGGATAGGCGAATTCTGCAGGAAGAGCACTATGGGTACGACGGGCCTGCCTTTGTCTTCTTGGTGGCAGCGGGACACTACTTGTGCTTGCCACCTCGCCAGCTTGAACTGCACTTATGGGACTCGCCACGTCACCACGTGATACTGCAGTGCTGGATGTACGCCCAGGCTGTACTAGGCCGCTGGTGCTTGCCAATTCACCAGAAGGAATAGCGGCGCTAGTACTCCTCTGCTCCATGATACGAGAGCCCTGCGATTCTTGCTCCTCAACAACCTCAGAAGATCGGGATCGGGTACGCCTGACCTTAGCAGGGACCTCAACTTCGTCGTGAGAGCTATCTGACGTGGGGCCGCTGACGTCACTGTCTTCTACGGGAAGATATTCTGAGCCTGAATCTGACAGATACGTGACCTCCTCTTCACTATCTGTCATGCTCAGAATCTTGTAGGCCTCTTTACTAGTGTACCTTCGACTTGCCATTTTGGGCTCTAAATTTAGGGGTACACTAGTAAGATTCACAGGAAAAAAAGCACCCGACTGTCGTCAGCAAATATATCAAACGCTACAAAAAAAACTGTTAGCGGTCGCAGGGATCAGGACTGTCTCTGCGAACGCTGCAGTTATGTGTTTTGTGTTTGGTAAGTGACAGTGATCGATCGATACTGCACTTGGGTGGGCTGGGCTGGGCTGGGCGGAGGGGCTAAAAACGCAGGTGCTAGCAGGTATCTTGGCTGATTACGCTAACACTGCGTTTTTGGGAACCCTAAACCGCTGGGGACGCTAGTATAGATCTGATGAGATACTATACCACTAAGGGAGGTGTATGCTTTGCGCGTGGGTGTTAGCGTTACTGGCACTAACCTAACGCTGCCTGGGGCGACGCAGACCCTCTCTGGCGCTAAAACCTAATTGATCTCACCCGCCGGGCGATCAGGGGGTTAAACCTTTATTGGGTTATATACGGCGCGTGCCCTGATGCTATAAAAAGCAAACTAACCAACCAGTGTCACCCGTAACCTTTATATGGTGATCACTGGTGAAAGGGTTAACTAGGGGCAATCAGGGGGTTAAAACCTTTATTAGGTTAAATATGGGTGTACCCGACGCTATATAAAAACCTGACGGGTTACCTAAATAACTAAATAATTAACTGGGTAACCAGTGTCACCAGTGACGCTTATACGGTGATCACTGGTGAAAGGGTTAACTCTAGGGGCAATCAGGGGGTTAAAATAATATATGGGGGTACCTGACGCTCTAAAAACCTGCGGCGAAACTAAAAATAAATAACTGGCTATCTAGGGCACCACCGGCACTAAATACAGCGATCGAAAATACGATCGCTTAGTGACGCTGGCGTTAGGGGGTGAAAGGGTTACCTGGGGGCGATCAAGGGGTTAAACCTTTATTAGGGGGGTTAGGGGGCTACCCTGGACCTAAAGGGGCCTAAACCTAACTGCCCTGCAACTTTTTACTATCACAGATGACACTAAATGCAGTGATCAGTAAAATAAATGATCACTGCAATCAGTGACACTGTGATTGGGGGCTGGGGGGGTGACCTGGGGGGTGATCTGGGGGTGACTGGGGGGTGAAATGTGTGCCTATGTGTACCTAAGTGTCAGTGGACTGTTGGTGCACTAACCTGCTTCCTCTCTCCTCGGCGCCGGAATCGAAAAGACCGCTGCGAGGGAGATGACATTACTTCCTCCTGCCTGTGTTTACATCACATGGCGGAGGAAGCATTTTCATTGGCCGGGAGCGATCGCGAGGGGGTGGCCGAAATCGAATGGTCACCCCCTCATCTCTGATCGCTCCCCAACGATTAACGGCCGCTCACTGTATAGGAGGGGGGTCCGATCGGACCCCCCAACTGTACAAAGGCGATCACGTACACTCTACGTGATTGTGCCTGTCGGTGCCATTCTGCCGACGTATATATACAGTGAGCGGTCGTTAAGTGGTTAAGCTCCTTTTTTCGAGGGCCATCAAACAGTAAATGCAGGTACATTTGGTTGCTCGCCTTCTATCCCAGAAAGCAGAAAGTTAAAGTAATAGGAGAGAATTTCAGCTCACCTCTTCCTAAGGTGTCTGCAGCAATATATACATATGCACACAGTGTAAATTATCTAGGTACAGCAGTTTGGATCAGGAATAACACAAGATATTGATTAGATTTTTTTTTTTATAATGAGAACCATAATTTCACTGGCAGAATACTGATCTGCCCTTGACAGCATAATTAACCTGGAGATGTTGAGCCACTGAAACTATAATTATCTGCACTAAAACACGAAAATATAGAATAATAAAAAATGAGAATTTCAGAGTAGCATAAGCAGTCAGTAGTATAGAAAGTGACAATTAAGTTGCAACAAATCTGACAGCTTGGTTGGGCTAAGCTATTAAATGTGAAAAAGCAGCCTCAATTGTTATAGCTGATATTTTCTTAAAATACATAATCACAGTCAATACTGCACAACCAGGGCTATATTTATCTTAACTGGGCACTTGCCTAGGGCAGCAGTATAAAAGGGAGCAGCACAAAACCAAAGTGGCTCCTTGTTGAACTCTACCTGCCAGTCCAAAAATTTCACTTTGAAGATCAACATCTAATTAGCACACAGTGCAAGCATGAATAACATGTCACCAGAGAAACTTTATACAAGTAAATTTCAAGGTTGGGGGCTTCAAATAAGCGTAATTTTATGTGTAGACTTGACATCTTTACATTCTACCTAAACGCCTTGATCGCTGGAAAAGATGAGATTAGCAGAATGTGCCTGACTTGCGAACAATTGTTGCATTTCAAATTACACGACAATGGTGCTTTTAAGAATATGATATGATATATTTGTACCTTTGCTTTATTTCTGAATTCTTATGAATTTTGTCTTAAGCCCCAAACGCAAGGGCTGCTTCTATTTTTATTTTTTCAACATATTTATTTATTTATTTTTACGCTTGGGGTGGGGTCATTTTTTTTCCAATTAATATGTTAATAGTTATATATTAATGTTAACCACTTGCTTACTGGGCACTTAAACCCCCCCTCCTGCCCAGACCAATTTTCAGCTTTCAGCGCTCTCACTCTTTGAACGGCAATTGCGTGGTCATACAACACTGTACCCAAATTACATTTTGTATCATTTTGTTCCCACAAATAGAGCTTTCTTTTGGTGGTATTTAATCACCTCTGCAGTTTTTATTTTTTGTTAAAAAAATTCAAAAAGACTGATTTAAAAAAATAATAATACAAAACCGTTTTATATTTTATTATAACATTTTATTTTTCTCCTTCATTGATGTACGCTGATGAGGCTGGACTGATGGGCACTGATAGGCTGCATTGATGGGCACCGATAAAGCGGCACTGATGGGCACTGATAGGCAGCACTGGAGGGCACTGATAGGTGGCACTGGTGAGCACTGAGAGGTGACACTGAGAGGTGGCACTGATGGGTGGCACTGAAGGGCATTGATAGGTGGCACTGGTGGGCACTGAGAAGTGGCACTAATAGGTGGCACTGATAGTTGGCAGTGATGGTCACTGATGGGTGGGAGTGATGGGCACTAATCGGCACTGGTAGGTGACACTGATAGGTAGCACTGCTAGGTAGCACTGATAGGGCACTGATTGGCACCACTGGTGGGATTTGATAGGTGGCACTCGTGGGCATTGATGGGTGGCACTGTTATGCACTGGTGGGCACTGATTCATGGCACTGGCATTTGGCACTGGCAGGCGTTACTGGTGGGCACAGATGAGGTGCCTGTGTCTCTTCCTCTTCGGGACCGATGTCCCTTGCACAGAAGCCGGTGATCGGCTTTTTTTTCTCCTCACGCTGTTAGCGTGAGGAGAAAAAAAGAATGATTGCCCAGCGTCTGTTTACATCACATGATCAGCTGTCATTGGCTGACAGCTGATCACGTGGTAAGGGGCCGGGACTCAGTGATCAGAGCGCGCGCCGCATGCAAAGGGGGAGCGTGCAAAGGGGAGGATGCCCATTGACGGCCTCCCGGCAAAGTAGGTCCGCGCTGTAGCCATCGTTCGGCTATAGCGCAGATCTGAAGAAGTTAATATAAGTCCTGTGCTGAGCATACAACAATATGCATATTCTTTAAATGGGTGTAAGAGGTTTCCTGTAGCCTAAGTAGACTTTATAACCTACTCAGAAAGAGAAGAGTCGTAAGGGCAATTAGGGTTTATAATCAGCACAGCGCCACTCTCTTAAGGCAGCAAGATTTTCCTTACTAGAGGTAAAAGGAGTTTCACCTGACCCATCAAGGCATTTTCACCATATTACAGGCACCGCACTATACCTAGAGTTCATTATTTTCTAACTAATTTCTTAATAGAATTGGTGGAATTCAAAGGTACATGGCATTTTTTAAGATGAATTCCAGGTATGGATATTTTAAACATAGTTACCTGGTTACATTGGTTTAGCTTGGGCCAATGTAACTATGCATATACCATATCTGGCCAAGGCCAAAGGAAGCTAGAAATCACTGAAGTAGACAACACTACTCCAGTAATCTCATTTTGTTTCTGGATCAAATGACGAGCTGCCCTGCTGAATTGAACAAGGTGGACAGTCCAATCCAAAAAAGAGTTTCGGCTGACCCATCAAGGCATTTTCACCATATTACAGGCACCGCACTATACCTAGAGTCCATTATTTTCGAACTAATTTCTTAATAGAATTGGTGGAATTCAAAGGTACATGGCATTTTTTTAAGACGAATTCCAGGTATGGATATTTTATACATAGTTACATGGTTACATTGGTTTAGCTTGGGGAAATGTAACTATGCATATACCATATCTGGCCAATGCCAATGGAAGCTGGAAATCACTGAAGTAGACAACACTACTCCAGTAATCTCAGCTTGTTTCTGGGTCCCATGATGAGCTGCCCTGCTGAATTGAACAAGGTGGAGAGTCCAATCCCAAAATGTTATGCATTCATTCAGAAAATGCAAAGCTTTCTCTGAATGGCACCTGTCAGGGACATGCTGGCCATAGCGCAACTGATGCAAATGCACAAACCCACAAGGCACATGAATGTGCACCTGCACACAAATATTCGTGCTCACGTGCCAATGGTGTTGGCGCCATATATAAGTGCAGCTTGTTCACTAGTACTTTGCTGTCTAATCGACAGCTGTATCTGTGTTCCTGAAACCTGATCCTGTTGATTCCTCTATTTGACCCGGCTTGCCTCTGACTTTGTTGAACCTTTCCTATCCTGACCTTGGCCTGTATCTGGACTTTGCCTCTTGTCTCTTGCTTATCTGCCTGAACTCCTATTTCTGATCTCTGCCTGTACCTTGACCATTCTTTGCCTGCCATTTATGCTTGCATCTGACCATCTGTTACCAACCCAGCTTTTCTGACCACGCATCTGGTGTCTTTTCTGCGAGGCATACACCTACCTGTCTTCAGCCATCCGCTCCCACCAGCACAGAGTCTGCTGATCTACCAACGCCTGCTGTCTGGCTTTCTGGTCCACCCTGGTGATGCACCCATCACACTGAAGATGGTTCAGGCACCCATACACCACCGTGCTCTCGAGGCCACTGTTACAACATTGGTGGTCCCTGAGCCGGGGTTGTACGAGAGGCCTTTACTCTGCATGTCAGGTTTAGCAGTCGGGTAAGTGACTGCACCCATGCCAAGCAGCCAACCTCCTCTGTTCAGAATGCAGCAGGGCAGCCACTTGGCACGGGATCTGGAAGCAAGTGGAGATCACTGGAGTAGCCATGTCTACTTTAGTGGTTTTCAGTAGGCTTGTGCAATTCGTTTCGTAACGAATCGAAATTCGTCCGAATTTAGCAACTTTCGGACATTCGGAAGCATTCGAATTTCCGAACAAAGCAATTACGAATAAAACCGAATCCGAAATAAATTATACCGCAAAATAGCGAATGCCCGAATGTCTTCGGCATAATTCGTTATGAAAAAAGTTACGAATGTACGAATCCATTCGAAGCACAATAACACTCACTCTGCTCTCTGCTTCTCCCTCACCATGCTGAACTCCCTCTCAAAATGGTGTACAGGGGGCGGAGGCTATAGCCGCATGAAAAAACGAAAGTAAAATCCGAGATTTCGAATCCATTCGAAGCACAATAACACTCACTCTGCTCTGCTCTCTGCTTCTCCCTCACCGTGCTGAACCCTCTCAAAATGGTGTACAGGGGCGGAGCCTATAGCCGCATGTAAAAAACGAAAGTAAAATACGAGATTTCGAATTGTTACAAATAACCGCTATGTATTTAGAAAAGTACAAATCCATTCGAAGCACATTAGGCATAATAGGCAGCGTCGTTGTGAGAGAGACACGGAAAATTACGAATCAACGAACCCAAAAAAAGTTACGAAAGTAGGAGTTGTGTCCAGAATCAACGAAAAACAACGTACTCTACCGAAAGTACGAATTATAAAGCAACAAAAAATTCAACGAAAAATGTCGCTTGCGAAAATACGAATGAGTCCGAACACGAAAAATCCCGTCTAGCAAAATTACGAATGATTACGAATCAACAGGACCGGAAAGAAACGAACCGAAACGGAACGAATTTTTCCGTTGTGCACAAGCCTAGTTTTCAGCTTTCATGGGCATCAGCCAGGAATAGTATATGCATTGTTACATTGGTCCAAGCTGGGCCAATGTAACCATATATAAAATATCCATAACTGGAATTCCTCTTTAAAAGATCAATTTTATGTTCTATAAGAAGAACTTAAATGTCAGTAAATAGATTGACTTATTAAGCATATTAATTAAAAATGTTATCTGATTGGCTGACAGTGCATTGTTTTCATGATTACCAAGCAGAACATCATAACATGAAATGTAACGAAGAGCATGTAGAATTTATAAACAGCTCATTCTAACCATTTATTTCTAGCAAACCTGTCATGATGGTACTCACACAAACCAAAAACAAGCTCACTTGGTCTATGATCAATGCTAAAGTTGAAGCAGTCCTTGATAAGGTCCAGAAGTATGAACGCTTATGGTAATTGGTGACCTTGGGTAATTCACTGCATACCTCCTCATTTTGAAATGGCCTTTCTCCGGACACCATAGGTACCCTGCTCAACAGCCCACAATCTCAGGTTATTCCCAGGACACAAACCATCTCTTGCCCTCTTCCCCCTACTATTCTCTTCTACTTATTTTGACTTCCCTTGTTTTTCTCTTTCTTATATCTCTGCTTGGATGCCATTTTGCGTAAGCCCCTCAACCCCACATGTTGGTCTTAAATATCTTTTTATGATTTGACCAACTGCTTATATATCCCAGGGATTCGTGTATACTATTCTTATACTAGAGGTTCTAAGACCTTATCCTCTATAGTTTTTTTGGTTTTATTTTTTTTACTTTACTGGGTTAGATTTTTCTGTATACCAATTGACTAATAATGTCGTTTTTTTTTTGCTTTTTTCTGTATGTTTTCCTCTCTGGTGTTCATGGATTTGTTTTTGCATTTTTTCTACATTGGCTTCAATTTACCTAATTTGTGTAATCTCAATTCTATTAATCCAATAAAAATCACTGAACAAGAAGGTAATACTCACACTGGCTTTGCAGACCTCCTTGTGGAAAAATATACTTTCTGTTATGCAAGTTCATTTGCCTCAATATTTATTGAAACCCAGAACAAGACCTGAAACAAGGATTAAGGTCAGGATCAAAGATTGAAGAAAAAGGGTCAGCGTGAAAATCAGGATACTAGAATTTTTAACAGAGCTTCACAATGACATGATGTACTGTATAATTATGCCATGGTAAGAGAGATGTGGAATCTGTACCCAAAAGAGGCAAGCACAAGACAAGAGTTCAACTGATCTTTCCACCATTACTGATTTGCCATGCCTTGTTCTTCTCTGTGTAGAGGTGTTCTTCATAATAGAGGCACAGGGCTTCCTTATGTTAGTGCTGCCCATTTGATCTGATGAATTGTGGTGTAATATTCCAAAAGTAGCAGGAAAGCTGAAGGAAGTAAGGACTCATAGAATGAAGTAGGAGCAGGGAGGTTTTTACACTACAGCTTTCTCTCTGGCAGAAAAACAATGATCTGCACAGGAGTGATATCACCAAATCTCAGTATTTGCAAAACTGTCAGATGTAGCAGTGCTTTAGATGATCCTATCAAGGCACAGGAAGTGCACTGCTATTTTTCATGAGGAAGTTAAAACAAAATATTAAATCCATAAGGTTACTGTTTAAGTACAATTAAGATTTCTAGATGTTCCCTATAAGTTGGCAAGCATAACATTTTAAATTGAAGTCCACTATAACCAAAGCAGCTCCTTTTCTGTTTTAGGCCAGTATAACACGTGCAAATGGGACCATTTGTGATTACCAGTAAGAGACTTAATGAGGATCCATTTGGACCCGCAACTAGGTGCGGGTGGGAAGCCCCATTAAAAGCAACAGAAGCCTGGCAGCACGCATAGCTATTGCGGCCATTCTCACGTGAAGAGAATTTTGCTCCCTCCCAGGGGATCCTCTTATATTGCTATGTTGTCAATCTTTATGAGGATTACCTTCTGGTTTTGAGGGCAACATATTAGCACATTGTGATTCAGTGTAATCCTCATAGTGGAGGATTCTCTTAACCATTGGTATTTCGGATTATGGGACTTTATCCTTCCATATCTTGTTAACACATGGTTTCCTGCTGCCCTCTGCCTAATTGACATAGATATTTTCCCCTGTTTGAGATCATCGTACGAAGATATTTTGAAATTTGACGAGCCTATAGCTGGCCTTTTTTTATTTTGGCTACGAGAATTTTCTCCCCCGAGACAGTTTTCGCTGGATACTATCTTTTTTGTCTACCCGTTGAATAAAGCTGACTCCGTTGCAAGACAGTGAGACCTGTCTCCTCTCTTTGCAATTCACGAATCCCAAATGTGTCCTGATGAAGCTTAACAGTGAAACATGTTGATGCACTAGGGCTCACTCATTATATATTCTGCTCTTCAATATATATGTTTTTTAATCTGTTTTTATGCTCCTTTGCATATTATGTATGTATTTATGTTTCATTAAATATTTATATTTTTCTATATCTTTATTGTTTACTGTGTCTTTAAAGTCTGACCTTGGGTCACCCTTTGGGACCCTTTTTCCTGCATTGCCATTCTCGTGTAATCACTTAAGTTGCAATTACTTTTTGATCATTGTCCCTGGATGCAAACAGTCTGCATCCAAGGCTGATCATTCACAGGTAATCGCTGTGATGAGTGATTACATGCTAATGGCCATGAACACCTATAGGCATGGATCCCCATTAAGTATCTGGTGGCTAATTACAAGTGGAACCATTTGCAAGTGTGAATGAGGCTTTACAGTTAAAGTGGAATTCCAGGCTAAACCTAACTAGTCTTAAAAATGCTCCCCCACCTCCTAACAATTATGCTGATTAACCTGTGTAAGAAAGATGTACAGTATATACTTATGTAGCACTACCCCCGTAGGAGCTGCTGGTTTAGATTTGGGTCAATGCACATTACCCCACCATTCGTTGTCTAGGGGATGAGAGTCTATACACTTCAGGAGAAACCTCAATGACCACACAAGTTGTAAATCCTTTTTCTTTGCTTTTATTTCACACCAACTTGCAGGGAAAAGGGACGGAGGGTTAGGGGAAGTTCAGACACAGGATGCAGACCACTGAGGAACTTTAGGTTTCAAAACGACACTAAAAAAGTATACATACGACTTTCCTTTGAGTGGAAGTTGCTCACCCGGATAGACCTCTCTCACCGGCCTAGCAGCCGGGGTGGAGTACGGACCCAAAGTCTCTGCCACAGACTTGATGAAAGTAGAACAGGTAGACAAACCTCTGCCACATGATTGGGCGATGTGGACAAATTATAACTTGGTCCTCCCCCAAAGGACTTGTGTTCAGCCGAGCAGTATCAGAGGCCCAGAGGCAGGAAAACAAGACAGGCAGAGACACACACCTTGGGCCAGGAGGGCCGCATGGCAAACGAGCCCAGAACAATGGCGCCTGCCTCTTAAATACCCTTCCCCAGCATGCTCAGCGTCGAAACCACTCCCACTGAGCTGTTCCTGGGGAAAGATACCCAATCCGCTCTGGCTTGGTTGTGTTCCAACACTGGCCTGTGGTGGTAACACCACCTACGGGGAAATCCTTCCAACACAGCCACAGCCGAAACAGAGGCCAATTTAGCCTTCACAATCAGATCTGAGCCAGTAAGTGGCTCAGATACCCACTAAATTTAAATATAGCGCCTGATCATCAGGAGCAGGGCGCTACACTTACTTGTCAGCCCGCTCTGGTTCGGTCACATGATCCGGCTTCCCTATGTTAGTCAGTGGTGGCTGCATGAGATAGGAGGGACCACCCACAATGGTGATCCATGGAAGTCTATAGGTGATGTCACCGCTTCCAGGCATTCCAAGGCAATGTCGATCCCTCTCTCCTCTACTTTGCAGCTGCTGCTGACTGACACAGAGATCATGTGACCGGACTAGAGCGGGCTGAAAAATAAGTATATACATCTTTCTTACACAGGCTATTCAGCATAGGTGTTGGGGAGGTGGGTGAGCATTTTTAGCATTAGTTTATCCTGAAATGTCCTTGACACTCATTTTATTTAAAAGTAAGCATTGTAAAAGGTATATGCCAGTCAATGCTCAGTTACTATTGAAATTTTGCATGTATTGCTGTGGAAGTAGTGAAGTAGTAGAAGCAGTACCAACAATGTAAGCTGGATCTTAAATGAATAAATAATCTCTCTCCAGCAGAACTTGCAATCTAAGCCTAAGAGTGTTCAGCTGTCGAAGTCTTGTGCATGGCCTACCCTACATTTAATGAATGATTCCAGAGCTCCAACAACTGCATGATTAATAGTGGGAGGTCGGAAGTTTCAGCTCAGCAGCTAACAGAAAATGACTGCCTCTCCGATGTTAGTGTTCTCCAGGTACCTCTGCAGTAATGAAAGGTTGATGTAGGCAGAAACCAGGATTCCTCAGCTCATTAATTACAACTGCCCAGAGTGGAAAATTTATAATTAAACACTGTTTACTCCCTTTACTTTTGGAAGAAGTAAATTAAAGGTAATTATGGATCTCCACTGTTATGTACTGGGATTTGTGAACAAGCTGCTGGGGGAAGGCTGGATAAAGAGTAGAGTTTTTTTTTTAGAGTAATCTGAGAGCTATTCAAAGTCTCTGCAGCTATGATGTTAATTAGGGAGTTTTTCATTTCTAAGGAATAAAGATGGTGCTTATTATCACACACAGACTACATATTGTCCACGTAATTACTCCTTGATAGGATTGAAGAGAGTACATAAGGGTTTCTCTAAACTTGCCAAGGCATTCACCTCAGCATTAAACCTCACCACTGTCTCATCTTGTAGACATGAACTTCTGACATAATGCAAGCTAGTAACAGACAAGATGTCCAAGACGAAATAGGGGGACTAATGTGAATACTAAATTGCCTAAAGCACAGCATTGTGAAATGTGAATATAGGCACTGTGGATGTTTTTTTTAGGGTGTGATAGCAATAGATATGTATAGCACCCCTCTTATTGGAGTGGTGTAGTATGACCCCCTAAGGGCCCTTCCAAACCAGCTTTCTGAACAGGTCCACTCCTTGGTTTTTCAGGTGGACATGATCAGACCCTCCATGTGGGTCTATGTAAACTGACTGGTGTTCATTTACACCCGCCTACTTCTGAGTCCATCCAGGTCAGTAATAAAAAAAGGGAAAAGGACTGCGTCTGGACCTTAACGTGGTGCATAAAAGGTAGCCTGATGTAATTGGACATAGGTCCGTTAACATTAGTGTTGAGCGAACCCGAACTGTAAAGTTCGGGTTCGTACCGAACTTTAGCTTTTTCCCGAACCCGAACCCGGACTTTGCGCGAAAGTTCGGGTTCGGGTTCGGCAATCTACTGGCGCAGTTAGAAATGCTTCAGGGGCCAGCCTATCACCTTTTGATTAGCTGGTGTGCCCTTAGAAGCCATTATAGCCATGCCTACTAATGGCATGGCTGTGATTGGTCAGTGCAACATGTGACCCAGCTTCTATATAAGCTAGAGGCACACAACACACATGTCACTCTGCTTCAGAATAGATAGGGAGAGGATCTTGTCTGCTGCTGTTGCTAATAGGGAGAGATTGTAAAATACATGAGGTAGTCCTAATTCTGGAATCTGAGGGAAAAGATAGAGAGATAGTGTAGTGTAGGGCCAGGTTCCTGTTGGTGCTTTCAGGGAGAGAGATTTATTATATAGGAGTCCAGATTCAGAGATATAACTCAGCGATCTGCATAGGTTTACCCGTTTGTGTTGCAGTGCACAGTCTTTTTACACTGCCATGAGCCCAGTGTCAGAGAAAATCTAACTTTTATCTGCAAGCTCAGTGCACCAGCACTGCATATATTACGTTGAGAGATACACCGTTTCCATACTGTGGGTGTATTCTGCTCTTGCAAAAAGACCCATTTAGGGCAAAAAATAAATAAAAAAAAGCACTTTATTGTGATTTTTTCCAAAAGACCCATTTAGGGCAAAAAAAAAAGAAAAAAAACAATTTGCATTTTATTTTGCTCGTGCAAAAAAAGACCCATTTAGGGCAAAAAATAAAAATAAAAAAAATTTGCACTTTAATGTACTCTTGCAAAAAGACCCATTTAGGGCCACAAAAAATATTTTGCAGTGTGTTATACATATCTGGAGGCGTGTGAAATAAACCATTTCTATATATTTGTCTTCTACTGTGCTATGCTAAAAAAAACAACATTTTTTTTTAATAGCATTTTCTGCAGTTCTGTAGCTGTGCGATTCAGCGGTTACGTACTGTGGGTGTGTTGTGGTCTTCCAAAAAACGCCATTTAGGGCCACAAAAAATATTTTGCAGTGTGAAATACATATCTGGAGGTGTGTGAAATAAACAATTTCTATATATTTTTCTTGTACTGTGCTATACTAAAAAAAAAAACATTTTTTTGAATAGCATTTTCTGCAGTTCTGTAGCTGTGCGATTCAGCGGTTACGTACTGTGGGTGTGTTGTGGTCTTCCAAAAAACGCCATTTAGGGCCACAAAAAATATTTTGCAGTGTGAAATACATATCTGGAGGTGTGTGAAATAAACAATTTCTATATATTTTTCTTGTACTGTGCTATACTAAAAAAAAAACATTTTTTTTTAATAGCATTTTCTGCAGTTCTGTAGCTGTGCGATTCAGCGGTTACGTACTGTGGGTGTGTTGTGGTCTTCCAAAAAACGCCATTTAGGGCCACAAAAAATATTTTGCAGTGTGAAATACATATCTGGAGGCGTGTGAAATAAACCATTTCTATATATTTGTCTTCTACTGTGCTATGCTAAAAAAACAACATTCGACACATCACCGGCCTTACCCAGCCATTGTTGTATTTTTGAACCAGTGTTGGCTACCTCGTCCTCCTCCACCACCGCTTCCACCTACACAGCCACATCCACCGCCACTTCAACCTCCTACTCCATATGGACCTCGTCCTCCTAGGTCAAGATTATCATTTTTATTTTTTTGTAGCGCACAGATCCTTTCCCCCTTACCTGCCTTTATGTTGTTGGCTCCTAGCAGGAGGGAGAAAGGCACACCGCACTACCAGCCCGTACCCTCCTATATAAAGAGGTTGAGCAGTGTACTTGACGGGCCGTGTCCACAGCCGGAGTCAAAACTCCTCCAGAGGATGATTCTCACCTCTACGGTAGGTAGAGGCAAGTCCTTTAATTCCCAGTAAAGTCAATGTCCACACCAGCTAAAACTACAACTCTTATTCTCTCATGGCAAAATAAACTCTACACGGATAGAAAAGGTTAGAGCAAAGAAACAGGACAGCTTAAGGTGTGGAGGAGGTCCAGGCACAAATGTAGCACATTCACTTCACTACTTAGGTTTCTCAAACAGTTTTAGGTGCACGGTCTCTGCCACAGATCTTGAGGTTGGTCTCTGCCACAGACCGAGTGTACAAGGCCCCTGCCACGGACCTGGAGAACTTTGGTCTCTGCCACAGACCAGGGTGTATAAGGCCCCTGCCACGGGCCGGGTGAATAAGGCCTCTGATACACTCAAGATGACCTTGAGCTTCTCCTTCTACGTACCTAGCCCATATCAAGGGGAAGACATCTCTTCAGGGAGTCAACAGACCCTTCCTTCACCGTGACTCCCGCATCGGTCCATCAGAATGATCCTCCCTTCCCTGGAACAGGGTCCCCTACACGAGGCGGCACCCTAAGACTCCTCGACCCTTAGCGGACTCCAGACGAAGACTCTGGACTCCAGGCTTTACTCCCCCCCCTAGGCCTCCATACCCAGGGCAGCAGGAACTCCAGGATAGTACCTCACCCCGGGCTAAAGGTGCCCGAGATGGAACAGGAACACATGCACCCAGGCCAAAGGCACCTGGGCGCGGACCCCACTGGACATCAGCCCCCAGGTCAAAGGTCTGCCCCTTTTATATGCTCTCCCGGAATGCACAGCAGGTTCACCGCCCCGCTGTACTACTGCCAAGAGGGGACACAAAAGGCACAGCACTGTATCGCGGTTCAACCCTAGCCTACCATGGCAGCACCACCTGTAGACCGCAGGGAACTGCACACCAATACTGTCCCCCGAGGACAAAATGGTCCATGAATCCTACAGAATTAGGGTGTTTGAGCCTATTTACCACTCAAACACTTCCCTTAAATTTAGCACCCCACTACATTTTTATTTCAAAGTATTTTATTTTCCCACTAGCTTATCCATTAAATTGAATAATTTATTCCAGAAAGGGCGTATTCTGGGGCATTCCCACCATATGTGTGGCATTGTGCCGTTAAGTTTCTGAGGTTCTTAATGACTTCCCGTACCTCTTCTGCTGAAAAGGGGGCCTCCAGCATATTTTTTTATTTTTTTAATGTTATTTTAAGTTATTTCCCTATCCACATTTGTTTGAAGAGCACTTGCCATGCTCTTAACATTTTGCTGCCATTTGCAGCCCTCTTGCCCTTTCCATTACTTTTTTAGAGCCTTTTTAGTCCTCAGAAGTCCGGGTCCCCATTGACTTCAATGGGGTTCGGGTTCGGGTTCGGGTTAAAGTTCGGTCCCGAACCCGAACTTTTTTCCGAAGTTCGGCCGAACCCGTCGAACCCGAACATCCAGGTGTCCGCTCAACTCTAGTTAACATGTGTCTGTCCCTAGAGACATCACAGGTCCTCTCCTGTCCGCTGTGTAAATGCAGACACAAACTGAACAGGATAGGATGCAAAAAAACTGACAATCATCCCGTTCAGCTCTGATTCAACAGGGGAACTGCTCACAGATCCCCTGCTGAACAGAGCTGACAAAGCCTGCGTGAAAGTGCCTTAAGTAGTGTGACAGACTAACATCTTCATCCCTGGTCCTTGGTATATGAAGGGGTTAAAAAATGTTGGGCTCGGGTAACTTTAGTCGCTACTTGCTTTATTTTTTATTGCTGAACACAATTTTAGGAGAGATGGTTTAGTGTTGTAGGATACTCAAAAGGAAAGAAATAGGAAAGGTTTTCTGAAGTATTAAAAGACCCTTCAAGAGCAGTTTTATCATTTGCTTGGCCTGCAAGAGCAGCAAGACAGATCTATAATGCTGTAAGTTGCAGTGTATCTCTCTCTAAGCAATATAGTTTTTGACCTTGTGGGTGATGAATCCTTCTTACAATGTTCAGGCGATCACTTCTCAGTTGCGATACACTGTGCCTAGAAAAAGGTATACAACAGCTCAGGCCTAGCAATAACACTCTCTTAATATAGCTAGGGACACAGCAGTATAGGGCAGGGTACCTGCATGGAAAATCTTTCACAAGTGTAGAGCAGAACTTATGCCAAAAATAACTAGAACAAAAAATGAAAAGCCCATTAAAAAAAGAAAAACAGCTTTTGCTGCAATATTCAGCTTCAAGCTAGAGTTTTCATTTTTCTGTTGGTATATGTCTTCAGTCTGATGGCTAGCATGATTCAACCTACTGTGCCTGCCCCAGCTTGGACAGTAAGCCCTGGTTCACAGTGGTGTAATTTGTCATGCGATTTGACAGTTCAAAATTTCATGACAAGTCGCACCCCATTAACGGAATTGGAACCATTCAAATTGTTGCGACTCAAGTCACAGCGACTCTGAAAAAAGGTCCCTGCACTACTTAGAATAGAATCAACCATCCAAGTAAAATTACATTACAGGTATTTCCAAAGCTGTTTTCAGTTATGTTAGGCTGAGAGGAACAAAGTAGCTATGCGTGTTCCAGCAGCAGCATAATTGGTTATGCACTGCCACAAAACAAGTTATCGATGCCTATCTGCACTGGTCCACTTGTGGTGGAATTTTCACTGTTGGAAGTGGGAAAGGTGAATTTATGCTTTGCCTGTTTGCTTTAAGGTGGGCTCCCACAGCAGCTTATACCACCCTCCCTTTTGTTCCCCCTGTCGCTCCCCTGTACGCTTCCTTTTTTCCCCTGATGAGAAGAAGCCCTGTGTAAACTCCACATCAATCCTAGTTGAAGATTACATATGGCTATGGACTCTCTTCCCACCAGTGACAGCACTGGTGCCTAAGCAGCCAGATCACATCACAGGTTTACTCTAAGCACTGCACAAACCAAAATCATACATGTAAGGAGTATATGATTTGAGGTCAAATGTTGATGCCTTTCTTTCTGTTTGAGTTTTGGCAGTTCCAGGTTCCTTCCCCATTGTCTTTTGTTGTCTCTCTGTGGGGACTCATCTCACGTGTAGCACCTTCCATGAACTTAAGTCCAGCCAATGAGGTACATTTCAGGGTGTTCACAAATCCACACAAAAGATTACCATTGCAGGGGTTTCAGCATCACAATGACAAAAATACATTTTCCAGCCGCCTGGCTACCAAGACCGCATAGTCCCTGATCCTTTCTCCACCCAGACTCATTCAGCCTTTTGACAAATTGCCCAACTTGGGCCTATACAGATGTCCTCACCTTGAGACCAGAAGACACTCTTCCAGTGTCTGTTGACACAGCAGCAGCAGTTTGTCTCTAATGACAGAGCCCTGAACCATAGACACCTCCTATACTAAAAAGGCTATGCATACCAGTGCAAGCAGGATGCTGGTTTCCAGTGAAATGTGGGCACAAAGTTAGAGTCTTCATCCCTTCCAAGTCTCTACAAAGTCTCTGGGCTCCAGAACCCAATCAATCTTCAAAACAGACTTCTGAGCCCTTCAACCTGCATAAGTGGGAACCATGGGTGATATCTAACCCTTCTGACACTGTGACAAGGCTCTGCAGTATTACAGAGTGTATATAGTGTTACCCTGGAAACACCAAGAACCCAAGGGCTGACACATCTGGAGCTCTCAATCATATTTCGGGTACCCTCTCACTTAACTTGGGGCCATTTTACCTATGTAGGATGGAGGGAGGGTGGGAAGAACTCAGCAAAGGTAGGTAACTCATTGGGGACAAGCTGGGCCAACTGGCAGAAAAAAGCTGAGAAAGGAGTTGGGTAGTTATGTGGTATGAAGTGTAGAACATGGGTGTTGATAGCAAGGAATACCATTGGTGATTGACAAGTTATGCTAATTTTCACTGGGGTTGTGTACCCTTTCCACCCAGGAAACAGGAACCAGACTGTCCACATTGTTGAGGTTGAGATTCAGTAGAAAAGTTACTATTCTGCTATTCTGTGCTGAAAATAACAATTTTCCCAGAGGAGCTGTGGACACCTGTGTGCCCTTGTGTGTATATAGATTTTTAAGAACCCAGTTATATAACATATTTCACCGTTAACTACACAATAACATCTTGTTGCATTGCAACATAAAGGAATTATTTAAGGGGGGGAGAGCGGGAAGTGGGACTTTAAATGAAGCACACAGCAGTAAATTGAGAAGTCAAGCGAGTAGGGAAATTGGATTTATTTTGTATTGTACATTCACTTATAGCATATATTGGGCATACACCCTCTAAGAGCCCATTAACACAGGGGCGAATCGTCAGGTGACTCAGCCGCCTGACAAGTCGCGTCCCGCTCTGTTCAATAGAACCGCTCTAATAGGAGTGACGCAAGTCGCTCCGACTTAGAAAAAGGTTCTTGTAAGACTTTGGGGGCGACTCGGGGTGACTTGCATTGACTTCTATACAGAAGTCATTTTGCAAGTCGCCTCTGAAGTCGTCTTCAGATCGCCTTGCCGAGTCGCCCCCAAAATCGTGCCGCCCCTGTGTGAATGGGCCCTAAACCATAAATATTTAAATGTTTACAAAACAAATACATGAGAATACATAATTTGATATACATTTACATAATGAATACAGAGATCACATGATTCAAGTAGCAGACAATTAAAAACATGATTACGGTCATAAAAAATAATACAGGGTCTATGGTAAGAAATGATGGTGATAATTAGTGTCTCTACGCGTTTTGTGACCTTGTAGTTGCTCATCAGGAGCATAAACCATGGAATTTTTATCTAAAAATGAGAAAATATACATATCTAAATAATATTAGGTAGTTTGGGTTGGGAATTATGAATGATAAAAAGGAAGACAAAAAATTATAATCATGAGCATGGGGAGATTTTGGGGGAGGAGAGAGAGGGGGGTTTATTTGGGAGAGAAAACTTACATCTGCAAACCGCGTGAGCGTGGTGTGCCAGCGGGAATCGCCAGTGCACATCTGAGCTCCATCTCAGGGTGCTGTAGTGGTCTGAAAGGGTAGCAACAGCCAATGGAGACAAGTCCCAGGCAGGTAGTGTTGGTTGATGCCCTACACAAGGGTGAAGAAATAGCCCCATATGGGGAGCCTGAAATATAAGTAGGTGTAGTGGTGTGAGGTGTGGTAGATGTATGTGAAATTAGGTGTGAAATAGAAGGTGTAGGGAGGATAGGTGCATGAGAGGTGAAGGGATGAATAAAGGAATGAATTGGAAGTGTAGGAAGTAGAAAAGACTAGGTGAAAGAGAGGGGGAGAGAGGAAGAGTGGTGTAAAGAGTGAAAGGGAGAAAAAAATGAAAGCCAGGATCCATATGCGTGTGAATGGTCCAAGATGGACAGAAGTAGTGTTGTGGTGTGGCTGAACCGGCCATGGGAGGTGCCTATATAGGTGTGCCGCCAGAGACAGACCACTCAAAAATCATGGAGGCAGCGACAGACAAAGGGGAGGAGAACGCTTTTACCTGGGCGGCTCAGCCATCTGGCGATTAGCGCTAGTTCAGCTCCCCATTGAGCCTGTCAGTTTGGAAGGAAGCTACCATAGGTGGCATGCCAAGGGGGCGTGGACCTGCCCTGCATTGGCGGCGTGATGTTGATGCACGGCAATAGCACGTCACCCATCCCACGTCAAGGAGAGACAGGGAAAGGGGGAGTATCATGCCACGCATCACAGCTGACGGGGACTAGGAGGAGACCTGCAGCAAGCTAGACCGATGACACAGCCCAGGATGCACTGAGGCAGATAGGAAGAACAGCAACCATAGAGGTTGCTATTCATTGATCTAAAAATTAAATAAATAGAATATATAATAAAGATGGAAAAAAACTTATGTTTTTTTTATTTTTAGTTCCACAAAAACTTTATTGAATTTAAACCTATACAGAGTTTACATGTTTTCTAATGCAGAATCAACATCGAAAAAAAAGACGATAAAAATTTTACATCATTAAAGCATATCTTGTGCGCTAAGAAGAGGAAAGCCCTAAGGCTAACGCTGCGCTATATGACAAGTTGTAGCAATGTGTTTTGTTTAAAAAACATCCAAAATAATAGCTGCTAGCACTATAAGTTCGGTACAAGAAACTTATAAATGGTAAACAAGAAAAAAGTGAAAGTGCAGCGCTAAAAAAACACCAATAATGGAATTATAAATAGGTGATGGTAATATAAAGAATATAAATGAATGATATTCAATTAAACTAATTATTAAACCAAACTTGGAGAAAAAATTAGGAAAATTATATAGGTGAAAAAAGGGAAAAAAACTAATGCAGAGTCTCCAAATGAATGAATATATACAATTAGTTACAAGGTGATATTGAAAAATTTTGAGTGAAAAAAATGAAGTCCCAAACAAAATAAGTGGTAGTGAAAATTCCAATCAGAAAATGTCCACAGTGAAGGTAGAATGGATCAATCTTCCCAAGAAAACTTCAGGTATAACACCCTTGTGGTAAAAGATCTGCTTACCAGAATGCCGTGACTGTATTTAAAACAGTCTCTCCCAGCAAAGGGAATCGGTTTCCCCAAGACCTCAGAGTCTTCACGACAGTACTGCAGATAATGTTAGTCCTCACACGCTCATGTGGAAAAAAGGGATATGCCCATAGTGTAATATGCAAAACCAAGTACTTTATTGAAAAAAGGAATGCACTTACAATGTAGTAGATAAATTATAGCGGTGACGGTGGTGGATCGAAGCGGCGTCTCAATGGATCCTGTGTATGTGTGTTCCTATGGTGTCCGCGGCACCTCCTCTCAGTAAGGTATTGCGTGATGACGTCAGCCTTGTGCGCTGTAACAAAAACGTATATGTTAATGAAGCATGGGGCAAAAAAGTTAATTGAATAATAGAATCACAGGGCCATTAAAGGAATTATTCTTCAACAACATCTGTATACTCTTAAATATTGTTTGTAGAGTTATAAGAGTTATAAGGGCAGAACAATGTGAATTATAACCTGAAATTCATGACCTGGTTTTATTGTATGCTATAGACCTGTTCTGTTATGTTCTCTAAACACCACTGGCTTACAGTTTTAGCATCCAGTAATGTCAGTAACATGGGTTTCCTGTGTTTTGTTTCATGAGAGTACATTAAATCAAATACTTTTTTAAAGTGAACCTCAACACACACTGTTTCATTTACATTGTCCCTTTTATTTCTCTATGTGGATGATGGCACTATAATTATTTTAATAAAAACAGATATCTAAGTAACTTTTTCCTAATCAGTATACAGCTGTTACATGACCCAGCTCTTTCCCAGCCTGTCTGCAGGGAAACATAAGCAGGGGGAGCTTCCAGTGCTCTGCTTCTGGTCACATTACAAAATAAAATAAACAGCCTTTTAGATTACAGAGTAAAAATAAATAAATAATACATAATATCAATATTCTCTTTTAAATTGTCATCTAAATATATATTAAAAATTAAATATTTATTATTTTGTGGCAATAACATGGTGTGGGTGAAATTCTGCCAGTCACAGGCTGTGTCACGCCCCTCCAGCTTGTGTCTTAGAATAAGAGGGAGGTGAAGTCTCCATCAATCCACATGAAATATCCAGTCCCTATTGTGTTTAGCTGGTTAGTGGGCATTGAGGAGGCAGGGAGTGGGTTGTCATTTACCACTGTGTATAGACCCACATGTGTGCCTCCATTGTCACATGGGTTGCTCAGATGTGATAGGGAGGAAATGCTCAGCATAAAAATTCACTAAAAACTGAGCATGTGCAGAATTGACACCACAGCGGCAAAATCCCTAGTTCAACTGGGGACATGAACAGGAAATGCAGATAGAGAGCAGCAAGATCAACCAGGTTTTTTTTACAGAAAACAAATCTCATTGTGCCTGAGTGAACGTGTAATACAGTACTTGTTGATAGTTTTTAATGATGAGAGTTTAGTGACACTTTAACACAGAAATATGAACACATACAGTGTTTCAAATATGTCGCTAAAGTATTCTAGCAAAAGATATGTACAGACATTAAAGGAGTTGTACAGTCACAACATACACAATAATTTTATATTATCAGAATTGTAAAAACAATACAAACAATAGCTAAACATTGACAATCCCAAATAAGCCTAAAGGAAAACTTCCTTATATGCTGTGAGTTCTGCCTGTCTGCTGGCCATTTCTTTCCACAACTTCCTGAATTCCCTGCACGCTTTGCACCTTCTCATCTGTTCATTTCTTTGGTTTACTTTCTATTTCTAATGACCACATATTCTGTAGTACTGTGCTGCCCCTGAATCTCCTCTCAGCACCTATATAGATCAGAAGGCAGACATTATGAATATGTGTTACAAACTTCAAGGAATGTGCGGGGGGCTTTACAAAGTAAGTTTACTAACTTTATGATCGTTCAAATGAATAGGAGTAGGCTAGAAATAATTGAAATCCAAATTGGAATTAAATATTAGATTTTAACCACTTTCACCTAGGTTTACGTCATATGATGTCCTTGACTTTGAGTGAAGATATCTGGATGATGCCTGCAGCTACAGGCATCATCCAGATATCTTTTTTTCAGCCGGCAATTGTCTCTGTAGTAAAAACCATCCTATCGGCTGTTTAGCCACTGGATTGCTTTTACAGGCAGCGATCAGGGAGCCTGAGATCCCATGTGGTGGCGGCGCTGGTTTACCATAGAGCTGGTCTTAGACCAAATGGTCACTGGCCATCAGGGATGAGCCGAACACCCCCCTGTTCGGTTCGCACCAGAACCTGCGAACAGACAGAATGTTCGCGTGAACTTTAGAACCCTATTAAATACAATGGACTCGAACGTTCGAAATCTAAAGTGATAATTATAAAGGCTTATATGCAAGTTATTGTCCTAAAAAGTGTTTGAGGACCCGGGTCCTGCCCCAGGGGACATGTATCAATGCAAAAAGAAGTTTTAAAAACGGCAGTTTTTTCGGGAGCAGTGAATTTAATAATGCTTAAAATGAAAAAATAAAAATGAAATATTCCTATAAATTTCGTTCCTAGGGGGTGTGTATGATATGCATGTAAAGTGGCGCATGTTTCCCGTGCTTAGAACTGTCCCTGCATAAAATGTCATTTTTGAAGGAAAAAAAGTAATTTAAAACTCGCGGCTATTAATGAATTGTCGGCTCCGAGCAATACATAGAAAAGTCATTGATAAAAAAAAAAAAAAGCGTGGGGGTCCCTCAGAATTCAATTACCAGGCCCTACAGGTCTGGAATGGATATTAAGGGAAACCCCACGGCAAATAAAAAAAAAAAAAATGCGTGGAGTCCCCCCAAAAATCCATACCAGACCCTTATCCGAGCACGCAACCTGGCAGGCAGCAGGAAAAGAGGGGGGACGAGAGAGCGCCCCCCCCTGAACCGTACCAGGCCACATGCCCTCAACATGGGGAGGATGTCCCCATGTTGATGGGGACAAGGGCCTCATCCCCACAACCCTTGCCCGGTGGTTGTGGGGGTCTGCGGGCGGGGGGCTTATCGGAATCTGGAAGACCCCTTTAACAAAGGGGACCCCCAGATCCCGCCCCCCCTATGTGAATTGGTAAGGGGTACATTGTACCCCTACCATTTCACGAAGAAAGTGTCAAAAAATGTTTATTTTCCTGCGGCCTGCCAGGTTGCGCCATTACTATGCGCCATAGTAATTTATGCCATTTTTAAAAAAAAATTAGGGTGGAGTTCCCCTTAAAATCCATGCAAGATCTGAAGGGCCTGGTATGGATATTTCGGGGAACCGCACGCATTTTTTTTTTTAAATTTGCGGCGGGGTTCCCCTTAATATCCATTCCAGACCTGAAGGGCCTGGTAATTTAATTCTGGGGGACCCCCATGCTTTTTTTTTTTATCAATGACTTTTCTATGTATTACCGGGAGCCGACAATTCATTAATAGCCGCGAGTGAGTTTTAAAATGGCTTTTTTTTCCTTCAAAAATGAAATTTTATGCAGGGACAGTTCTAAGCACGGGAAACATGCGCCACTTTACATGCATATCATACACACCCCCCAGGTACGAAATGTAAAGGAATATTTCATTTTTATTGTTTCACTTTAAGCATTATTAAAATCACTGCTCCCAAAAAAACGTCCGTTTAAAAAAAAAACAATTTGCATTGATACATGTCCCCTGGGGCAGGACCCGGGTCCCAAAACACTTTTTAGGACAATAACTTGCATATAAGCCTTTATAATTAGCACTTTAGATTTCTCCCATAGACTTTTCGAATTTGCCGCGAACACCCCAATTTGTTCGCTGTTCGGCGAACGGGCGAACAGGCAATGTTCGAGTCGAACATGAGTTCGACTCGAACTCGAAGCTCATCCCTACTGGCCATCTCTATGCCAGGGAAATAAACAGCTCAATCTGTTCAGCGTGTCACATGACATCCTGGCTGCCTATAGAAGCTGGGCAAATCCCCAAGCAAATTGCTGTTTTGTCTTCAGCTTCCTGTGTCTCAAGTTCCTGTTTCCTGCCTGCCTGATCTACTGCTGTGACCCGGATTGCCTCTTGACTACCCTGATCTCTCCTGACCCGACCCTTGGCTTGCTTATTGGACTTCGCTGCTGTCTCCTGTGTTTGACCCTCTGCTTGTGACACAGACTTTGCTGCCAGCCTCCTGCACCTGACCGTCTTGCCCGTGACCCAGATTACCTCCAGTCTCCAGTACTTGACCCTCTGCTTGCCTTTGGACTTCCCTCCTTTTGGGTCTTTGACCCCAGGCCTGCTCTGGACTTTCTGCACAGCTACACCAGCTGAGTTCTGATCACCATCAGTTCCTGTACCTGTCTTCTGCGACCTTCACGCAAGTCCTGCTCAGCCTACTGGTAGCTTGTGCCTCTTTGTGCCATCCACCCTCTGTCCCATCTCCTGGGGGTGGAGTGCGCTTAGTCGCAAGAGTGAGACGCTCTCTGCATCTCGGCCTCGGTGAGTACCCTTTTCTGACACTCCTGAACCTGGGAGGCTGGAAGCAACATCATCAAGATGTAAACACTGCCACTTTTTTTGCTGAAAAGCCTGAGATCAATTTTTGTTTATATCATGCTTTTCAGTATAGAGGAGAGATATGGAGTCTTATAGAACCCTCGATCTCTCATAAAGAGGACCTGTCATGCCTTATTCCTATTACAAGGGATGTTTACACATTTATATATATATATATATATATATATATATATATATATATATATATATATATACACATATACACACACACATACACACACACATACACACACACACACACGTTACATGATTATCATTATCCCTACTATTCTGCGATAGTCAAGAGCTGTTCTGCCCTCACTTCACTTCTTCAATTTTACAGCACAAATTCAGAGGTTTTTTTAAGGTATGGGAAGTTAGAGAAATGGAAGGAAAGTGTCACCAGGGCAGAAAGACCCGGGGTAACAAGAAAACAAAGTAGTTATAACCCATTCTATAAAATATGACAGTTCTAAGTTCTAACCCTTCTGCACTCTATCCAAAGTTTTAATAGATAACAGCACCTTCAAACAATGTGCATCTTTTTATGCCCCTCTTCCCTGACCTAACCTAGCCCACCCTCCCTAAATGCACAGTTACCTGATCCAATGACTGCAGCCTCCAGTGTTTGTTTAACCTCTTTCCATCCACCCACTGCCTATAAATGGCAGATGGGAAGCTGCGCCGATGTGGGTTAATTTACCTCTATGTCAGCCCACATCGTCGGCTCCTGTGCGGCTCACAGAGTGTGCAATCGGGAGCCCGGTAAATGGTGTGTCCCCCGGACACAGTGGATCACATTACCGCTGTGTCCAGGTGATTACCTGCTCTTTTACCATGTCATTGCTGTGTCCAATCACAGCAATCACATAGTACTCAATGGAAACCAAATGTAAACATTGGTTCTTTCTGCTCTCACACAGATTGGTTGTGAGAACAGAGAGAATCATTGCTACAGCCTGTAAGTGTACAACAGCCTGAACACTCACAGACTGCAGTGTCAGCCTGCCCCAGTGTCCCTAATCAGTGCCCCCAGCATGATACAAATAAAATGTGAGTCAGCCCCTGTCACAGTGTAACCAGTGCTCAGAGTAACATACCAAGTCCTGATGGACCCAATATGTCATATCAGCGCCCTGATCACCGCCATACACCCTATCAGCGTCCTGACCACCTCCATACACCATACCAGCATCCTGATCACCATCACGCCATACCAGCGTCCTGATCACCTCCATACACCATACCAGCATCCTGATCACTGCAATACCAGTGTCCTGATCACCGCCATACACCATACCAGCATCCTGATCACTGCAATACCAGTGTCCTGATCACCGCCATACACTATACCAGCATCCTGAACACCGCAATACCCTATACCAGCATCCAGATCATCATCATATGCCATACCAGCATCCTGATCACCATCACGCCATACCAGTGTCCTGATCACCTCCATACACCATACCAGCATGCTGATCACTGCAATACCAGTGTCCTGATCACCGCCATACACCATACCAGCATCCTGATCTCTGCAATACCAGTGTCCTGATCACCGCCATACACTATACCAGCATCCTGAACACCGCAATACCCTATACCAGCATCCAGATCATCATCATATGCCATACCAGCGTCCTGATCACCTCCATACACCATACCAGCATCCTGATCACTGCAATACCAGTGTCCTGATCACCGCCATACACTATACCAGCATCCTGAACACCGCAATACCCTATACCAGCATCCAGATCATCATCATATGCCATACCAGCGTTCTGATCACCACCATATGCCATAGCAGCATCCTGATCACCACCATAACCCATATCAACATCCTGAAAAAGAGTACCTTCCAACAATTTGGGGACTATTATAGGCACTTCAGACAAAGGAAACTCCAGAGACAAAATTTATAAAACAGTATAAATTGTATTATATATCAATATAAAAGCCATTAAAAAGAAGGTGGCTTGTACATATGTGAATATTGGCAGATCATACATAGGACTGCCAAAACCCTTAAAACTGCCAAAACCTGTGCACCTAAAGAAAAGAGCTGCTCATAAATAGCAAGAGCCCAGCCTTGACATCTTTTATGTGAAGTTGTCAATTATACATAGAGGTTTGGGAAGCCATGCTTCCTGACTTGTAATAAAAACACAGTGACAGTATTTTACGATTCCTTTATTCTAGGGACAGACCGAGTTGGTGTTCAGAACACCCAACTGATATTCCATATACATGCATGGTTCTATAGATGTTAATGCATTGAGCAGAAAGCTGGGGCAGAGGCCTCATCTAAATAGTGAGAAAATCTTTATGTCACTTCAAAGCGAAAAAGCTGGTGTAGCCGACTTGATTTTGAAGGTACATGCTTGGAAGTTGTCATCCTTATCTTTTACTATTTACAAAGTCACTGATCTGAAACTAGTGTTTTGATATCTGCTGTCCCAACACATGAATGCACCAGGAATACAGCAACAAAGTAAGAGGCCGCAGTACACATACTTTATCGCATATGGTGACAGTCATACTGCTCTAGTGCCCAAATGTAATCTCCATTTATTAGCTACCCCCTCAAAATAAAAAGGCTAAGTTAAATCTAAAATAAACCATTAGGAGAAAAAAGTAAAACAAGAAAAAAGACTCACGCATGACCCCCCTCGACTCCCAGCACATCCAGGTGATGGTGGCATCACTGGGCCTTCCAATGGGATTATGGAAAGCTGCACAGACTATAGGGTTATTTACTGGAGAGTGCACAATCTGGTGCAGCTCTGCATAGAAACCAATCAGCTTTCTGGTTTTACTATCAAAGCCTAATTGAACAAGCTGAAGTTAGAAGTTGATTGGATACCATACATATTTTCACCAGATTCTGAGTGCTTCCGTTTTAGTAAATCTCTGTTGTCCTTGCATCATGTAAAATATGTCATTTGTAATTTTTGCTTACAATTGTTTTCTTTATTTCTTTATTTTGCTTTAATGCCTTACTGAACCAAAGCCAAAAATGTAATAAATTGCAGCTTACAAGCCATTAAATGTTGTGGCTGCAATCATTTCTTTTTTAGGCTGTTTTCACCTCTGTTTTCACCTGGTGATCTGGCCAGTAACACACCTCCTGTGTTAGAGCACCCCTTCTCTGAATGACAGAGCACAGGGGCACCTTTGGGCAGCAGCATTGTCAGTCTGGGGGGAGGGGAGTGTTAGACTAGCAGATTTAACTACATTAACTAACTGAAATCAAATTAAAGCTAATATATTATAAACAGTTACAGTAAGATTTTTTTTCCCTTTTGGAATAAAGGTTTTACATAAATAAATTAAAGCTGATCATTGGAGGCACCCCTGTCAGTGTTAAATGGTTTGTCTCATTCATATAACTGATATATCTGCAAGAGAGTTTGCTCTTTTAAAAAATAACAGACTTACTGGCTGGATCACCAGATGAAAACATAAGAAAGAAAACCTAAAAAAGAAATTGAATGCAGTCATTACATCAAAGAAATAGTAATCTGCAATATGATAAATGTTTGCTTTTGCATTGGATATGGCTTTAAAGTGATACTATAGGTTAGATTTTTTTTTCTTTAAATAACAAACATGTCATACTTACCTCCACTGTGCAGTTTGTTTTGCACAGGGTGGCCCCGAACATCCTCTTCTGGGGTCCCACGGCGGCTCTCTCGGCTCATCCCTGCATCAGATAACCCCCTCTGGGAAGAGCTCTCCCAAGGGGGTTACCTTGCGGGCGTGCTCCCATGTCCAGCATTCGGCGTCCATAGCCGCTGAATGCAGGACTCGCGGCGCCCCCCCTGGCACCCGCGTCATTGGATTTGTTTGACATCAGGGGGAGCCAATGGCTGCGCTGCTATCAATCTATCCAATGAAGAGCCGAGAACCCGTGGAGAGAGCGATGGCGGGATCGGTCCCATGGAAATTCGGGGCTCAGGTAAGTAAAACGGGGGGGCTGGCGGGCCAGACACTGCAAGGTGTATTTTCACCTTAATGCATAGGATGCATTAAGGTGAAAAAACACAAAGGTTTACAAGCCTTTTAAGGTTGCCTTTCTTCTAGAGAGGAGCAGACGTGGTGATGGGTGGGCTAGTCAATAATCAGACAATGCATATACAGTGCATCCAGAAAGTTTTCACAGCGTTTCATTTTTTCCACATTTTGTTATGTTATAGCCTTATACCAAAATTCATTATTTTCCTCCAAATTCTACAAACAATACCCGATAATGACAACGTGAAAGACGTTTGTTTGCAATCTTTGGAAATTTATAAAGAACAAAAAACAAAAAACCACATGTACATAAGTATTTACGGTCTTTGCTCTATACTTTGTTGAAGCAGCTTTGGCAATTGCAGCCTCAAGTCTTTTGGAGTGTGATGCTACAAGCTTGGCACACCTATTTTTTGGTAGTTTCTCCCATTCTCTCACAGCCAGTGTGGGTGCACAGCCATTTTCAGATCTCTCCAGAGATGTTCAATCGGGTTCAAATCTGGGCTCTCACTGGGCCACTCAAGGACATTCACAGAGTTTTCCCGTAGACACTCTTTTGTTATCTTGGCTGTGTGCTTAGGGTTGTTGTCCCGTTGGAAGATGAACCTTCACCCCAGTGTGAGGTCCAGAGCTCTCTGGAGCAGGTTTTCATCAAGGATGTCTCTGTACATTGCTGCATTCATCTTTCCCTCAATCCTGACTAGTCTCCCAGTTCCTGCCACTGAAAAACATCCCCACAGCATGATGCTGCCATCCACATGCTTCACTGTAGGGATGGTATTGGCCAGCTGATGAGTGATGCCTGGGTTCCTCCAGACATGATGCTTGCCATTCAGGCCAAAGAGTTCAATCTTTGTTTCATCAGACCAGAGATTTTTGTTTCTCATGGTCTGAGAGTCCTTCAGGTGCCTTTTGACAAACTCCCGGCGGGCTGTCATGTGCCTCTTACTGAGGAGTGGCTTTCATCTGGCCATTCTACCATACAAGCCTGATTGGTGGAGTGCTGCAGAGATGGTTGTATTTCTGGAAGGTTCTCCTCTCTCCACAGAGAAATGCTGGAGCTCTGTCAGAGTGACATTGGGTTCTTAGTCACCCCTCTGACTAAGACCCTTCTCCCCCAATCACTGTTTGGCCAGGCAGGTTGCTCTAGGAAGATTCCTGGTAGTTCCAAACTTCTTCCATTTACGGACGATGGAGGCCACTGTGCTCATTGGGACCTTCAGTGCTGCAGAATTGTTTCTGTACCCTTCCCCAGATCTGTGCTTTGATACAAACCCGTCTATGAGGTCTACAGACAATTCCTTGGACTTCATGGCTTGGTTTGTGCTCTGTTAACTGTTGGACCTTATATAGACAGGTGTGTGCCTTTCCAAATCATGTCCAATCAACTGAATTTACCACAGGTGGACTCCAATCAAGTTGAAGAAACATCTGAAGGATGAGCAGTGGAAACAGGATGCACCCGAGTTCAATTTTGAGTGTCATGACAAAAGCTGTGAATACTTATGTACATGGCAGTGGCGGCTGGTGCTCAAAAATTTTTTTGGGGGGGGGGGCGCAAACAAACGAAAAAAAAAAAAACACATCAATTGCAGCCTCACTGTGCCCATGAATTGCCACCACTGTGCCCATCAAATGCAGCCACTGTGCCCATCAAACGCAGCCACTGTGCCATAAAATTGTCGCCACTGTGCCATGCCAAATGCAGCCACTGTGCCATGCCATCAAACGCAGCCACTGTGCCCATCAATTGTCGCCACTGTGCCATGCCATCAATTGTCGCCACTGTGCCATGCCATTTTCGCTACTGTGCCATGCCATTGTCGCCACTGTGCCATGCCAAACGCAGCCACTGTGCCATCAATTGTTGCCACTGTGCCATGCCAAACACAGCCACTGTGCCATGCCATTGTCGCCACTGTGCCATGCCATTGTCGCCACTGTGCCATGCCAAACGCAGCCACTGTGCCATGCCATTGTCGCCACTGTGCCATGCCAAACGCAGCCACTGTGCCATGCCATTGTCGCCACTGTGCCCATCAATTGTCGCCACTGTGCCATGCCAACTGCAGCTTGCCCCTAAAATGCCGCCAGATTGCCCCCCCCAGCCTGGCACTTACCTTTCTCGGTCAGCCATCCTCGGATCCTCCTCCACGATCCCTCGATGTAGTCCCGCCCTCGATGTCGCTTCAGCCAATCAGGTTACCGGTAACCAGAATAGAAGAAAGAAAACAAGGGTGCACCAGCCTAGTGTATTACCGTTTAGGATAGTTTTTATTAAAAAAGCATAAATACTACTTACAATGTAGCAGAAAATAACTTGCAGTGCAGTGATATTTCAGATAGATGGCAGCTGAAAATAAGCTTGAAACCACACTCCACAGACGCTCCGCGCATATGAATAGAGCCATTGCCGGCTTACACGTTTCAAAGTCATACACTTCTTCCTCAGAGCCCAGCAGTCGGTAACCAGATCCGGTGAACCTGTTCGGCTGAGATGCGTGTCTGTGTTAACCAAGGAACGCACCTCCGTGCGTCCCCTGGTTAACTATTTGGAAGCCGATTACAGCCCTCAGGCTGTAATCGGAAAGCCTATCAGAGCCGCTGCAATGCATGAATATATGTATTATTTTTCAGTGGTGGTGCAGGAGCCAGAGGGGGTGGCGCTCCTGCGCCCTCTATGGACGCACCGCCACTGGTACATGGGATTTTTGTTTTTGTTTTTGTTTTTCAATTGCAAAAATGTCCAATAAACTCTTTCACATTGTCATTATGGGGTATTGTTTGTAGAATTTTGAGGAAAATAATTAATTATATCCATTTTGCAAAAAGGCTGTAACATAACAAAATGTGGAAAAATTGAGGAGCTGTGAATACTTTTCAGGATGCACTGTACATGCAAAGTCAGTTTAAAAGTAAACTTGTGTTTGCAAAACCACAGGTTCATTTTATTGTCCCAAATTCAGCAGTGAATATTTATTGTCTTTTTGCCCCCCCCCCCCCCACTACTTCTCTTAGCTGCTTTGTAAGTCTTAGTTGGGTTTCCAGTCGGAGCTTACACATGGCTGTCTACACATCCCCATGTGACAGTGCTGGGACAATCACCAACCTTTAGTGTTGTCACACTGAGTTTTTCATATGTTCCTCCATACAGTCTGGAAGCAACAATTTCTTTCCTGCGGGCAGCTGAACAGAGCAGCAAGGGTTGGCTTTCCACCTGGTAAAAATGACACTTGTGGCCATTGTTATTTATAAGAAATACATCATAAGGCTTGTATTTTTTCAGAAAGATGACAAATGTAGGCCAGACTCTGCTAGTCTTATTGTTTGACCCATTGGGGAGGTTTAGCTATCTTCTTGTCCCAGTGACTACAGAAAAAGTTACAGTATACCTCTCCATTGTGGACACAGATAAAACCTGACAGTGGCTTTAAAGCCTTTCCCATGCGAAAAATAGGAGCTCTAACTTAACAGCCAAGCACAAATTGACAGTATGGCAAACTGTTCCATTACTTTCCTTTTGACAACTATACTGTTCACATGTTGAGAGGAGTTCTGACACAACAGGAGAAATGTATTGACTTGTATATTGACTGTACTGGATGATGGATTTAAGACAGATCAGTCTTTCTACTGCCCCTGCTTCCTCAAGGCCCTGCATATGCACCTTTTCCCACTTCTGACCATATCAGTGTTAAGGGGAACAGCTAAAACATGGTAAGATGAAGATACTTCTCAACCATGGTAAAGATTTACATATAGATTAAAGCTGATTATTTATCTCTAAACACAAATTGGATTGCAAAATGCCAACTAACCTATTGCGTCCTAGGTCATAACAGCTGTGTATGGATTGCAAGGGTGTCAGCCTATGAAACACTTTAAATTGGCCCCATGTTTCTACCACACACTAATTACTGCAAACTACCTAGCATGTAAGAGAGCATTCCTGTTAAAGTTGCAATATTTAGTGTTGGGTGCTAGTACTGTTTCTATAGAGAATGTCATACCAACGGGATAAGGGACAACTTTAACAACTTTTAATATTCTGATGCCGCGTACACACGATCGAAAAATCCGACAAGAAAACCGTGGATTTTTTTCAGACGGAATCTTGGCTCAAACTTGTCTTGCATACACATGGTCACACCAAATTCCGACCGTCAAGAACGCGGTGACTTACAACACTACGACGAGCCGAGAAAAATTAAGTTCAATGCTTCCGAGCATACCCCAACTTGATTCCGAGCATGCGTGGTTTTTCTTGTCGGAAAATTTGAGAACCAGCTCTCAAATTTTTCTTGGCAGAAATTCCAACAGAAAAATTCCAATGGAGCCTACACACGGTCGGAATTTCTGACCAAAAGCTCACATGAGACTTTTCTTGTCGGAATTTCCGATCGTGTGTACGCGGCATTATACTATATTCTATACTGAGTTCCTAAACACCAGAACATTGGATACAGAAGACACTGTCTTACATCATCACACCATGGTGCAGGATAAAGGGGACTCTAAGACCACCTAATATCCTTAAACTGTACATTTCCTGAACACCAGAATATCAGATAAAGGGGAATTTTAACACCTCCTTACATTCTTATATTGTATGTTTGCTAAGCACCAGGATATTGGATACACAAGACTATCTCCCAGCCACCATACTATGTTTCAGCATAAAACTAGGAACTCTTAAGCCCTGTACACACGTTCGGTTTTACCGATGAAAACAATCCGATGGACTGTTTTCATCAGACAAACCGATCGTGTATGAGCCCCATCGGTCTTTTTTCAATCTGTGTGAAAAAATAGAACATGTTTTAAATTTTTCGAATGGAAAAAAAAACGATAGCAAATTCCGTTCGTCTATGGGCAAGTCCATCGGATAAAAAACCCACGCATGCTCAGACTGAATTATGAGACGGGAGCGCTCGTTCTGGTAAAACTAGCGTTCCTAATGGAGAGAGCACATTCGTCATGCTGTAACGGACTGAAAAGCACGGAGACTGTTAAGCGCGAATTGGCTCACACCAAACTTTTACTAACACGCGGTAACACGAAATCAGCAAAAGCAGCCCAAAGGGTGGCGCCATTAGATTTGAACTTCCCCTTTATAGTGCCGTCGTACGTGTTGTACGTTACGTAGTTTTGGTGCGGTCGTTTTTTTGACTGATGGTGTGTGGGCAAGACTGATGGAAGACAGTTTCATCAGGTTTCCGATGGAAAAATCCATCGGATTAGAATCCATAGGATATCCGATCGTGTGTACAAGGCCTAAGACCTCCCAATATCTTTATACTCTAGATTTCCTGAGCACCAGAATATGGGATAGAAAAAACCCTGACAGCCACCACACTATGTTGCAGGATAAAGGGGGACTTTAACACCAACTTACATTCTTATGTAAGCATCATCAGTAGGGATGAGCTCGGTGTTCGAGTCGAACATAAGTTCGACTCGAACATCGGCTGTTCGCGCGTTCGGCGAACAACGAACGATTTGGGCCGTTCGCGCCAAGTTCGAGTGACGCGAATGGCCCACAATACACTGCGCCATCGCAGTGTAATCCGAGCGCTGTGATTGGCCAAGCATGCACTGTGACCCTGCATGCTTGGCCAATCACAGCGCCGGCAGCGAGGAGAGCAATGATTGGCCACAGGCAGGATGCCTGTGGCCAATTATAGCTGAGGGGGTTTAGTACACGCCCCACACTATAAAAGGCCGCCAGCGCGGCGGCCTCGTGTAGTGTGTTCCGGAGCAGGGAAAGTGAAGGATAGGCAGGGACAGTGTCAAATCTATTCTTTGCTAAACCTTGTGTGTAGGGACAGAGTAGGATAGGCAGGGAGAGTGTCAGTGTCATATTCTTTGCTAAACCTTGTGTGTAAGGAGAGAGAAGGATAAGCAGGGAGAGTGTCAGTGTCATATACTTTGATAAACCTTGTGTGCAGGGAGAGAGAAGGATAGGCAGGGAACAGTGTCAGTGTCATATTCTTTGCTAAACCTTGTGTGTAGGGACAGAGAAGGATAGGCAGGGAGAGTGTCAGTGTCATATTCTTTGCTAAACCTTGTGTGTAGGGAGAGAGAAGGATAGGCAGGGAGAGTGTCAGTGTCATATACTTTGATAAACCTTGTGTGCAGGGAGAGAGAAGGATAGGCAGGGGACAGTGTCAGTGTCATTGTTGCTAAGCCTCCTGCACATTATACACCTGAAGTTAGCCTGTATTGCTGCTTTTTCCTGGTGTGTTACACCAACAGGCATTTGCGGCACTTACAGCGGGCCGAGTGTGCCTCCTGATCATATTACACCTGAAGTTAGCCTGTATTGCTGCTTTTTCCTGGTGTGTTACACCAACAGGCATTTGCAGCACTTACAGCGGGCGGAGTGTGCCTCCTGATCATATTACACCTGAAGTTAGCCTGTATTGCTGCTTTTTCCTGGTGTGTTACACCAACAGGCATTTGCAGCACCTACAGCAGGCGTAGTGTGATTCCTGCAAAATATACTCCTGAAGCTAGGCCTTATTGCTGGTTTTCCCATTTCCCTGCAGGCCATTAGAATGTCTGGAAGGCAAACAAGGAGAGGCAGACAGTCAGGAGCCAATAAAAGAGGGCAAGCAGGCTCTGTGTCTAGAGACAACAGTGCTGGTCGTGGACGTGGTGCATCACCATCAGCACGTGGCCATGGGACACGCTTGTCCTTCTTTTCGGCAACTGGACGTGTTGAGCCGCATCATGCCAAAGACTTGGTAGAGTGGATGACCAAGCCCTCCTCATCCTCCTCATCCTCTCTCACCCAGGCTCAGGGTACTGGCAAAGCAGCTGCCAAAGCGTCCTCTTCCCTGGTATCAATGTCATCATCAGTCACTCCTTCCCTAGACCAACCATGTCCTCCTGAGGAGTCCCCCGAACTGTTTGAGCACAGTGTTGGGTACATGCTCCAGGAGGATGCCCAGCGTTTCGAAGGGTCTGATGATGATACCCAGCTAGAGGAAGGCAGTAGCGTGAGAGCAGAGAGAGGGGATGCTCAAGAAGGACACCAATCTGGCAGTCATGTTCCAGCAGCTGCAGCATACTGCCAGATTGGCTCCAGTGATGAGGAGGGAGGTGATGATGAGGTCACTGACTCCACGTGGGTGCCTAATAGGAGAGAGGAGAAGGATGAGGAGGAGGCACATCTCCAACGAGGCAGGATGCCCTCGGGGGGCCAGCGTAAGGGCAGCACACCAACGGAATCACACCGCAGAGCTCCGCCTGTGCAGGGCGCTGCCTCTGCCCGTTATTCAAAAAGTTCTTTGGTGTGGGCCTTTTTTGAGTCGAGTGCATCAGATCGCACAGCTGCTGTTTGCAACATATGTCTCAAGCGTATATCGCGTGGCCAAAACATTACCCGCTTGGGCACCACATGCTTGACCAGACATATGTTGACCTGCCATGCAGCTCGTTGGCAAGCCTACCTTAAAGACCCACACCAAAGAACAAAGCGGACCTCTTCTTGCACCGCATCAGCTGGGATCTCCAACCCCACTATACCTTCAGTCCTCTCTGAAACCTGCACTGAGAGGAATGAAGGTGTAGAATTAGGTGTGTCACAGCCAAGTACTTGCGGGCACTCTGCTAGCAGTACACCGACGTCCGATTCTAGCAGGCAAATTTCCCTGCCCCAGCTGCTGGACCGTCGAAAGAAGTTCACTCCCAGCCATCCACATGCCCAGCGGTTGAATGCTAGCTTGGCTAAATTGCTAGCGCTTCAACTGCTGCCTTTTCAGTTGGTAGACTCGGCCCCCTTCCGTGAGTTTGTGCAATGTGCGGTTCCTCAGTGGCAGGTTCCCAAACGCCACTTTTTCTCACGGAAGGCGATTCCGGCTCTCTACCGGCATGTGAAAGGCAATGTCTTGGCCTCGCTGGACAGGGCGGTCAGCGGTAGAGTGCATATTACCGCTGACTCATGGTCCAGCAGGCATGGACAGGGACGTTACCTTTCTTTCACGGCCCATTGGGTCACTCTTTTGGCAGCTGGGAAGGATGCAGGACAAGGTGCAGTAGTGTTGGAGGTTGTTCCACCGCCACGCCTCCAAAATGCTACTACTGGTTGTGACACACCTCTGTCCTCCACCCCCTCCTCTTCTTCCTCCATGGCCTCTTCCTGTGCTTTGTCGTGCCATGCCGTGCTTGCGCTGGTGTGTTTGGGGGACAGGAGCCACACTGGGGCAGAGGTTCTGTCTGCTCTGCAGGGGCAGGCCGAGAGGTGGTTGACGCCATGCCAGCTTAAGCCAGGAATGGTAGTTTGCGACAATGGCACCAACCTCCTCTCCGCTCTCCGACAGGGACAACTGACCCATGTGCCCTGTGTGGCTCACGTCCTTAACCTGGTGGTGCAGCGGTTCTTGGGCAGGTACCCGGGCTTACAGGATGTCCTGAGGCAGGCCAGGAAAGTCTGTGTGCATTTCCGCAGATCTTATAATGCCAGTGCTCGCCTGGCTGAGCTGCAAAAGGAGTTGAACCTGCCCAAGAACCGCCTTATATGTGACATGCCCACCAGGTGGAACTCAACGTTGGCCATGCTGCAGCGGCTGCACACGCAGCAGAGGGCCATCAATGACTACCTGTGCGACTACGGCACCAGGACAGGGTCAGGGGAGCTCGGGTTTTTTTCACCACGCCAGTGGGGCATGATCAGGGATGCATGCACTGTCCTGGCACCATTTGAGGAGGCCACGAGGATGGTGAGCAGTGACAGTGCATGCATCAGTGACACTGTACCTCTTGTCCACCTGTTGGAACATACGCTGCGTGGAATAATGGACAGGGCACTTGAGGCAGAACAGAGGCAGGAAGAGGAGGACTTCCTTGCCTCTCAAGGCCCCCTTTACCCAGACAGTGTTCCTTCTGTCCCACCCATCGCACAGGAAGAAGAGGAGGAGGATTGTATCAGCATGGAGGTGGAGCCTGGCACTCAGCATCATCAGCAGCAGTCTTTTAGGGATGATTTACAGTCCCAAGAAACCAGTGGACTTGTACGTGGCTGGGAGGAGGTGGCTGCGGATCATGTCATCCTTAGTGACCCAGAGGACTCCGGACCGAATGCCTCAGCTAACCTATGCTGCATGGCCTCCCTGATCCTGCAAAGTCTGCGGAAGGATCCTCGTATTCTTCGGATCAAGGAGAAGGACCATTACTGGCTGGCCACTCTCCTTGATCCACGGTACAAGGGTAAGGTTGCGGACCTTATCTTACCGTCGCAGAGGGAGCAGAGGATGAGACAACTGCGGGAGGCCTTGCAGAAAGGTCTGTGCAATGCGTTCCCAGAGACTGGGAGGTTACAAACTCCTGGTCCTGGACAACGAGTTGCTGAGGCTTCGGTCAGTCAGTCAAAGAAGGAGCGGTGGGGAAGGTAGCCGTCTGACCGATGCGTTCAGACAATTCTTTAGTCCGCAGCCCCAAGGTATGATCGGTTCCAGCAACCATCGCCAGCGTCTGATATACATGGTGCAGGAATACCTAGGGGCAAGGTCAGACCTGGACACCTTCCCCACTGAAAATCCTCTGGCTTACTGGGTCTTGAGGATGGATCACTGGCCAGAGCTTGCACAGTATGCAATTGAGCTACTGGCTTGTCCTGCATCCAGCGTTCTTTCAGAACGCACATTCAGTGCTGCTGGAGGATTTGTCACGGATCACAGGGTGCGCCTGTCCACCGACTCTGTTGATCGACTGACCTTCATGAAGATGAACCAGTCTTGGATCACCACCAGCTACCAAACACCTGAAGCTGATATAACAGACTAATTTATTTTCAAATGTCACATCCCTTCAAGACTGATGCTGATGCTGAGAGACTGTCCTGTTATGTTGACTGACTATCCTCCTCCTCCTCAATGATCCGATTGATGATGATAGCTTGGAAGAACATTTTTTTTTCTGGGTGCCGCCACCAGTGGCTAAGGCCCAATTTTTCAGCCCCTGTTTAACAGGGGCATGTAATTACAATTTTTGATGCAATACTTTGCAACAGGGCTCATTGCTGTGCTCCAAGTACAGTATCTGTGAGGGGTTGCAGTGTTGTGGCACCAGTGCCTAAGGCCCAATTTTTCTGCCCCTGTTTAACAGGGGCATGTAATTACAATTCTTGATCTAATAATTCACAGCAGGGCCCATTCCTGCGACCACCAAGAGTAACTGTGAGGCCTTACAGTGTTGTGTCAACACCACCACCACCACCACCACCAAAGGCCCAATTTTTCAGCCCCTGTTCAACAGGGGCATGCAATTACAATTCTTGATCTAATAATTCACAGCAGGGCCCATTCCTGCGCCCACCAAGAGTAACTTTGAGGCCTTACAGTGTTGTGTCAACACCACCACCACCACCACTAAAGGCCCAATTTTTCAGCCCCTGTCCAACAGGGGCATGCAATTACAATTCTTGATCTAATAAATCACAGCAGGGCCCATTCCTGCGCCCACCAAGAGTAACTGTGAGGCCTTACAGTGTTGTATCAACACCACCACCAAAGGCCCAATTTTTCAGCCCCTGTTCAACAGGGGCATGCAATTACAATTCTTGATCTAATAATTCACAGCAGGGCCCATTCCTGCGCCCACTAAGAGTAACTGTGAGGCCTTACAGTGTTGTGTCAACACCACCGCCACCACCACCAAAGGCCCAATTTTTCAGCCCCTGTTGCAAACGGAAGGATACAACAGGAAGTGAGAGGAAATCTACCCCTAGGAAGGCAAATTCTCTCCTGTAAGAGTTAATATGGGAAAAAAAAGTGTCTCCTCTCCACTGATGCTTTATCACCAATTCTTGTTTCAATAAAAACCCCAAATTTTCAAAAAACATTTGTCATTAGGGCGGAAAGTGAGGTGAACTGTTCTGAACAGGTGCACACTGCACAGACAGCAAAACAAATGTTACAGGGGTGATAACCCTTCCCTATGCTTTCCAAAAAGCTTAAAAATAGCTTTTTTGCCTGGAGCTACACTTAAACAATGTACCTGTTCAAAATTACAAACAGATTCTACATAAGAACAAACCTACAGTCCCTGTCTTGTATGCACCACCTGTATACGGCTGTTCAGAGTATATAGTGTAGGGCCTTTTTTATTTTGTGTGCGGGGTTCCCCTTAATATCCATACAAGACCCAAAGGGGCTGGTAATGGGCTGGGGTAGGGGGGGGGGGGTGATGGGGTAGCTATGCCATTTTTCTTTAAGATTTTCATCCATATTACCGGGACCAGACATTACATTAAAGCCGCAAGCAGTTTTAAATGGCTTTTTTTCCTTCAGAAATGTAATTTTGTGCAGGGACAGTTCTAAACACGGGAAACACGTGGCACTTCACAGGCATACTTTAGACACCCCCCAGGTACGATATTTAAAGGAATATTTGACTTTTTTTTTCACTTTATGCATGGATTGATACATGTCCCCTGGTGCAGAACTCGGGTTCCCAAACCCTTTTTAGGACAATAACATGCATATTAGTCGTTATAATTAGCACTTTAGATTTCGAACGTTCGCATCCATTGTATTTAACAGGGTTCTAAAGTTCGTGCGAACTTTCGGTCCGTTCGCGGGTTCTGGTGCGAACCGAACCCGGGGGTGTTCGGCTCATCACTAATCATAAGCATCAGAATATTGGATACAGAAAACTATCTCACAGCCACAATACCATGTTACAGCATAAAATGGGAAATTCGAAGACCTTTTTACATGCTTAAGCTCCATGCACACTGGCGTTTTTTTTTTAACCCGAAAAACACTGGAAAAAACACTGGATAAAAAACGCTGGAAATAGTTTTTTGTAGTAGCATTTTAGTAGCATTTTAGCAGCGTCTTAGCATTTAAGAACATTGGCGTTTTATAAGCGTTTTTGAAGTAAAAGAAAAAAAAAATGAAAAAAACGCTATTAGTAGTGTTTAGGAGCGTTTCTGCTGGGAAAACATCCCAAGAAACTCTACAAAAACTATTTTTTTTCTGCTCCTAGACACTGAAGCTCAAAAAACGCTAATAGCCTAAAGTAGTATGCATGGACACATAGGATAACACTATTTAGCTTCTAGAAGTAGAAAAAAAATATCAACTTCTAGGAGCTTAAAAAAACGCTAGTGTGCATGGAGCCTAATGCCGAGTACACACGACCTTTTTCATGACGAGAAAAATGCAATTTTTTCATTTGGTCATTAAAAACGATTGTGTGTGGGCTGCAGAGCATTTTTCACGACGTGAAAAATGGGCATTAAAAATTTGGAACATGCTCTATTTTTTCTCGTCGTTTTTCACGTCGTTGTTTTTCTCGTCGTGAAAAACGGCCGTGTGTAGGCTTTAACGACGTGAAAAAAACGCACATGCTCAGAAGCAAGTTATGAGACAGGAGCGCTCGTTCTGGTAAAACTAGCGTTCGTAATGGAGATATCACATTCGTCACGCTGTAACAGACTGAAAAGCACGAGGCTGAAAAGCGCGAATCGTCTCTCACCAAACTTTACTAACACAAGGATCAGCAAAAGCAGCCCAAAGGATGGCGCCATCCGAATGGAACTTCCCCTTTATAGTGCCGTCGTACATTTCGTACGTCACTGCGCTTTGTTCGAGCATTTTTTTTCCTGATCGTGTGTAGGTAAGGCAGGCTTGAGAAGAATCACGTTGAGAAAAAAAGTTGTTTTTTCAATGACATTAAAAACTGTTGTGTGTACGCGGCATTATACTGTAGATGTCCTGAGCACCAGAATATTGGATGCAGTGAATACTGTTTCACAGCCACCATACCATAATGCAGGATAATTTGGAACTCTAAAGCCCCATACACACGGTCGGACTTTTGGCCAACAAGTTTCATTTTGAGCAAGTTGGGCCAACAATCTGACCGTGTGTACGCTCCATCGGACATACTTTTTTTTTTTTTGTGTGTGTGTTTTCATCGGACAAAAGTTGGGTCTGCAGACGGACAAACTTTTGCCCAACAAAAGTCCGATGGAGCAAAGTCCTACCGTGTGTACAGAAAACCATTGGACTTTTGTCCGATGGACAAAACAACTAATGTTAAAATCAACCAACAATAGCAGAAGTTGACCAAAGGGTGGCGGTAAAAAGCAGAAAAGAGCAGAAAAACCACATGATGTTGCAAAAAGTTTTGGGAAAGTTTGCAGAAAAGTCCTGTGGTGTGTATGCTATGGGTGTTCCGTTCGGACAAAAATCCAGGGAAAAGTCAGATGGAAGTCCGACCGTGTGTACAAGGCTTTATACTTCCTTACATACAGTACCTATACCGTCTATTTTCTAAACACCAGAATGTTTTATACAATGTATACATCTGAACCTACAGTGATCCCATTCAACATGTCCCATCATTCTGAATTAAAACTTACCACACAATATATATGGTATGTTTCTCCTAGTTCCTGAGTTAATTTTGAAAAGCCAATTCATGTTTACTGGCCTTTTAAAGAACTTGGTCACTGTGTATAAAATATTTTTTTATTGTCATCAGTTTTGTGCGGCAAGAGAGAATATAAGAGAATTTTACTCTTGACATTAAGAATACAGAGCAAGTTTTCTTCCCTCAGATATCCTTTCAGGTACGGGAGAACTTTCACCCTGTAACTCTGGTAATAGAATTTCTCCTGCGCCAACACTCAATTAGCATGATAAATAAGCAAGTTCTTTCTCTTCGGCCTGCCATATTTTGCTGACGTCAGCGTTAATGCGATTATTGTATTTTAGGCTGATTTAGAGACCTGAGCACTCTCCCAAAATATTAATAAGAGTGGGATGTCTTCTACTGAGAACTAGCTGGCTGAAGAGCTCTGATTAAGCACTTTTAAAAAAGAACTTCACATTGTTTCAGCTATTTGTGTAGTGCTAAGCTATGCGTAGGCTGAGAAATGCCTAGTGATTTAATTACCTAAATTAATGCCCAAACTGGCAACCAGGCAACTTTGGGGTTAACCAGGGGTTGGATTTGTTTAATCACAACACAGGGCAAATGTGAATTGCTAATGCATTCTCACACTTCATCAGCCCTATTTAACTACTTGATGTCTAAATTTGCCTAACATATGAACATTCTGTGTTGTCCAGTGATGGACAATGGCTGCAGTTGGCCTCTATGCAGATTTATAGTCTGGGCTCCCCTACAACACATATCGCTACCCTGTACATATGCACCCAGGATGCCCCATCTGGCTCACTCCATATCCACATTGTGTTTGCTCAATACATCTGCACCCTATACATATATATACTTATATACAGTACATACTTTCCATTGTTTGCCTCTCTCTAAACCAGTGGTTCTCAACTCCAGTCCTCAGGGCCCACCAACAGGCCAGGTTTGCAAGATAACTGAAATGCATCACAGGTGATATAATTTGCTGCTCAGGGATTGCAGTATTCTAGTCTGCATCTCACCAAGGTAATACTTAAAATCTGGCCTGTTAGTGGGTCCTTAGGACAGGAGTTGAGAACCACTGCTCTAAACTCTCTACAGCGGGGGTCAGCAACCTGTAGATCGCGATCTACCAGTAGATCTTGACCAGGTGACTGGTAGATTGCGGTCTGGGCTTGCTGACCCACCATCCCAGAACATCAGAGTGCAATGCAGAAGGACTACTTGTAAAGTTGGAGCTGTAGTAGGGAGCAAGAGCCACATAAGCTGATGCCTTCTCTGTTGTGCTGGCTCCTGTCCCATATGGAGTATTAACAACTGCACTCCACCTTATCCTGGTAAGTGGTCTCCAGAGTGGTGCCAACAGCAGAAAAGAAGAGATCTTCAGGTCAGTGAAGGTCATGTGTACACCTTTTGACTGCTGCCTCAGCAGCTAAAAGGGGTAGGGATTGGGGGTGATAAAACCATGACTCAACCACAGGGTTTTACCATCTCCCAACTTCTAGGCACTGCTGCTCCTCTGAAAAGCGATCCGAGTGTGTTTGACAGGTGGTGAGTAGGGATGAGCTCAGGCGTGTTCGCATTGAACACGTGCAGAGCCTGCCAAGGAAGTCAGCACCGTCGGAACCGCGCTGCGCTAATCACATGCAGGGAGACATTGTACCGATGCTCGGCTGCAGAGATCGGGAAATGTCTCCCTGCCTGTGATTAGCGCAGCGCGGTTCCGACGGTGCTGACTTCCTTGGCGGGCTCTGCACGTGTTCAATGCGAACACGCCTGAGCTCATCCCTAGTGGTGAGGAGGTGATATGTTGTCTCCTCACCACCTGATATAAACCCATAATTGCCATGCAATGCACACGATTGCAACATGGTAGTACAGCAATTAGAGATTTAAATCAGGTGTGAGGAGGCAACACCGTGCCCGGTAATCTTTGACTACTCCCATCTTGTTCAGGTCGATTTCCACCTCTTAAAGTTGCCTACCCCTGCTCTAAAGCATCCCTCCAGTCACTTATTTGTGGTGGCTACATGTTTCCATATGTCATGGTGGATTTACTTCCCATGATGTGCTCAGTACTGAATGACAGCCATTGTGCCTTTAAAGGGTAACCTCACTTTCATGGAAAAAAAAAATAGCAAATAAAAATAAAATATAGTGTATACAATTGTGACACAAGTCATATTGTAGTTGAATTCTAGCAAAAGTTACCTTTCCTTGCTTTTATTGCTGCTGGGGGTAATTGTCGCTACAATAACGCAGTCGAGGGGCACTCAGAGATCTTCAGTAGGGATGAGCTCATGCATGTTTGGATACAAGTCTGAAGCCTCCTGAACTATCCTGCCAGGAAGCAGTCACTGTGGACTGCCAATCATAAGCAACAGAGGCAGTCCCTGTCCTGCAGCTGCATGTATACAGAGAGCAGCAAGGCAGGGACTGCCTCTGCTGCTTATGATTGTCAGTCCACAGTGACTACTTCCTGGCAGGATAGTTCAGGAGGCTTCAGACTTGTATCCGAACATGCATGGGATCATCCCTCAGGTGGGATCCGTGTTCCATAAAAGAGAGGTGATGCTAGGGGTGGAAACAAGGGGCAATGCAAGGTGTGGGAAGGGCAGAAACAAGTGTGTCTTAAGCCCCGTACACACGGTCGGACTTTTGGCCAACAAACTTCATTTTGAGCAAGTTGGACCAACAATCCGACCGTGTGTACGCTCCATCGGACAAACTTTTTTCGTTTTTTCTTGTTTTCATCGGACAAAAGTTGGGTCTGCAAACGGACAAACTTTTGCCCAACAAAAGTCCGATGGAGCAAAGTCCGACCGTGTGTACAGAAAACTATCAGACTTTTGTCCGATGGACAAAACAACTGATGTTAAAATCAACCAACAATAGCAGAAGTTGACCAAAGGGTGGCGGTAAAGAGCAGAAAAGAGTAGAAAAACCACGTGATGTTGCAAAAAGTTTTGGGAAAGTTTGCAGAAAAGTCAGAGCGTGTGTATGCTATGGGTGTTCCCGACCAACTCCGTTCGGACAAAAAAATACAGATAGAAGTCCGACCGTGTGTACGGGGCTTTAGAGGAGGAGGGTGAGTTCTTGTACATATTCTCTGACAAAAAAGGCCCTGGTTCTGACCCTAGCTAATTTCTACTGAACATGTACAGTACATGCAGTCTATATTTTAAATATATGGGGAATAATTGGATACAGGGGTTGAAAAAACTTCTGAGAATGTGAGTTTGTGGTTTTGAATTGTTTTTGCGCACTCTGTTTTGACATTGTATTAACCTAAAACAATGCAGTGTGCTACAGCAAAAAAATAAATAAACTCAAAAACGTTATTAAACTAATCAGGAGTGTCAATCAAAACTAACCAAACAATTCTTGTTTTCAAGTTGAAATTAATCAGATTGTGGTTCTACTTAACCACTTGCCTATTGGGCACTTTCACCCCCTTCCTGCCCAGGCCAATTTTCAGCTTTTAATGTAGTCGCACTTTGAATGACAATTGTGCGGTCATGCAGCACTGTTCCCATATGACATTTTTATCACTTTTTTTTTGAGACAGATAGAGCTTTCTTTTGGTGGTATTTAATCACCACTTTTTTTTTTTTTGCTAAAAAAAGACCAACAATTAAATAAAAAATTGTTTTCTTTGTTTCTGTTATAAAATTTTGCAAATAAGTAAATTTTTCTTCTTCACTGATGCGCGCTGATGAGGCTGCAGTGATGGGAACTGATGAGAATGCACTGATGGCCATTGATAAAGCTGCACTGATGGGAACTGATGAGAATGCACTGATGTGCACTGATAAGGCGGCACTGATGAGAATGCACTCATGAGAATGCACTGATAAGGCGGCACTGATATGCTGCACTGATGGGACTGCACTGATAATCAGTGTAAATGTGTGCTGTCACAGGATAGCCAGTTATCAGCTTTCCTTTCCTCACACAGTGACAGCGCTGAGGAAAGGAAATGCAGATAACCAGGCATTTGTTTACATGGGATCAGCTGTGATATGACACAGCTGATCACTTGGCAAAGGGCTGCTGTGATTGGCCCTTTACCACAACCTGTGATCAGCTGTGTCCGAAGGACACAACAATCACAGAGCGCACCAGATGCGTTCTCCAAGGGCATGCAGGAGGGCCGGGTTCTGGGAGGACATCAATAAACGCCCTTCCAGAACTGGATGGCTGCACTGTAGCCGTCTCTTGGCTATAGCGTGGTTGGCAAGCTAAGCTAAATGTAGAAGATAAAAAATCAATTACACATCTAAAATATGTGAAGATAGGTGTTAGCATCAATGACTCCATCTGTGAAAATGGTACTGTGCCATGAGACCACATACAGCCAAAAGGCATCACCCAAGCATAATTTAACCACTTGGTGACCGACCGCAATGTACTGATGAGTGGTCGCTGTAGGCAAAGCAAAGTATCCATGCGTCACTGCCTACTTCCATGTTTAAGTTTGATTGTGCACGGTGGGAGCCTGTCAGCAAGTCCCGGCCAACAATTCATGGCCAGGACCTGCTGATCAGCTGTGTGCAATTACAGCCCAGAGCTCTGTTTTGGTGAACAACACAGAGCTCCGTACGAAGGGAGTGATCTGTCAGTTTCTCATCCCTGCAAATCAGGGATGAGAAACTGATAGATCAGTTAGTAAAAGCAACACACTGTACACACATTACAAATTGTTAGGCATATATTTAACCCCTTAATCACCCTAGATGTTAACCCCTTCCCAGCTAGTGTTATTAGTACAGTGGCAGTGTAGAGCATTATTACTGATCACTGTAATAATGTCACTGGTGATGTCAGTGGCAGTTAGTAGGTTCCCCCCAGCCTCAGTTAGTGTCAGATTGTCCTGCTGCAATATCGCAGTATAAGTTGTTGAACGCCGCCAATAGTAAAAAGAAAATTAAAAAATTAAAAGTTCAGTATATTTTCCATAGTTTGTAGATGCTATAACTTTCACGCAAACCAATCAATATTCACTTTTTAGGATTTTTTAAAAATAAAAAACAGGCAGCAGAATACATTTTGGCCAACATTTATGAAGAAATTAGATTTCTTTCATTTTTTATTGGATATGTTTTATAGCAGAAAGTAAAAGAATATTTTATTTTTTTTACATTTTCAATCTTTTTTTTTTCATTTTTTCTTCATCTTCATTTATATTGCAAAAAAAAAACCCAGTGGTGATCAAATACCACGAAAAGAAAGCTCTATTTGTGTGAAAAAAATGATAAAACATTTAATTTGGGTACAACCTTGCATGACCGCTCAAACGCCAGTTAAAGTAGAGCAGTGCCAAATAGCAAAACATGGCCTGGTCATATAGGGAGTAAAATCTTTCGGAGCTGTAATGGTTGTAGGACTGGTGTTTTTTCCATGTTGCCCTTGAAATTAAATTAAAGTGGAACTTTGGGAAACAAACAAACAAAATTTGTAAACCGCAACGGTTTTTAATGCAGAAAGACATACACTACAGTATATGCCCCTTCTGCAATAACGTTTCTTACCCGCCTGCTTGCCTTTCCAATTTTCTTGCAATAATGCGATCAATGAACTCCTGCACATGTGCAGAAATGATGTCATTGCAGCCCAGCCAATGAAACTAGCCAAAGATCAGTACCGTGAAGCAGACCAGCCAAAGATGTCAGCAGGGAGCTCCAGAGCACTGCAGTGAAAGTGAATACCGTATATACTCGAGTATAAGCTGAGATTTTCAGCACATTTTTTTGTGCTGAAAATGCCCCCTCGGCTTATACTTGAGTCACATTTTGCGCCTGATCTACCGGACTTTGGGGACCCAGTACTGGCCAAACTTGGCACACATATAGCCCCACTCTTCCTCTACAAGTGTGCAAAGTTTGTTTTCCGGAGGACCTACGGCCGGGGAGCACCAATTTTTCAAAGCCGGGCATCCCTTCCATATACTCCCATGTTAAACGCAAGTCTAGTCATGGGCACAGTGAGGCATGGGCACAGTGAGGCATGGGAACAGTGAGGCATGGGCACAGTGAGGCATGGAGGACACAGTGAGGCATGCACATGGACACAGTGAGGCAAAGTGAGGCACAGATGGACACCCTAGGCTTATACTCGAGTCAATACGTTTTCCCATTTTTTTGGTGGTAAAATTAGGTGCCTCGGCTTATATTCGGGTTGGCTTATACTCGAGTACATACGGTATATAGTACTTCCATTTTAAAAAGACACTCCTGGAACTGTACTCTATTTAAATATAATAATAATAATAAATAATATAATATATATTTTTTTTTAAATGTCCGCTATTGCAATGCCCAGCTTTTCGTGCCATTATGTTACAATAGTTTGCCTTTTAGCCCTAAAAATGTCCAGAATTTACCAGCCAGATTCAACCCCATAAACTTCAATGGGATTTGATGTCAAGTTTGGGTTTTGGGAATCTGTTGGGATTCAATGAACCCCCTTTGAATGGAATCCAGAAATATTTGCCCATCCCTAGCTGAATTTTTTTCACAAATTCCCAGAATTCAACAAAAGGAAGAAACAATTCAAGCAAAAAGTGATTACAATTTGTACATTTTGTGGCTTGGCACTGATTGCTCCAGCCCTGCTGGCCAAGGCTCTGACCCACTATTGTCATTTTGGTAGATACTGCCTTACCTGTCTGTCCACTTTTGGTTTTGGCCACCCATGCTGCTCCACAGAACTACCCTGATGGTCCTCCTATCCTTTGGGGTCTCTTAATATTAGCACATTCTGTACAGGGAGAAAACCTGTCACTGTTTCAAACACTAGAACAGCAAATAAATCCAAATATGTGCCAAGAAAAATACATGCAATAGCCTTTCAGACTGTCCTACTGAAAAATAACTGTCTTCTTGGCTATACAGGTCAATCTCATTCTTCTTTTCATTTATAAAGCTGCAACGCTAGAATCTTATTCGTAGCAAACTATAACATTGTTTATAGTTGTTTTATCTGATACTTTTCTCTTTTTGAAGCCAGTAATGTTCACATTAGATTACCCCAAATGTAAGGGCTGCAAGGACTAAAAGATTAGAAACTCTTCCTGCAGATACACTATATTACCAAAAGTATTGCGATGTCTGCCTTTACACGCATATGAACTTTAATGGCATCCCAGTCTTAGTCTTTAGGGTTCAATACTGAGTTGGCCCACCTTTTGCAGCTATAACCGCTTCATCTCTTCTGGGAAGGCTGTCCACAAGGTTTAGGAGTGTGTCTATGGGAATGTTTGACCATTCTTCCAGAAACGCATTAGTTAGGTCAGGCACTGATGTGGACAAGAAGGTCTGGCACACAGTCTCCACTCTAAATCATTCCAATGGTGTTCTATCGGGTTGAGGTCAGGACTCTGTGCAAGCCAGTCAAGTTCCTCCTCCCCAAACTCGCTCATCGATGACTTTATGGAGCTTGCTTTGTGCACTGGTGGGCCATCCCCAAACTGTTCCCACAAAGTTGGGAGCATGAAATTGTCCAAAATGTCTTGGTATGCTGACACCTTAAGAGTTCCCTTCACTGGAACAAAGGGGCCAAGCCCAACACCTGAAAAACAACCCCCCACCATAATCCCCCCTCCAACAAATGATTTAGACCAGTAACCAGGAACTTGACTGGCCTGTACAGAGTCCTGACCTCAACCCAATAGAACACCTGTGAGCCATTACTTGTCATCCACATCCGTGCCCAGGCATGTACTGGCCATCGGGACTACCTGGAGTTTCCCGGTGGGCCGATGGCTCAGTGGACCAGTTTCAGTGACAGTGGAGGTAGAGTTGGCGGGGACTCCCAAACCCTGTCCACCAATAAACTAATCTCCTGCTGTGCAGCTGTTTAGAAAAAAAACTTAGCCGGGCCCCTGTGTTCAGTGGGGGCCGGGGGACAGAAACCAGACTATTTCATCACTTTCGGCTTTGGGCGGCTGAATCCGCAGCAGCACACTACACAGTTATAGGCCAGCCTGTGCTATATCAGTTCACTGGAGCCGGCCGGGAGCGCTGCTGTGGATTAATCCGCCTAAAGTCAAAAGTGATGAAATAGTCCGCTTTCTATCCCCCAGCCCCTACTGAACACAGGGGGCCCGGATATGTTTTTTTTCTAAACAGCTACACAGTTGGAGTCGGGAGATTAGCTGATTGGTGGATAGGATTTGGGTGTCGCCGTCCGCTCACCTGCCCCCCCCCCCCAGTTCCCTCCAGCCCTAGTTACCCAGCTCTGTGGTGCCCAGGAGGAAGGGAGAAGACTAGATATTCCAGCAGTGTACAGCTGGTCCCGGGCTTCCAGCTCCAGAGGAACCACCTGCAGGACCTAGGTAGAAGAAGCTGTGCAGACTAGGTACTGGGGAGGGGGCTAACATTGATGGGCACTTATGAGGCTGCGTTGATGGGCACTGATCAGGCTGCATTTATGGGCACTGGTGTGGCTGCATTAATGGGTACTGGTGTGGCTATGCCCTGTCCTATGCCCAATAGTGGAATGTTTTTACTTATTTTTTTGTTGCAATTGCATATAGTTTATATACTGTTTTTGTGCGTGTTTGCAAAATTAAAGTGGGCCATTCTGGATGAAGTCCAGGGCCAAATTTTTGTCCCAGTGCAGCCCTGTCAGTGCCAGACCTCACAAATGCGCTTCTGTAAGAAAAATCTAACATTCCCAAAACACACACTCCTAAACCTTGCGGACAGCCTTCCCAAAAGAGTTGAAGCTGTTATAGCTTAAAGGGTGGGCCAACTCAATATTGAACCCTACGGACTAAGACTATGATGCCATTAAAGTTCATGTGCATGTAAAGGCAGGTGTCCCAATACTTTTGGTAACATAGTGTATGTGAAAATGGCAGATCACAATGTTTTATCTCATGATAGGCATACTTTAAGTCAAACATTTGCCCAAAAGCAACAACTTAGACTTGATATTTTATATTAAGTCTAATTTTCCTGCACAGATGTGAATCTGATTGCTCAGAAGCATGCAGTTCTCATTTCAGACACTTTTCTAAATGAGGAAAATTTAGCCTATTTATCAGAATATCTGATGAAAGAACCATCAGTTTTACCTGCGGCTATGAAAAAAGATTCTGCTTTAATTTACTTTAATTTTAACATGCATTTGCATCAGTTTAAAAGATGTGTTAGACATAATGACAGCCAGCAAAAAGAAACTCTAATGACTACACAGATCTAGGACGTTTTCCCTTTTGACTTCATATATGATGTCCGATGAGAGTACATAAAGCCGTTTAGTAAGATTATACTTCTAAATATGAAATGGTTGCTATATATATATATATATATATATATATATATATATATATATATATATATATATATATATATATATGTGTGCTTTTCTGGCTTTAATGCAGAGAAATCTCCTGTATGGGGCTGCAGCATTCTGCATTAGAGCGAAGATGTGGTCACCTTAACCATTAATCATTCACCTGGGCTGCTAGCACAGTGCTGCATTACTGTCTGTGCCCCCCCCCCCCCCTGCTCATGGCTTGTTATTAGTGACGGTTTCTGTGCACAGTGGGGATGGGAGCAGAGCTTTCAAGGCCATCTGTCCCTCTTCTCTCCTGCCATGTGACCTTATGGATGCCATTTTCCAGAATGGCAAGTGACATTATTTCCTCTCCCCATACTCGCCTTTACTGCATTTTCATGATAATAGCAAGTCTCATCTTCCCCTGCAGTCTCATTTTTCATAGTAGGTGCAGGTGCAGCTTGTCTGTTCTTCACCGAGCCTACGACTCATACGCTGATGAAATGACATCAAGTGCAATGTGCTGACACCACAATCAGTAAAATCTCAAGTCCTTAACCTATGCTAAATGAGGCTAGATATAAACATAATCTAATAACATCAGTGTTGGGAATGTGCATGACTATTAGGACACCTGTGCAGCAGACGTGATGGAAGATTTTAGAAAGGATAAGTACTATGCTATAAAGAGAAGCTTGCTATAAAGAAAAGGATAATATAAAGAGATAGGTAGTATAGGGGGTTAAAGTGTTACTAAACCCAAAAACAGTAAGATCAGTCTGAATATGCAGTAAACATGCTTGTTATACTCAGCGCGGAACCTAAGGGGTTAATCCTCTGCATTGTGTAAAATGGCTGTTTGAGCCTGTCTTCTCTGATTCTCCCCTTCATCCCCAATCCATCTGCTGATAAAACAGAGCCTCGGGGGCACTCTGCACATGCTCAGTTTGGTGTGTATTGCTAGAGAGTTTTTCTTTTTTTGGGAGGGTGCATGTGATCAGCACAGGGCCAATCAGCGCTGTCCAGACAGAGGTTCAAGGGTCATGAAGCCTCATAGGACAGTTAAAGGAGAATAAACACTCCTCATACAAGCTTTAAAAGGTAACTCTACTTGCATGGAAAAAACAAAGGAAATAAAAAAATAATAATATAGCATATACAATTGTGACATAAGTCATATTGTAATTGAATGTTATTAAAATTTACCTTTCCTTTTTAATCTGCTGCTCTGTAATTTTCTGTAAACTTCAATGAAATATGGCTACCTGGAGGTGTTCAGTTGTGTGACAATAGCGAATTCATTTCCACTATTGTCTTCTTGACTCCCGACCAATGGGGTCTCAGGACCCACTTTCTGTTCAGCCGGCAGGAGAAGCAACGTCTGTTCGGCCAGGAGGAGAAGCCCCGGCTCTTCCCTTGACTGGAGCGAGGAGCATCATCCCTACCCCTCGTCCTCGAGTGAGGGGCTAGGTTTGTTTGCCTTCCCCCCGCCCAAAATATTGAGCACCAGCTGTCATTGATAAAGAGCAGGGTTTTCTAAATAGCAAGGTAACATAAGTACATTGTCCTACATTTACCACGGCCAACGGTCAAAACATTTCCATTCTGAATGCAATTCTTCCATGTTCAGGAGAGGGAGATTGAAACTCACCTAAACGCGGCAGCTCCTAAACTCTGCTAAATACCAGTGTGTACATGGACACATAGGCTTTTATTAAGTAGAGTTTAGGAGCTTTGGCAAAAAAATGCCAAAAGCTCCTAAACTCAAGTTTAGGAGCTGTCAGTGTAAGCTAGTGTACATTAGGGGTTACAGTAAGTGGTATAAAGAGTTGGTTAGTCCAAAAAAAAAAAAAGAGACTAGTATAAAGAGTAGGGCAGTATAAAGAGTTGGGCAGAAAAATAGCATAGTAGTATAAGAAGTTACATAGTATTAAGTGCAGGGTAGTCCAAAAAAAAAACGGTATTATATTAATAGCAGGGCAGTATAAAGAGTCAGGTAGTATAAAGGGCAGGGAGTGAAAATATCAGGATAGCATGTAGAGCAACACAGTATAAAGAGCTGTATAGTATATAGGGTTGGTAATATAAAGAGCTGAAAGTAAAAATATCAGGGCAGTAAGACCAGCACAGAATAAATAGCTGGGTTGTGCAAAAAGGTAGCACTACCCCAGTAGGAAAAAATAAATAAAAAATTGTTACTGCTAATAGTAAAATATAGTGAGTAGTGACACCCTCTTATTGAATATTAAAAAAACAAAAACAAATCAAGTTAAAAAAAAACACGGCATCAACTGTCACCACACCTGAGAGGGAGGTACAAATTACTTCCCAAATCAGGAATATAGAGCTCCAGAACCTCCAAGACAACATTCTAATGAGCAATATTCAGGACCTCAAACACCCAAACCCTGGTGGCAAAATAAGGGTAACAACAAGCTTTGGTTTAAATCACCAAGAAGACCTCATTGGAAAAACATTGGGAATAATCAGAATTGGAATTACAATAGAAACAATACTAGACCTAGAAATCAACAGTACAATAATTATGATAATTAGAGTTGAGCGGACACCTGGATGTTCGGGTTTGGCCGAACTCCACATAAAAGTTTGAGTTCGGGACCCGAACTTGACCCGCACTTGACCCCGAACCCGAACCCCATTGAAGTCAATGGGGACCCGAACTTTTGAGGACTAAAATGGCTCTAAAAAAGTAATGGAAAGGGCTAGAGGGCTGCAAATGGCAGCAAAATGTTGTTAAGAGCATGGCAAGTGCTTTGCAAACAAATGTGGATAGGGAAATAACCTAAAATAACATAAAATACATACAAATAAAAAATTATAATCTTGACCTAGGAGGACGAGGTCCATATGGAGTAGGAGGTTGAGGTGGCGGTGTAGGTGGAAGCGGCGGTGGAGGAGGACGAGGTAGCCAACACTGGTTTTTGTTTTTAATTTTATTTAAAAACAAAAACCCCAAAAGAGTGAGAAAGATAAAAAAAAAAAAAAACAATGGCTGGGTAAGGCCGGTATACCTGTACATGTCTATTCTGCACAAGGTACGGACAAGCCCTGTGGGATCCATGCCTGGTTCATTTTAATGAACGTGAGCTTGTCCACATTGGCTCTGGACAGGCGGCTGCGCTTGTCTGTGATAACGCCCCCTGCCGTGCTAAATACACGTTCAGATAATACACTGGCTGCAGGGCAGGCCACCACCTCCAAGACATAAAGGGCAAGCTCAGGCCATGTGCCCAATTTGGAGACCCAGAAGTTGAAGGGGGCAGACCCGTCATTCAGTACGTGTAGGCATGTGCACACATACTGCTCCACCATGTTGGTAAAATGCTGCCTCCTGCTAAGACGTTCCATATCAGCTGGTGGTGCTGGTTGTTGTGGCGTGCTGACAAAGCTTTTCCACATTTCAGCCATGCTAACCCTGCCTTCTGAGGTGCTGGCTGTGCCCCGGCTGCGTTGGCGACCTCTTCCTCCTCCTCTGCCTTCGCCTTGTTCTTCCACTGTGCCCCCGCTGTCAGGTGGGAATTCCACCAGCAGCGCGTCTACAAGCGTGTGCTTGTACTCGCGCATCTTACGATCACGCTCCAGTGAGGGAATTAAGGACGGTACATTGTCCTTGTAACGGGGATCCAGCAGCGTGGCCACCCAGTAATCAGCACCAGTTAGAATGTGGGCAACTCGGCGGTCGTTGCGGAGACACTGCAGCATGTAATCGCTCATGTGTGCCAGGCTGCCCAGAGGCAACGAAAAGCTGTCCTCTGTGGGAGGTGTATCGTCTGTGTCCTCTGTATCCCCCCAGCCATGCACCAGTGATGACCATGAGCTGGTCTGGGTGCCACCCTGCTGTGAACATGGTCCCTCCTCCTCCATCTCCTCCTCCTCATCCTAAACCTCGTCATCCTCCAGAACTGTGCCCTTGCTGGACAATTGTGTACCTGGCGTTTGTTGGTGCAGGAACCCACCCTCGGAGCCACTTGTGAATGACTGCCCTGAAAGCCTTGGAAATGATCCCTCTTCCTTCTCCTCCTCCTCCTCCTCCTCCGCCTGTGCCACATCCTCTTCCATCATCGCCTGAAGCGTTTTTTTCAAGAAGGCATAGAACTGGGATAGTAACGCTGAGAACGGCGTCATCGGCACTGGCCATTTTGGTGGAGTACTCGAAACAGCGCAACAAGGCACACAGGTCTTGCATGGAGGCCCAGTTATTGGTGGTGAAGTGGTGCTGTTCCGCAGAGCGACTTGCGCGTGCGTGCTGCAGCTGAAACTCCACTATCGCCTGCTGCTGCTCGCACAGTCTGGCCAGCATGTGCAAGGTGGAGTTCCACCTTGTGGGCACGTCACATATGAGGCGGTGAGCAGGAAGGCCGAAGTTACGCTGCAGCGCTGACAGGCAAGCAGCAGCAGGGTGAGAACGCTGAAAGTGTGCACAGACGGCCCGCACTTTCTGCAGCAGCTCTGGTATATCGGGGTAATTTTTAAGGAACCTCTGCACCACCAAATTCAGCACATGCGCCAGGCAAGGGATGTGCGTTAAACCGGCTAGGCCCAGAGCAGCTACGAGATTTCGCCCATTATCACACACCACCAGGCCGGGCTTGAGGCTCACTGCCACCAACCACTCATCGGTCTGTTGTTCCATGTCCCTCCACAACTCCTGCGTGGTGTGGGGTTTTTCCCCCAAACAGGAACGTTTTAAAACTACCTGCTGTCGTTAACCCCTGGCTGTGCTGAAGTTGGTGGTGAAGGTGTTACGCTGACCAGATGAGGAGGTGGTAGAGGATGAGGAAGCGGAGTAGGAGGAGTTAGCAACAGGAGGCAAACTGAAGAGCCCTGCAATTCTCGGTGGTGGAAGGACATGCGCCAAACTGCTATCCGCCTCAGGCCCAGCCGCCACTGCATTTACCCAGTGTGCTGTTAGGGAGATATAACATCCCTGACCATGCTTACTGGTCCACGTATCCGTAGTTAGGTGGACCTTGCCCCAGATGGCGTTGTGCAGTACACACCTGATTTTGTCCCCCACTTGGTTGTGCAGGGAAGGGATGGCTCGCCTGGAAAAGTAGTGGCGGCTGGGCACGACGTACTGTGGGACAGCTAATGCCATCAGGCTTTTAAAACTCTACGTCTCCACCAGACGGAAAGACAGCATTTCAAAGGCCAGGAATTTTGAAATGCTGGCATTCAGGGCCAGGGATCGTGGGTGGGTAGGGGGGGTACTTCCTCTTCTGCTCCAGTGTTTGGGAGATAGAGAGCTGAACGCTTCCATGGGACATTGTGGAGATGGTTGGTGACCCAGGTGGTAGTGTTGCTGGCAGATCCTCTGTTTGCGGGGTGGCAGGTGCCACTGTCACTACAGAGGTGGATGAAGAGGCCAAGACTGCAGCAGAAGAGGAAGCAGGAGGAGCCAGAGACCTTTCTTGGTTTTTGAGGTGTCTACTCCACTGCAGCTCGTGCTTTGCACTTAGATGCCTGGTCATGCAGGTTGTCCTCCACTCTTGTCTGGTCATCAGCACATTGTCTGAAGAACTGCCACACTAGGGAACTCCTTGGACCTGGCTTTGGTGTGCTTGGTCCCTTGCTGCATTGGGCAGTAGCAGGCGTACTGTCTAGGGGACGGATGCTCCGCTTTTGCACCCTGCTCCCTCTTCTGCTGTGCTGGTGGCTCTGTGCGACCACCGCCTCTTCCTCCGAACTACACAGGTCACCTGCATCACGTTTATTCCATGTGGGATTGAGGACCTCATCGTCCTCCACATCATCTTCCACCCAGTCTTCACCCCTGCCCTCTTTGTCGGACTGCACAATTGCGAAAGCAGCAGCAGTTGGCACCTGTGTTTCTTCATCATCCAAGACGTGCTGCGATGGCCCTCCCATGTACTCATCTTGAAACATAAGTGGTTGGGCATCGGTGCACCCAATCTCTTCCACTTCTGGGGCAGGGCTAGGTGGATGGCCCTGGGAAACCCTGCTAACAGAGTCATCAAAAAGCAGAAGAGACTGCTGCATGACTTGGGGCTCAGACTGCTTGGCTGATTTGCAAGGGGGTGAGGTGAAAGACTGATGGACATCAGCTGCAGGTGCCAACTCTGATCTTTCAGCAGTAGACTGGGTGGGAGACAATGTGAAGGAACTGGTGGCACTGTCAGCAACCCAATCTACTATCGCCTGTACTTGTCCTGGCCTCAACATTCGTAGAGCCGCATTAGGCCCAACCAAATACCGCTGCAGGCTCTGTCGCCCACTCGCACCTGAGGAAGGTGTTTCACTTGTGCGTGTAGCTGGCACAGATCGACCACGTCCTCTCCCTGCAACAGGAGCTCCACCAGCAGCACCACGACCGGGGCCACGTCCCTTATTTGACGTTCTCCTCATATTTCTCAAAATTAGGATCTTGCCCTAAATGGGTGTTTTTTGAATAGCAGAATAGAGCAACAGTATCTAAAGGGTGTATCTCACAGGTACAGATATGCAGAAAACGCACCAAAAAGTTTTTTTTTTGGAATAGCAGAATAGGAGAACAGTATCTAATGTGTGTATCTCACACGTACAGATATGCAGGAAACAAAGCAGAAAACGCACCCAAAATTTTTTTGTGCCCTAAATTATTCTTTTTTTGAATAGCAGAATAGGAGAACAGTATCTAATGTGTGTATCTCACACGTACAGATATGCAGGAAACAAAGCAAAACAATTTTTTTCGCCCTAAATTTTTTTTTTTAATAGCAGAATAGGAGAACAGTATCTAAAGTGTGTATCTCACATGTACAAATATGCAGAAAATGCACCATAAAAAATTTTTGGGGCAGAAAGCAATCCCCAAAAAATGTTTTTTGCCCTAAATTGATTTTTTTGTTTTTGAATAGCAGAATAGGAGAACAGTATCTAAAGTGTGTATCTCACAGTAACATATGCAGTGCTGGTGCACTGAGCTTTCATAAAATGCCCACCGACGCCAACCTAACTAACAGACGGATAAAAGTTATCTTTTCTCTGGCACTGGGCTCAGGGCGGGATAAAAAGATTGTGCACTGCACCCACACAACAAAAGCAAGGTAGATCGCTGAGTAATTTGATTTCTGAATCAGGGCTCCTATCTAATTCTCGCCCTTAAAGCAGCAGCAGCAGCAACCTTTCCCTACACTATCTAAAGCAGAGTGACGTGCTGTGCTATGTGCCTCTAGCTTATATAGAGGCTGGGTCACATGCTGCACTGGCCAATCACAGCAATGCCATTAGTAGGCATGGCGGTGATGGCTTCTAAGGGCACACAAGTTAAACAAATGTTGATTGGCTGCCCTGAAGCTTTTTAAAATGCTCCATTACATTGCCGAACACCGAATCCGAACATACAGTAAATTGTTCGTGTCCGGGTACCAAAAACCAAAAAGTCCGGTACGAACCCAAACTTTACAGTTCGGGTTCGCTCAACCCTAATGATAATCAAGGAAACCAGGGATACTACAATCAAGGACCTTGAGAGTCAAGACATAATCAATATAACAATCTATATGGTAATTATAACAAGTACCAGGATGACCCAAGATAATAGATATGAACCCCTAAGGGACCATTATGAAGAAGAACTGTCAGAATCTTTTTTAGATCAGTGGAGACAGGAAAAGGCTCCTCCAAGACAAGATCAATCGGGAGACCAAAGAAGAAGCCCAAATCCAAGAGGGGCTGCAGAGCAGGATTCAAGGTCCAAAAGAAAAAGAGACCATTAGGAGAAGGAGTATTCAATTTAGGTGGTGTGGAACTAACGAGAACAGAATTTGCAGTACTTGATAAGGGATTAAAATTTGCTCCAAAACTAAATTTAAGCAAATTCAATACTTATATTGATATACAGAAGTATATTAGGAAACGTAATATTCAAAAATAAATTATGAACAAACCCGAATGGACAAATATAAGAGGAATAGATGAAATGAGTGACATTGTGCGTATTCAACTAAAAGATAAATCATTCACCCCAGCGATGCATTACAATGAACACATAGAGGTATAGATAGAAAAGCCTTGTTAGGCATGGTGTATGGGACTTTAGAGGTGCTCATTGTGGATATTAACATGAGTAGAATAGAAAAATAGGAATCAAAAGATATTTATAAAATACATTTTCATATTTAATACATGATTTACATGACATAATAATAATTATTATCAGGTGTCACCACTTTATTTGTACGAGGATCCACAGGAATCTTGAGGTATTATATGCACGTCTCTACTGTCAAAATTGTTTTATTTTTACATTTTTGTTTACAATTAACACGATATATGATAATGTAACTACAATCTTTTTGTTTATATTTTTTTCTAAACATATATGTTTGTTTTAGATAAACTAAAGTCACGTACCTCCCTTAAGAAGCATAATTTTTTGCGAAACATGTAGGACGATCAATTTGTGACGCACAAGGAACGAATACACTGCGCTGTATTTTCTTTCCTAAATTGTTTTTATGTCATGTAAATCATGTATTAAATATGAAAATGTATTTTATAAATATCTTTTGATTCCTATTTTTCTATTCTACTCATCATGTTAATATCCATAATGAGCACCTCTAAAGTCCCATACACCATGCCTAACAAGGCTTTTCTATCTATATACAATACCGGGATGTAGGTGCCATTGTGTAATGCGTTTATACTCAAGGGATTGCTCTGTATATTTTCTATGAACACATAGAGGTGTTCAAACATATGGTGTTACAAGATTTGGAAGGATTGAAGCTGAAGAAAATGAATGACCAACAAGATATAAGGAGAGGGAGCAAGGCACTGGAAGATAGGAAGAATCAGAATCAGACCAGCAGATAAAGGAGGGGCAATTGTGGTTCTCTCTAAGGAATATTACAATAAGGAACTAATGGGACAACTTAATGATCCCAATACATATTTGAAATTGATGGGAAATCCGACGAGGAAATAGGAGGAAATACAAAAAGGAGTTGGAGCTGGAGTTATTAACCCAGAAAGGATTAAAGAACAATATCCTGAATGAGAAGGAAGCCAGATATTTGGTACCTGCTACATGTAGGGTACCCATTATTTACACTATTCCTAAAGTACATAAGGATCAGGTTAACCCACCTGGAAGGCCAATTGTGAATGGGATTCAATCTATACATGCAAGACTAGGAGAATATATTGATCACTTCTTGCAACCATTGGTACAAAACACTCGATCATACCTGAGAGATACAAAACACCTGATTCAGATTTTTGATACCATTGAGCTAGACAATCAAAATATCTAATAGCAACAGCAGACATGTCCTCACTATGCATGATCAATTATGATGAAGCTATACGGGCATCCAAATGGGCCCTCAATAATTTTAGAGACCTAGTAGCAAAATAGAAGAAAAACATTCTGAAATGTCTAGAATTTGGACTCCAACACAATTACTTCTGGTACAATTCTGATTACTTTAAACAACTGCAAGGCATCGCGATGGGAGCTAAATAAGTACCCAGCGTAGCCAACTTATTTATGTCAAAATGGGAAGAGGAAGTGATATTTCAAATCCACCGAGTGAATTACTTTTATACAGAAGATTTATTGATGACCTCATAGTAAAATGGAATAGAGAGGAAGAAAGTTTTTAACGTTTTTTTTCTAAAAACTTAATGAAAATAAGAAGAACATAAATTTTTTCATTGGAATAACACGCTAAGACCATTCACTTTTTGGACCTGATCATTCAATTCAATAAACAAAAAATAACCACAAAGATCTTTTTCAAACCCGTTGAGAGGAATAGTTACATTCCGGTTGATAGTTATCACCATGATCCATGGCTCATCAATATTCCTAAAGGACAATTTATCAGTATATGCAGAAATTGTAGCAGCAAGGGGGAATATGCCAAGCAGGCCAAGATGATTGGGACAAGATTTGTCCAAAGGCGATACAATGAAGATTTCAATAGGAGGATATAGAAGAGGTATCTAGAATAGAACGAGAAGACCTGATCAAGAATAAACCAAGGAATGAAGAAGAGCAATATGATTTACCCATTATTTTAAATTATAATATACAGTTTAAGCAAGTGGAAAAACTATTTAGGAAGCACTGGTCAATTTTTAGAGCTGATAGTCAACTTCGTACAGTCCTTCCAGAACAACCAAAATTTATTTACAGAAGAGCACCAACGTTACGAGATATGATTTCTATAAATGTACCAGACCCTCCAAATAAGTCTGGTCAATATACTTTTTTTCTGGGGAAAGGATTTTTTCTCTGCAAGAGGTACTATGCCAGTCGAACACTAATATGAATGGTCGAAAAGGTGGGAAATTTATTTATAACACCACAAATAAAGAATATTTGATTAAAGAGTTCATTTCAAGCAGAACAGAAGGCATGGTTTATATTTTGGAATGCCCATGCAAGTGACAATATGTGGGTAGAACCAAATGCCCAATATGGAAAAGGATAATAGAACGCATTCAAAAGATCTGCAAAGGTTTTCCTAAACACAATGGGGGTTATTTACGAAAGGCAAATCCACTTTGCACTACAAGTGCAAATTGCACTTGAAAGTGCACTGAAAGTGCACTTGGAAGTGCAGTCGCTGTAAATATAAGGGGTAGATCTGAAATGAGGGGAGGCTCTGCTGATTTTATTATCCAAACATGTGCAAGCTAAAATGCTGTTTTTTATTTTCCTTGCATGTCCCCCTCGGATCTACAGCGACTGCACTTCCAAGTGCACTTTCAGTGCAATTTCAAGTGCACTTTGCACTTGTAGTGCAAAGTGGATTTGCCTTTAGTAAATAATCCCCAGTGTCTCTAGACATTTTGCACAATGTCACGATAAATATCCAACTGTTCTAAAATTATGGGCTATTGTCAAATATAAACCCCATTGGAGGGAAAGCAACAAAATCTGAGAATTATGTAAGAGCGAGTGAAGATGGATTTTCGAATTAAATACTTTTTTATCCATTTTCGATGAATATTGTTTTTGATTTAAATCGCTTCATCTCTAATTATTAATTTCCATTCACTTCTGTCGATATTTACCCTATTTTTTTGTATTATATATCTTCTAGGATTTTAAAACATTAAAAAATCTAAAATGTTCATATATTTTTTTATATTTTTATATCCACTAAAGGGTGTCTACTTTTATTTGAAAAATTCGTGTGGAGGAGTCCCCGGAAAGCAAATTATAGGCGGGTAAACTACGGCTTATGGTACAAAAATATTAAAGGCTTTATTAGGGGTGGAGGTACATATACATAAAATTTTCGGCATCAAAACAGTGGATGTGCATGTGTGTCCTGTCTCAATTATTACCAGACCCCACATCTATTCAACAGCTCATCTTATGCCCCATACACACGATCGTTTTTCATGCCGTTAAAAATGCCATTTTAAAAAATGGCCATTAAAAATGATCGTGTGTAGGCTCCAGAGCATTTTTAACGACGTGAAAAACGGCCATTAAAAATTCCGGACATGCTCTCTTTTTTCACGTCGTTTTTCATGTCTTTTTTTTAACGACGTGAAAAACGATAGTGTGTATGCTTTCACGACGTGAAAAAAAACGCGCATGCTCAGAATCAAGTATGAGACGGGAGCGCTCGTTCTGGTAAAACTAGCGTTCGTAATGGAGATAGCACATTCATTACACAGTAACGGACTGAAAAGCGCGAATCGTCGCTCAACAAACTTTACTAACATGAAGGGTGGCGCCATTCGAACGGAACTTCCCCTTTATAGTGCCGTCGTACGTGTTGAACATCACTGCGCTTTGCTTGATCGTTTTTTTTAATGATAGTGTGTACGCAAGGCAGGCTTGAGAGGAAACATGAAAAAAAACGAGGAGAAAAACGTCGGTTTAAAAAATGACATTAAAAACGATCGTGTGTACGGGGCATTAGACTGTTTTTGTAGTGTCATTTTCCTTCCCTGGATAAATGGAGCTTGCTATTTTTGGAGCCTGTCAGAGCGCTCTGCATTTTTAAATGTCTATTTGCTGCAGCATATTTTTTACTTAAATGGTTAGGTATAGTGAGCTACACTGTGTTGATTCGGACACTACACTACTATATCCATGAAAACAGGCACTGAACCAGTTAGTAAAGGCAAAATATATATATTATGACCTGACATGGTGGGTGAAGATGCAAGCAAGAATTTGAATTAACAGAAGCATTAACACAATTTAGCATACAGAGTGATTAGTAATAAGGACTAGGCATTTGATGACACATGGCGCCCAGATCAGCATAAACAGTAGCAAGGTCACCTAAAGTGCAGCCATGGGCAGTAATAAAGCTTTATTTACAGAATACAGGGAACTATAGGACCGATGTGCTTTAACCACTTAACGACCGCTCACTGTATATGTACGTCGGCAGAATGGCACCGACAGGCACAATCACGTACAGTGTACTTGATTGCCTTTGTACAGTTGGGGGGTCCAATCGGACCCCCTCCTATACAGTGAGCGGCCGTTAATCGTTGGGGAGCGATCCGAGATGAGGGGACGGCCGTTCGATTCCGGCCACCCCCTCGCGATCGCTCCCGGCAAATGAAAATCCTTCCTCTGCCCGTGTAATGTAAACACAGGCAGAGGAAGTGATGTCATCTCTCCTCGTGTCGGTCTTTTCGTTCCCGGCGCCGAGGAGAGAAGACGCAGGTTAGTGCACCAACAGTCCACTGACACATAGGTACACATAGGCACACATTTCACCCCCCAGTCACCCCCAGATCATCCCCCAGGTCACCCCCCAGCCCCCAATCACAGTGTCACTGATTGCAGTGATCATTTATTTTACTGATCACTGCATTTAGTGTCATCTGTGACAGTAAAAAGTTGCAGGGCAGTTAGGTTTAGGCCCCTTTAGGTCCAGGGTAGCCCCCTAATAAAGGTTTAACCCCTTGATCGCCCCCCAGGTAACCCTTTCACCCCCTAACTCCAGCGTCACTAAGCGATCGTATTTCCTATCGCTGTATTCGTGTCGCTGGTGTCCTAGATAGCCAGTTATTTATTTTTATGGTCGCCGCAGGTTTTTATAGCGTCAGGTACCCCCATATATTATTTTAACCCCCTGATTTCCCCTAGAGTTAACCCTTTCACCAGTGATCACCGTATAAGTTTTACTGGTGACACTGGTTAGCCATTTAGTTATTTAGGTTACCCGTCAGGTTTTTATATAGCTTCAGGTACCCCCATATTTAACCTAATAAAGGTTTTAACCCCCTGATTGCCCCTAGTTAACCCTTTCACCAGTGATCACCATATAAAGGTTACGGGTGACGCTGGTTGGTTAGTTTGCTTTTTATAGCATCAGGGCACCCACCGTATATAACCCAATAAAGGTTTAACCCCTGATCGCCCGGCGGGTGAGATCAATTAGGTTTTAGCGCCAGAGAGGGTCTGCGTCGCCCCAGGCAGCGTTAGGTTAGTGCCAGTAACGCTAACACCCACGCGCAAAGCATACACCTCCCTTAGTGGTATAGTATCTGAACAGATCAATATCTGATCTGATCAGATCTATACTAGCGTCCCCAGCGGTTTAGGGTTCCCGAAAACGCAGTGTTAGCGGGATCAGCCCAGATACCTGCTAGCACCTGCGTTTAGCCCCTTCGCCCAGCCCAGCCCACCCAAGTGCAGTATCGATCGATCACTGTCACTTACCAAACACAAAACACATAACTGCAGCGTTCGCAGAGACAGGCCTGATCCCTGCGATCGCTAACAGTTTTTTTGGAAGCGTTTGAGATATTTGCTGACGACAGTCAGGTGCTTTTTTACCTGTGAATCTTACTAGTGTACCCCTAAATTTAGAGCCCAAAATGGCAAATCGAAGGTACACTAGTAAAGAGGCCTACGAGATTCTGAGCATGACAGATAGTGAAGAGGAGGTCACGCATCTGTCAGATTCAGGCTCAGAATATCTTCCTGTAGAAGACAGTGAACTCAGCCGCCCCACGTCAGATAGCTCTGACGACGAAGTAGAGGTCCCTTCTAAGGTCAGGCGTACCCGATCCCGATCTTCTGAGGTTGTTGAGGAGCAAGAACCGCAGGGCTCTCGTATCATGGAGCAGAGTAGTACTAGCGCCGCTATTCCTTCTGGTGAATTGGCAAGCACCAGCGGCTTAGTACAGCCTGGGTGTACATCCAGCACTGCAGTATCACGTGGTGACGTGGCGAGTCCCATAAGTGCAGTTCAAGCTGGCGAGGTGGCAAGCACAAGTAGTGTCCCGCTGCCACCAATAAGAAGACAAAGGCAGGCCCGTCGTACCCATAGTGCCCTTCCTGCAGAATTTGCCTATCCTGATTGGGTCCCCACCACTTCTGCAGAACCCGTACTTCCCCCATTCACTGCCCAACCCGGTATTCAGGTGGAAACAGCTGATTTTAAGCCAATTGATTATTATTCGCTGTTTTTCACGGAAGATCTCTATAGATCTATTGTGGACCAGAGTAATTTATATGCTGGTCAATTCATCGCCGCTAACCCCCAGTTGCCTTCCATTGCCAAAGATTGGAAACCAATTACGGTTTCCGAATTTAAGACCTTTCTGGGCCTTTCCCTCAACATGGGCACACATAAATTCCCGTCATTGCGTGCTTATTGGTGCACGCACCCAATTGACCACATGCCCGTGTTCTCTGCCTCCATGCCCAGGAAACGATACGAGCAGATTTTGCGGTTCATGCACTTCAACGACAATGAACTTTGTCGTCCACGTGGAGACCCTGAATACGACCGGCTCTATAAAATTGGGCCCCTCATAAACCACTTCAACAAACGTTTTGCAGCCTTGTTTATTCCCGATCAAGTTGTCTGCGTTGATGAGTCCCTGATTAAATTTTCTGGCCGCTTGTCTTTCAAGCAGTACCTTCCCAGCAAGCGTGCCAGATACGGGGTCAAGCTCTATAAGTTCTGTGACAGGGCAACAGGCTATGTATGGAGCTTTATGGTTTATGAGGGAAAAGGTAGTCAGGTTGAGCTGGTCAACTGCCCGGATTACATAGGGAGCGCTGGCAAGATAGTGTGGAAATTGGTGTCACCCTTATTCGGAAAGGGGTACCACTTGTATGTGGACAATTATTACACGAGCGTGCCACTGTTTAGTCACTTGTTTGATCATCAGATTGGAGCATGTGGCACCGTGCGACCTAATCGCCGGGGCTTTCCCCAGCGGCTTGTAGATGCCCATCTTAGGCTGGGGGAGAGAGCCTGCGTGAAGTGTAATAACTTGCTCGCTATGAAGTGGAGGGACAATAAGAATGTTTTCCTTCTTACCTCCCTTCATGCAGACACGACAGTCCAAATTCGTACGGCGACTGGTGTTGTGGAGAAACCCCTCTGTGTCCACGAATATAACTAAAATATGGGAGGGGTGGACCTCAACGACCAGTTGTTGGCGCCGTATCTAATTGACCGTAAGGCGAGACACTGGTACAAAAAAGTGTCTCTATCCTTATTCCAATTGGCTTTGCTGAATGCTCATGTGCTATACAGAGCTTCAGGCAGGACTTTATCTCTTCTAAAATTCCAGAATGAGATAGTCACAGAACTTCTGTATCCAGGCGGTTCTGCACCTCACCATCCCCTACCAAATGCAGTAAGCCGGCTGCATTAGAGGCATTATACGTATGTCCTCGAGAGTACCCCTACCCAACGAGCCCCCCAAAAAAGATGTTGTGTCTGTAGCAAGCGCGGATTTAGGCGTGACACCCGTCATTATTGTCCACGCTGTCCTGACAAACCTGGTCTTTGCCTTGGTGAATGTTTTGAACGCTACCACTCAAAAGTGAAGTTTTAGCGTAGGGTACAGCATTTCACAGACTAGGACACACTTACACATGGTCTCCCAAGATGCCATTACATTTTGAGAGACCCGAACCATTACAGTTGTTAAAGTTACAAAAAAAAGTGTAAAAAGAAAAAAAAACGTAAAAAACAAAACACAAAAAAAATATAAAATAAAAAAAACTAAAATAGTTGTCGTTTTATTGTTCTCTCTCTCTCTCTCTATTTTCTCTCTATTGTTCTGCTCTTTTTTACTGTATTCTATTCTGCAATGTTTTATCATGCTTGCTTTTCAGGTATGTAATTTTTTGTTTTCAGGTGCGCCATTCACCTGCAGCGCGGATCTATTTATCTTGACAGCAACAGCGTTTGCTCCCACGATACATAAAGCCGTGACTCCAACGCTGTAGGAGGTGATTTCACCACCACAGTTAAAAAAAGAGCATATATGCCGAAGCATGGGGGCAGCAGGGGCGGAGGAGCGAATTTGCTCCTAATGCCGCGTACATACGGTCGAAATTCCGACGGAGGCTTGCCTGTGGAAAAGTCCGACCGTGTGTACGCGGCATTACCTTTTTTGCGGGAGGATGCCCCCATGCTTCGGCATATATAAATGGTGCATGTATGCCCATCATTAGAAGTGGGTGGATGAAGGGAGGTATTCTAATGGTGGGCATACCCACCGATCAATCTCTTTTTTTCGTTCAGCCAACAGGCTGCATGAAAAAAAAGATTACAATACATGTCCAACAAGGACCAGCAACGTACTGGTATGTTGCTGGACTTTGAATGTTTATACCAGAATGATGCCTGCAGGTTTAGGTATCATCTTGGTATCATTCTTTTCAGCCAGCGGCCGGCTTTCATGTAAAAGCAATTCTAGCAGATAATTAGCCTCTAGACTGCTTTTACAAGCAGTGGGAGGGAATGTCCCCCCCCCCCGGATATAAACAGCGCCATTGGGAAAGCATTTTATCACACCGATCTTGGTGTGGTCAGATGCTTTGAGGGCAGAGGAAAGATCTAGGGTCCAACCCCCCAATTTTTTTCAAAAAAAGAGTACCTGTCACTACAGTAGGTGCCCCCGATATTGTGTTTCTATCGCGCTCCCATCGCCGAGATTCTCGGCGACAGGAGTGCCGAGATGTCGGCAACAGGGTGGCAACACGTGTCGCGCTGTTGCAATGGCGAGGAGACGCGACACTGTATTGAGCGGGGATCCGACGTGGATTCCCGCCAATACCAGGCACTGCGTTTGGTATGAATCCTGAGCGGGAACTCCACGCCAATTTTTAAAGAAAAAACCGGCGTGGGTTCCCCCTCCAGGGGCATACCAGGCCCTTGGGTCTGGTCTGGATTTGAAGGGGAACCCTACGCCGAAAAAACAGCGTGGGGGTCCCCCTCAAGATCCAAACCAGACCCTTATCCGAGCACGCAACCTGGCAGGCCGCAGGGGAAGAGGGGGGGACGATAGCGGCCCCCCTCCCTCCTGAACCGTACCAGGCCACATGCCCTCAACATGGGGGGTTTGGTGCTCTGGGGCAGGGGGGCGACCTGCGGCCCCCCCACCCCAGAGCACCCTGCCCCCATGTTGATGAGGACAGGGCCTCTTCTCGACAACCCTGGCCGTTGGTTGTCGGGGTCTGCGGGCGGGGGGCTTATCGGAATCCGGGAGCCCCCTTTAATAAGGGGGCCCCAGATACCGGCCCCCCCACCCTATGTGAATGAGTATGGGGTACATCGTACCCCTACCCATTCACCTGGTGGAAAATAAATGGAAATAAAAACACAACACAGTTTTTAAAAGTATTTTATTGCACCGCTCCGGAGGTCTTCTTCCGACTTCGGGGGTCTCCGGTGTCGTTGCCGCGTTCTCCGGTTCTTTCTTCTGCCGGGCCTCCGCTAACTTCTTTTTAGCTCTTTTGCTAATGGAGGCCCGGTCTTCTCCGTCTTCTTCTTCTTCTCCCGCTCTCCGGTTCTTCTCCCGCTCTCCGGTGTCGTCGCCGTGTTCTCCGGTTCTTTCTTCCGCCGTGCCTCCGCTAACTTCTTTTTAGCTCTTTTGCTAGCAGAGGCCCGGTCTTCTCCGTCGTCGCCGTCGGCGTCTTCTTCCCTCTTCTCCTCCTCGATGTTGACTCGTCGCTTCCTCTCGCAGTAATGGTAAATCTTCGGTCCGCAGAGATTAATCTATTCTTCACATGACGTCACAGTCACATGCTCCGGGGCATGACGAGACAGCTCGGCGCTGGCTCTCGCGACGGAGCTCATTATCGGCGGCACTTACTGTACCTATTGCTATCATAGGGGATATTTACATTCCCTGAGATAACAATAAAAATGGTAAAAAAAAAAAAATATGGAAGGAACAGTTTAAAAATAAAATAAAAAAGCAAAATAAATAATAAAAAAAAAAAAAAAGCACCGCTGTCCCCCCCTGCTCTTGCACAAAGGCGAACGCAAGCACTGGTCTAGCGTCATATGTAAACAGCAATTGCACCATGCATGTGAGGTATCACCGTGAAGGTCAGATCGAGGGCAGTAATTTTAGCAGTAGACCTCCTCTGTAAATCTAACGTGGTAACCTGTAAAGGCTTTTAAAGGCTTTTAAAAATGAATGTAGTTTGTCGCCGCTGCGCGTTTGTGCGCAATTTTAAAGCATGTCGTGTTTGGTATCCATGTACTCGGCCTAAGGTCATCTTTTTTATTTCATCAAACATTTGGGCAATATAGTGTGTTTTAGTGCATTAAAAATAAAAAAGTGTGTTTTTTCCCCCAAAAAATGCGTTTGAAAAATCGCTGCGCAAATACTGTGTGGAAAAAAAAATACAACACCCACTATTTTAATCTGTAGGGCCTTTGCTTTAAAAAAATATATAATGTTTGGTGGTTCAACATAATTTTCTTGAAAAAAAAAAATGTTTTCATGTAAACAAAAAGTGTCAGAAAGGGCTTTGTCTTCAAGTGGTTAGAAGAGTGGATGATGTGTGACATAAGCTTCCTAATGTTGTGCATAAAATGCCAGGACAGTTCAAAACCCCCCAAATGACCCCATTTTGGAAAGTAGACACCTCAAGCTATTTGCTGAGAGGCATGTTGAGCCCATTGAATATTTTTTTTTTTTTTGTCCCAAGTGATTGAATAATGACAAAAAGAAAAAAAAAAAATGTACAAAAAGTTGTCACTAAATGATATATTGCTCACACATGCCATGGTTATATGTGGAATTACACCCCAAAATACATTCTGTTGCTTCTCCTGAGTACGGGGATACCACATGTGTGAGACATTTTGGGAGCCTAGCCGCGTACAGGACCCCGAAAACCAAGCACCGCCTTCAGGATTTCTAAGGGTGTAAATTTTTGATTTCACTGCTCACTGCCTATCACAGTTTCGGAGGCCATGGAATGCCCAGATGGCACAAAACCCCCCCAAATGACCCCATTTTGGAAAGTAGACACCCAAAGCTATTTGCTGAGAGGTATGTTGAGTATTTTGCAGATCTCGCTTTTTGTCACAAAGTTTTAAAATTGATAAAAGAAAAAAAAAATGTCTTTCTTCATTTTCAAAAACAAATGACAGCTGTAAAATACTCACCATGCCTCTCAGCAAATAGCTTGGGGTGTCTACTTTCCAAAATGGGGTCATTTGTGGGGGTTTTGGGCTATCTTGGCATTTTATGGCCTTCAAAACTGTGATAGGTAGTGAGGAGTGAAATCAAAAATTTGTGCCCTTAGAAATCCTGAAGGCGGTGCTTGGTTTTCAGGGTCCCGTACGCGGCTAGGCTCTCAAAAAGTCCCACACATGTGGTATCCCCGTACTCAGGAGAAGCAGCAGAATGTATTTTGGGGTGCAATTCCACATATAACCATGGCATGTGTGAGCAATATATCATTTAGTGACAACTTTTTGTACATTTTTCTTTTTTTTTCTTTTTGTCATTATTCAATCACTTGGGACAAAAAAAAAATATTCAATGAGCTCAACATGCCTCTCAGAAATTTCCTTGGGGTGTCTACTTTCCAAAATGGGGTCATTTGGGGGGGTTTTGTGCTATTTTGGCATTTTATGGCCTTCAAAACTGTGATAGGTAGTGAGGAGTGAAATCAAAAATGTATGCCCTTAGAAATCTTGAAGGCGGTGCTTGGATTTTGGGGTCCCGTACGCGGCTAGGCTCCCAAAAAGTCCCACACATGTGGTATCCCCGTACTCAGGAGAAGCAGCATAATGTATTTTGGGGTGTAATTTCACATATGCCCATGGCATGTGTGAGCAATATATCATTTAGTGACAACTTTGTGCAAAAAAAAAAAAAGGTTTGTCATATTCCCGCAACTTGTGGCAAAATATAAAATATTCCATGGACTCAACATGCCTCTCAGCAAATAGCTTGGGGTGTCTACTTTCCAAAATGGGGTCATTTGGGGGGGTTTTGTGCTATTTTGGCATTTTATGGCCTTCGAAACTGTGATAGGCAGTGAGGAGTGAAATCAAAAATTTGCGCCCTTAGAAATCCTGAAGGTGGTGCTTGGTTTCCGGGGTCCCGTAAGCGGCTAGGCTCCTAAAAAGTCCCACACATGAGATATCCCCGTACTCAGGAGAAGGAGCAGAATGTATTTTGGGGTGCAATTCCACATATAACCATGGCATGTGTGAGCAATATATCATTTAGTGACAACTTTTTGTAATTTTTTATTTATTTTTTGTCATTATTCAATCACTTGGGACAAAAAAAATGTTCAATGGGCTCAACATGCCTCTCAGCAATTTCCTTGGGGTGTCTACTTTCTAAAATGGGGTCATTTGGGGGGGTTTTGTACTGCCCTGCCATTTTAGCACCTCAAGAAATGAGATAGGCAGTCATAAATTTAAAGCTGTGTAAATTCCAGAAAATGTACCCATAGTTACATAGTTACATAGTTAGTAAGGTTGAATAAAGACACCAGTCCATCCAGTTCAACCTGAGTGAGTGTGGGTGCGTGTCTACAATTCTCCCTATCCCTAACTTACGCAGCGCTCCAGACACACATCACACACCCACATCGGTCCCTACCCTCAAAGAGCCCACAATCCAAGGCCCCCAACTCACACCCATATACTAGGGCCAATTTTGGACAGAAGCCAATTAACCTACCAGCATGTCTTTGGAGTGTGGGAGGAAACCAGAGTACCTGGAGGAAACCCATGCAGGCACAGGAAGAACATGCAAACTCCAGGCAGGTAGTGTCGTGGTTGGGATTCGAACCAGCGACCCTTTTTACTGCTAGGCGAGAGTGCTACTCACTACACCACTGTGCTGCCCACCCTAGTTTGTAAACGCTATAACTTTTGCGCAAACCAATAAATATACGCTTATTGACATTTTTTTTACTAAAGACATGTGGCTGAATACATTTTGGCCTAAATGTATGACTACAATTGAGTTTATTCGATTTTTCTTATAACAAAAAGTAGAAAATATAATTTTGTTTCAAAATTTTCGGTCTTTTTCCGTTTATATCGCAAAAAATAAAAATCGCAGAGGCAATCAAATACCATTAAAAGTAATCTCTATTTGTGGGAAGAAAAGGACGCAAATTTCGTTTGGGTACAACATTGCATGTCCGCACAATTTACAGTTAAAGCAGCGCAGTGCAAAATTCTGAAAACAGCTCTGGTCCTTTAGCTACAAAATGGTCCGGGGCTTAAGTGGTTAATGGGAACTATGCTAGGCCTAGACCGACTGGATTGGCACTGTCCAAAAAGAAAGGAAATTGGTAGTGGAGGGGGGGTGGGAAACAGGATAAGTATTACGGGATGGGCAGTCCTTTGAGATGTTCTTCTGCCAGCTATCATTGGGGCCCTTTAAGAGTGTCAGTGTAATTAACAACCGTCCCAGTTAACCTGCATGGCAGATTTGAATTTACAAAACACAGCCAACACTTGTTTTTACATACTAGAATGCACTGTCTTAGCACCTTTTCCAGGCGTCCTCCACTAGTGCAGGATGGTGATTCACTGTTGCAGTATGTGCCCCACAACCAGCTAGTCTTATTTCCTCCTTGCCTCCCCTCATCATGACGGCATTATGCCACTGGTCTTCTGGAACCTGTGAAGACACTGCAAAGGGACAGCCAATGCGAAGTGTCCGCATTCTAAGGGAGGGTCCCCAAAAAGGACAGCCCTACTCTGCAGTCCAGTAGAAAGAGGTCTCAGTCCCCGGTATGCCACATGACCACAGATTCTGATGAAAAAAGGAGGCTTTTAGTTAGATTAAAAAAATTTGATGAAGAAGAGTTGAGTGGGTTTTTAGGCTTTAAAGGAGAAGTTCGAGCCTTTGAAAAAAAAAAAACATCCTTCTTTGCTACAGCATATGTGTGATGCTGCATATGTCCCACGTTGATTCTAACAGAGAACTGAGCAATCACATGACTGTTGATCGCTCAATTCTCAGCTTGCTCCAAGCAGAGAGCAGTGATTTTCAGTCACTGCTCCCTGCATTGTTCCTCCAGCACTCACTGGAGCATGAGGCTGGGAAAGAGGCAGGCACAGCTGGCTTCAGCTCATAGCCATGTGCTGAAAGGTACAGAGAGATGTCATTTAGACAGCAGAATACATCTCGACAATATTGTCAGGATCCTTCCCGATGGCTCTGATAGTGGGCAATAGCTTGCTATGAGCTGACTCTGGGTCCCAAGAGTACAAAAATAAGTGTTCTTCTTTGACCCAAAAGGTAAGTAAAGCCAAAAAAGGCTTTGGTCATACTTCTCATTTAAGTGAAACTGGAGTACAGTGTTATTCAGCAATTAGTAACAATCATTAGACCACTCTGGGCAATTAAAAACGAACCTTTGACTACTACCCAGAATTGTTCTTCACACTCCTCCAAAATTTTCAGCTCAATTGGGCATGTCTACTAACCTTGTGAATGTCAATTGTCCCTGCAGCCAGCCACTTAAGCGACTGGATGAAATAAGATTGGATTGTAATGTCATAAAAACCTGATAAAGGCAACTGTCATCTCTTGACTATAAATCATCTATAAATCATCTTAAAGTGATTCTGTCATGAGAAAAGTATAAGGGCTGCCATTGCTGACCTGACGTTTAAGCATGTTGGTTCCTTGGCTGTCATGCTGATGCTTTGGCCTCAATGCTTTCTGACCTGAAACAAGTATAGGGAAAAGAAACCCTGATGTTTATTTGCAGAAGACTTCTTGCATGTCTGTGACTCAAAAAATGTTGAAGCCAGACAGCCAGGCCATTAGAATTTTCCACAAATGGCACCCCCCATCTTTTCTCATCACTGTTTTATATTTGCAGGTGTTTTGCTCAATTATTCTATCTGCATGAGGCACAGTAGCACAGATAAGAATGGACTGCGGCAAAGAATAAGAAATAAAATGGAGCACTTTTGTCTGGAAAGGTTACTTATGGCCAGGCTGTTCTAATGACAAAACTAATGCTGGAAGCCGTTTCTAGAGAGCTGTCATTGTGCTCTTATCAATACTTACAGGATTGAGGCTCTCAGACAATAATTTACAAATTGTTAGTCACAGATCCCTTACCCACATCTTTTCTTATTAGTGATATGAAATTGTTTTGTGGTAAGAGGATCAGAATGAGTTTCTGCCTGCCTAGCCTTTGCTGGCTGGCTCCGAGAGGATTGACCGCTATAATTACTGCTTTCTGATTTCCTCATATAATGTCCCCTGCCGTCGCTTCTGCTTCCAATCTGGGACATACTGAGTTCTGCATTACATGCAATCAGGTAGAGCTGTGGGCTGCAGACCACAAGCCGATAGCTTGTCCTGTTTCACTTCTTCACTCTTGATTTGAAAGGCTGTTTAACCCTCTGGGAGTAACTAGTATGGCAGTCATTTACAAATGGTCGGTGTATACCTCTAAATTTGCCTCCCTGGCTTTCCAGGCTACCAGTAACAGTGCAAATCTGAATCTTAATGTAGTTGTGATTATACAATGTTATAGACAGTTTCTAATACAGTTATAACTATTAGGCTTGTGCAATTCGTTTCGTAACGAATTGAAATTCGTCCGAATTTAGCAACTTTCGGACATTCGGAAGCATTCGAATTTCCGAACAAAGCAATTACGAATAAGACCGAATCCGAAATAAATTATACCGCAAATAGCGAATGCCCGAATGTCTTCGGCATAATTCGTTATGAAAAAGTTACGAATGTACGAATCCATACGAAGCACAATAACACTCACTCTGCTCTGCTCTCTGCTTCTCCCACACCGTGCTGAACTCCCTCTCAAAATGGTGTACAGGGGCGGAGGTTATAGCCGCATGTAAAAAACGAAAGTAAAATACGAGATTTCGAATCCATTCGAAGCACAATAACACTCTGCTCTGCTCTCTGCTTCTCCCTCACCGTGCTGAACCCTCTCAAAATGGTGTACAGGGGCGGAGCCTATAGCCGCATGTTAAAAACGAAAGTAAAATACGAGATTTCGAATCGTTACAAATAACCGCAATGTATTTAGAAAAGTACAAATCCATTCGAAGCACATTAGGCATAATAGGCAGCGTCGTTGTGAGAGAGACACGGAAAATTACGAATCAACGAACCCAAAAAAAGTTACGAAAGTAGGAGTTGTGTCCAGAATCAACGAAAAACAACGTACTCTACCGAAAGTACGAACCCAAAAAAAGTTACGAAAGTAGGAGTTGTGTCCAGAATCAACTAAAAACAACGTACTCTACCGAAAGTACGAATTATAAAGCAACAAAAAATTCAACGAAAAATGTCGCTTGCAAAAATACGAATGAGTCCGAACACGAAAAATCCCGTCTAGCAAAATTACGAATGATTACGAATCAACAGGACCGGAAAGAAACGAACCGAAACGGAACGAATTTTTCCGTTGTGCACAAGTCTAATAACTATGAAGACACCATAGCTGCTTTTGTTTAGTTATAGACATTATCTGTCTTACCTTTTTTTGCAAGGTTAAAAAGTTCTGTCATGTGATCATGCTTTTCTTCTTCCTGATAGTGGGGGGTGGGGTTACAGCACACTGTGCAGACACACCGAGTGCCTGTATTCCATAGTCTGTTCAGCCTGAGGCAAGATGCAGGCTGTGCTTGAGCAGGTGGCGCGTTCAAGAGTCAGGCTGATCGGGAGGGGGTGTGTGCCAGAGGCAGACTGTGATTGGAAGAGGGTGTGTGCCAGAGGCAGGCTGTGACTGGAAGGGAGTGTGTGTCAGAGGCAGGCTGTGATTGGAAGATGGTGTGTACCAGAGGCAGGCTGTGATTGGAAGAGGGCGTGTGCCAGATGCAGGTTGTGACTGGGAGGGTGTGTGTGCCAGAAGCAGGCTGTGATTGGGAGGGGGTGTGCGCAAGAGGCAGGCTGTGACTGGGAGGGGGTATGGGTCAGAGGCAGGATGTGACTGTGAGGGGGTGTCTGTCGGAGACAGGCTGTGACTGGGAGGGGGTGTCTGCCAGATGCAGGCAGTTATTGGGAGGGGGTGTCTGCCAGAGGCAGGCTGTGATTGGGAGGGGGTGTGTGCCAGAGGCAGGCTGTAATTGGAAGGGGGTGTGTGCCAGAGGCAGGCTGTGATTGGTGGGGGTGTGTGCCAGAGGCAGGCTGTGATTGGGGGTGAGGTGCCAAAGGCAGGCTGTGACTGGGAGGGTGTGTGTGCCAAAGGCAGGCTGTGACTGCGAGGGGGTGTGTGCCAGAGGCAGGCTGTGATTGGAAGTGGGTGTGGGCCAGAGGCAGGCTGTGACTGGAAGGGAGTGTGTGTCAGAGGCAGGCTGTGACTGGAAGGGAGTGTGTGTCAGAGACAGGCTGTGATTGGGAGGGTGTGTGTGCCAGAGGCAGGCTCTGATTGGGAGGGTGTGTGTGTCAGAGGCAGGCTGTTATTGGGAGGGGGTGTCTGCCAAAGGCAGACAGTGATTGGGAGAAGGTGTCTGCCAGATGCAGGCAGTTATTGGGAGGGGGTGTCTGCCAGAGGCAGGCTGTGATTGGGAGGGGGTATGTGCCAGAGGCAGGCTGTAATTGGAAGGGGGTGTGTGCCAGAGGCAGGCTGTGATTGGTGGGGGTGTGTGCCAGAGGCAGGCTGTGATTGGGGGTGAGGTGCCAAAGGCAGGCTGTGACTGGGAGGGGGTGTGTGCCAAAGGCAGGCTGTGACTGGGAGAGGGTGTGTGCCAGAGGCAGGCTGTGATTGGGAGGGGGTGTGTGCCAGAGACAGACTGTGATTGGGAGGGTGTGTGTGCCAGAGGAAGGCTCTGATTGGGAGGGTGTGTGTGCCAGAGGCAGGCCCTGATTGGGAGGGTGTGTGCGTGCCAGAGGCAGGGTCTGATTGGGAGGGAGTGTGTGATAGAGGCAGGGTCTGATTGGGAGGGGGTGTGTGCCAGAGGCAGGCTGTGACTGGGAGGGGATGTGTGCTAGAGGTAGGGATGAGCTTCGAGTTCGAGTCGAACTCATGTTCGACTCGAACATTGCCTGTTCGCCCGTTCGCCGAACAGCGAACAAATTGGGGTGTTCGCGGCAAATTCGAAAAATCTATGGGAGAAATCTAAAGTGCTAATTATAAAGGCTTATATGCAAGTTATTGTCCTAAAAAGTGTTTGGGGACCCGGGTCCTGCCCCAGGGGACATGTATCAATGCAAAAATAAGTTTTAAAAACGGCCGTTTTTTCGGGAGCAGTGATTTTAATAATGCTTAAAATGAAAAAATAAAAGTGAAATATTCCTTTAAATTTCGTACCTGGGGGGTGTGTATGATATGCATGTGAAGTGGCGCATGTTTCCCGTGCTTAGAACTGTCCCTGCAAAAAATGTCATTTTTGAAAGAAAAAAAGTCTTTTAAAACTGACTCGCGGCTATTAATGAATTGTCGGCTCCCGGCAATACATACAAAAGTCATTGATAAAAAAAAAAAAAAAAGCGTGGGGGTTCCCCAGAATTCAATTACCAGGCCCTTCAGGTCTGGAATGGATATTAAGGGGAACCCCGCCGCAAATTTAAAAAAAATTTGACGTGGGGTTCCCCCAAATATCCATTCCAGGCCCTTCAGATCTGGCATGGATTTTAAGGGGAACTCCACCCCAAATTTTAAAAAAATGGCGTGGAGTCCCCCTAAAAATCCATACCAGACCCCTTATCCGAGCACGCAACCTGGCCGGCCGCAGGGGAAAAGGGGGGGACGAGAGAGCGGCCCCCCCTCCCTCCTGAACCGTACCAAGCCACATGCCCTCAACATGGGGAGGATGTCCCCATGTTGATGGGGACAAGGGCCTCATCCCCACAACCCTTGCCCGGTGGTTGTGGGGGTCTGCGGGTGGGGGGCTTATCGGAATCTGGAAGAACCCTTTAACAAAGGGGACCCCCAGATCCCGGCCCCCCCTATGTGAATTGGTAAGGGGTACATTGTACCCCTACCATTTCATGAAGAAAGCGTAAAAAAATGTTTAAAAAAAACACACAAACACCTTGAAAAAGTCCTTTATTTAAAAAACAAAAAAAAACAAACATTCCAGCGGTGAAATCCAGTGTCCCGTGGCGATCCCGATGTCCAGCGCTGTCCTTCATTGGTTGTGCCTGAGCGGACCTGATGGGGAACTCCCTCTCAGTATTTTAAATGTATAGACCCGCCCCTTCTAAAGTTCCCCATCAGGTCCTGTTGAGGGCATGTGGCTTGGTACGGTTCAGGAGGGAGGGGGGGGCGCTCTCTCGTCCCCCCCTTTTCCCCTGCGGCCGGCCAGGTTGCGTGCTCGGATAAGGGTCTGGTATGGATTTTTAGGGGGACTCCACGCCATTTTTTTTAAATTTGGGGTGGAGTTCCCCTTAAAATCCATGCCAGATCTGAAGGGCCTGGAATGGATATTTGGGGGAACCCCACGTCAATTTTTTTTTTAATTTGCGGCGGGGTTCCCCTTAATATCCATTCCAGACCTGAAGGGCCTGGTAATTGAATTCTGGGGAACCCCCACGCTTTTTTTTTTTTTTTTTTTATCAATGACTTTTCTATGTATTGCCGAGAGCCGACAATTCATTAATAGCCGCGAGTCAGTTTTAAAAGACTTTTTTTCTTTCAAAAATGACATTTTTTGCAGGGACAGTTCTAAGCACGGGAAACATGCGCCACTTCACATGCATATCATACACACCCCCCAGGTACGAAATTTAAAGGAATATTTCACTTTTATTTTTTCATTTTAAGCATTATTAAAATCACTGCTCCCGAAAAAACGGCCGTTTTTAAAACTTCTTTTTGCATTGATACATGTCCCCTGGGTCAGGACCCGGGTCCCCTGGGTCAGGACCCGGGTCCCCAAACACTTTTTAGGACAATAACTTGCATATCAGCCTTTATAATTAACACTTTAGATTTCGAACGTTCGAGTCCATTGTATTTAATAGGGTTCTAAAGTTTACACAAACATTTTGTCTGTTCGCAGGTTCTGGTGCGAACCGAACAGGGGGGTGTTCGGCTCATCCCTGGCTAGAGGCAGGTTGTGACTGGGAGGGGGTGTGTGTCGGAGGCAGGCTGTGATCGGGAGGGGGTGTGTGCCCAAGGCAGGCTGCGATTGGGAGGAGGTGTGTGCCAGATGCAGGTTGTGATTGGGGGGGGGGGTGTCTGCCACAGGCAGTCTGTGACTGGGAGGGGGTTTGTGCTAGAGGCAGGCTGTGATTGGGGGTGAGGTGCCAAAGGCAGGCTGTGACTGGGAGGGGGTGTGTGCCAAAGGCAGGCTGTGACTTGGAGGGGGTGTGTGCCAGAGGCAGGCTGTGATTGGGAGGGGGTGTGTGCCAGAGACAGGCTGTGATTGGGAGGGTGTGTGTGCCAGAGGAAGGCTCTGATTGGGAGGGTGTGTGTGCCAGAGGCAGGCTCTGATTTGGAGGGTGTGTGCGTACCAGAGGCAGGGTCTGATTGGGAGGGAGTGTGTGACAGAGGCAGGGTCTGATTGGGAGTGGGTGTGTGCCAGAGGCAGGCTGTGACTGGGAGGGGATGTGTGCAAGAGGCAGGCTGTGACTGGAGGGGGTGTGTGTCGGAGGCAGGCTGTGATCGGGAGGGGGTGTGTGCCCAAGGCAGGCTGCGATTGGGAGGAGGTGTGTGCCAGATGCAGGTTGTGATTGGGGGGGGGGGTGTCTGCCACAGGCAGTCTGTGATTGGGAGGGGGTTTGTGCTAGAGGCAGGCTGTGATTGGGAGGGGGTGTGTGCTAGAGGCAGGCTGTGATTGGGAGGGGGTGTGTGCTAGAGGCAGGCTGTGATTGGGAGGGGGCGTGTGCCAGGAGGCAGACTGTGATTGGGAGGGGGTGTGTGCCAGAAGCAGGCTGTGATTGGGAGGAGGTGTATGCCAGAGACGGACTGTGATTGGGGGGACGTGCCAGAGGCAGGCTATGATTGAGAAGGGGGTGTGGTGTCTGAACAAACTACCCAATACAAGGAAACTGTGTGTCTGCAGTGTGTCCTGAAACTCTGAATGGCCAGACAAAGGATGTGAACTGACCACACATGCACAGTTCAACTTTTGTACTTTGAGTTTAGAACAAGGAAGAACGGTGACTGGCAGGAAAAAACAGCTACTTTACCAGGAAGAAGTTTATAAAAATGATAGAGACTATGCTTTCTAAAATACATATGAATTAGGACACACTTATATTAGGACACACATAGCAAAAAAAAATATTTAGTGTAACATTAATATGACATTTCATATGGCCATAAATAAGCTGACCTCTTACCAAGATTAGGAGGCACAATAGAATGACATCACCCAGGGGGTCCCTGCAGGAACCAATGTCCCTCCATGTTTCTCCTGCAGTCGCTGAATTCCTGCTTCTCCTCCTCTCCCTCAGGCAGGCATTCAGTGGCTGCAAGAGGAACATGGAGGGGATCGTCTCCTCTATATGCCTTTCCTATCCAGCTTCTTTTTGCTGCCCCCGAGCCCCCCACAGCTCTGCCGGGACCCCCTCCACTCTCTCGCTGGCTGCTGTGGGGGATACTGTCAGGATGGAAAGATAGGAAAGGGCCAGTAAATATGTAATCTACCGTCCCCTTCCTTGTCTAAATAGAGAGAGTCAGTGATTGGTACTGATCACTGACTCTATTCATTCATAACTGAGGCATAGTAAACAAAGTTTATTTTTTCAGTTTGTGAATGAACAGGAAGCTCTGTACAGAGCTATTCCTGTCCGTTTACTCTGTGAAGCTGAGGCTGCAATGAAGGAGATTGAGGGCTGTGTCCTCAATTTCCTTTCTGCATCTCAAAGGTGGAACATCAGAGGTCTGTTTAGACCCCTGTAATCTCACCAAAGCCGCCCATCAGGGCTCCTAAAACAAAATAGGAAAAAAAAAAAAAAATGTATATTGCAAAAAAAAAATGTTATAAAAATAAAATAGGATGATAAAAAATAATAATAAAAAAAAACTGCAAACACCAGTGGCAGAACTGCCAGGGGAGCAAAGGATGCACTTGCAACTGGGCCCAGGCAGTCCACGACCTGGCTCAGAGGAATGGGCCCCAGGCTCAGAGGGAGGGACCCCATGCTCAGAGGGAAGTACCTTGGGCTCGGAGGGAAGGGCCCTGGGAGGGGGTCAAGGGGGCCCTTCATGGTTTCTTGTACCAGGGCCCTGAAGGTTCTAGTTATGTCTCTGACATCACCACTAGACTCTTCCCAGTACTAACTAAGAAACAGATGCAGCACATGCACTGCTGGAAAAGATTGCTGCTTGCTCACACATAGATTTTAGGACACGTGGAAAGATATCTGCATATAACTATTATTTTTCTTTATTTGTCGTCAACATATTCTGCGATAGTATTCAATCTGGGTAAATGATAAAAGAAACATTGATGGATAAATAAAACAGACAATGAAAGCAAGTGTGGGAAGGCCCTACTTACAGAATTCGACAGATTCGGAACCGTTCATTAACCCTCTCTTGTTAACACCTACGTGGGCTGTTATTTCAAGTGTTGCTTGAATCAGTTTCGCTATATGCTGTAATGTCTAATGTCTTTTACAATGTCTTTTAGAAAATACTTTGGGGTATTTTATCTCTAAATTGTGGTCATTTTGTGGGTGTTTCCACTTTCCTGGTGCTCCAAGGCCTCCAAAAATGTGATAGGTAGTTAGAAATCTAGATGTGTAATTTATGCCTCTAGAACACCTGAAGGGGCTCATTGGATGTTGGGCCCCTCTGTGTAGCTATGCTATGAAAATATCTCACACATGTGGTATGGCCATACTCAAGAGGAGTAGCAGAATGTGTTGTGAGGTGTAATTCTAGGTATATCTATGCTGTTTGTGAGGTTTAACTTGTTGAAATTACAACTTTGTGATTTTTTTTTTATACATTTTTAGAATTTTTTCAAAGAAATTTTGAAAACGATTACAAGTCAAAAAAAACTCACCATGTCTCTTGCTAAATACCTCCAAGTGTCTGACACATATTTACTATAAACTTTAAGTAAGCTCTGCTTTGTCACACATTTCAGCCTGTCTTCTGAACCAGGGTTTCTCAACTCCAGTCCTCAAGGAGCCCCAACAGGTCATGTTTTCAGGATTTCCCTCAGATGAAACAGCTGTGATAATTACTAAGGCAGTGAAACTGATCAAATCACCAATGCAAAATAATGGAAAGCCTGAAAACATGACCTGTTGGGGCGCCTTGAGGACTGGACTTGAGAAACATTGTTCTGAACTACAGAGCTGCTGTGAGGAAGAGTTTCAGGAGATGGAGTACAGGAATCACTGCATGCAGGGAGCAAGGTGCCATGGGATATGTAGTCCTTAGAAATCAAACGTAAACAGCAAAAAAGATGGTGCAAAGCATGCATACAATCCAGTCAGGTGTGTGAAGAGATGGTCAGCAGCCAGGCTTCAATCACAACATTAAAGGAGAGATTTCAAGTAAGCTAATATTGGATTATCATAAATGTAACTGTTGATTGTATTACTAATACAATCCTGATGTTAAAAAAAAAGCTTTTGCCTAGAGACTCCCTCTGAAAATGCCTTTATCTACTATTCTCTCCAGAAGGACAGAGCCGTGTTTGCCCTGGTATCAATCGGGGACTGCATTTATTTCCTTGGTTGGGAGGCTGGCTCAAAGAGGATAGGAAGACATGTCTATAAATGCCTACAAACCAGGAACCAAGTTGGAAATAGGATGTATTGTCCAATGGGAAGTCCAGGGGAGTGTAAGCAGACCAAAGCAGTGACGGAATATAGCAACCTACATGCATGCAATAGTTCTCGTCAAACACAGACTTTTCCATTAGATCACAGAGCTGCCTAAACACATGCGTTCAAATGCAAAAAACAGCTTTTAATGAGAAAAGCCTACATTTCGCCTGCTTTGTCTGAAATCCAAATCCACCCTAAAATGACATGCTTAGTCAGAAGAAACACAATGCAGGTTAAAAAAAGAATTTGAACAGTCACCTACACTACTCAACTGAAGTCTGGGGGAGTTTGCTGACTTGTAATTGATGTAGGTTTCAATATGTGAGCCCTTTGCAGACAAAAACAGGAATTGGCTGCAGATGATGAGAAACAATTTTGCAGATACACATTGACATTTACTGCTTGAATATGTTTAATATTCGCTTCAGTATCGATATATGAGATCATCCTACCCAGTTACCTGTGTACCTAGTCACTATACTCCTGTGTAAAATGACTCACTAGTCACAAGTACTCACCTCCATGCAAATTCTGTAGAAGCCTGCTTTGGATTTATAATGAAAAAGTGCTCCATATAGGAAGACATGCGTGTAACAGGTACTCTGGGCATGAAATTACAAGTCAAAACCCATCTCAGGCCATAAATATATATTTTCACTTAAGTGGCCTTTCTCTCCAGCCTCCCAGGTACCAGTCGGCTTTACACGAACCATAGCATTTCTCATCAGAAAGAATTTCAGGGAATATAGTTGTTCTCTTCAACAGAGATCATTAATATACATTACGCACACAAGGCCGCCGTTGAACATCAGCATGCATAGGACCCATCAGGCTGAGCATCAGTAACTGCCTGTGACATACTGTATAGAGCGCAATATGATTCTGAAGCTTGCAGCCGTAGCTATGCCAGAAGAGTACTCTATAAGATTGTGTTTGTGATTGAATCTGTCTACGCTGAAGCCTTATTTGAATGCCGTTAACATACTTCATCGATTTTTATGACACGGTTTTACTTAGCACTGCTAGCTGGAAGAAAGTAACCTGTTCAGTGCTGGATGGAGATGACAAGACTAATAAAGACCAATTCCAAAAAATTCTTTGGACCCTAATGGCGCGTACACACGATCATTATTCACGGCGGATAAAAAACCGCCGTGAATAATGTAATTTAAAACGGGGAAACAGCTTGTTCCCCACACACGGTTGTTTTTCACGTCATTTTTTCTCTTGACGAGAAAAACGACCGTCTGTGGGCTCCGCGGCAGTGTTTCCCTATGGGAAACACTGCGCGGAAAACATGTTGAAAAAAACGACGAGAAAAATTAGAACATGTTCTAATTTTTCTCGTTGTTTTTAATGCCGTTTTTCTCGTCGAAAAAAACGTCAGGAAGCCCACAGACTATCGTTTTTCTCGTCGAATGGGAAAAATGTCGTTTTTTTCGACGAGAAAAACGGCCGTGTGTACGCGGCATCAGCCAAGGAAAATACTAGAATGCCTTCATACTGTAAAGGGAAACTAGAGTTTTTTTTTTTTTTAATGTCTATTTAGTTACACATGTGAAAGTGATGAGATTGGTCTTAAGAATCTTAGCCATTGGGGTTTTTTTTTCTAACATTAAGCACTGACACCGAGGGCATGTTTTATTCCCACTGACCTGTGACACAGGGGCTTTTATTACTTATATTGTCCACTGACGTAGGGGCCTTTTTACTCCCACAAGATCACCAATGTCGGGACATTTTTATTCCCACTGGCACTGACCACTGACATTTTTTACCCCTACCACCACAGTCTGACCCCCAAACAATGCAACAGACAGCGAACTTGCCCTTTTTAAAAACATTCAGTACCCCTGAATAAAGCCCTGTACACACGATCGGATTTCCTATGGTTTTTGAACCGATGGATTTTTCCATCGGAAAACCGATGAAGCTGACTTTCATCAGTCTTGCCTACACACCATCAGTCAAAAAACCGACCGTTCCAAACGCCGTGACGTAAAACACTCCGATGAGCCGAGAAAAATGAAGTTCAATGCTTCTGAGCATGCGTCAACTTGATTCTGAGCATGCGTGGGTTTTTTATCCGATGGAGTTCCACACAGATGATAGTAATTTGCTATCGGTTTTTTAACCATCGGATAAATTTAAAACATGTTCTATTTTTAAACACCGATGGAAAAAAGACAGATGGGGCCCATACACGATCGGTTTGTCCGATGAAAAAAGTCCATCGTACTGTTTTCATTGGTTAAACCTATCGTGTGTACAGGGCTTTAGAGGCTACATCTGTTTTTTACTTCGGTCTGTGTCTCTACTGGGGAGATTTCCCTTTACTTCCTGTCAATAAGAGAAATAAAGAAAAATATTTTAACAGAGACATAAGCAAAAATATGCAAACTAATATCTATTTTATTACCATTTAGAACGTCTAATACTGTTTTTATTGTTATCTGTGCTTTCCTGTCCTAGGGACAGCTGTTTCCCCTTTTCTGTTAACCACTTACCAACCTACTGTGGCAGGTTGGCTCTCCTGTGTGAATCGACGTACCGATACGTCGGGCTGTGCATGTGAGATTGTGGGCGCGCGCTTGTCCGTGGGACAAGCAGGCTCGGTGTTCGCCGGCCACCTGCGATCGCTGTACACAGACAAAATGGGGATCTGCCTTTGTAAACAAGGCGGATCCTCGTTCTGACAGGGGAAATCTCAGAGATCTGCTGTTCCCAGTGATCTGGAACAGCAATCTCTATCATGTCCCTGGCAGCCCATCCCCCTACAGTTAGAACACGCTTAGGAAACACATTTAACCCCTTGATCGCCCCCTAGTGTTAACCCTTTTCCTGCCAGTGTCATTTATACATTGATCAGTGCATTTTTATAGCACTGATCAATGCAATAATGTCACTGGTCCCAAAAAGTGTAATTTTGGGGTCAGATTTGCCCGGCGTGATGTCGCAGTCCAGCTAAAAGTCGCTGATCACTGCCATTACAAGTAAAAACAATAAAAATAAATAAAAGTCCCTAAATCTATCCCAAAGTTTGTAGACGTGATAACGTTTGCGCAAACCAATCAATATACGCCTATTGCGATATTTTTTAACACTACTGATAAATACATTTTTTTTATATATTTATTTTTTGGGATATGTATTATAGCAGAAAGTGAGAATTATTTTTTTTTTTCAAAATTGGCACTCTTTTTTGGTTTATAGCGCAAAAAATAAAAACGACTTGTGGGGAAAAAAGGACATCAATTTTGTTTGGGTACGATGTGCAAGTGTCAGTTAAAGCGACGCAGTGTCGTATCGCAAAAAATGGCGTGGTCATTAAGGGGGCAAATCCTTCCGGGGCTGAAGTGGTTAAAGGGAGAAGAAGCAGGGGTAAATATCTCCAACAGGGTCACAGAGAGAAATACTAATCTTATTTTCCATCTAACCAAACCACTATTCGCATAGAGAGATGGAAAAAAAAATCAGGCATCACTGGGGTATCCTTTTACAGGATCCCAAAACTAGCCCCAGTCCTGTCGGAGAGACCTCAAATTGTTTATAGGAAATCTAGAAATGTAATGAATATCGTAACCCCCAGGAGAATCACCCACTCCGCTACCACTTTGTACAATTCTTTGGTCACCTTTTGCAATCTGGTTGGAATGCAAAAAATCAAATGCAAAATGTGCCCTTTTGTCCAGCATTGCCAAAAAAGCTTTTTAGATCATTCAGGAAAGATTTATCGCCTAAAACTATTTTACAGTTGCTCCACAGAGTTTGTGATGTACTGTCTGTCCTGCCTCTGTGTCCTCCTATACATGGGCTGCACTATCCACACAGTGCGTGCCTGTTTTGGGGACCACAGGAGGCTGAATGAGAAGGGGTCTGAGGACCACAGTGTCCCCAGGCATTTCCTTTCTCATCTCAGTCAGTCCACCAAGGGGCTGTGAGTTTGGGTACCGTATTTATCGGCGTATAACACGCACTTTTTTCCCCTTAAAATCAGGGGAAAATCGTGGGTGCGTGTTATACGCCGATACTCCGTCGAATTCCCCTGCTGAAAACGAGCGAGAGGAGCGAGCGGAGCCGAAGTACACTCGGCTTTACTCGGCTCCTCTCGCAGTCCCGCCCATCTCTGACTGCGCCGCTGACATAGAGAAAGCCGAGTGTACTTCGGCTAGTCTCGGCTCCTCTCGCAGTCCTGCCTGTGACTGTGAGCAGAGCCGAGTCTAGCCGAAGTACACTCGGCTTTCTCCGTCAGCGGCACAGTCAGTGGAGATGGGCGGGACTGCGAGAGGAGCCGAGTCTAGCCGAAGTACACTCGGCCCCGCTCGCTCCTCTCCACAGAAATCGGCGCTAAATTTAAAAAAACGCCGAGACTGACACGATCGCAAAGGCACTGGGCAAGGCTGCAGATGGACAGATGGACACTGGGCAAGGCTGCAGATGGACACTGGGCAAGGCTGCAGATGGACACTGGGCAAGGCTGCAGATGGACACTGGGCAAGGCTGCAGATGGACAGATGGACACTGGGCAAGGCTGCAGATGGACACTGGGCAATGCTGCAGATGGACAGATGGACACTGGGCAAGGCTGCAGATGGACAGATGGACACTGGGCAAGGCTGCATGCTGCATTTAAATGTAAGTTTTTTTTCCTTGAATTTCCCTCCCATAAGTTTTTTTCCTTAAAATTCCCTCCTAAACTTGGGGTGCGTGTTATACGCCGGTGCGTGTTATACGCCGATAAATACGGTAATTGAAACTATTCCTACCTGCGACTCTCTAGCTGAGCGATTACAGAAATTGTGTCGCAGAGAGACTTTTTGGATTCTCACCCTCAATTCTTTGGCACCTAGAGGGTTAAATGAGGAAATAGAGATCAATACCATCTTGTGAAGTCTTTATGTTTTTTGTCACTTTTCCTTTTAGGTATTTACCTTCAGAGTAATGTGCTTCATGTATGTTAATTATGCGATTATTTGCTACATTTTACTAAAGCAGCTTTTATTTACTTATTATTGCAATTGTATTTGCACTTATATATATATATATATATATATATATGTGCGTGTGTGTGTTTTTTGTATACTCACACACCGTTTTTACTTATTTCATTTTTTTTACATATGAGACATGGGTGGATTGGGGGACTATGGAAGTCGACCTGTTTTTTGTTTCTTTTTACATAAATAACTTTCATAATTTTTATCAATCTTAAATTATTGCCTTTGCGATTTCCCCCAAATGCTCTGACCAGATTGCTATTTGATCTTCAGCTTTCTGGAGTTTTTATGTTGAGCGTTCTGCTAGACAGTCTTTCCCCACCCATTCCCTCCCTGATTAGCCCCATCGCTGTCTGTGTGAGAGTATATATTCTCCCCCTCCAAGAGGGGCGGTTAGCCTGAAGAAGGAGGCTGGGCTTCGGAAACGCATTGCGGCCTGCCCCCTCCACACCTTGAGTATCTTGTGTTTTCTGCAGCTCCTAGAGGTGCGTGAGCGCCGGTGATGCTGCTGGGTTTCTGCTTTCCTATGAGGCGGGGTCCTGGCTTATGTGAGCAGTGGTTCCTTCATTGAGTTGGTCCACCTTCGGTTACTCTGCGCTGGGAGTCTTTGGTAGTTTGCTGACGCTGTCAGCCTCAGCTGTCTTCACCAGCGAGTCCGGACACTCACAGCAGCCATCCATTATACCCTGTCTACCATCCTGGATCATCACACACGATATCACAGCACCTCTACATTTAAGTGTATATTGAAATAAAGTATCGTTGGTTTTGCTTACACTGACCTGGCGCCCTGTTTCTCTCCTTTTTTTCTGTTTCCGAGGGAATTCAAAACCTCAACAAGGAGCTGCCAGCTTGTATGTATGCTGTCCAGTCGCCACCTGCTGCCATTTTTCCCATTAATCTGAGTCATATTGTGATTCTTACCTATTCATGGACTAGTAGGACTTGAATCATTGTCTATTACTTTTCATTTTCTGTTTTTAATAGTCTGCATTATTTTGATTTATTTTATTGTTATTTCAGTATATATTACATACAGATACCATCTTATGTCAGCGAGCGCTGACTGACTCACTTTTTAGTTGGTGAATTGTTAACAGAATAGGTTATTGGCTAAATGATCAGACGGAGAGTAATTGTAACTTGCAATTTACTAAGTGCAAAGTTAAAAGCAATAATGCAAAACAGGTTCCGGATGGCAAAAAAATGTATACACTTCAGATTAATGAAAGCTACACAAACATATGAAAGCTACACAAACATGGACTCTTCACTGTAATAATCTCTGTGTCACGATCAGGCGTCTGGGTTGAAGACCAATTGCAATAGCAGTTGCAGGACAGGCATACAGGCAGTCACTTCTGGTAGATGACACAGGCTCACCTGAGGTGCGGAGTCTAAGTACTAGCTGGTTTTCTCCAGAGCTCCGGGTGGTGGAGATGGATTTGGCTGCAAGCTAGTACCAGGTCGCAGTCCTCAAGTTTGCCCCACCAGGGTGTGAGCAAGCCGGGGTCCAATAGCGGATAAACAGACAAGGATGAAACAGCAACGTGGTCAAAGAACAGGCCGAGGGTCAAACACGGGTAGTTGCAGATTGGGATCAGGCAGTAGAGAAGTCCAGGAACAAGCCAAAGGTCAATCACGAGTGGTTGTAGGTACAGATGGCAACAGGAAAACCAACAGCAAGGCACTGGCAGGGAAGGCACAATAACCTGGCAAAGAGGAAGTGCTGAGACAAGGCTTATATAGGAAGTTCATGGGAGGAGCAAGGAGTTCAAGGTTCATCGGTAATCAAGACTCAAGGCAGGGTTGTCCATTGGATCAGATAGGTTTGTCCAGCAGATCAGGCAAGGAGCTGTCCAGCATCCCAGATAGCTCAGTGGGAAGAGTAAATGCCAGACACAGACGAGGTCCCAGGTTCAAGCCCAGGTCTTGACAGTACTCCCCTCCTCCCAGGACGTCCTCTGGACGTCTTAGGGCTGGGTTTGTGAGGAAACCTCTGGTGGAATTCTCTTGTCAATCTAGGGGAGTGAACCTTATCCATCTTTGGGCATCTTTTTCTTTAGAAGTTTCTGCTGGGGAGATTCTCCTCACTTGCAAGGCTTTTTCAAACATCTCCAGCTCCTGCTTACGGATAAGGGTGCCATTCGAGGCATACATACAGTCAGGTGGTAGAACTTCTTTGGCAGGACAGGAATTTGTGATGGAGCCAGACTTTATGGAAGTGGTGACGGTATCAAGAACAGGTGTTTTCTTAGGATGTAGCGAAGGCGTCTCTGGAGCAGGAGGTGGTTCTTTGGCAGGACAGGGTGATGTTACTGCATTTACCACTGTGGAACGTGGGATGACTACTGGAACTGGTCTGTTGTCGGGAGATTGCATAGTTGCCTCTAGGCCAGATGGTAGGAGTTTCACAGGGGTATTGGTTGCGGGTTCAAGAGGGGCACTGGTATCGTTGACCACCGTAGTCTGGGAACCTACTTGTGTCATTGAACATGGACAGGCCTTACAGCCACCTTGGCAGTTCACAGGCCGAACAGCAGCGATAGCAGAATGAATCCCAGTAGTACCCACTTGAAGAACCTTTGGCCGAGGTGGACGAGTTGGGCAGAGAGAGATTAAGTGCCCTCTTTCTCCACAATAGAAACAAAGGCCACAGCCTCTCCTCCGCTCTCTTTCAGCTTTAGACAGCATGGTCTGGATGACCCCGATCTCCATAGGTTCCACATCTTCCAGGGTAGGTGTGTGTATATCCACAGGAACGTCAAGGCTTTGTGGTGTTAGGGCTTCATGGCTTGGCACGTACTGGGGTGGCTTGAAGTCATACCTGTACAGGGTATTCCTGTCCCTGGGTCCTCGAAGGCCAGATGAGCTAGGAGCAGACTTGGGAACCCTGGTTTTCTTGGAAACTGTACAGTGAGAGTCCAGGGCTAACATAAAAGCTTCCCAGCTGTCCAAGACTGGATTCCTTTCCTGTAATACCTGGTGAGCCCATGTTTTGATGGGTCCAATGAGCAGGTTGATAGTAGCGAGAACCTTTATATAATCTGTGGCATAGGTCCTAGGCTTAAGAGCAAACAACAGCTCGCAATCCATCTTAAAGGATGAAAGAGATGCACGGCTACCGTCAAACCTCTCGGGCATCACAACAAATGGCTCAGGACAGGCTGGTTCCAGGCCTGGGCGTACTGTACCTTTCAGTAACAGAACTTCTTGCTGCAGGTCTGAGATTTGCTGTCTGACAGGAGTCAGAGCATCTGCTATAGCGGCCTTCATGTTTATGGCCAGGTTATTCTGTCACGATCAGGCGTCTGGGTTGAAGACCAATTGCAATAGCAGTTGCAGGACAGGCATACAGGCAGTCACTTCTGGTAGATGACACAGGCTCACCTGAGGTGCGGAGTCTAAGTACTAGCTGGTTTTCCCCAGAGCTCCGGGTGGTGGAGATGGATTTGGCTGCAAGCTAGTACCAGGCCGCAGTCCTCAAGTTTGCCCCACCAGGGTGTGAGCAAGCCGGGGTCCAATAGCGGATAAACAGACAAGGATGAAACAGCAACGTGGTCAAAGAACAGGCCGAGGGTCAA